>JADRCH010000031.1:9537296-9609262 GCA_019843965.1 Rhynchomys soricoides
AAAGAAAGAAAGAAAGAAAGAAAGAAAGAAAGAAAGAAAGAAAGAAAAGGAAAGAAAGAGAAATCAATCTGCTGGTTTCAGAAAAAAACAAACTAGTATTTGTGAGAAAATTATGATTTTTTTCAACAGCTTTGAAAGAATAGAATAGAAAACAAAGCCAATAAAAATTTAGAATTCACAATTCGGAACTAGAGTTCATCCCCCTGGACTTTCAGCTATGCAAGTGTCTTAAATAACAGACACTAATATCCAAAAAGCATATTTCTCAAAGTTTCCAGTCACTTATTCACCAATGTCAATTTTATCCTGTCTCAGATGTATATCTATGCTTTTGATTATTTTGTGTCTTTGAGTTTTGATTTCTATACCTATGAAAAATTCTAAATATAATAACTTCTTTTAAAAAAAAAATAAAATAAAGAGAACCAAGGGAGAAGGTTTGGGGAGCCTTCCAGGACATGGCCTGGGCTGTGAGGTTAGGATGGGACGTAGTTAACATGGCAAAAGAAGTTAATGATGACAACACAGGTCCAGAAAGCCAGCAGTTCCGTGTGTGTAGTGGAGCAGCAAGAAAATGAAGCAGTTCTCATGAATCATGTGCACGGAGAATCAGGCATGTGGCTGTCGGGCTTCCTGAAATACTTTTTTTTAAACATAAGTAATTTTTTCTTGATACTTTATTTACATTTCAAATGTTTCCTCCTTTCCAGATCTCCCCTTTGGAACCTCCTTATCCCCTCCTCCTCCCCATGCCTCTATGGGGGTATTCCCGCAACCACCCACCCACCCACTCTCGGCTTCCCTCCTTGGCATTCTCTTATATTGGGGCATCTAACACCCTCTGGCCCAAGGGCCACTCCTCCCCCTGATGGCTAACAAGACCCTCCTCTGCCACATATGTGACCAGCACCATGGGTTCCTCCATGTGTATTTGATTTCTGGGAGCTGAGTATCATTCTTGTTCTGATGTAGAAACCTGAGGAATGCTCTAGCACTCCACCTGGTGTCCTGAGCAGTACTCATGTGCAGAGGCCTGCCTGCTCTTTGACAGAATGGCAATGCTGGCCCAGAAAGCATGTATTTATATGAGGTTTGAGGTCTATTGGTCAGAATCTCTTCTCTAGAAACTCTTCATGTGATTCAGCGCAGCTCTAAAAGAAGAGAGGTGCAAAGAATCTGTCACAGAACCAACAAGGAGTTGCTAAACACCCACATAAAAAGATCACTTAAAAGATACCAATAATAACTATTTTTCTGTCATAGAATTCTTATGTAAAAATCACATATATGTTATAAATTAATCAGAGACTATGCTTTGAAAAACAGCAGAAGGGTGTAAGGTGATAAAGTACTCACTTCTCAAGCATGTGAACCTGAGTTTGAATTCCAGATCTCACATAAATTCTTAAAGCTGAGCACATAGTGCAAACATCTCCAATCCTGGTGCTTCATGGAGAGAAAGTGGGCCCACACAAGAAAATTCCTGGAAGACATGAGAGCATCTAGCTGGCTGCCTGTGTCTCCAACAAGGCGTAAGGCAAGGACTAATACTCTCATACTCCAGATTTCCCCTCTCTCTCTCTCTCTCTCTCTCTCTCTCTCTCTCTCTCTCTCTCTCTCTCTCTCACTCACACACACACACACACACACACACACACACACACACGAGTGGGAGTGAAGAGGGAGATATTTTAGGGAAGGGAACTAAGATATTACTTTGTGATTTTATAGTGCTTCTAGGTTTTAATCTTTTCTTAAAATGCTGTTGGTTGTCATTTTTTCAAACAAAATACTTGCATGTTGATTTTATACCTATAGTTCTGCATTTTTTTTCTACTAGAATGCAAACCTGTATCTTTTAAAGCCACTCAAAGGCTGAATCTGTTCCTGTAAAGATAAATCTATGCAACATTTATAGGGAAACCTAGTGTAGAGACAGGGCAGGGAGAGGTTGTTTAAAGGAAACACTACTTGTGCTTGCAAGGTGCATCTGCGTTTACTCAGAGTGATGTCAGCATTGTTGAAAAGCCACTGCTTATGGAAAGTGGTCCTTTTCATAATAATTTGAAACTATTAAAGTAAAGATAAAGGACCATATGTTCTTTAAATGCTAGGAAGAGCATATGATTTTATAAAAAATAAACACTGGTCGTATGTATATGCTTATATAAATACTTGTAACACATATGCGAGTGGAGTTGAGACATACAAGTCTCCTTAGGTATGCACAACAGCTCATGGTCTCCAAACACATAGGGCCATTTTATTTTTAAACCACTTCATATTTTCTCCAAAGGTTAATATGCAGACATCAAGGACACATGCCAAAGCACAAAAGCAAGCAGGAAGAGGAGATATTTAAAATGCAAGCCGACGCTACATGAGAAAAATTGGCTTAGTATAATCAATCATGTTAACCTAATTTACAACATGCATTCTGACAAATGCATGAAAGAGAGTTTCTCTTTTCATCTGTCTGCACTAAGCCTATCGGCATTCTGGCCCATCCTGTCATCCAATTCAGCCTCTGAGGTATCCTTCCAGTAACTATGAGAGAACTAGAAATTTCACTGATAAATCAATAGTCCTTAAAAGTTCCGTAAATGAGCTCAAGTCACCAAACTCCAGTTTCATGTGCACACAGAGCTTTTTGACAGGAGAGGGAAATCAGTATTAAATGATAATTGAAATCAATTCTTGTGTCATTTGTGGAAGGGAAGATTATGAGTCTGATCTATAATGCATTTTGGGGGCAGCCACATATGATGGTTTCTGTGTTAATAGCCAAGAGCCTTCACCCCAAAAGAAGAGACTTTTATTAGAGCCTCTAGATTGGATATTTGTATTCCATTAGGCATTCTTGTTGGAGTTTTATGCTTTAGTTTCTTCTTACCAGAGTCTAATTTACCAGAATGCATTGCAGGATTTTGTTTGTTGAAATGTAACTAATATTTAAAAGAGCCCAACCATGCAAGGTAAATGGAATGCGTCTCAAAGCAAAGCTATGTGCTGGACATCATAGTACTGTAGTTCTGAGTTCAATGATTCTGAGTTCAGAGAAAGTTAGTTGTATTTAAGCCAAACCATATGAATTACTTCCACAAATAATAAAAAATTCATTCTTTAAATGAAACCCTTACCCTGTGCTTGAAATCTAAATGAGCCATCTTACTAATGTGTTAGATTTTGAGTCATTTTTGAATAGATGAGGATTCTTCTGTTGGCAACAAAACTCAGGATTGCACCCAAACCTCTCACTTAAAATTATGATGATGATTATGATCTCTTATAACTCACTGGCAAAAATTGGTTTTCTCTTTTTGTTCCTCTTTAAAATGGCTGCTAGCTACTGCTACTCACTAGAAAATGTTATGTCAAAAGGAAATAATATTGAAGTCTTCTCCAGGCCCCGTTATGTTCTTTTGATGCATCTTCTATGGACAAGGTGAGGAGGACAGGGATGAGAATATTAGGCTGCAGTCTAGAGTTTAGGTGGTTTATCATTGGTTTTGAAAATTAAATTCTCAACCTATCTTTTAATACTGCTATTAATATAATATTACATAAACAATATTAGCGCATTTGAGACAGTATTATTTCCATCTTTGATTCATACACATGACCTCAGAATTAAAAATGAGTGAAAGGATTTTTTTTATTCTGAATTGTTTCCATAGGTGTTCTCACAGGCTCTGCATGTCACAAATAATTTGTTCACATTTTTGCCTGCCTCATAGTAAGGTTGAAAACTATATCCAGCTAGTGCTTAAACTGGAAACATCCCCCACAGGCTTATCTTGTTTTATGATCAACTCCAAACATGTGGCACTCTTTTGAAGGTTGTGGAGCCTTCAAAGGGAGTGGTGGCCTAAATGAAGTAGATCTCTAGTGCAGGCCTTCAAAGGATGTGCCTGCCTGGGGGAACCAGCTCTCAACTCTCTGCCTCTTGGTCTCTGCCATGTGTGCAGCACTCTAACAGGCTCCTCCATTAAGGTCTGAGCCGATCTAGCTGATATATATGTGAATGTATGTATACACACACACACACACACACACACACACACACACACACACATACATACATACCGGGACTCAGGATCCCCTTTATACATGCTAGAATGGTGGGTGTATTGATCTTTAGCAAGTCCTTTAGGATGACCAGTTACTGTGAGTTCACTAGTGCATTGGTTCTGTCATGTTCTGAAGATATTATTTCACAACAGTTCAAATACTTTTGCTAGTAGTATTTTAGAAAAAGTTATCAAAATGATCTCCAAGTCATGATGTGACTCATATAAACACCCCTTAAAGAGCTATATTCCAAGCCTGTCTAAAAATTAGAGACTGTTCACTAGGAGCATAACATATGAGATTGTTTGAGTCCTCCCTGCAAACAGATATATTTGTGATGTAGGCCAAATGTCTCTTGTTTGCACGTTTCTCCTTCAAATTCTGATGGCTTTTTAGCACATCACATCTGAGCACATGCATGCAGGAGCATGTAAAACCACACATGCATACACACACACACACACATGCACACACACACAAGCACACACACTTTTTCTATTTCTTTCCAGCTATTTATATCCTTAAAGAGACACTATTTATCTTCTTTTTTTATCAGAGTAGCTTCATCCTGAAAGAAAGATTTATTGAAATCATCAGAGGATATCCTTGTCCAGTCCAGAAAGATTATGAGATCCTAATGCTTTTTCAGAGGAAAAGATTTTCAATTCTCAGCACCCACATGGGGCAGCTCACAACCACTTGTAACTCTAGTTGTAGAGAATCTGATGCCCTCCTCTGGCCTCTGTGGGGACCCATGTGAATGTACATATGCATAAATAAACATCACACATATACACATAAACACTTTAATAACACATAGACACGTAATAACTTTAGAAGAATGTAATCTCCTCATACAGTATAAAACTAACTTTTTCTAAGTCTGTACCCATACAACAGAAGTGTGGTAGGCCTAAGCATAATGCTGTGTAAAGAAGGAGGAAGCCAATAGAGAGGAAAAAAACATGTTTTGAACAAGCTTTCTGGGGACTTATTTTGATAACAAAAAACATGTAGTCCTTTCTATTTTGAAAAGGAAAAGATGCTGTGTTTCATTTCTCTTATTTACCAAAGGAATCTATTCTGCTTGCATTACAAATGGACAGGAATCCTATCTGCAATAGACCAGAGTCACACATATAGCACTTCAAATATGATTACAAAAAGTATTTTTCCTCACCTCTGGATCTTCCTTATTATATATTTTTGCATTAAGAATATATTCTTCAGACTTAAATGACAGCATCTGATAGTTTTCATAAACTATTATGCAGCAAGTATCATCCTAAAGTAAATCACTATATCTTTCCCTTTCTGAAATATTACCTCATTGAAATTCATTTAAAAAATAGTGTCACTGAGCTGTATCTCTCTCTTTTGTTTTCAATCCTAGGCTTCCAACAGGCTGTCAAAACACAATTTTATCTTTTATCTCCAAAACTGCTTAAAATGTTTCCTGACTCTACTGACCTGTATTTGAAATACTGCACTTACTTGGGACCCTTCTGTTTACAAAGTCCTCCATCCCCTACAACCATGTATCTAAACAGCTTCACCAAACATCTCCCAACTTAGAATTCATCCTTGCTTTCTTTTTCTTTCCTTTCTTTTCTTTTTTAAATTCTATTTTCTTCTTTTCTCTGCATCTGTTCCCCTCTGCTGCTAGATGAAGACTCTTTGATGATAACTGGATAATCTACTTATCTATGAGTCTAGAAGAATATCATCAGGATTCATTTTATTGATGTTTTAGACCAGTAGTATTTAGTTTTACCCTGTGTCTCTGAGCTATTTAGCCTCTGGTTCTTAGTTACTCAAGCAATGTCAGGTTTGAGTTCTCTTTAAGTGGAACTTAGGTTAATTTAGATATGGCTTGGTTATTCCCACGTTTTGTGCCAACATTGCCTTAGTGTATGGTACAGGAAGGACAGATTATAAGCCAAAAGTTTTGCAGAAGTTTTGGCATCCACATTTCTCTTTTGGTAGACTGTGCAATAACTTCTTGCACCAAAGAGGACATAAGCATAGGGCTCCATGTAAGTAGCATATCAACATCTACATATTCAAAGAGTTGTACGAGGGTTGTCCTTGGCAAAGGAACCTCATTGTCAGTTTACAGAGAGCCATATTTGTCTTTGCAACTCGTTTGACTGGGGATTTCCAAGGAATTCCCTTGGCCAACAACTTAGTTGAATGCAACCTAGTCCCAGGAAGACTCTCCTAGCTAACAAGAAATGACCAGTTGAGACTCCTTATCCCCTGTTACTAGAAGTCCTCATTAGGATCACCGTTATAGATTCCGGAAAATTTCCTCAGCACTAGGTTTCCACTGCATTCCCCAAATGCCACCCTATTCTAGCTGTCTCTCCTCACACTCTTACTGTTCACCCCATCTACCCCCTCAGCAGATTCCCACCCACTCCCATCTCCAATTGTACCCAGTATGAATGTAAAATCTCATCTATTTCCACCACCCACAGAGATCCATGAGTTCTCCTTAGACCCTTTCTCTTTACCATAACCTCTCTGGGTCTATGGGTTATAGTTTGGTTATCGTTTACTCAATTTAAGTGAATATATACCATATTTATTATTTTAGACCTGGGTTACATCACCCAGGATGTTTTGGGGTTTTTTGGGTTTTTTGTTTTGTTTTGTTTTATTTTTAGTTCTACTCATTTGTCTGAAAATTTCATGATGTTTGCTCCCTTTTTGTAACAGCCCAATAATGCTCTATTGTATAAATGTACAGCATTTTCTTTATCCAGTCTTCTTTTGAGATATATCTACTTTGTTTTCAGTTTCTGGGTATTATGAATAAAGCCACAGTGAACATGGTTGAGAAAGAGTCCTTGTGATAGGTAGGAGCATCCTTTGGTTATATTCCCAAGAATACCATTGCTGAATTTTGAGGACATTGACTCCCAACTTTCTGTGAAACTGCTGTATTGATTTCCATAGTGAATGTACACATATGAGAGTCAATATGTGATTTAAGCTGTTGTGTTTTGTTTGTTTGTTTTGCAAACTTGAATACCCTTATGTTTAGGGCATAAACCTTAAGAATTGAAATACTATCGTGGTGGATTTTTCTTTTGGTGAGTATATAGTGTCCTTTCCTACCTCTTTTGATTAATTTTGGTTTAATTTCTATTTTGTGAGATATTAAATGGGTAGAGTGGCTTATTTCTTATGTCCATTTGCTTAGACTGTCTTTCTAATACTTGACTCTAAGGACATGTATATCCTTAATGCTGAGGTGTGTTTCTTTGATGTGGCAGAAAGATGGATTGTGTTTTTACATACATTCTGTATTGCCTGTTTTCTTAGCCTCCTCAACTGATGTGTTCACAAGGAATGCCTGCTCATGTAGAAGCTGGGTACTGAAATAAGATGAGGGAATGGAGGTTGGAGAAGGTTTTTGTGATCCTTTGGAGGATGGAGTCAGACAGAATGGAGAAACCACAGCAGATATACACCTACCTTACAGTAGATGAAACTTGGAAGTTTGGTTCTCGGAGCAGAAGGAGAGGTTTGGGTTTAACTTTAGTCTACTTATTTTGCTAGGAGTAAAGGCCCTTGGATTAGCAGGGGGTGCTTACTGGAGTTTGGTCTGGGACAAAGAAAAAAGTTAGGAAAGAGAGATTAAGAATGAAAGAGTTGTGGGATTTCTCAGCAATGTATGCAGGGGTCAGGGAGGGCTGGAGCTGGTGTTCCTTGTACCTAGGCATAAGACTGGGAGATTGAGTCAAGAGGAACAGAGAGTGCAGAAGGTCTGTAGGCAGCCTACCTGGTTATCTCTTGATTTGCTTCCTTTTATTACAATAAAAACCTACAAGATATCATTTAGTTTTCCCATTGATTTTTCCCCTCAAATATTAAATTTAGGTTGGTTTTCCTAAATGACCTAAATTGATTGTGTCACTTCTTTTTTCTAAAAAACTTCGCATTGCCTAAAGGATGAATTTCCAACTCCTATTTTTGCATAAATATAATTTAAAGTAATAAATGTAAAAGTATAATAACTGTGGTAAGTGCCTTATGCTACGAGTTTTCTTTCAGAGGATTTTGACCAAAAAATAGAAGTAAAGTAGATACACACAAAAGAGGGCAAATTCCAAGTCTGTACTGTAAGCAGAATTTTTACCATTCTTTATATATTTAAATACAGACTCCTGTGGTGAAATTCAGTTTATCATTTACTAAACACACAGATTATATATTTTCCAAAGACAGAGTCAATGAGGAAGGAAAAACGACAGTTTTCCTTACCTTTCTAATTGTACATTAAAATTTTTTATATATAATCTTACAACCACAATAAAAGTAGGAAGTAGAACTCTTTTTCTACCATTGAAGAGACTTAGGACTAAACTTTTTTACAAATATGCCAGATGCTTGTCTAGAAACAGGCAGATAGGTCTGACTATGGAGCTAATATGTTATTCAGTATGAACGTGCAACAGGCAAAAGCCAGGGCAGCTGATAAGACTCCTAAACTAAAAACAAATCTCATGGGTCTTATCAGCTGAATAGAAGATGTGAGAGCCAAAGTTCAACTTCTATGATAGTATCTGATATTTTTTTGACATACCTTATTGACTGTGAGAAAAGTTGTTATGACACCAATTAGAAACTATATTTACCTAAACATCTGCAGTGGTTAGGACCAGAGCTAATTAATGATTCAGGGAAAGTTTGGGAAATTCGGAGGCAAAAGCAGCTAAGGGTAGATGTAGTTTCTACACTGAAATAGCAATCAAAAAGAGACTCTTAATGGTATTTCTATATCAAAGGAAACTAATCTTATTTCATATTTACTACGATCTATGTGGTATATGAACTTTGTATCTTCAGCATTTAGTTTCATAAAACCCTTTTTATTGATGGTATTAGCATTCTAAAATGGAAGAATTAGAAGCATAAAAGATTTAACCTTATGACAAAAATAAAAGTTCCTATTCCATAAACATCAGAGCCAGAATTTGTGTCAGAATTCAAGGGCAGAGCTGATGGATTCCAGGCTGTAACATGATGGCACTAAATTCAGAGCAGGTGCTTGTCTGGGTACTGCTCATGTGAATTCTTAAGTTATTCCTTTAAGTCTTATATATGGAAGCTTTTGTGCAGGGAAAACCTTAGTAATCAGCAACATTGTCCAAGGAACAAGCCCCAGAGCTGAGGTTTAAGCCAAGTAATCAGTCATTAGTCTCCATTAATTTCAGTGAATTATCTAAGGTCAATCATTTCCAATACAAACTGTATGAAAACAATTGACAGGATATAACAATTTTCAGACTCATCAATTTTTGGAGAGAATAGTCTACATGGGCTTATTGTTTTACATGTGCTTTTCACCCTTTTTCTTTACATGTGCATGTGACATAGATCTCATGCTTAATTGTCAACTACAATAGCAGACCTACAGTAAAGGGGGAAAGATGATTCAAATGTTCATCAGAGCTTCTGAAGGTAGTATATAGGAGAGTGTCTTGTTAAATGCTAAATGAACTGGGATACTTATATTTTTTACCAGAAAGTAGAAAGAGTAATGCCGACAATCTAAGAAACCACCTCCTTCTGATGATAAATTCTCCCATGTCACATCACTGGAGTGCTCTGCCTCTGCCATCTGTAATAATCTACCATAGCAAGGCACTGCCAGATAAATATTCACACACATGTACTGCTTGTTTTCTCCCAAACCAACCTGTTAGCCACCATTCTTTAGACAATTTAATGCATCCTTTAAAAAAATGTATCCGGCAGTAAAAACACTGTAGAAATTGATCTTACTATAAAATTTAGCATCTTAGATTTGGCACTAATGCAGAGATGCAACAAGTGAGTTTCAAGGGGACGCTTCAGAGGCCCCAGTGAGGAATGGCAGCCATTGCCTAGCCAGGTCTTTCACATGGGCCATTCATTTGTCTCCTGTCATTTGTTGACTGTCAGTACACTCCACATCCCAGATGTAGAAATGATAGCCCCCTCTCGGGCATTTCTTTAAAATCAGAACCTGATTGTTCTGGCTCTATAGAAGACCATCAGGGGGATATAAAAAACATATACCAAATAAATTTTAAAATACCAATATCTAATTAATTAACAGTTAATAAATAATTGGATTAATAAGTAATTAATGTATCAATTATTTATTAGTAATAATAATAAATAAGAAAACATTACTCTTAATATTGGATACTTAAAATCTAAAATGATTTTATATTTAAAAAGTCATATAAAATCAACTATAACAGAAATTGAAAATCAAACTATTATCGAGTTATCAGGGAAAGGTAAAAATTCTTCTTTGTGTTTGCTGACTGTTCGATGGCTGATTTTAATGACATGTTATAGGCATGCTACAAATTAATGGAAGAATAAATTCAATCCTTAGTAGGAATATGGAACATGTCTTCAAGGATGCTCTCATCCATAAAGGGAATACTTATGGATACTTAATTTTGACTGAAATCTCAGAGTAAAGACTGAACAGCTCCTGAAATTATGTATAATTTATAAGCAACAGCATTTTCAGCAGATGTGGATTCTGGGTGAATCAGACCAAAAGGCAGCATTTAATGCCCTCTGTAATGTCCTTGTGGCACAGGTTTATTTGGATATTTTGATATTTGCTTTTCATGGATAACTCACTCACTGTTCCACCCATCTGTCACCAGAGCTTAACTCTAAAATGAAAACCTAGTTCATCAAAGTTTGTTTACTGAACTATATTATTGGATTGTTCACATCTCCCTGATTGGAGGTTTTAGCCTATACACACACACACACACACACACACACACACGCGCGCGCGCGCGCACACACACACACACACACATTAACAAGTAGTGGAATCTACCTTTTTGACCTTACATAAGAGTTACTATCTCTATTCATTAGCTAACTCCTTCCTGAAAAGGTTTGCCCTTGCTTAAGTCAAATGGCATTTAATGCAGTGAGTTATATATACATATTCCTATGTATTCCACTAAAATGTGATCTCTGGGGAACAATGTGTACAACTTTTCTTAATTATTTTATATAGTTTTAAAGGCAAGTGATAAAGAAAAATTAATAAATCAATGACTTTTATCAATCTAGCCAGACTACTGAAACAAAATCTATCCCCTTCTCCCAATCAGAAGGACTTAAGATATCCCAGGGGCTTTGAAATTATAGCATCACTTCATCCAGGACCCGAGCATTGGTGCAGAGGTGGATTTGATATACTTTGAGGTGAACATACAGACAGACCAACCCCAAAATGAGTAGGAATGGCAGATGAGGATGCTCAGACTTCTTTCAATCCTATCACTAAGATCTCAGATATTGCTCTTCTCTCTCATGTGGAGCTCTGTAATAGTGTAACGCACAGATTTCTCTACCACACTCAACATATGAATAGAGACAAGGAGCAAAGAAGCATAAAGAAAATAATCACTAATGCCAGTTGGTTAGGTTGGTATTTGAATAAAAAGTATATCCATTTGAGAGAGATCTAAATAAAATTAATTAGATCCTGACCTACAATTAGACACTAAAATTGTATTTTGTTTGCAAGCTAATTTCTTTAATTAGGGTAAATTCTTATATAATTTACCTGGCAAAAGGTAGTAAATATTAGATCCTGTCAAAAACTTAACTCTCAATATTCATTACCATGAAAGTAAATTTTTAAGTATGTATACTGAACACTACCTAATACTTCTTTTGTGAAAAGAAAATTTATACTAATGAATCAACTGTTCTGGCATATTGCATTATATATCCAAAGACAATTTTCCAAAAATTAAAAATGCAAAATCCCCATTTGTACAACATTATTGTTGCTATTATTCTCTATTACTAAGAAAAACTTACAAACAAAATATAGTTATCATTAAAATATACATATTAAAGATTAGAAGTTTCATAAGCTGAATACTGATGAACTCCCATTAAGAACACATTGTAATCCTGAAAGCCTTACTTGGCCTTTGCAAACATGCCTCCTCAGCCTAAGCTATAACACCGAGCACTGAATCCTCACCACATGCTTCTCACAGTACACTTGACGACATCCACACATATGCTACCTAAGCAATTCTCCAGTTTGTGCCTTCTTAAATTCCATGAATGACAACTCAATCTATGCATGTTCTTTGCCTTTTCCTTTGTTTCTTCATTCTTGTATATAATGGAGTTCAGTTCTTAAATACCTTGCTTCTCTCTCACCCCAGTTCCTCTCCTGCTAATGTTATGGTCTTTCTGCAGTGGAACTTGGACTACTTTTCAGTGTGATGTCTCTTCCCTAAGATTATATGCCAGTCATCCCTCAAAGAGAGGTGGAGTCTCAGAAGCTCCTCATGATCCATGATGTAGTGTTGACGGGCCTGACATCATGCAGACTTGAACAGTGAGTTCTTGAGTATAGAGCCCATGTCATGCTCAGGTGTCTGTTACAACACAGCTCCATCCACTGGTTCCCACATGCTTTTAGCTCTCTTGTGTTTTTTTCTGAGCCTCAAAGGAAACAAAACAGATTTATCATTTAATGTTTGATCACATCAATGCATGTAGCACAGCATTGATGTGTGTAACAGATTTTTTAAAATATACCTTCATATACAAACATTTGAACAGTCTTCCATTCGTGATCTCTCTGTGTCTCTCTGCCTCTCAGTCTCTCTGTCTCTGACTCTCTTCCCACTTCTCACACAAATACATCTACACACTTTTGTTAATAATAGTACCATGGACATACTCTGTTATAAGGAATGAGAGTTCAGATTTCTTAAATTTTTAAAGCAAGTATACTCTATGACCAGATATATTACTATAATCTTTGTCCACATTCTTCTGTCTAAGCAAATAAGTATCAATTGTAATAGTAATTATTTGCATTTTATTATTAATATTTGTGATATTTTTATGTATTCATTGCCTGACTGTTACTATAAAGGCTTGCTTAATTTTTACTTATTTTCTCAGTGATTCTTTGCCTTTTGTATTATGTATAAGATATTCCTCTATGAATTCCAGAGCTCTAGATACAAAATTTCAATTCCTTATTTTTTGTTGTCAAATACTTCCACTGACTTATGAGTTTGTTTTTTCATTCTCCATTGTGATATTGGGTAAGTATAAAGTATATTTTCAAGGTTAAGTTTCTCAGGAATTTTTATACAACATAATTTTTATGTAAATAATTTCTGATTATGAAATTTTAAAATGTTTAAGGTATTCTAAATGTCATGTTTTCCTTCAATATTAGTTTTCCATAATATGCTTACATGGTTGGGCACCATCTGCCCCACCTTAAAATTTATTTACTACATCAGAGAAACAAACTGAACAATCTATTGTTTCTCCACAAATGTGAAAGCTTGTTTTGTTCTAAGCCAGGACTTCTGCTATGGCTAGATCAATTTCCAAGCTCTCCAGTCTCTGTCCTAGCTTTTGGTGGTCAATAGGACATCAATTTGATTTTGAGCTTTGGAACTAATGTATAATTATGCAAGGGAACTTGGCTAATTCTTCTGTCCTTAGTATCCTGTGGTTTTGCTTCCTTGTACATAAAATAAATTTAATTTTATCTAGGAAAAAATTATTATCTTCATGATTTTGAGTACACTGACCTAATACATAGCCTATCTATGTACTTAGTGCATTTTAAATTACCTTTAATAATGTTTAATTTATTGATGTCTGTATGTCTTAGGCTTGTATATCTTATATTTTGTTGCTCTAAAACTGATAACTGTTTTAAATGATTAACCCAATTATTGCAAATGTCCATTTCATTATATAGCCAGTTATCCAAATTCTGTATTATTAACATGATCACAAAAACACTGGATGAAAGACTTATTAAATAAAATTACTTGAAGAGTATGCAGTCTACCCAAGTGGGCTATGCTACCTTTGCCTACACACAATCTGGCAACATTTAAACCTCCCTCTGAGAAGCACAAGGAGCTCAGATAGCTTTCATCAGAATATCCATTACATATTATATTTTTTATGCTTTTCCAGCTTATTCTTAATTTTATATATTTAATGTTTTGTGATTTTTCCACAGTCAACTATTTTTCCCCCTTTCCCTTCTTCTTGATATAGTCTTACTTAGAAACATTTTATGTGGCATTTTTTCATCTAAAGAAATACTTTTGTCTTTTTTTAATAGTGAGTTTTTCCCTTAGGCATCATGGAAAATAGATTTTCTGATTACCTACCTAGTGCTATTAACATCTCTGTCATCACACACTTTAATCATAGGATGTTCTTAGGTATTTCCTTTATTTCATGTTTGTTCACTTGTATAATTATATGTAATAAACATACATATACATGTATGCATATATTATATGTAATAAGTATGCATATATATCTACTGAATTTCTTATCCACAGTATTTCAAATAACTTTAATGAGTTTTTTCATATTTCCCCAATCATTATTTCAGCTGAAACAGTCATAGCTTTATCAATTCCTAAATTTCCATTTTGTTGACACACATGCATACACACACACACATGCATTCATATACATGTACATATGTGTGCACACGTGCACACATGCACACACACTCATGCATGTGCAAACACACACATATGTATATGGTGAGTTTGAAGCTATACATCTAGATAACAGTACTTGCATTGTTTCTTGGTAAATACAGCCTGTATATATTCCTTATATATAAACTAGTTATTATGTGAAAAAATCTACAGTGAAAAATTTAGAAACAATACATTTTAGTATTAAAATTTAAGCTCATAACTTGATGTAGACTGATTTCACTCAAGCCAAAAAAAAGATAGAAAGTTGAATTTCTCCATATGCTTCAATAAAAACTCAGCAAAATATCCACTTTCAGGATGTTACAGTAAATTAAGAAGTTATTGTTTTCCAGGTAATCAATAGATCAAATAGTGTTGCAGATTACCTTTCCATAAAATTTGTAGTGGTTACAAAATTGGAGACAATGAAAGGCGGACTATAGGGAGAAGGACTGGGAAATGCCATCTCCTGGCAAAGACACCAGGACTAAAATCATGGATTTATAGTAGTTACAAATTTCTTCACTGTGTATGTACAAATGTAAGGGTGTCAACAGAGAGGCATGGATAGAGAAGGCACTCAGGGTGGCCCTACCTCTCACTGCTGAACTATTCGCTGCTGATAGATTCATGGAGAGGGGAAAGCATGGCTTTCAGGTGTGTACCCATTGATAAACCTACCAGACTCCAGTGGATAGGTCCAACCCAATGGTCACCCAGTTGTCTCTGGTTAAAGGAAATTATTCTCACCCTTCAAAATCAAAAGTGACCAATCTTAGAAAGGGACTGATAGGCATAAGGAGTATCACTGACAAGAATAGAAAGAGATAAAGGAGGAGTAGGAGTACTCAGAATATCTTGTTGAAATTATCAAATAAAATTAATCACACAAAATACTCTAAATAAATATTTCATCTAGAATGCCTTCTTAGAGAAGATATATTGATTAGACCACACATAAACCTATTATTGAAATGTAAGCAAACTACAATTTGCCAGTTTCTGACTATTCCATTGACAGTAACATCAGTGAAATGGTAACATCAGGATCCATCAAGTCATAAAAGAATAAGATTGTTCAGTGACATGGTTTCATCTTCATAATTACATGAGAGATTTTTGTGGTAATTTAGACAAAGACAACCATCCTGTAAGAGGTAGAGGAGTTACATATGGTAACACATATTTGTAATCCTCACCACTGGAAGGCTGATGGGGGAAGATTGTGAGACATAAACCTGAGCTACATTATAAAACCCTGCTTCAGTAAAATAGAAGGGAGATAAAGAATGTAAAACAGAAAAACATGATTTGAATCAGGGCTCAATCAACTGAATCAGGGGTAGAAAATCAACAAAATGTGCAATTTTGTCACAATGTGAAAAATAAAAGTTCATGGCATGATGACAAGTCAGTCATACATCATTGTTCCAGTGAATCCATGTTATTTAGCCTACAGCAATTCTGAAATGCTATGCAAACATAATAACATGAAGTGATCCTTCATGGCAATATTACATAAGATGCTTATGAATGCACAACAAATTTCAGGTTGTACATTCAGCAAGATCCCATTGATTAGATTCCTATCAACTATTGTGTAGATATCTCACGAACCTAAAGTGTTTTGTTCGGCTGAAAAGTCCTGATTATGTAGTAAGAAGCTGTAACGAGTGATTTACATTCTCACTGCCATTTCCCTGCTGGAAGTTCAGAAGATCATACTGTTTGATCACTTTCAAAAGCTACGAAGGGAAGCTCTCTGTGTATAAGTAAGTTGTTAGCATTTACTCGGGCAATAAGATCAGTACATAACTAACATGTCATTTTCTCAAAAGTGATGAGAGTAATTTTAACTGTTGTTGTTGTTGTTGTTGTTGTTGTTGTTGTTGTTGTTAAATCTTTGTGAAAGTTACCTAGGTAACTTTCATCTGAAGCCATCTTTAAAACAGTAATGATAGATAAAGGGGTGGACTTAAATTACATGGAACATAACAAAGTCATGGAAAAGAGAAATTCTAAATTAGTCTAAATTTTTAATGTTGAATTTTTAAATTCATTGAGTTTTGAAATATGTAATTCAGATAATTACTGAATCCTTGAGTGTCACAGAGAAACTTCTAGACATCTAGAGAGGCTACCTACTTGATTAATGTCTGCCCTTCTCTATTATCATTACTGAAATTGCTATGATTAGAAGAGTAAGTATGCCCCAAAGCAATACCACAGTTTTAATATATTCTCGTCCATGCAGGGCTTGTCAGTACAGAGTTGTGGAGCGATGGGGGGTTGTCTTTTATAACCAGTCTCATGATTTGGATAGATAAACTGTTTCCTCTTAAGATGGTCTATCATCAGCAAGTGTCAGAGTAGAAGGATTGAAGCAACTACTAAACTATCCTACAGATTCCTTCCTCCCACCAACACTTCCATGATTGAGCAGTGACTTCTGTTAGTGCCTGTGAATCCTAAAAGCCAGTGCTCTGGATTCCAAGCAGAAAAATACACTTACATGCCTACAGAAAAACAGGATGAAATATGTTGGTTTTAAAAAGCAAGACACTCACTCAGGAGTCTGGGAAGAAGAAATGTTCTAAATCTACCTTCTGAATCCTTTCTCTTCTTCCCAGATCTCTAAGCAGGAAGAGAAACACCCTAAATACATAGAAAAAATATTTCCCAGCTATCCTTCAAAATAAAGTGATTTCAGTATGCACCTTTTAAATTTATACAAAATGTTTTCTCGGGTAAATTAAATTACAAAATATTCAGCTAATACATAGAGAATTTAGAAGAAGCTCTTTAAGATTCAGCCACATTTTCTCAGATAAGTGAATAATAAAGATCACTGAAAAGATGGAGAAATGAATAAACTTTGTTTTGACAACAGGTGCAATGAATTGGCTAACATATAGTCTAGCTAAGGCAATGAAGAGACAAGTCACATGACAGAGATCTCAGGGCTGGCCCTAGCTACAATATATAGATCAGAGAAGGGCAGGCACAGATGGCATCCTAAAGAGAGAGTGAATCATATGCAATAATCAGACATTCTCTGAACAACAAAACGAAGCTGCGCAAAAACTGCACATGATAACAATAAAGAAAGGTGTCGAGATGAGAAATACTTGGACACGGTGCCCACACGTGATTCAAGATGAACGTGATGTTCATGCATATCTTTTTGTTTAGATGAAAATAGAACCTGACACAAGGAGTTGAGTACAAGTAGTTTACTAGAGAGGAAATTTCAGGAAACAAAATCAAGTGTGAACTAAAGGCGAGAAATAGGAAAAGACAGTATTATGACCTGTGACCTGGGTGGTAGTGTGTTGTGAGAGTAAGATTGTGTGTCACTGGGGACTTTGCAAGAATTAAGTGTCAGCCACTCAGAATTTCTCATAGAAGTGAAGAGAAACAGATGTTTATCTGTGGACTGCGGCTGTCAAGAACCTGAGTGTTCCAGTGCCTCTCAGTTGTGTCTCTGTTGATGGGATATATTTTCCAGGCTTCAAGGAAGGTAAACAAAGAAGAACAAATACTTATTTGATAGTAAAATTAGCATGATGAAGTGAAATTAAGTGTACCATGGTATTATAGTTCTATATGAAAAGATTGTTACATACACACATACACACACACACACACACACACACACACACACACTGTTATACATGGATATAAACCTTATAGAAGTGTTATGGTTTTTACTAAATAATTCATTTCCAAAGGTATATATTTACTACAGGATACTAATACTTCAAAAAATAAAAAAAATAAATTTCAGAAGAGAAATTTAATTCTAAAAATTATATGTGTCAAATTTAAACATGGCATATATAGAAGCTGAATCACTGTTGCTCTTGATACTGCCATGTATGCTAGGTAGATTATACACTGTTATATCCATATACATTACATTCATATTATAGTCTTTATTATGACTTTCTTGTTGCTCCTGCTGTAGAATATCCATGGTCTTACAAACGAATTCAAGCAATTCTTTGGACTACATTTTGTTTTTCTTTAATTGCTATTGTTTTATATGTATGTATATTGTTTGTGTATATATACATTATAATACATACATACTACAATATAATATATTTTATATACATTATGTATACTCATATATGCATAGACATATATACATATATTATCTGAGGGCATACATTTTTATAATTGATCACTTGGTATTAGATAACCAGTTTTGGAGATTATCCCTGGGGGGAGATGATTTTCCTTCTCTAAACAATCATTAATTGCCTATAGCTTTTCATCTAGGTCTTATGAGATTTCTTCATCCATGTTGGCAAGTCATAATGGACATTGTCATTATTCAGACCCTGTTTAGAACACCATATTGTCAAGATATAATTGATGTAGGTACCTTGTCATATAGAATTCACTATCTCACAGCAGACATCCTGACTTCTGGCTCTTAAAATCTTTCTGTCTCCTTATCCTCAAATTTCCCTGAACCTTTGGTATAGAATTTACATTGTCGATGTACCAATTGTGGTTTGGGTTTGTTGTGGTGCAACACCATGAGCAAAGCAACTTGGGGAGAAAAGGGTTCATTCAACTGACCAGGAAGTCAGGACAGGAACACAGCAGGGTAGGAACCTGGAAGCAGGAGTTGATACAGAAGCCACAGCAGAGTACTGCTTACTAGCTTGTTTCTCATGGCCTGTGCAGCCTGCTTTCTTGCTGAACCCAGGACAACTATCTCTTAATTATGGACCCAGATTAGGCTAGGTCCTTCCCTATCAATTATTAATTAAAAAATGTCCTACAGCCTAACCTACAAACAGATATTTCAGAGGCATTTTGTCAGTTGCAGCATACTCTATTCTGATGACTCTAGTTTGTATCAAGTTGATATAGAAGTAGCCAATATATGTACATAATGAACAATTGTTCTCCACACTCTGAACAATTGTGGCTAGTTTAGGAAAGTGGCAGTTGTAGGTTCTCCTTTAGGTTTCATATTTTTGACAGTCTTGGGTAATTGGCTAAGTTTACAGAAGTAGGCATACATTTCCTCCTATTGGGTGGGTATTAAGTCAATTTAAACAGCTGTTGGTCATTACCAGCATATAAATGTCACTATTCAACCTTTAGGGTTACCTTTCAATGCTGGTCCTTTTTGTGGTTAATAGACATCAAAGCTTGGAAAGACTATCAATTTTTTTTTCCTTTCTAGGAAACTTAAATAACATTTTCCAACATGGTATGAACTAGTTCTCAGGAAGGAGGTACCTAAGTTAGTTCCAGCTCAGCTTCTTCAAGTGCTGTGGCTGAAGTGTGTGTTGTCTTTAGCAGGAGGGATTTACCTTCAAATTCTAGGAGGTAACCAAGGACAACTGCAACAATTTATGTTTCTTGGATTCAACTGATCCACAGCTTAAAAAAAAGATTTTCCATGCCTGGAAGTTGGCTTTTGTTGACTAGAATATGCCCTATGTAGGAGTATTATCATGCCCTATAACAGTTTCATATGTGTGTGTGTGTGCATGTACACATCTTACTTTTAGGTAAATATCAAATAGTACTATTCCTGGAGGGTTTTTGCAAATATTCTTAATGTTATTTACTCCTCCTTCCTCCCTCCCTCTCCTGTCTACGTCTCTTCTCAAATATGCCTCCATTTTTTCTCCTCTTCACCTTCATAGCACCCACAAAATGCAATTTTCCTTTCTATTCCACAGTCTCACCTCTCACACACACACCCTCCAATCCTTCTCTACTTTCCTGGATTCTGTGATTACACCAGGCTATATATTTCCATCTGAAGATTTGGAGGTAGGCTCCACAAATAGTTTAGTCTTCTAGGATTGGAGATACTTCATCCAGTGTAATATTTTTAACCCATCTATTTGGCTGCAAACTTCATGACTTCATTTTTCTTTAGAGTTTTACACTATTCTATTCTGTGTATGCATGTCATCATTATATTCTCTATATCAAACTCTAGTTTTTAGATGATTTTCATAGACATTTGAAGCCTGAATTTGTGGAGACACAGTATATTTTATGTTCAGGTTAACTCTTCTTCTTATTCCCTTAATCATTTCCCAAGGATAGCAAATTTACCTGCTATTAGTGATTGATTTGTGATTCATTAATTGCAATGGGTATTATCAAAAATAATTAAAAGGAGAAAAATACATTTAATTGGTAGTAAAGTCAATGTTAACTGGTTTTACATTTCCTTGATTAATAGATGAAATAGACCTTTTCATAACTCTATACTAATTACAGTACTTCTATAAGTTCTATATTAATATTCTAATCCTGTCTGTAAAAATATATATTGCATCATAATACTTTGACACAGTTGCATATGTGGAAAGAAGTTCAAATTCCTCATTCATCACAATTATGTTAGTATGCTTAGGATGATCATTACTACACACCACGGACTGACATTATAAACAGTACAGTTAGACATGAAAAAATTCCGGAGGCTGGTGGTCTTTTAAGCCTCAACTATTAACTTCCAAGAGGTTCCTTTTGGTGCCTCCATTGTCTCTTTTCATTATTTTGTCTAGGTCCTAATCTCATCCGCTTATAATGACATCAGCCTTACTATATGCAACCTGCCTGTAAGATCTCATATCACCTTATACTTTGTTAAAAACCCTCTTTTAAAATGCAGTCTTCTTATGAGATTTTTTACTTTTGCTTGATCAACATGAATTTTTGATTAAGACAGAATCCTATCTTATGATATCAAATTTCCTACTCCAACAGTAGGAAGTAGGATGCTATTTTTTACTTGTTTGTTTGGTGTGATTAGGGTGTTATTGTTGTTATTGTTGTTATTGTTGTTGTCGCTATTGTGTTTGGTTGGTCTTTTATTTTTTATTGTACCAGAACAGAATTTTAGACAAAGAAATAAAATACATATACTTTGTGGTTCACTAACTACAGCAATGTAAAGAAGGAAAACAAAGAATACACTGGAGATAAATGACCTTGAAGGTTGAAGAAGGTTCTGAAGAGGACTCGAGATGAGGACACCCTGAGCTTCTTGGAATTCTGTGGTGGAGACTGAATGGGAGTGTCATTCACGAGGGGTTTCTATTTTTTAAAGAGTGATTTACAGGCTTCTGATAAGCAGTCCTTACTTAAATATCTTCTTAGTGATTGTTTGGGAGATCCATGTTTCCAAATGATAGAGTATTATTGGTTCTCAGTGCTAGCTTAGCCTCAGTTTTCCATAAACAGGTGGTACACCTAGATTGAGCCAAGTTCCTTACTAGGTAGCTGACCTTCAGAAATCAACTTATATCCTTAAATTGGAATAATCTATGTTCCCTAAGGACCACGACTCTTGTGTATTTTAAATAACGCTTCTGTTATGTGTTCTTTGACAATTTCATACATGCATGAAATGTATTCTGGTACTTCTCTCTCAACCCTTTCTTATTTCCTCTATCCTTAATACCTTGATTGTTCCCTGCAGGTCATTTTTCAATGCTCATGTCTTTTTTGTGACCTGCTGTGTTTAACCAGGGTGATATGTGTGACCATGAGTGTTGAGGTAATCCATTGTTGGATTCACTAGTGGATACCCATTTAAATTTTGGGATGAACCTATCAAAGAAGAGATATTAGATGTCTACTATTAAGAGTGGCTTGTATAAATTATTTTAAATTATCCTCACATGTTTAATCAGTATCACATGACATAATAAACTATAAATATTAGCTGAAACTTTCAAACTCTAACTAACTTTTATCCTGCTAATCATTTACTGTTGATAATCAATAATGTTCATTCTCTGTGATACAATATAAATGACCATATTTTTTCTTCAATTCTTATATTTTCACTTAGTTGAGATTAACAGTAGTAACTCCAAGCTGGTCAAAAAGAAAGTTTAAATAAGACCTGTTAAAATGTTAGCAATGGCATTTTATTCAGCTGGAAATGAAAATAAAATCTACAGGAAAATATATGGAACTGGAAAACATTATTGGAAACAAGATTACCCCAGGCTCAGAAATATGAATACCATTTGTTCTCGAGTGTGGATTCAAGCTTCTAATTGTTAGGTGTATGTATCTAAGTGGGAGAAACTTGGGTAAAACCCAGGAAACCAGAAAGGTGCCCATATGACTGGGAAAAAAAAAAAACAGATTTTAACAAAAGGAGGTGGAACATGAGAAAGCCAACTGGAGGAGGTGTTGGTACTGGGTATAAAAATGCACAGCAGAGAACAGAGAAATGGGACAAAGGGAGGAAGGAAGTCAGTGAGCAGGAATCAACCAAACTGAAGTATGTACTAACGCTCCCCATGAAAACATATTATTTCTTAACTATTTAAAAATGTTAGTTATGATACACTGAATGGATGGCCTAAGATTTCAGGCTTAAGACTAGACATCCATGCTGATTTCATTTCATATTCCCAGTGAACCCATGAAACAGATTCAGATCTCCATGCTTCCCTACAGGAGGCTCCGGCTTAAACAGACCACTCAGGGATTAGGAGTTAGAGAGGTTCAAATTTAAATTAGACACAAATCTCAGTGCAGTAAAGCCTAGTCTACCAGACACTGAAGCATAGATTTTAGAAAGAGTTTGCAATAGTCTTAGTATATAATATTTCTGTGTTCTCTAGACTGAAGACATATTTAGCTAAGACACTGGAGACCTGGTCTAAAGTAATGTAGATAGTATATCCTGGGACCTCCATCATGAAAAATAAACTATGGTACCCTGCAGCATCCACTGCACAGTATGTTAACCCTATTCTGCCACAAGGTTAAGATTATCTCTAATAAAACTTGAAGCACAAGGAAGATCTTAAGAGATCTTTATCTACTATAAAATTTCATAGAGACTGGATCATAGTGTGTAATACATATTAATAATGTTTTATGAGTCTCATTGAAAGCTCATTCTGTGTCTTTGGGAAAGATTTAGCTTTAAAAAATATCCCTGAGGGATATTAGTCAACAGACTATTGAAATCTAAAGTCATTATTAAGGGCAGGTATGTTCTCTATGTAGGAGGCTAATGTTAAAATAAGTTGTTGTTAATAATCTGAAGAAAATCTGAAAGTATCATTATTCAGTACTCACTAAAGAGATTTCCAACTAGCAAAAGATTTTGTCAGCATATTTCGTATTTGTTGTATACAACATCATTCAAAATAGGATCAATTTCATTGTATAAAATTTCTGAGTGATGTTTAAAAAGAGAGATTATTTTAATAAATAAAACATCAGTGTTAAAATGTAATTATAAATAAACAAATCATTATTCTTCAGCAAACATTACCTGAATCAATGTTGAAGATTCAATTTAATGCATTAATTAATGAGGGAACTGTTGATATCGTTTCAGGTCTGAAGAAAACTTAGAAGCTAAGAGGCTTTTTATATGCAACTTGTTCAAGAAGAATTGGGATAAGCTATAAATCATAAGTTAATTAAATGCTAACTGGTTAATATCTACCAAATCATCAATATGTATGACAGATTCTTTCAGTGGGCATAAATTATTTCAGTCTTTCCAGAGGTAAGCTGTTATTTTGGCTTCATTAGCGAAGGCATCCTGGTTAACCAAGCCCATCGCTAGAACATCTCTAGGTTCCTTGATCCTGTGTGCTCTGGGAAGACTCCACTGCCCTTTTTTGTTTCAAATTATTGCAGTTTTTCAAATTAAAATTTCTGATAAGATCTATTACTTTAACTACTCACATTTATACAGCAAATAATTCCTGTCTGCTCTTCAATATACTTTATGTAATTTCCAAATGTAAATAAAGAATTTATCTTATCTTCACATTTGCTAACTGTGAGAGGGAAATAAGATATGCAAAGCTTTTGATATCGATAAAAGAGATATGAATAAATGACAGCTGGATTTTGAAGCAGTCCAGAGCTTTTAGGTTTCGGACACTAGGAAAATGCCTTAGAGTAAATATATAATCTAAAATTCATTAAAGAGTTAATGGGATGTATTGAAACCGTAGAACATCCTTTTCAAATCTAAACTTTGGTACATCTGTCTTCATTTGTAAATGGGAAGTTTCATACACATTAATCTTAAAATAGAGCAAACATTGCTACCTGCATCTTGGCTTGTCTATCTCTTAATCAACTTTATGAGCACACTTAGGTTTTAGATTTTGGACATAGAAACAAATACATGCAGAGGAATGAGTCAGATGTGTAAACAGTGTTGTAGGAAATGTGGGCACTGGGACATCTGCATCAGAATGAAGTTCAAAAGGCAGACCTCTTGCCTTATTTTGTATTCAGCTGTCAGCACCTGCCCTCTCTAGCCCCGCACGTGATGATACTGAAGCAGTTACCTGCTTCACGCAACTGTGGGAGCTGGTACTGCAGCACATGTCTGGCCAGCTGTTTAGCAATCTTATCAAGAGTATGCCTGGAGTACTCCAATAAGGTGAGAAATACTATACTCTTTAACATTCCAATTTACAGAAGAGCTCTGGTTACCCAGGATGAAGTCAGCAAAAGCAAGACTTTCTGATGCTGCTTAAAATACATTGTAGATTTTGACATAAAATTAGCTGATTTATGTGTCTTGTTTATGAATAACACACGTGCATATCTTAATGACTTAAATTGTTTGGGAATAAAATTAAATGCAAAATACTACTCAACCCAGAAGTCCTGTGCATCAAGTGATAGAAAGAAGCTAGTTGTAATACTGAATGAACTTTAAACCTGGATGTGATAAGGATCTCATATGCTAAAAAAGAAAAAAGGAACTTCATACTTGTTATAACCAAAGAAGTAAGATCCATGCCATGTATTTCTATGCAAAACCAAAGCCCCTTTTCAAGGAAGAACACATTAAAACACTGTTGTTCAGTTCTAATTTTGCAAAATGAAAGATTAAATTTGAACCACTTTTGCAACTCATTCAATTCACAGTTTGTTTTTAATGATCATAGTATATTTTGTATGATGAACATTTTTTCAGTATATGTTTAAAATTAAGACACATTTATCAGGAGAAAATATAATTATAATTTACTTTCTTTTTATACAGTACTGAAAACTGTAATACTTAAATTACTATGCCATAATATTTAAAATAGCACATTGTTTTCTGTGTTTAAAAAGCTCTGAAGTAAAAAATAAATATAAATACATATTTTAAAGTTTTTTCATTTTCTTTATAACAAATTAGGTATATGTTGAAATTATTTTGTATTTGTAGAATCACTTAATTTCCCAGGAATTCCTTCAGGTTGTTCTCAACATATGCACTCATTTAAATGAGTAGTTCTCAACCGACTGTTTGGAGTCAAATGACCCTTTCACATGGGTTGCCTAAGACCATCAGAAAACACAGATATTTACATCATGATTTATAAACATAGCATAATTATTTTTTTTGAAGTAACACTGAAAATAATTTATTTGGATGGGGGATTACCACAACATGAGGAACTATATTAAAGAATAACATCATAAAGAATATTGAGAATCAATGATTTTAACCCAGTAATTATGTGGAAATTTGAGTTATAACTCTCTCTATAATAGAAGTTATTACATATATGTATATATTCTCTACATAGAAGTTAACACGCACACACACACACACACACACATATATATATATATATATATATATAATAACATAAGTTCTTAGTAGATAGAGGAAATTATATATACCAATAATTTATAGTAATATTTATATTCTTGATTCTTGCTTTTCCAATGAGGACATTCTAAGTAGGCTGAGTATAAAGGCAAATTGCAGCTCAAAACAGATTTTGTGACTTGTGTAGAGGAATTTTAATCCAGTAACATGGTTTATATGGCAAGAGATCACATCCAGAGATCTTCTAGATCTAAATTAATATATGATTGGGCCAAAATTCAAACATGCTCTGGATAACAGTATGATCTGGCTTTAATGCAGACACACCCTTAATGCATACCTTTAATCACTAACAGTGAAAGTAAATTAGTTTGTAGAAGGAAGCAGCCATGTTTTAGAGTGATGTCTAATCGAGGGACAGAAAACATGATGAAGTCAGAGAAGAACAGCACAGGAGAGAGATGCAGTTTTACAGGACAGTTTTGCAGAGATAGGTTACAGGGGAAGACAGAACGAGCCAGAGAATAAGAAGGAACCAGAAGCAATTTTGAAGCACTCAGCTAGGAGGGCAGTTTTAAACCAGAATAGCTGAGTTAAACCAGCCACCCAGAGATCAAAAAGATCTAGAAAAAGTGAGTTTATTCAGCAATAAGCCTACAAGATGACATTAGCAAATATGGTTCACAGCAAGTCATGTAGTAGCACAAAGATCTGATGCAGAAAACACAGAGCATGGGTATGCCACATATGCTACCAAAATTGAAGGCACTGTGGAGTGATAGTACCAGCTTTGGCTTAGGTTTCTATTATATAAAAATTTCTCTTCTAAATTTATATAAACATTGTACTTAATAAAAAGTCTGTTTCTTTTACCCTTGAAAAAAAAATGGTAGTTGAAATAACAGTAAGAAAAATAGAAAAGTGTGCCTCCGTGAAACACTTCTGTACTTCATAGAAGGACAGATGAATTTTGCTCAGATTTAATATTGACACATTTGACACATGCATGCCCCATGGCAAATAATGAGAAAAGTACTCAAATCACATAAATGACAATTAACCTCAAAGATGTTATGAATATATATTAATACTATTTGAAATTAGAATATCCTCTGCCATAAGTATGAGCAGACTTGTAAAGCCTATATAATATGCGTGATAATCTTCTAAATCCACACATTTTTTAATGATTTCAGTGGGGGGATTTATATGTTGGTTGTACGTGTATTGAATAGGTACATTCTATACAAATAAATCATCATAGTAAATAAACAATGGTATATATGATTTAAAAACATAAACATTTAAAACAAAATAAATTAATGTTCTTGTTCATTGAAAACAATTTTTTCATACATTCTAACCATAGTTTCTCCTCTCTTAACTCCTCCCAGGTCTTTCTACCCACCAAACACCAAGTTCTTTCTCAGTCTTTAGAAAACAAACAGTTAAACAACAATAAATACATACATAACACATATTAAAATAAAGTATTAAGCGCACAAAATCTGAAACTATAATGTACATGCAAAATACCAATATTGAGTAATTCTATGTAGATTTGTTTCACATATGTATATATTTCATGAAGCTTCTAAAGTAACTTCTTTCCATATGACCCTCTCTCAAATAGCCTTCAGTGTCAGCTGACCTCCCTACTTAAGTTCTTTGTATGGTAACAGCCTGATACTTACATATGCCTACAGTGAGAAAAATTCAAAACGTGTGTGATTTTAACTGGCCATATTGAGGTCTAATATTTAATTTAACTCACCCAACATTGGCTGCATTGTCTTATGCTATAAACTTTTGGAAATATGGAATGAATGAGTCAAGGGTAATGAATATTCAACCTAGGTGTTCAGTGAAGCTGAGAAATCAACTCAGTGGTAGATCACTTAGCTATCAGGCATGAAACTCTGGCTTTAGTCCTCACAATAAGAAAGAAGAATGTGTGGGGTCAGCAAGGACAGAAGGAATGATATCAGTATAATGAAAACCATGATTTACATGTTTTCTGAATGGAACAAATTGATATAACGAGAAGAATGTCTAGATTTTTGTCAATACCAAGAACATATTGATGTCATTAGTTTTACCCATTTTTAATAATTTCACTTTATTTCTACATTGAATTTCTGTTTTGTACCATGAACTATTTCATTCATTGAGATTAAAATGCGGAATCCCAAGGTCCTTGGTGGCAGGCAGTTCTGGTGTTACCTAACTATATAATCAGCTCTAAAACTGGGCAGGCTATTAACAGGAATGCTATGAAACCAGCCATCAGTTTTCACAAAGATCACAGTGGGAGTGTACAGGAAAAGGGGAAGAAGAAAGCACTTACTGGTCTAAAATAAAAGGTAAATATAGAAATGCAATATGTGGTGGAAAAGTTACAGAAGGCAAGATGCATAGTGAAAATTATACTGTATAATCAGTGGGAAACTGGTACTTGAAGAAAGGAACACAGTACAGGGTTTCCCTTGCTGGGTATTAAAAGTGAAGGATAAATTAGAGAGTTAGGGTGAGAGGTTGGATGATTCCAGCTAACAGATCATTTTTATATTCCCAGCGAAAGGTAATAATAGGTTTTGAAAAAATGGTAATTTGACACCTTTAAGTATATTGATTTCTGCCTGTGACCCAGTACTGTATTTCCTAAAGTCAACTGGGATAGGAATTATAAACTAAAGATAGCTTCCTCCTCTTCATTCATCTCCCTAAAAGCAAAAGAATAAGTTTTTAAAAACTGAATGGCCATTATTTTCATTACCTGTCAGAAAAATATTGTTGCATAGCCCATATTCAAACAAAACACAATGAAAAAAAATCTGAGGTTGTAATATTAAAATGTGAGATGCAATGTGTAATAGGTCACACTTTACCAAGATATTTTAAATCTTGACTGTTTGATAAAAACAAGAATAGTGATTAATGTAAATACGATTTGAAATACATTACTGCAAGTCAGCTTCTTCATATGCTGAAGTTGTGATAACCTATCAGTGCTTTTGTACATATTAGTAACATACTTTAGCATCCCCCTTCAAAGTGTTTTAGGGATGTTTTATGCATATTCACAGTCACTGACAGTTTCATTAAATACCACTTTCTTTATGCTCAGAAGAAACCTCCCTCTCAACAGCGGTAGCCACCACTGCTCACTCCTCTACTTCCTAACCTGTGCTGATCTGCTTTGAGCATCTATTGCCTAACGGTCATTTAGTATATGGAGAATGGAGTGACTAGGGTGTCTGTCTCTTACATCATGTCTCTTGTGTAGGAACACATCAGAGCCTTTTGTTCAAACAATAATCTATTTTACGGATACGAAACATTTGATTTTTTTTTTTCATTAATCAGGTGGACAAAGGCATTCTTTCAACTTTGGTGAATATATATATATATATACCAATATGTGTATGTGTGTGTGTATATATATATGTTATATACGTATATGTATGTATATATATATATGTATATTGTTAGTTAGTTATAGTCATAGTTATAGTTATAAACAGGTATGTACAATTTTTATTTGGTGTAATATTCCCAATTCTGTGGGCATATACCTAACATAAGGCAGTGTGATATCTGCACTTAGCTATTTATGAAAACACCAGGTATTTTTTTTCCAAAGTTCCTGCTTCATGATATAGTTCCATCAATGGTGCATAAAGGACTCCTATATCTCCACATCCTTGCCAGCACCAGGAATGGACAGTTATTAGCAAATCTGTCAGCCGTTCAATTTGTCTCCATTAGTGGGTTTTTCAGATCCTTTAGCAGTTGGGACACAGCTACCAGTTCATGGGAAGTAAGTGGTATTTGCCTCCCCTGACTCCTGTGAAATGTGGGTCGCATGTACAAAGCTAATATAGACTGTCATTATTCAAAACATGTTTCAAATATGAACATTTGTGTCCCATTGAGTAAATGGCAGCATGTATTCCCCCAGCTAGGATACTGGGCCTGTCAGTCAACACAGCAGTTAAACTGCTTTGTTCTTCAATGTATATGTCACTGGAATACTGCATATGCAGCAAAGATTGAATACCTTTTGCTAAATCAGTGTTCTGACCTTGTTTTGTCATAGGTTCCATTACAAAGACCCTTAGCATCTTTTGGGTTGGGCAGCTACAAAAGCCTGCTTTCAGTTAAAACAGGAAAGTAATCAGGTTGCCACTCTGCATGTCTTAGAAGCCAATAGCACACAGAACAAGCTGTCCATGGTTGTGAAGCTAAGAATACAGTGTGTATTCTTCATCTGTCAGTCTACGGGAAAAGGAACAAAGTCTGCTTCTATTCAGAGCTTAGCTCCTGTGATCATAAATGCGTAAAATAACTAGTCATAGCCTCAGAGTAGTGACATACAGAAGAAAAATAGGAGAAGTACTCAGGCCTTGCACTTAGTAACTACTGAAAATAGTTAAGAGTTCCATCTTCATATTAAAAATAAAAACCGTCTCCTCAAGAAATTTTATAGAAGGCTGCACTCTTAGCAGAGCAATTATTGTTTGAGATGAATATGTTTTATGACAAATGCTGCCTTGACTGTGCTTTTAAATGTTAGCTCTTGTGAATGATTCATAGGATTGTGAGGAAGATGTAATTATGGGACTCATCTGAGCAGATGTAGTCCATCCTGGCCTAGTCAAATGCATGGAACAGAGCTCATGCCACAGTATCAGCACCAGTGCCGTGGGACCAAAGAGAAGCCAGTATCAATTGATCGGTTTGCTAATAAAATCAGAGAGTGGCATTAATCCTGTAAAGCCACATTATTTTCAACTTTGTTGCTTTATTTTAATAGGAAGGATGTGATTTAAGGACCTGCTGCTGATCTTTGCTAATATCTGGGTTCTTCTTTCCTCTACATTCTCCATTCTTTTTCCACATGCTTAGTACCTTAATGCTACATAACAGAGAAAAGGAATGGAGAGGAAAGGGGGTGATGTTATCGTTAGACTACTTCCTGCTCATTGGGGCTATCAAGTCAGGGTCAGGATATCTAATTTCTTCTTTCTTCTTTTGTTGAGCATGGTTTTATATATGTGTGTGTGTGCGTGTGTGTGATTATATATTTGCATATGTATCTATGCATGTATATATATGTACATACATGTGTATATTAATTGTAATTGTTATACTGTAATAACAAATGGTGAGGGACAAAAAGAAAGAGGGCATAAATTTGAAGGAAATGAAGTGAGGAGGGGTATATGGGAGTTTTGAAAGATCTAGAAATGTTGTGACAATAATATAGTTTCAAAAATAAACAATAATACCAACAAATGAAGACACTTGCCATTCCTTGGTGCCAGTAGGACAAAACTACACCAAGGTTATGAAGCTTTGATGTGTTATCAAGTACAATGTAAATTACAAGTTATTTTGATTTTAAAGAATTAACATTTAGATATATTTCTGGGATATAATGCACACTCATAACTGGGGTACCTGGTGGCCACTAAGGTCTCCAGACTGAGCTTCCTGCCTTCATTTCAGCTTTTGAAGATTATTTTCTTTTAGGACTTAGGCAGAGTGATTTCTCTCCTCCCACACAGAAGCAGAGTAAGAATCACTTTTCTCCTTATTTAAAATTTCTGAGCCTCATCAGCTCCTTGGAAAGGCAATACTGAGGACTCACTTGGAAAATGGCTCCAGCAAGGCAACCAAGTATGCCTATGCTAGCCCATGCCTGAGCAAAAATGGTAACATTTCCAGGAGCTATTAAGTAAGACTGGTTGGTTCCTGTATAGAAAACAATGCACTGTTTGTCTCTACTAGAAAAATGCACAGGTGGTTACTGGTTATGCTGTCTAGGTGACCTCCGATGTCAACAAATAGCAGTGGCCTTTTGATGTTCATAATGTTTAAATAGTCATATGTTAGTGCTACTTATAACAGTCTATTTGACATGTCTTCACATCCTCCATGTAATTATACTACTGCATGAAAGGAAATAGCCAGGTTTATTCACTGTAAAAGTAAACATTTGCATATCTTATCCTACACTAAGAATGTGTGCATTATATTCTCATCATACTATGAAACTCTTGCCTTCTGCTTGAGTCTTTATTGTGACCACACAATGACCAAAACAGTAGTTGACAGTATCTATCTGTTGGTATATAAGAGAAAGATGGTCACCAGGGTAAAAGGGTTGTGCAGGTAAAGCATTGTATGTATTTGCTAATATTTTAGGTACTGCTAAATTGGGGGGGGGAATTTATGTGCAATTTGAGTCACTGTGTGCTCACTTAGTGGTAATGCTTTGTCTTTATTTAGTAATAGTTTTAGACATCCAAACTTACAAATTTTAATTTGACTTTAGTTTTTACTTTTATGTGTATGAATATTTTGACTATCTGTGCGTTTGCATACTATGTGCATGCAGTGGCCACAGAAACCTGAAAAATGTTTTGGATCCTCTGGATCTGGGGTTCTAGATAGTTGTGAGGTGCCATGAGGATGCTGGGAAGGACCCAGGAGCCCTGCAAGACCACTAAATGCTCTTAACTGTACAGCCATTTCTCCAGCTCTTGTTTGTGTTTTAAGTATACTAGATGATCATCACTTATAGATAAACATACATTTCCTTAATTCACTTTATTTGACATTAAGAGGTGATTATGGCCACATCAGCCATGGTATAAAAGGACTGTGTCATTAGTAGACAAATTCTTCTTTTATTGTTCAATAGAAAGAGATCTACATTACAAATAATCTATTTCTGAGCATAGAAGTGTTTAAAAGAAAAATTGAATTGTATCTGCAATGTGTGAAGAACTTTAAACCTCTTGTCAACACCAAGTAATTAAAGTGTGACTACTTTGGTCTCCTAAAGTAATAAGATGCCAGGGCCCAGCCTCAGTGTGAAGAGGGTCTTGAGAAAGGAATGAGAGAGTGCTGATTTAATAATGACTCGGAGTCAGTAGTGGATGCAAGCCATCAGTTCAGTGCTCTCTCCTTGTCTGAGGATTCTCATCATTCTTCCTTCCTCTCCTTTCTTCTATCCCCCTGTTTGTTCTTTTGTCTTCTTCCTACCAGAGAACCTGAACCCAGTCTTTAATTCACTACAGCTACATCATCAAGGCTTTGAATATTGTAAATAATATTTTAGAAATAATTGTAAATATTATATTTAGAAATCCTTACATTTTTATAAGTTTTATGGACTCTGGACCATTAGTCCCAACCCATGTTTCCTTAAAACAGACACTAAACACAAAGCAAAAGCATGTTTCCTCATAGTTTTTACACAGCCTGATTTCATGGGTAGCTCGGTACATGGGTAGCATGGGTAGCTTTTGCAGGTTCCTAGTATGGCAGACAGCAGTCTTTAATAACTATTTTCATGTAAAAACAGAAAAATGACAGACTACTAAGGTTTAAATAATTTCTTACAACCTTTTAATTTTTTAAATCTTTTATTTATTTATTTATTTACTTACTTACTTACTTACTTACTTACACTCCAGATTTTATTCCCTTCACTGTCCATTCTCTATTCCACATCCCATACCTCTTTCCCACACCCCTGTCTCCAAGATGATGTCCCCACCTACCCCACCAGATCTCTAAACTCCCTGGGGCTTCCAGTCTCTTGCCAGTTAAGTGCTTCTTCTCTGACTGAACCCAAACCCAGCAGTCCTCTGCTACATATGTGTTAGGAGCCTCATATCAGCTGGTGCATGCTGCCTGGTTGGTGGTCCAGTGTCGAAGAGATCTCCAGGACCTAGGTTAATTGAGACTGCTGGTCCTCCTACAGGGTAATCCTCCTCCTCAGCTTCTTTCAGCTTTTCCTTAATTCAACCACCGGGGTCAGCAGCATCTGTCCATTGGTTGGGTACAAGTGTCTGCATCTAACTCTTTCAACTGCTTGTTGGGTCTTTCAGGGGTAGTCATGATAGGTCCCGTTCTGTGAGTGCTCCATAGCCTTAGTAATAGTGTCAGGCCTTGGAGCCTCCCCTTGAGCTGGATCCCACTTTTGGCCTGTTGCTGGACATTCTTTTCCTCAGGCTCCTCTCCATTTCCATTCCTACAGTTCTTTCAGACAAGAACAATTATGGATCAGAGTTTTGACTGTGGGATAGCAACCCCTCCCTCACTTGATGCTTCCTGCTGGAGGTGGTCTCTACAAGTTCCTTCTCCCCAGTGTAGGGCATTTCATCTAAGGTCCCTCCCTTTGAGTCCTGAGAGTATTACCTCATAATTCTAAATTCAAAGCCAAGTCTCACAATTTCCTACAAAGGACCATGTAGGTTTTTGTGGCCTCTATGGTTATGATGTTTAGATCCTTTCCCATAGCTCTTAGGGCCAATGGAAAGACCTGCTCCTAGTCCTCCACATCCTCATGAACATCTCTACTCCTCGTTACTGAGAATTGCATCTGTTTCACTTATTATGGAGTGATTAGCACTGAGTAATGGGAGAGTATGGTCCCCAGAAAAAGATACTGAAAGAAAAATAGAAGAGACGGTAAATCAGTTTAAGAACAACAGCAACCGCCAACTCATGTGGAGATCAATGGCCTGTCAATGCTCCAGGGGCAGGAACTGTATTGTAACTCACCTTACATGTTGGACCCAGCAATAAGATGATTTCAGGCAGTTCAATTTAATTATTATTAATCTGTTGCACATGTGTGTTTGCATTCCATCCATGATTTCTGTCTAATAGGTGCAATAAAAGTATAGCTGTGATGTGATTAATTTTAGCCAATTGGCAATGTATATGAGGCTATTGTAGAGAGGTCATAAGCACGCCCTGTGTCTCTCTACTTAATTATGGCTCTAATGGCTGAATACACATTGGAATCTGCTGCGTATAAGACAGAATAACTGAGGAGTTTTCATTCCGTGGGCACAATTCTTCTATATGTTATGATGTGTTCCTTTTAATTTTATTTGACTAAATAGATAATAAAACTAAAATTTTTTTTTATAAAATGAAAACAAGCATCTACCTTATCCTCTTATAATTTTGCCAGATAGGCAAAATTCATGCAGGAAAATGGGACTCTTTCTTTGCTAGGTGTCTATCATATGGTAGCCAAGTATCAGTTGGAGTACACGCCCTAAGATTTCTGCCCTGGCCAACAGGATGCTGACAGAGGAGACAATTCCAGAGCCTCTTGAATTAGCTACTTTACAGCAAATCAAATGATGGCTAATTTGAGTCCATATTTGTTAATAAATTTTGAAACAAAATTTTTATTTATTCTTTGAAAACTTATTTGTACAGTTTGATGTAAATCACCCTCCTCTAACTTCTCCTAACTCTCCCAGGACCAACCTCCTGTCTTCCTTCTGAGTTCATGTCCCAGTTTTATTATTACTAGCTGCCATCTGAGTTTTTACCAGAGCAATAAATCTCCCAGGTGGCTCTGATTCTAAGTGATGGATAATGAACGGAAAATGGACCAGAGCATGACTTCATGTCCTCTCTATTCCTCCTGATTGCAGTAACTTTGAATATAACGATTATTCCCCTTCCAATAACCTACTTGTAACTAAAACCCAAAGACAACAATACAAAAGCTTTATTATTACTCATATTTTGTCATCCTGATAAATATCGTTAAGTATCCCTCATTTTAATATCATATTTCTCATATGTGCATGAAACACTGAGAAAATATATGATGGTAATCAGCTTTGTAAACCAGGGTAAGCAATTCATTACAAGGCTACAACATTTTCTTAGTTGACGGGCTTATGTTTTTCCATTTTACATAAGCCTTAGAACACATGTAGTGCATGAAGAAAGCATTCCTTTTCCTTTGGTATATAACCAAAACCACTCACATTTATAATCACATTATATACATCTACATTTAAAGGATAAGTTCTTATAATTATATAGTAAGTGATAACTTTAAAAATATAACTCAAGTTATATTTTTAAAGATTGATTTATTCTTATTGGGTGCATATGAATGTTTGCCTACATGGATATATTTGTGCCATGTGCAGAATGGGGTATGAAGTTGCCTGTAACTAAAGATAAAAGATTGTGAGGATCTGCCATATGGATTCTGGGAACTTAAACTAGGTCATAAAAGAGTAGCAAATACTCTTAAATGCTTATGAACTCTCTGTCACTGATATCTACAGTTTAAATCTCCTTGGAGGCTAGCTGAAGTATCAGCAGAGAATTCTGGATGCAGCTCTGTAGAATTAGAAGCTGCAAGGCAGAGAGATGGGTCAGTGGTTAAAATACCATACTGATCTTACTGAGGATCCAAACTTGTTTCCCAGATCACAGGTAATTGTCATCTACTTGTAACTTCAATCAGATCTAAGATATTCAATTCTTCTATCCTTCACAGACACCTACAATCACACACCAGCACCCACCCATAAATAAATACACATTCACAAGCACATAGCTAATAAACATATATATATATATATATATATATATATATATATATTAAAGTAAAAGCTAACAAATTCAGACTGTTAGCTCAAAGCACTTAATGTTTTCAAAATTAGATTGCTTAATTGATTTATTTTTATATATAAAGAAAAGTCTATGATCAATGAAGGCATGATTCTGACAGAAAGATTTCTAGTCAGGGCTCTAACCAATATATTAATTTTCCTTTTATTGTGTATGAAAGAAATGAGAATTTTAGGGAGAAAAAAAGGTGATAAAATATAAATGGGAAGGAGGAAAGACAGCGGGGTGTAAGTGGGGAGTAGAGAAAGAGAACGAAGGCATGTCTCCAGGTCTTTCTCTCTGCCTGTGTTTCTCTGTAAGTCTCTGTCTCTGTGTCTTTGTCTTTCTTTGCTCCCTCCCTTCCTCCTTCTTCCCTTCCTTCCTTCCTTTAAATAAAACTTTTGCAAACTAGGACATAATAATTCAGAACTTGTTTGTTCAAGACTGCTATCCCATTCTAGAATTGAGAATAAAGCAAATTAAGATCTGTACATCTAGATTTGTTATACTCTTCTCTACAAACATAAACAAGAGAGGAAAGAAAGGAAGAGAGAAATGAAATATATAAGAAGTCTTGTAAACAGAAAACAATATTTAATCTTTTGTGAGGAATTTGCAAAACTTAATCTTGATACATTTGTTAGAAAATTATAATTATTCTTTTCAAATAAATTACTCAGGTTCTAAAACATAAGGTTTCATTTAAAAACAGTATTATGTGAAAATCAGATGTTCTTTTGGTACAGCCTTTCAACTGGAAAAATTAAATAGTGAATTCCATTAACAAGCCGATTTCTGTCTGCTAAGGACAGTGGCATAGTGGAATCCATGCAATGGCTTGCAAAAAACCAAGCATAAATGTAAATATAAAACATGCTTTTAAAACAAGAGGAATACACTTTTGAGAGTATTTTGTACCTCAATTATGAAACACTAAACCAAAATTTAAGCTACCAGAGGTGAAAGAATTCATTCTCTCTATGCTAATTAGGTTCACAGTGCTATGTGATTGCATTTACATGTTTGTTTTGTTATGCATGTCCCTGAGACTTGTATTTAAGATGCTAATTAAACATGCAATTTGTTTTTAAATAACTGGATTGTAGAAACTGAGGAAGAAAACCCTTTGTGGACTTGGATTCCAAAAATTCGAATACATCTGTCTCCTCAAAATGGATCTGTTTGATTAATTCTACCTTAGGAGCATTTTGAAGTTATTAATGTTCAGTAATATACACATAAATAATATGTGTGATTTAAAAGGCAAAACAGAAATACTCCTGAGGTGAATGGAAGGATGGGTGAAGGTTATGCTTGCACAGAACATGAAAGTGTAATGATTTTCTATTTAGAAACTTTCAGATGCAGAGCAAGCCATCTGTATTAATGACATTTGGTCCATTTCTACCTGTCGTGCACTGATCCATCTGCAGCCATCATTACCAACTCCAAGTGTTGTTTTGATGCCACTGTGACATCATCTGAAAATAAAGAAATCGTTCACATGAAAGGGTATTTTTTTATTAGCTATTTTCTTTATTTACATTTCAAATGTTATCCCCTTTCCTAGTTTCCCCTCTGAAAACACTCTATTCCATCCTCCCTCCCCTGCTTCTAAGAGGGTGCTCCCCCACCCACCAACCTGTTGGCTCCTAGCCGGCAGGTCCAGGAGAGAGGAGAGAACCCAGTCCAGCCAAGTCTATCCAGGGCTGAGCGGGATGGCGAGTGTCGGTGGCCAAAAAGAAACACACCAGGCCGGGAGTCTTGTTGAAGCAGGAACTCTTTAATGTAGCAATTTCTCTCCCTTATATAGAGAAGGCAAAGGGGGTGGGCACTTAGGTATGGGGAGAGATGACATAGGAAGCAGGGAAGAGGAAGGTGTGACTGACAGGGCCAAAGGCATAGCCCCATGTCAACAATGACAGGGTAGAGGGGGGGCCAAACAGGTCTTGCTGAGTCATTCCTATGCGGAAGTGACTGAGACAGGTCTCAGAACTCGAGACAGGCTCAGATTTGTCCCCAAAGGCCCAAACCAGGGTCAGAATGGGGCCCAAGACTACCATTTCCTGGGACCCCACCCTCTTGTCCTCGGGACAGGGGGAGGAAGAGAACACCCCCAGTGCTGTGCTGTTGGGGTCCAGTTCCAAGCCCTGGCCCAGAGCTGCTGCAGTCACTGCTGCGAACCTGGGGCCCCTACACCCAACTCCTATGGCTGGGGTAGCCCCAGGCTGCATGCTGTGCTCCACTCTGTGGGCCAGGGAGGTGCGCGCTCCACAGCCGTCAGTGGACCCTGCTCCTCTAAAGAGGAAGCCAGGGCGCTCTCTTCCCTGTGCCATTGCCAGCTTGAAACCTGGGGCCTGTGGGCAGGCCGCCTAGGGCCCCCGGGGCTGGGGAGAGGCTTCCTCGGGCCTTGCTGCCCCCCAGATGAGGTGCAGAGGGCCGTTACCATGGAGGCAGCCACGACCCAGGCGCAGACTGGGCAGTGGAAGGGGAACAGCTCCAAGGGCCATCACCATGGAGACGGTCCCAGCTCTAGCTGTGCCACTCTGCTCACAAACTGTGGCACAGCCCCGGAGCGCAAGCAGCACAGCCGCTCGAGATGTGGCTGTGTGCTGCAGAGGCTCTGCCAGAGGTCCAACATCTCCCCCTTTTGTTTTTGTAATGAGCAGGTTACATGGCTCCTGTCTTAGGATGTCCCCCGCATGGGGATCTTACCCGTCTCTGGATACCATACCATGTGTCACTCTGGCTCAAGTGGGGAAAGGGTATTCCACGACCTGTCTTAGGTTGTCCCAGCACAGCTGAGGGCAGGTGGACACCCTGGAAAGGTTATTGTCAGCCTCCCCTTGTTGGGGCATATACTTTATGTCTCTGGCTGGTATCCAGATTGGTCTTTTTTCTCTTTATGGAAATATGCAGCCGAATCCCCTCCCAGCTGTCAGGAACGGGTCTGGTCCTCTCCAAGCTCCTGTCAGTGGGTCTTTCCATCTAACCTGTATTGAACTATAGGAGATGGAGGAGGTCCAATGTCTTTGAAATGGGGACAACTGAGGATTTTCTTTTGAAAAATTTAAAATATTTAATGTGAATAATGCCTTTTTTAGCTGATCATGTGGGGGTAAAGACAACCCCTTTTGTTTTTGTAATTGAGAATTTAAGGCTTGATTTTGTCTTTCAACAATTGCTTATCCTCTTGGATTGTAAAGAATACCTGAAGTCTGGGAGATCTTCCACATATGGAAAAACTCCGAAAAAGGTTTGCTTGTAAAACACGGGCCATTATCTGTTTTAATTTGTTCTAGAAGTCTGAAAAGGGCAAAAGATTGAAGCATATGGCTAGCTGCATGTTTAGATTTTTCTCCTGCATGGGCCGATGCCCAGCACGCATGGGAGAAGGTATCAATAGTCACAAATATATATTTTAGCTTCCCAAATGGGGAATAGTGGGTAACATCAAGCTGCCAAAGATTATTAGGGCTGAGCCCCCGGGGATTACTTCCCATTGTTTGAAGGGGAGGTACCTGTAGAAATGGCTGGCAAGATTTACAGGTTAGCACTATCTTTTTAAGGTCTTCAATTGGAACATGTGGGAATTTATGTCTAAGGCCCCTCCAGTTGAGGTGGCTCAATGAGTGTAACTGTGTGGCCTCGGAGACAGTATGACACTGTAATGTAGAGGCTATTTGGTCAGCCAGGCTATTCCCCTGGGATAAAAATCCAGTGAGGTTTTGGTGGCCTCAAAGATGTTAGATATAGATAGGGCTTTGTCTCTGTGTAATTAAGGTGTGGGCCTTTATCATCAAGGAGGTGACAGGATTAGAATCTAGCTTAATATGAGCTTCAATCGAGTTGGGCAGCAAATTTACCACATAAAGGCTATTGAAAAATAGATTGAAAGGCTCAAACACAGAATCCAGTGCCATCACTACAGCAAACAGTTCTTTAAACTGTGCAGATCCCTCAGCAACATGAACATCTGATTTTATGGGGGTAGGCAAGTCACCCTGTCTAAAGGGGGGATACACAACAATGAAGATCCCAGGCACCCAACATTGGTAAAGATGGTGGGATGATTTGGATTGGGACTAGAAAGAAAAAGTGTAGGGGGCCTCCACTCAAGTCTGGAACTCATCCACTTATGTGGTCCAAAGTGGCAATCAATTTCACCAAGAAAGCCCTCTTAGGCCAGAGCAGGCTTGCTATTGTTTCTCTGTAACCAAAGGAAATCCGTGTTTTTAAGTGGAATAATAAAGGCAGAAGGCCCCAAAAAGCATAATGGAAAGATCTCTCCTCTTAATGCAATTGGCCATTTGGTTAGCCATAGAATAAACTCGAGGAGCCCCTCCCACTGAAAGATGGATCCAATGGACAGGTTCGCCTTCCTGGCCAAGTAGTGCAGTACACAGCGTTTCTTCGTGGAAAATGTATAAAATAAGGGGTAGGTTGGGATCATAGCATTTAAGGGCTGCTGAATCAATGGCTTGTTGAATCTTGTTCAACAGCTGGATATGATCAGATGTCAGCACTAAAGGGGTGAAGAGGTTACTTCCTTTAAGGAGGTCAAACAATGATATTAGATCTTCTATGTCAATGGCTATCCAAGACCTCATCCAATTGATTTCTCCTAAAAGCTTTTGTAACTGTGGGAGAGTATAAGATCTTGAATTTGAAGTTGAGGTTTAACAGGGGACACAACATCTAAGGACAACATGGAGCCCAGGATCTTAAACGGTGGCACCCTCTGAACCTTTTCAGGAGCCATCCAGAAATTATTATGTTTAAGGATGGAAAGACACTTATTGGTAAGCTCCTGAAGGTCCGAAAAGTTAGGGGCACCCAAAATAATATCATCCATATAAATGTAAAATAAACTATTGGGTTTACCCAAAATAATATCATCTATATAAATGTAAAATAAAATATTGGAACCACATAAAAAGGACGAAAAACTATTAAGCATATAATTTTGACACATGAGGGGGCTATTGGCCATGCCTTGTGGTAGGTTTGTCCACTCAAATCCAGAATCAGGCCCACCAAAATTAATGGAAGGAGTAGAAAAGGCAAATTTCTCACAACATCAGGGTGTAGGGGAATAGAGAAGGGGTGTTTGAGGGGTCCAAAGAGAGATAAGGAAGTTCAAGGGTAGGATCAGACTTGGAGGAAGACTGCCCCATAATTTATGGGGGTACACTCACCCACAGATCAATTGTCCAGTCAGCGTTCTTCCATAAGGAGGAGGGGGAAGATCCTCACATGGGGAACCAGTCTGTTGGCTCCTAGCCGGCAGGTCCAGGCGAGAACTGAGGCACAGCCCGAACTCCCCCCTCCCCCCAGCCACTATGTGGCTTGTGTATCTCGAGCCACTTAGCTGCTCCAGTGTGGCTGTGCTGCTTGCAATGCTGCGGCAGAGGCACCGCCGGAGGTCCAACACTCCCACTTCCCCACCCTGGAATTCCCCTACACTGGGGCATCAAGCCTTTACAGCACCAAGGGCCTCTCCTCCTATTGATGTCCAACAAGGACTCTGCTACATATGCAACTGGAGCCTTGGATCGCTCCGTGTGTACACTTTGGTTGGTGGTTTAGTACCTGGGAGCTCAGAAGGTCTGAAGGAGCTGAAGAGGTTTGCAGCCCCATAGGAGGAAGGGATATTTTTTAAAATGTGCTTTTAAGAGCTCTTGAGCTATATTATGTCCTTTCAATAGGAAATGGTAACACTAGCCTGTCATCTCAACACTGGAAGGTGGAGACAGAAAGATCAAGAGTTCAAAGCCACCTACGCATGTTGATGCCATGTTGGGCTAATTGAGACACTGTCTCAAAAATATTAAAAATAAAGGTCTTCTTGTTTCAGGAATATATTTTATTGACGAACTAGTGGGCACTAAGTCAATATCACTACAGTATTTTTCAGTGAGACCGCATTTGTCCTTGAATGAGCCTTTCATGCCCTTAAAACCTGTCTTTCTACTACTTCTAGTGATCAATGGTAGAGAATTATATGCTGCAGTTTGGTTTAATATGAATCTAGAAGGAATGTTACAACTTGCCTTGCTGACTGCTAGACTATCTTCAAGGCTTTTTTGAATTGTGACCATGTGGCAGAACCTGAATATGTAACAATGGGAAATAGAAAATTTCAAGGTATAAAAAGGGAATCATTTTTTTCAAATGTATTATGCTTTTTGGACATGTTGATAATTTCCTGGTGTAGAATTTGGTCAACAGCAAAAGCTGTGAAAAGATTCCAGGAGAAAAAGATGCAGATAATGTGAAAAATGTCACTCAGACTGGAAAGCATTATTACCAAATTCAATAGCTTTGTGCTATAGGCATCTTTTATAGTAATGTCAATAGGAGCTCTGCAAACTGTAATTTCACAGATATTCCCAGATATCTAATGTAAACATCCTGCTTATTTTTCTCTGTATCTATTTTCTATAAACCATTGAAATAATAATAAAAGATTGTGTTTTAGAAAACGTGATAACAGACATCCTATTGTAACTGCTGTATACAAAGGAGGACAAGCATAAATTATGTTCTGTATGAAGAAAATTATGCCCCGTAAGTTTTATAGGAAGCCCACTAGAGACATTGACTTAGACCATTTGTAGCCAATTGTAAGTCTTTATTCCAGATGGCTAGGATTCCACCCAGATATTCAGACCTCAGGTGTTCTCCTGCATGTTTAAGGTTTTTAGAAGAAAAAAACACATCCTCGCATCTTACTAAGCAGCTGAAGAGAGTAGGTTTTGTGTAAGCAAGCAGTATAATAGAAGCTAAAATAAGTTGTTGGCAGGAGGGAAAGGTTTGTACAAGCAGATAATTTAAGAGAAGCTAACATAAGTTAGCTAAGGTATCTCCATTTCAGATTTCTAGAAATGAGTTGGATAATTTTCCCCAGGATTCTTTATCAAGATAAAGAAAAATCAAATTCTAGCTAATTCTGAAAAGCTTCAGCAAGAATACAAGATGGAGGTACCTCTGTGCTGTCTTGCCCTGTCTCATCAAATTACAAAAAATTAACTTCAGTCAGTTTACAGTGGTTATGGTGGTAAAAATCTGGACTCACAAATAAATCTTCCAGAGCATTTATAAATTGCATTCTTTTTCATGGGGGTACTTTTTTTAAAAGTCATTGTTTAATAACACAAGGCCATTTGACACAGGAAGCTGTTATGATGGCATCTTGCACATGCGTTGCATTCATATGGCAAACAGTACTGAGGCCACATCTACTTTCCATTGTATCTTTCTTCATTTGGACCATTGTAAAGGATGTGGTCACCCATCAGCAGTCTTTATTCAACGTCAAAGTGCTATTTCCCTAACAGGAGCTTTACCATTTTGAAGGAATCTTAAGAGCATTTTCATACATGAACATACCAGCCATCCTTGAACTAAGTATTTTAAGATCTCCTTTACGAAAAACAGATAAAGCAGCTTCTCAAAACAGATAGGACAGCCAAACTTCCTGAAGCCTGGTTTTTACTTTATTATATCATTTAGACAAAATTTTATGAAACTCTTGATATACGCACAGAAGAAAGAAAACATATAATATTGGGGTAAACAAACCTTACTCTAAAACATGACTTAACTTCAACAATGCAAATAAGGTAATGCATTTTGTATATTTGGACCCCAGGTTGAGGCCTTAATCCTAAATTGCCCTTCTCAGATAAACCTACTCACATTTATATTAACTCTAGGTGTGAATCTCACTCTATATTCCTTTAAAAATACTGACCCTTTTGTTTTTACATGAGAACCACATCGTCTGTAGATGCACGAGCTAACATTGATCACAAGGTACAGCTAGCATTGGATTTCATAAAGACTCGAAGATTCAGGAAATCCAGAGGTTTAGGCAAACAACAAAGAACTGCATATTGGAGATGTTTCCCGGGTCTGCCTTTCATGTGAAACATGCATGTTTATTTATTATGACCAGTCACATCTCCAGGTAAGGTTCACAAGATTACCTCGCAGAAAAGGGACAGTTTAAATAATGCAGTGTCTCAATTATTTACTTGCTGTAGCTTTTATCCTACCAATTCAGATGTTGAAATCCTAACCCTGGTGTGATGGATTTTTGAAAGTGGTACCTTTGAGAGAATAGATTTTTGGTGGTCTTGAGGGAGAGAGTTTTGTAAATTATATTATTGTATTTTAAATTACATATAAGTAATATTTACATATTTAATTATGAATTACATTTTTAATTATGCATCCATGAAGCCCCCAAAAGCAAAATGTACTTTCAGCATGTCCAGGCTAATATTTGTCAACTTGACACAAGTAAGAATCATCTGGGAGTAGGAACCTCAATTGCAAAAATGTCTCCATCTTATTGACCATAGGAAAGTTTGGGGAGCAAATTAGGATGGAAATTGATATAGATTCAGAACTCTGAACTCATCAGGAAAGAATAGATAACAGAATACTTTTTCCTGAGTTGTCAAATAGAAACAGACTGGACTTTTTTAATGTAACTTTTACCTAATAATTTTCATTATTGTTCCTACTGTATGTTGTTTACTGTTATAAGAGAAAGAGCCTTTTTATTTAGCTAAGAAAGGGGAATTTAGGCTTGGCCTGTTCCTATGTATTGTAGTTCTCAATTCTGTACCTGAAGGTCTAGTTGCTTACAAGTGAATTCTCACATTTCACAGCTTTTTTTTGGGGGGGGGGCAAACCTTGTTCCTTAATTTAAAACTATTGGTTAAGTAAAATGGCTATAGCCAATTACTGGAGGGATTAGAAGTAGCAAGTTTAACTTACCTAGTTGGGGGTTGCAGAAGGAGGAGAGAGAAAAAGGACACAGGAGGTGGAGGAGGTTGCCATGAGAGGAGATTGACCATGAGCATGTGGCCAGAAAAAATAGCACATAATAATAAGGGAAAATAAGTTAGAATAGATACAAACCTGTTCCATTTATGCTTATAGTATATAAATAAGATACCTAGATTGTGTGTCTTTGATATAGGCTAGCCATAATTATAAACTCAACCACAAAATTCTAACTTAGAAACAGCATGTAGTAACTGGTTTAATTATTGAACTTGCAAGGCTATATTTACAAATGAAGTTAACAGTGGATTAAATTTTATGCAAAATTTTGACATTTCTTTGCTGAAATTATTTTCTAGTAAATTTGAAATAGCTGAAGAAAAGAACACAAACCATTTAACTAGAAGTCTAGAAGTCTGCTTTCCTGTGACATATTCAGACAGGTTGACTTAGTTTGGCTTTCATTGCTGCAAAGAGACACCATAACTATGACAATGCATCTAAAGGAAAATATTTATGTGGGGCTGGCATACAATTCCAGAGGTTTAGTTCATTATCAGAGGGAAACATGGCAACACACAGATAGACATGGTACTAGAGAAGAAGGCTGAGTTCTCATCTTGATCCCAGACATAAGTATAAGAATGTGAGCTAAACTTGGCATAGCATGAGCATATAAGACATCAAGCTTGACCACACCATGACAATCTTCTTCTAACAAAACCACACCTACTCCAACATGGCCTTATGTCCTAATAGTTCCATGTCCCATGGGCAAAGCATTCAAACATTTGAGTCTACGGGGGAAGGGCAAACCCTCACACAGGTACACTCTTAATTCTCCTGAGGATTTGTGTGTGTGTGTGTGTGTGTGTGTGTGTGTGTGTGTGTGTGACTCATGCTAGAAAATAATAAAAACACAATAGTTTCAAGAACCTTGTGAAAGAGTATATTTAGGATTTATAGAAAATATCTACCTGGAGTACTTTTGAACTTTACATGCAAATCAATTTCTCAGGGGCAGAAAGGAAATCATTCATTGTATACTAAATGTTTGAGACATTAACAGGCCTTTTAGACAAAGAAGAAGCCACATAATAACCAGTAATGATTCCTTCCTGTGTAGACCACAAGGCTACCCTTACATAGAGAGTGCCCTTCCAGGGGTAAGTGAAAAGAGCTCTGTAAGGGTGAAAAGGAAGATTTCAAATAGAGAGGATGAAACAACCATGATTCCAGGAAGCCTGGGATGTGAAAGCATCTGACCTGGAACGTCCACTGCCCTGGAGGCAATGTTCAAACCTTGGCCATGCAGAAGAGAGCAAGCCCTGCTGGTAGTAGAGATACAATACCCTCATCTTACCTCATGGAGACTTTTCAACATCTCCCCTTGGCCTAGCCTTACAGAAATATAGGTGCCAAGATAAATCCACTTATAAAAATTCTCAGGACAATTTTTGTACAAATATACATAGAGGAGAGCAAAATTTACCAGAGCAGATCAGTCACTATGAGTAGATATAAAGTTACAGCAGGGTTTATGTTTCAAAATCAATATGCATACCATCAATATGCATCAATCCTGAAGACAAAACAGTTTTCTTCATACAGAAACACTATTTTAAATGAGTAATTGATTTCACAAGAAAGAAAATGTTCATATTGTCAGGTGAAAATTCTTTAAGAAATACACTGTTAATGACTACAAAATCATTTTTTATGAAAAATGTCCCTTCAATACAAATTAATTCCATTTTCATAACTAAATCATAAGCCTTTTCTGTGTGCTTTTAGCTAATTAAATAATTTATTCTATGATTTCACCTAAAATAATTTTAATATTAAAATGATTATTAAATCTAGTATATAATAAAACATGAGACTGAAATTTTACCAGGTTAAAAAGTGTAAATTTATGGATTTAAAACTGTCATTAATATCTACCTAGTTTTAAAACTAGCAAATATACGGTTGTTTAACAATCAGTTAAACATCTGGACATCATGAGTTATCCCTAATCCCACTTTAAAACTGTGTAGAAATTTGATTTCTATGAACTTTCAATTTTTATTAACTGTTTGCCATTTAAATATAGGCAGCCTATGTAACCAAATATGGGGTATATTTGACTGTCATATTAAATAACCAAATGAACTAATATCTTATTAATAACTCTCTTTATACTTCTTATATAGACAATTGTACATGTTAAATGGAATTAGAAGGATATAAATTTCCTGAGGAATTCCAAAGTGGAGATCCTATAAACCTTATCTCCTAGTGGTCTGATATACTAATAAAGTGACTCCTATGCTAAATAAAACATTAATATAAACATTACTAAAGTCAGATGTTTGTTACCAGTAAAAGCAAGTCTTTTATTCTCTTCAAACATTCTTTTATAATTGAAAGTCATGTAACTTTTTGAGTTGATAAAATATCAAGAAATTGTCTTCTGGGAAAACTAAAAGTGAACTTAATTTTGTATCACCAAATTTAGTAAGGTTTTATAGTAAACATTTCTAAATGATCTGATTTGGGAATGCAGAGCTGACAATCTGAATATGTCTCTTCATTGGGAAGCTCACATTAATATTTTATTGGTCCCTAGTTCCTTAGAATTAATTTCATAACCTCTAGGTTTTGTGCTGGACACCTATTTTTGAAAATTGTAAATTTTAACAACCTTGACTTCCAAAACAAAGTCATCCTAAACACACACAAATACTTAGGAGGCAAGCTGTATATTATACAAGGAATCAATGCCTTTCATCAACACTCAAGAAAAGAAGGGAGGGAAATGACTTTCAAGCAATTACCTCAAGGATTAATAAAACAATAATAGTAAATTGGTTTGCTTATAATGTATGTCATGTTTTAATAGATGCAACCCAGATGTGGACAACATTGGAGAAGGAATATTCTTTTTCTGAGGTGATTCATTAGATTCATTAGATAGAGGTGAGGTCATTAGATAGTTTATTTTCACTATCAGGCAAGCTATTCCCAACCTGGCTTCTAGAGATATTTTCACATGAGAATACAAAAGACAAAACAAAGGTAGTTGATGAATATGAAATGGTCTTCTCAATGTAAGTCAGTATGAAAAAAGAAATACATGCTGTTCCTTGGAATTCCATCCTAAGTGACAGCCTAGAAGGAGAACATGGAGAACTGGACAGAAGATACTGGTCCACAAACCTTGATAAACTCAGAGAACTCACTGGGGAAAAATATGGAATGACCTTGAAGTGTTAATACAAGAACATTTAAATAAAGTTTTAGAATATTTTCAAAAGTTAGAATTTATCCTAGAAATAATAGAAAACCATTAAGATCTTTAAAATATTTTCATAGGAGATCTATATTTTTTGAGAATAATTAAGAGGAATTGATAGGGTGGAAACCACTTTAGCATACTGTATTGGCTGGTTGTGTGTCAACTTGACCCAAGCTGGAGTTATCACAGAGAAAGGAGCCTCCCTTGAGGAAATGCCTCCATGAGATACAGATGTAAGGCATTTTCTCAATTAGTGACCAAGTGTTGGAAGGCCCATTGTGGGTGGTGCCATCTCTGGGCTTATAGACCTAGGTTCTGAATGAGCCAGGCGAAGCAAGATAATAAGTAACATCTCTCCATGGCCTCTGCATCTGCTCCTGCTTCCTAACCTGCTTGAGTTCCAGTTCAAAGTCCACTTCCTTTGGTGATGAACAGCAATATGGAAGTATAAGTTGAATAAACTTTTTCCTCCCCAACTTGCTTCTTGGTCATGGTGTTTGTGCAGAAATAGAAACCCTGACTAGGACAGAAATTAAAATACTGACCAAAAAAATGGTTTAATATGGCGATATCAGTTCTGAGAAGGGAAAATGTTAGGACATTGACAAGTTCTAAAGAGTGCATTTGACTAGATTGTGTTCAGGAGCACGTATAAAGAAAGGACATCATATTCTAACAGAGTGCCTGACTGTCAGATTTGGAAAGCTAGTTAAAAGTGGTATTATTGACTGAGATGATCTTTGAGAGTGAATAATGGATTACAAGGAAGAAGATGAAGTCAGTATAGGGCATAGTTTCTGGAGAAAGACAGATCAGCATTTAAAAAGTTATGTAATCAATTAGCATTGCAAAATCCAGGTCTAAATTTTGTAAGAAAAAAATTGTTGGAGACCATAAAATAGAGCTTTATTTATAGACCAATTACTGAAGTCACAGAAATAAATGAAGTTATTCTGCTTCTGAATATATTTTAAGAAGTAAGATGGTGGAAAAATAATTTAAACATTAAAAGGCATTCTCATTAATTTTTGGAAAATTTTTATAAAATCTGTCAGTTCTATTTTTAACTAATAATCAAAGAAAGTTTTTGTGGATTAATTTATGGATTAAAATATTCCTAGTGCTTGTAAAATCTTGACTAAACCACTGCATATAGAGTCTATAAACAATTCCTAATTCTTCCCTAACTTCTATTCACTGTATTTTTGAAAGTAAAGAAGAAAATACTTGTCTGATAAAACTAAAAAATGTGGCAATATAATAACCAAAGTATTAGAAACATTCTGTAGTTATTGAAAACTTTAGCTGAAATAAATTTATCATTTCAAGGTCTTATAGGTTTAAAAGAGAAAAGAATGAAATTTTAGCACCCATGAGTATACTTATGTACATGTCTAAAGAGAAATTATATGCCAGAGAAGGCCCAGAAAGTACATTCTGAGGACTTCTGAAGTAGAGGAAAAATGAAAGCCAATTATTCCAAGGCAGATGATTCAGGGAACTAAGGAGGAGTACTAGGTTAATTGATTAAAACAAGACAGGATTCTCAAGAAACACTTGGGAATTTTAGAGCACAAGAGAAGGTAACAGCAGACTAGTTTAAATTCTGAATGTCTGTTTAAATCATCATCTCATATTGATTTCTTCATTCTGAGTAAAATTCTCTTTGTTTACCTACCATGGTATAGTTAGTGCCATCAAAATTGATATGAGAGGAAGATACGGACAACCACAATTGTGTATATCACACATTTGTCTCCAGTTAATCTGTGATTTCCACCATTTATACTCCGCCCCTAAAAAACCTATTGTTAAAATCCACAATACCAGTAACTATACAAACTAATTATACTCCTTATATGTAAAAGGGTACATAAAATCCTACCAGTCCTGGACACCCCATAACAGATAAATATGCATCAGTGTTAGTGATTCATTCATTTCCATTAAAGAAGATATAGATACAAATGGGGTGATAAAGAATACTTAAGGATGAAAATTATTCCTCATAGAGAACATCAATTAGTATGATTCTCTGATTAGTTTCTCTTTCTCCAAAACAAAATTAATTTTCTAGAATCAAACTTCCCTCATGGCACACATTTTTAAATTCAATTAAATGCTTAAAATAGTCCTTCTAGTTTCTATTTAAGAGCCACAAGTTCATCCAACCACATCTATTCTTCATTAATTTTTAATGTTGAGGCTAGCCCCTGACTCACAAAAAAGTAGAGAAGTGCTAGGTTTCTCCATTTCTTAACCATTCATTTAAAATCCATCAGAAAAACCTTTTTCTTACATAAGATACATCATGAACCTCTCCAGACAAAAGATGACATAGTCTGAGCTATTGTCAACCTTTCTAATATTTGCATAAAGGCTTTCTTTAAAAAAATATGTACATGAAGATACCTATATCTAATAAATCATTCTTTTCCAGCAGCAAGTTTTGTTTTGGTGAAATTTAAATGAAATGTTTTGGATATTCAATATCATTCCATTCCAATGTGAAAAAGCACATTTCAAAAGAAAGTCTCTCTTCATAGCAAATGAAGCCCCTTAGTTACCGACCATCATTAACACATCTCCATTAGCTCCAACTGCTACAGGCAAGTGCTGTCCTTCACAGAAAGCAAGGTTGTGGAAACACACTGCCTGGGCTTGCATCTTGGCTTTTTGCTTTCCAGTTTGGGCAAGTTAACAACTTTCCTGTACATTGCCTGTAAACAAATGGTAAGATGTTTGGTGGTAGTCCACACTTTCATTTTGTAGAAAAATGTACTTGTGTTTTTGCAACTTGGACTTCTGAATTTCCCACATGTGAATTGGATTGCTCATGTCCAATCTTGGCTGCACCGTTTCACTCATCTCAACTGAAACTTGTCAATTCTGTAAAATGTTATCTCATCTCCCTCTAGATGTGCCTTAACTTTGGAGATTTTTAATTGCATTTATTTTTGTGGGTTTTCTTTTCAATTAGGATTGGGAAACTAGAAATTTCTTTTCTTAATCAGTGAGAATAACATCTAATTTATTCTCATGGTCTTATTTGAGAAAAATGAAAAATAAAAACAAGTGTCTGTGGATCTTGTTTAATCTGAGGAAGAAGAGTATCCTCAGTTGATAATGGGTAGGATGAGACTTCATGGTGAAAAGACAGTGTTGATATTGATTGCAAAGACATCTGTGTCTAGCATTGAAAGAGGAAGAATAATTCTAGACTTGACTAAGAAAACAAAGGAAGAAAATAACACTTAAACACAGTGAGCCTTTATGTAATTTCATATCCCCCTATAGTATATTGAACTGGGAGAAATAATATAATGTGAAACTAATGGTTAAAAAGTTTCATTTAAATTATTTATTGAAACTGGAACTCGTTGAAACTGGCATGGCCTCTCAATTTTGTACTGTTTCATGCTCTTGTTTGACCTTATCCAAACATTCATTTCCCTTAGATAATTTGTATGAATCAAACTATTTTATATTTTAAAAATTAAGTATTGCCAAGCTTTGGATGGGGCTAAAGGTTTCTCAAGTACTGCAATTCGGAAAGACGTTACACCTAAAATACACATCATTAAATCAAGCAGATATTAGAAAAATTAAAATAAGGGAGGAATTTAGAGGAGATAGTTCTATCAATTATATTGATAGACTCCTACTACAAAATATGTGTTTGCCCAAGCTTCTAAGTGTGTGCTAAACTAATTCATATATAAGGGCAAATTCTGTGTGTGTGTGTGTGTGTGTGTGTGTGTGTGTGTGTGTGTGTGAGAGAGAGAGAGAGAGAGAGAGAGAGAGAGAGAGAGAGAGAGAGAACGAACCATCAGTCTATTGGGACATCTTAGGGGAAATCAGTAAGCATAACAAGCAAAGGAAAGCTTTCATAGTCAAAGAATGGACTGATAGTATAATCTTTGCTACTTATCCTGTCCAGGTTTTATGTCTAGAAGCTCAGTTTTATTTTCTGCCAACAATTTTTAGATCCTGAAAAAAATCTAGCAACAACATTCCCAGAAATTTGGTGAATATTATAACTATTATAGTAGTCGTCCACAGTTGTAACAGCTTTGTGTGCGTATGCCTGTCTTTGCGTTTGTGTTTCTCGGCGTTTGCGGAGGCCACATGTCTTCTACCTTATTTGGGGGATGGGGTCTCTCACTGAAACTGGAGCTCACTGACACAGCTACTCTGGCTATCCAGCAAGCTACAAGCATTCATAGTGTTGTCGCTATATCTTTAATGTTGAAATATAGGCACCTAAAGTCATAACTGGAAGTTTGCTGGAGCTTAAAACTCAGATTCTCATGCTCCTATGGTCAGCAATTTGCCAACTGAGTTGTATCCCAAGGCCTCTCTGCAAACCTCTTTTCATTTCCATCATTCAATGCCAAATTGTCTGATGAATGAATATGGTCTAATATATTTTTGAATTATATTTCACCCATCCCAAATCCAGAACTGCCACACTGAGACCAGGATCCTTTGTCAATCTTATGTTCATTCCTTGGTCTCTAAGTAGTGCCAAAGTTCTGTTCCCAATATCTTACTGCCATAGTTGTCTTTTGCGCCATCTCCACTCTTTACCATACAGCTCCATAATGTCATATTTCAGAAATTTAGGTATACTTGAATTGCCTCTCTTCATCTCTTGTCTGAACTCTGATCCTTATATCATCTTTCTTTTATTTCAAGGTATTTCCTATGCAAAATATTCTGATTTTAGTAATTGAAGGATTTCTTTAAAAGAGTAATAAACATTATTTTGGAATATTAACTGATGTGAAAGACAGTGGAGTGGCATCTTCACAGACATTATCTACTCAAGCTGAGTGTGAAGTGATAAGTAGAATTTCTAGGTCAGTTGTGTAGTACGTTTAGGGTTCTATGAGGCAAGACTTGGGTTTTGAGATGGAAGATGAGGGCGATGCCTTAAAATAAATTCATGTTTTTAATCTATAAATGTTGCAAATCACAACATAAAAAAACACACGCAATGCCTATCAGTATATCAGAAGTCTAATTGCACTGAGTCTGGTCCATCACCAATGTTTTAACACTTGATTTATTTCCTGTTCAATTTGCTCAGTAAAGCCAGAGTTAATTGGTTTTCCAAGTGAGTGTTAAAATATAAAGCTCTGCCTTGAGTGGAGACTGTGCTTAATATGCACCAATGACTTACAAGTCTATGTAAAGGTCGCTAGTGTGAGATTGCAGGCCACTGTTTACAAATCATAGGTTTGACTTCATACTAATATGGCCAATAACCAAAAAATAGTCAAACTACTGTTTCATAACAAGAAATGAATATATTAAATTTAAAGACCCAGAAAACCCCTGAAACAAAATATATTTAAAGAGACCATTTTAAATCAATGTTTAATATTTTTCAAATGTATTGTTATTTGTTTCTTTAAGAAGAATTTACTTTTTCACATAGCTAAAAAAAAAATGTCATGTACGAATAGAAGTTTATGTTACTGTGACTGATTGATTGATTGACTGATTGATCTAACAGGGTGCACCATTTGTGTGTCATGCTACTGTGGTACAGCAGGGCATTTAATGTTATATTTTGACAATGTAAGTGACAAATTAAAGACTATATCATTCAACTTAACGTGTATTAAAATTGGACTCCCATAAGGGTACACAGGAATCAAAAGCAGTAGTTTTTATCTTATGATTTTTCCATGGGCTATTTTTAACTTGAACACTAGCAGCAGTACTGCTGTTTTTTATTACTGTCAAATGTGATTCTCAAGAAATATCACTTGGCAAGAGAAATGTCATTCAGGGAGCAGTATTTACATTCTTCGTAGAAAAAGGCTGTATTTTTTTTTTTTTTTTGAGGAGCACTATATATCATTTATAGTAGATTTTATACCTAGATGTCCCTAGATAATGTTTCAGCAAATACTGCCACTGGCTTCTTTCATTCTGGGGGTGAGCTATATGTTACCAATAGAAGCACCAAAAAGTCTGCTAACTAATTTCTAGGAACTATAGACTGATCTCTCTCTCTCTCTCTCTCTCTCTCTCTCTCTCTCTCTCTCTCTCACACACACACACACACACACACACACAAACACACAAACACACAAACACACGCATACACACTTAGAAGAACCTGCATTCATTCCTTCAAATGAAAGGAATACTTTGCTACTTTGCACACAAAAACATTAGCAAAAAAATTATGGAGAAGGGACCTAAATGTCACCTAAAGTGGAAATGATGATTTAATTTTGTTTTATTGCATAATTGACATTTTACATTTTAATAGACCCATTCTCTCACAATAAACTAACCTGTCTTTTAGGTTTGTATTTAAACTCATGGTACTGATGTTTTTTTACAGCCATGGGTGTAGTGGCAAGTTTAGATACACAGCTTTGGCTCTAAAGCTGTGTGTTTAGCTTTGTTTTAAGGATTTTAAGATTGTGTGTTTAGATACACAATCCCGACAAGTTGTGTTCCCACCACCCAGGAGCTCTTTGGATTCTGAAATGAAAGACACCAGTACATATGCAGTGACTAGCTCATAGGTTGGGCACTCCTAAACCTTCTCCTGCTAACAAAACCTCCCCTCCATTATTCTTGGGACTCCTAAACCTTCTCCTGCTACCCCAGGCCCAATCAGAGAACTGGCCAGTGGCCACTTAGCCTGAAATCTTACATCACTGGTTGGCTTTCTCTCCTGAAGTTCTTACTTCCCATCCTTCTCCCCCAAGTCATGATGATTCTCCTTCTCCTTTCTTTCTTTCAGTTCCTTGCCCATGTAAATCTAAAGGTCTCACCTCAGTAAACTTGCCCAGCCATTGGCCTTTGGCTCTTTATTGATTACTCAAAAACCAATTGGGGACAAGGACCCTAAGCTTTTGGACATACAGATTTCTGATTTGGGAGACTGGATTAATTCAAACCAGTCCCCAACATATGGAAACAACTTATTGCAGACTAGATGGTAGGGATTTGTTTGATCCAAATTCTTGGGTCTGTTAGTCTGCAACTGATATCAACAAGCACTTCCCTGAGAGTCTGGCTAGAACTCACTCCTGCTTCTCACTGGCACCTGATTTTATCATCAGTTCTTTACAATTTATCACAGCTCAGTTATCCCACCATCTCCATCTATCAATGTGTGTGTGTTCTTTGTGAAGATGACTCCAATATTGAAATAAGACACCATCCTATTCAGAGGTCATGCAATCGTATGCTGTAGGGATCAGTCCTGTCTCTCATGTTCATTATCATTGATTGAGAGAATAATCCCAAACCTTGAAACTACTCTAGGGTAAATTATAAGATCACTGTAACCTTCTGAAAGATCACCCCAAACCCCTTACATTTGCAAAAGACACAAAAACATAGTGATTAATGTTATTTGATGAGATAAAACATTATTTTCATTGTATCATTTATGTTTGCTGAAACCACAGAAACATAGTGATTAATGTTATTTGGTGAGATAAAACATAATTTTCCTTGTATCATTTATATTTCCAATAGTTACTGAACCCAGACAAGCCCATACAATTTAAATTGTACCTAAAGCAAAGTCATATTAATGTCATACATATTAGTTTGAAAATTGCTGATCAGCTTAATAACTGTATTGGCTCAATTGAATTTTTGTGTTATATTTCACATTACACTAACATAGAGTGCTGAAAATCCTGACCTTTATTGAATGAAGAACTTATGTTACCATGAAGAAGCCATGTAATGGTTCTTGGCCATGTTAATTTTAAATCCATATAGTCTGTTGTTTGAATAAAACTTGAAAATTAGCCAATTTCATCCAGTCCTTGTTGAGTACTGGTAAATTTCTTGATTGTTCTTATAAACCTTATAGTTCCACCAGAATAAACACAGTATCTAGCTCTGTTTACACTGTCATCAGGGAGTGGGATCCAGACCCAGTTTTACATCAGATCCTACACAGTGAGAAACAAGATAAAGTAGGAGGCAATAATCAAAGCTAGGTGCTTAATCTATCTAGTAGGCATAACATTTCTTGGTCAAGATTAAGTAACCAAATCATTCCCGAATATTCTAACTTTATTTACATGCTATAGTGTTCAATGTAACTGATACCGATGAAAATAAAAGCAGTTCTGCCGGCAGATAAGTAATGACCAATGACCCAAACACTGTGACAGAGCCACTCATCCAATACTGCTGTGATCTGCAAAACAGATAAACTCTACTGCTTCTATTTCTATAAGCAGCATTAACACTTAGCAGTTGTGTTTAGTTCAGGAATCCTTTGTTTACAGATTCTGACCAATCCCTGACCATTCAATGATCTCCCTTCAGTTGAGAGTGATAGACTACTTTTTAAAATTGTAAGATGACAATTCTAAACCTCCTATTTTGACCACGAGATAGAAGAATAGATCTCCTAACATCTGAGCTCCATCTGTCTGATGACAGAAACCAAGCAAACTCTCATCTTGAACATGTCTCCCTTTGTAATGTATATCATTGTTATAATATCTAGAAATAATATTTTTATATACTACTTCTCACATTGCTCTTTAATTTTCCTTATAAACCATATTTCCCTCTAACTTCCTCACTTCTCAATCTGATTTCGTATATAATTATTCTAATTTACATGTGTATATGATAGTTAAACCTTCTATGGAACTCGTGAATTATGTTTCTTGAAAGCTAAATTAGATTATGAGTGACTCACAAATAAAATAATAGACATCTTTAGGTAGCTTAAAATTGCATGAAAATTATTAATGTAAGGGGAAATGTGAATTTCAAGATCAGGCTAGGAGCATGGTGAAATATAAAGTTACAGTTAATTTTCAAGGGCTAGCACAACACCAAGACGCACAGATGCAGAAGTAGATCTGTCTATCTCACGCTATAATAATACATACAATTTGTTTCTTTGTAATGAATTTTTAAAACTTAAAATCATTTTAATTTTGGTTTCCATTTAAGGAACCTTTATTCCATCTCTTGATTTTCATTCTGTTTTATAAAGTAGTGATTTCTTTTATATTTTAAACTGTTGTACTAAAGCTATTTGTGTAAAATATATTAAAGATCTGTGTGATGGCATATACACTATTAAGTAATATGTAAACTTATTAATGGATATTATTTTCTCATTCCATCACATGAAGATGATCTGGGGTAAGGTACTTATGTCCTTTATTTTCTTCAGGAGTTTCTGGAAAGTTTTGATCTGATGGCTCATGAAAATCATTAAAGTTATAGAATTTAGTAAATGCTGTATCTGGGGTTTCACTTATGGAGTTACTGAGTACCAGAAGGTGCTCATAAAGTGCCATTTGGTAAACACTTTGTGTAGTACTTGAAAAGCAAAGATGCATAGGAAACCATAAAGGAACATGCTTTGATTATCTGGAACACATGAAAATCATATATATATATATTCCACACAATTTTTTATATATAAACTTTATATCAAGGGTTCTCAAACTGTGGGTCAGGATCCCTTTGGGGATTGTGGATCAGATATCCTGTACATCAGATACCTGCATTATGATTCATAACAGAAGCAAAGCTATAGTTTTAAAGTAGCAATGAAATAGTTTTATCGTCAGGGTTTACTACAAGAGAAACTCTACTAAAAGGTATCAGTATTAGAAAAAAATCCAAGCAGAGAAACTAGACTTAGCAGATCATACTGAAGCTGCGCTTATTAGGAAATAGGCATAGAGGCCTTTTCCTGAGTAAACTCCAAATACCCCCATGTTTGATCTTTAGACTGTGATGAATTATTTACGCTACTCCTAGGAAGAGGCTTGCTTTTCTCCCCCTAAATGTTTTTTCTACTTAGTATTAAAGTATTAACACCTTATAGACAACTCTTTATATTATTTTTAACTTTCCATAAACAGTTTCCATCTAATAATTTATCCAAATACACGTTCTTTTGTGGAGGAGGGGCGTCCTTTAGCCCGCACATGTGCATGTTCACAAGTAGAGGCATATGACAACCTTGCCCTTCCTCCTCAGAAATGCTGTCGACTTCCTTGAGATAGGGTGGGTCTCTCTTTGGCCTGGGGCTTGTGACTTAAGCTAGACTGCCTAGTCAGCAAGCCTCAGACGTCCTCCTCTTTGCTTCTCTTTGAGGAAAAATAGGACAATGTAATTTTTTTATGTCGTTTCTGGGGATGAAACTCAGGTTCTTATACTTGTCAGATAAGCTCTTTACCCATTGACTCTACATCTTACCAGCCCTTAAATTTCTTATATATGCTACTACTACTATTATTTAGAGCATTTGTTTTATTGAGATACTGTGATACAAGCTGTATCCTCTATGTAGTAGATACCCTATAATTTATCCTATAATATTTAATGGACTTTTGTTTCATTCTGAATCTTATTTTAAAATAATAAAACTGAAAGTATTCAATGACGGATAAACCAGGATGTCCCCCATATTCATACAGCTTAAATTCTAGTCACAGTATAAAAAATTACCATATTTAATCATAATTTGGAGTGATGAAAGAGAAGAGCATGTCAGCTGGGTCTTGACTAGAATGTATCAGAGAATCTCTGTCACATTTGTCAGCTAATTTTCTGAGCCTGACATTTTCTGGGCACAATACTTTAACCTAACAGTGGCTTGCAAAGTTTAATAAAAACTGTGTGCAAACTGTATTAGTTTAGATATCAATAAAACATTGGCTTTTAGAGTGTCTGTAGGTTTTTTTCCTGTATTATTGATTTGACATCAGCACAGAAGAAAGCAGGAGTCTGAAGGTCAATGTTGCCTTAAGATATGTTGCAGCCAACAATTATAATAACTGGCTCAGACATTAGACAAACTAATCATTTCAGCTTGTGTGGGGTAATATCCTCTTAGATGAAGAGTTCCCCAAGTTTCTAGCTAACCAAATGTCAAAGCATACACTTGGACAGTAAACTAATTGGTAGCAAACCTCATTAAGAGTTCTGGTTGCAGTAATAGGTTTTCTTCAATTGCCACTGCCGTTAATGAGAAGCACAACAGAAGCCAAATTACCGCACCCACAATTTGTTCCATTGATTTATTATGCTTGCTCTGCCGCCATCTACATGCAGGGACTGCAAAGCATTTGTCTGTCTGATATTAGCGAATTTTGACTTCTGCAAATAGAGTGAAGGAGACCAGTGCTTCAATGTGACAAGTCACTTGTAATAGTTTATCCTGCCATCCAGTGAAATATACAGGCTTCAATTGAGATGAAACTTGTATTCAGAAAATCATTACTTACAGGTCATCTTTACTCCAGTTCTGGAAATGAAGGAATACATGTTTCATTTAGCAAACTGCTCCAAATACATGTCTATGTCAAAGGAAACCAAATCTCATTTAACCTTATATTTCTTGCATGATTTTTAGCAAAATTAATTCATATGTTGCTTCATCTATGTAAATATCAAGACAGAAAAAGAACTGAATTTAATTGTCAAAGCATCTAAAAGATGGGACATTTTTCATACTTCTGTAACATCTTGGCTCATTTAAAACCATAAAGTATCCAATAGTCCTTTTAGCTATAATTTTAGCCATGGAAATACAAACATTTGGATGGTACCTCATACCAACCTTGGATAGAATTCATTCTCATTTATCTATTTTATCAGTGCTTATCCTGAATGAGGGCCCCCCTCCAATAGTAGCACTCACTCAGGATGATATTTTCTAGCTCCATCCATTTGCCGGCAAAATTCATGATGTCCTTGTTTTTAATAGCTGAGTAGTATTCCATTGCAAAAAAGATCCACATTTTCTGTATCTATTCTTCCCTTGAGAGACATCTTGGTTGTTTTCAGCCTCTGGCTATTAAAATAAGGTCTCTATGAACATAGTGGAGCATGTGTCATTATGATATGGAGGAACATCTTTTGGGTATATGTCAAAGAGTGGTATACCTGGGTTTTCAGGTAGAACTATTTCCAATTTTCTGAGGAACCACCAGATTGATTCCAGAGTGGTTGTACCAACTTGCAGCTCCACCAGCAATGGGAGTGTTCCTCTTTCTCCACATTCTCACCAGCATGTGCTGTCATTGAGTTTTTGATCTTAGCCATTCTGACTGGTGTGAGGTGGAATCTCAGGGTTGTTTTGATTTGCTTTTCCCTGATGACTAAGGATGGTGGAGTGCTTCTCACCCATTCACAATTCCTCTGTTGAGAATTCTGTTTTGCTCTGTAACCCATTTTTAAACTGGGTCCTTTAGGTTTCTGGAGTCTGTTTGAGTTCTTTGTATATTTTGGATAATATATATATATATGGTTAGTGAAGATCTTTTTCAAATTTATAGGTTCCAATTTTGTCTTAGTGACTGTGTCCTTTGCCTTACAGAAGTTTTTCAGTTTCATGAGGTCCCATTTGTCAATTGTTGATCTTAGAGCCTGATCCATTGGTGATCTGTTCAGGAAATTTTCCCCTGTTCCAATGCATTCGTGGCTGTTTTCCACTTTCTCTTCTATTAGATTCAGTGTATCTGATTTTGTGTGGAGGTCCTTTATCCAGTTGGACTTGAGCTTTGTACAAGTGATAAATATGGATCAATTTGCATTCGTCTACATGCAGACTGCCAGTTATACCAGCACCATTTTTTGAAGATACTTTCTTTTATCATTGTATGGTTTTGGCTTCTTTGCCAATGGTCAAGAGTCCATAGGTATGTGGGTTTATTTATGGGTTTATAAACACTTAAAGCTGCTTTTATTTTCTGTATGATAATGACCACAGTTTACATGTGCAGGGATCCCACAATACACAAAGTTTATACCATTTTGATTTTGTGCCCCCTTGATAGCATTTGTTTGATTAGATGTGTGATATTTGGTGCGATTTTTACAAGAAGGTTGTTATTTCAGATTCTATTTTTTAAAAGTAATATTTACTATTTAATATAGCAAATGATGTGTAAAGGAAAGTGTCACAGTTCCACGGACTCAGCAGCCACATTTACTCATTCGATTTATTCAACGCATTTTGAGAAAATAAAACAACATGACTTTCTTTCTATATCTCTGTTCTGATCACCTGACTGTCACTCCTCAGAAGTCATTTGTTTATTTAGTATGTAAGTTTCTGCTTACATACACTTTCACTGCATCTTCATACATTCACAGAAAATATTTCTGAATAATTTGAACATATTTTATTTGAAAAGCCTGATTCTATGCTCTCATGGGTATATCCTGTATTATTTGATTTTTTATATTTAACATTCTAAAAGATTTTTAGTTTAATTTTTTATTTATCTGTATACATGTGTGAAGGGCCTGTGGAGGCCAGATCAGAGTGTATAATTCCGTATAAAAGAAAGAGATCTAGGCAATTTTGAGCTGTCACCCATATGTTGGGATCTAATCAGCCGTCCTCTGAAAGAGCCGTGTGCATTCCTAACCTGTGGTCTAAATTGCTAGCCTCCGATTTCACGTTATTAAATTTGGGTACTGATTTGAAGTCTTTATAATGAGTATGAGAGTGACTTCAAACTTCTTTTTCTGTATAAGCCTGCCTGTTCTCTGAGTAGTTATTAAATACAGCATTCATTTTCACTGTCACATACCAAGTTAGCATATAGGCATCAACATGCTGGTCAATTATTTACATTTATTCTGAGTTCTTTTACTATGAACCTCTCTTTTGCTCATTCCTAAATAAAGACAAAGATAAAATATTAATCACCAAATCTTTGATTAGCTGTGTTGGTTTCTTTTTTTTTTTTTTCTTTTTACAAATTATTATTATTTTATTTATTTACAATCCAGCCATTACCCTCCCCTCCTGGTTCCCCCTCCCACAGTTCCTTATCCAATTCTGCCTCCCCCCTGTCTTGAGAAGATGTTCCCTCTACCATCAGGCCTCACTTCTCTCCAGGATTAGGCACATCTCTCACTGAGGCCAGACCAGGCAGTCCTCTGCTACATGTGTATCAGGGCCTCAGACCAGCCCATGCACGCTGCCTGGTAGGTGGCTCAGTGTCTGGGAACTCCCAGGAGTCTGGGTTAGTTGAGACTGCTGGTCTTCTATAGAATTGCCCTCCTCCTCAGCTTCTTTCATTCTTCCCCTAATTCAACCATAGGGGTCCCCTGCTTCAGTCCAATGGCTGGGTGTACGTATCTGCATCTGTCTTAGTCAGCTGTTGGTTGGGCCTCTCAGAGGACAGCCATGCTAGGCTCCTGCTTGTAAGCACACCATAGCATTTATAATAGTGTCAGGCATTGGTGCCTCCCCATGAGATGGATCCCAAGTTAGGGTGGTCACTGGACTGCCTTTCCTTCAGTTTCTTCATTTTTGTCCTGCCAGTTCTTTTAGAAAGGAACAATTCTGGATCAGAAATTTTGACTGTGGGTTGGCAGCCCCATCCCTCCAGTTGAGGCCCTGTCTATCTACTGGAGGTAGACTCTACAAGATGGCTCAGAGGATAAGAGCATCGGCTGCTCTTCAGAAGGTTGTGAGTTCAAGTCCCAGCAAACACATGGTGGCCCACAACCATCCCTAATGAGATCAGACACCCTCTTCTGGGGTGTCTGAAGCAGCTACAGTGTGCTTACATATAATAAATAAATAAATCTTTAAAAAAGAAAAAGTGTTTCTTAATTAGGTCTACAGGATACCCACATTACTAGTCATAGCACCCTGTATTATTTTCTTGATGCTTCTTTAATATACATATCTGCATGCGAATTTTGGGATGTAATACACATATATACAAATCATATACCTATTATAATTTCAATTAAAATTGTGTTATGTTAACCAATTCATTTAGAGAATTGACATTTCTAATATTGAGTCTTGGCATCCAGGTACAAATTACATTTTCTTTATTCAAAATATTCTGTATTAGTTACTTTTCTGTTGCTGTGAAAAATCCTTATGACCAAGGCAACTTATAGAAGAAAGAAGTGAATTGAACTTACTGTTTCCCATGGTTACACTCCATGATGATAGAATAGTGGCAGCAAGCAGCAGGCATGGAAGCTGGAACAAAATCTGGGGTCTCACATTTTAAACACCACAAGCAAGAAGTTGAGAGCAAACTGAGAATGGTGAAAGGTTTTAAACTCTCAAAGCCTACCCTCAGTGGCAAACTTCCTCCAGTAAGAAGGCACCTCCTAAATCTGCCAAAATGGCACCACCAGCTGGGGGCACAGCTTTCAATCAAGCTACCACATGCTCTATATGAGCTTTGTTCAGGATTTACAAATGCTGATAGTCTAGCCCCACCGGACAAGAATAAAAGACCACTGACCCAAGTGGCAGAATTGGAGCAAACTTTATCTGTTTACAAAGGCTGCCTCACTCAAAGGCCTACAGAGTTCAAGAGATCAGCATTTGGATATGGGGAAGAGGAGAATTTCATAGCTCAGGAGTAGATTGTTTCCAAATAGAGGATTTGACAGGCAAATAAGCTACAGAAGCAGAACATAAGCATATGCAGATGGTCACAACAACCACCAGAAACAAAGACATGGTTGCAAGGTGGCCATAAAAGGTTATCATAGCAAGGTGGTCAAACCAACCTCCTGAAATGAAAACATGGTTGCCATTTCCTGGAACACACAGTATAGAATCATTTGTAGTTCAGGTTAAAAGTAGGTGTGATGGTTTGAATATGCTTGGCCCAGGGAATGGCACTCTTTGGAGATGTGTCCTCGTATGAGTAAGAGTGACCTTGTTGGAGGAAGTGTGTCACTGTGAGGTGGGCTTTGAGCCCCTCCTCCTAGTTGCCTGGGAGACTGTCAGTCTTTTCCTGACTACCTTTGGTTCAAGTTATAGAGCTCTTGGCTCCTTCTTCAGCATTGTGTCTAGCTGGATGCTGTCATGCTTCTTGCCATGAAGATAGTGGACTGAACCTCTGAATCTATAAGCCAGCCCCAATTAAATGTCCCCTATAAGGGTTGCCTTGGTCATAGTGTCTCTTCTCAGCAATAGAAAGCTAGCTAAGACAGTGGGGTATAACCCAATCACTGAGGAACAGAAATTTAAACATAAAATGGAATGAACTTAGTTTCATTTGGATATTAGAGGGCTTCCAAGCCCAGGAGTTTAGATTTCAGGAGAGATGATTTTAAGGAGTTCAGGTTTTTCATTCTCTACTCTTGGGGTTCAGGAATCGCCACGCAAACCATACAAGTATCAATCTCAGTTACGCAACAATAGTTTGTTCAGGGAACACCTCATGATTGAACATTAAGGACCACAAAAAGGACTCACTTAGTTTTTTTGAGAGACAGAAAAGAGGTGGGAAAGAATGTGCAAAGAATTTGGAGGAGTAGAGGGAAACCATAACCGGGATATATAATGTGATTGGAAAACATCTATTTTCAACAAAAGGAAAAGAAAAATTTAAATCACCTTTATAAGAAGGAGCAGGAGGAGGAAGGGGAGGAAGAGGAGAAAGAAGAGAAGGAGGAAGAGGGGGCTGTCTTTAAGGCCAAAAAATAATTCTTAAAAAAGAAAAAGTGAGAAACATGACCATCTTCTGATTCAAATAGCAGAAAACAATGTTATATAATTTATATAAATGTATATATTCTATATAAATGTATATATATTATACATACATATTAAAAAAGAGGCCAACATATATCCCTGAAATGACAGGGCTGTATTTAAATTTTCTTTATGACAATGCGTATAAAAATGAAGATTAAATAAAGAGCTCTTTAAAAATAAGATGATAACATGATCTAAAGGGTGGAGAAATTTGACTAGTCCTGCAGCTGTTGAAGAAGCATTTCAATTCTGGACTGTAAAATTTCAGGGCCACATCAGGTGAAACAATTCCTAAATGGTTGCTGGTGTTTACACAGGCTCTCCCACAATACAGGAAAAAAAAAAACAAAACAAATTAATGTTATTTATGCTGGATGGCAAAGGCTGAAGAATCACGCTTCAACGGTAAATTACTGAGCATGATTGCTTCTCAGCACAAATGAAAAATATCCAAAGTGAAATGTTAGCCACTGCAGCTGGATAGATGGCTAATCCTAAAACCATGTGCTGGTTTTGTATCAAAGTCAAAAAATGAACCTGACGCTAAAACTGATTAAAAGAAACATCATTCTTTCTTTATAATTTATTGGTTACCATCTTTCCTCAAGTCGGAGTTATTTTGAGGATCAGGTGGAAAATGCAGGCAAGGAGCTTTTCAGGTGAGCTGCTGTGAAAGTCTGCTCTTCTCTTCCTAGGCTGTTGTTCTCAGAAAGTCCTGAGTAAGGCATATTGTGAGAGCAGTGATTAATTCCCCCAGCAACTGCGGCTTTAAAATGCACACACTTAAACATCTCTGAAACCTAATGGATTAAAAATCTTGGTGAAACTAAAGGGCACAAACCTCCAAATAAGAAAAGAGTAAAGCAAAAGCAGCCTGTTGACCACCCAATGAGGAGCTCTTACCTACACTGTAAGTTTGAAGAGATTCATTTTATTGCTCATAGAGACATCTTTTGAAAAGTAACCTTAAACAGAAAGTTCATGTGTATTTCACTCAGGACAATCTCTAACCTTTCAGATTCAAACTGTCACTGTTTTTACAAGGGGTTATATGCTTGAAATAATTCAGTAGCATCCTGCTAATCATAAGTAGGTAAAGATATATATTCTAACTTTGGAAAATATATCTGAGAAATTTCACAGGACTTTATAGTAGGCCCATGAGATTCTGTAATTGATGATCATTAATCAATACTATCATTTTGTTTTATAAAGATATATAGTTACTGAGCCATTTAGCTAGTTGCACACTTTTTATTTTTAAATTTAGTCGAGTCCTCAGTTTTAAAACAAATTTTTCTTCATTTCTTGCTTTCTATTTGTAATCTACCTGTTTCAAATGAATAGTGCTTTTAAGATCATCCATGTTTTCCCTGCCTCTTTGTTCGTCCGTCTTTATTTTTATTAAGATAATATGATATCTAGAGAAAAATCATAGAAGGTATCCAATGTTTAAAATAACTTGTATTGCTGTTTATGAGCAATGGGGAGACAAACCTGGGGAAAATGAGCTTCAATGGTTGACAGTGCAGTATAGTAGAGCCTTTACTTCTTCATCCTTATGAGGACTGAGGGAGAAGAGTGTGCTCATGCAGGTTTCCCTAGTTATAGGCACACATATATGCACACACAGGGGCACCATGTTCTAGTTACACACACTTATAATATTCTAGTTACATACAGTCTGCATGCATCTTCTAGTTACACACAGAGAAAGACACACAAGTGTCTTCTAGTTATGTGCATACACATAATCTTCTTGCTATATACATGCACATGCATCTTCTAGTTACACACAGAGACATACACACATGTATCTTATAATTACATTGAAACACATATCTTCCAGTTTTATACACATGCATGCATCTTCTAGTTACACACACATATTTATGCATCTTAAACTAAATCTTTTTTCTAATCAAACTCCAACTTGAAAATTATTCTCCATAGGATATTTAGGAATTGAATAACTATGACAACCAAGCCATGTTCCTGTAAGAATAGCCTAAAGCTTTAGATTTGTATGTTATGAAAAATCTTCAACAAATATTAATCAAGTCTTAAATCAATTTTAAGGGTTTTTTTGTTTTGTTTTGTTTTGTTTTGGCTAATGCTATATAAGGAAGGCTTGGAGATAAATGTTCAGTTCTTTGTAGAACAAGAAAGCTATAATTTTAACCCTTACAAATCTGTATGCTTAAAATATAGTTACTTTTAAATTTGTTTGTACTTTACTATTTAATTATTTCTTATAATTTTGACTTTACCTTTTCTGCCAGTTTTTTGTTTCCTTTTGTTTTGACAATATCACTTACCTTGTTGTTGTACAGCCTTTTCTGCACCTCCTCTTTTCCATCTTGAATACTCAATATACTTTTCTTGACTTATTTTAGTGAGTTACTAGTACGCATACATTCCTATGCATTGATTGTGTTTCCAAAAATCTTTACTAATGACTGGACGCCAGTTGTCTGTAAGATGCTACTGCTATGCCGCTAATATTTTGAAGCATATGAAATACCTGGATATATCCTGTTTTATATAAATTTAAAGATAACTTCTATCATCTTCAAAATATTACAGATTAGGAAACTAAGAAACAGAATTTAAGAACATGTTCAAGTGTCAAAGTGCTTAACAATTATCCCAGTTCTAAGAATCCAAGTTCAGAAACGAATCTTTCCCACATGACATTTACATATAATCATTGTTAACTGTATCACAGTAAACCCATAAAAATAAAAAAAAAAAATGTGTTCAAGGAACAAAAACTGTATATGCTCATTTTGAGCATCATGATGTAGAACTGTTGTAAAGGTTCAGGATTGTTCCTCATCCTCACTGTTGAATATTCTGCATAAGTTAAAGCCAGTTCAGCCTCGGCGAAACCTGTAACTGAAAATTATTATCCAGAAATCAGCCCCACTTAATCCATCTACAACTCAATTCCTGCACACAAGGCTCAAGATCACTGTGGAAGAAAGGTGTGAAAGACAGTAAGAACCAGAGGAGCATGATGTCTGCTACTAGATTGCATGCCCTAGAAATGTCAGGGAAGTGGTACTCACAAAGTCTCAACCAAATGCTTCATAAACAAGACTTGAAGAAGAACAATCAAATAAACATGCTATCATGGAAATGAGGATTCTCACAAGGTCTCAATCTACACACCAACAGGATGCTGAGCCCTGGACAAATAGCCTTAGCCTTCTTCACAGAGGAGCACATCAGCTGGTTATCCAATACCAAATGGTCAACACGAAAAAAATACGTGTGTGTAACATCATACCGACTCAGCAGTTTATATTTTATGTATTTATAAGTGTTCTTGTGTGTGTGTGTCTGTGTGTGTGTGTGTGTCTGTGTGTGTGGGGGGGGTGTATGCATGCCTGGATATGTGCCTCTGTGCCTGATATGTTCGTGTATGTGAGGGGTGCGTGTGTGTCTGTGTGTGTATCTGTGTGTGTATATGTCTCTGTATCTGTGTGTATATACATGTGTGTGTTTGTGTGTGTGTGTGTTATAATAAGAGCAAGAGTGGTGAAAGATGATACAGATTGTCGGGAGAAAAAGGAACAGGAAAAATGATGTAATTATATTTTAATTTCAAATATTTTTTAAATGAAAGAAAACTGGGCATTTTTATTTTAAATAACATTAGCTTATTTGAAATTACACAAAACATAGTTTTACTTAACTAAATGCATATTTTTTACAAAGCCAACTCAGAATACATGTGAAACATTACATAAATAGCTCCCAATTAAATGTTAAATGTGTACTAACAAATTTTCAGACTAGTATTTTGCATAATTAAATAAAGCTACATTTGAGCTCCAGCTGGCAACAAACAGAAATTCATTCTTCTTCTCATTAAGATACAATGATGCTGAGAAAACAATTGCTTCAAAATGGCATCCATCCTATCACCATCAGAAAAAAATCCTCTCCTAACTGCTAAATATTGTAGGAATTTTCAGTAATTTATGTTTCTCAATGGTTTTGTTTTAGCCATAGACAATATAAGTCAGAGTAGAAAGCAATTCAGTATTTCATACACAAAAGCAAACTGACATTTTTTTAACCAGTAATGTTTAATAGAGAATTTTATCTTGTAAGAACTTTAGATCATTACCTTTCCCTTATCTGTAAATGGTCATTTTTTTTTTACTTAAATTGAGATCAAAATTATTTATAGCAAGTGCATTAGTATGATTCCACTAATATTTTAGGATGCCCCTTAGAGTAGTAGATTGTGTTATGCTGTATCTACCTGAATTCAGAGCTCTGCAGAGTAACTGTGTGGTCACATGGTTTAGTGAACAGGCTTACTGTTTAGGTTTGCTGAACTGAGCAGACACCACATGATAGGATTCCAAACTTCTTCCAAAATCTTACATAGAAAAATAGCAAGGACTGTAATTCCTGAAACAGGCAAGAAAAACTTTCTCAAAGGAATCTGTGTAGAAGAAAGTAGGAAATAGGAAATCTCTTGTTAGTATTTTGACATTACACAGGTTAGGTCCTAGATCTTTGTGAAGAATTGTGAGTGCTTTGGATTTATCATAGCCCAGAAGAATTAACAAATTGGAAGAGCACAGCCCATCACTGAAGGAATTCAGGACAGGAACACAAACAGGGCAGGAAACTGGAGACTAGAGCTGATGCAGAGGCCATGGAGGGATGCTGCTTACTGACTTGCTCCTCCTGGCTTGCTCAGCTTGCTTTCTTCTAGAAACCAGGACTACAAGCCCAGGAGTAACACTACCCACCATGGGCTGAGCCCTACCTCATTGATCACTAATTGAGAACATGCCTTACAGCTGGATCTCATGGAGGCATTTCCTCAACTGAGGGTCCTTCCTCTCTGATGACTAGCTTGTGTCAAGTTGATACACATAAAACCAGCTAGCACACTGAGGGAATACTAACTAGATCCTCCTTGGCCTCTTAGAATTCACTGCAAGAAATCTTTCTGGACCATGTGACAACACATGATAATTGGATCCATGTTGTCTCAAAATGCTTGTTAAATTGTGTACCCATAAATGATAATTTTTTTTTTTGCCTTTCCTTTGATGCTGAGAAGCCTACACAGAGTAACTAACTGCCTTGTATGTTTATCTTTTTATTTGATCTGTTCTTTGAGAATTTCATAAATATATATGTGGTACATTCTGATTATTGTCTCTGTTGCTCTCAAATCTCCCTCATTTTTGTCAGCCTCTCACCATGAATACTTTTTCCACATTCTTGTCTTTTGGTTTTGTTTTGATATTTATCCTCTGAGCTTATCAAAGGCTGTCTATGTGACCACAGGTTTGGACTTTGATATTTATCCCCTGAGCTTATCAAAAGCTATCTATGTGACCACAGGCTTTGCCACCTGGTGGGTTCATCAGTTGGCCCAAAACTGAAGACATTGTCGGCCCCTTCTCACAGTATTTATCAGTAGCTTATAGCTCAGCAGAGAGGGTTAAAGTTAGCTGGTCCTTCCTTAGACTAACACTATTAGCAGGTATGGTCTGTACAGCTCTATTGACAGCAGCATTCGCTGTCTAATCTGCTGCATTGGATGCAATCTATCATAAGGAGAGTGAATCCAAGGTTTTCATCTACAATGAAAAACTAAAAGTCTTAAGACTGTAAATTATTTACAGTCTGGAATAGTGTCTGTCAAGTGTGATTCTTCAGAATTACAAGAAGATTAAAAGCTGTAATCATGGTGAAAATCATAACTAATTTCATACTAGAGAGAGATGGACATCTTTTAGCAATTAAATTTATCTCTAGAAATACGCAGCAAGATAGATGAGGTCAAAGATTCATATGCACAGATGTTCGTTACAGCAGTATTTGTAACAGTCAAGTGTTACAAACAAACTAAATGTCTAAGAAAAGTAACTGGGTAAAATAAAGCATTGTGTATTTTCAACCTCACTGTATTCCACAGCAGTAGAACTCTGAATACAACCATCTTGTCCAGCTGCACATTACTCTATACAAAAGCAGAGTGGATTGAGGAATAATTAAGACTATGTAAAATCTATTATTTAAGATGTTCTCAGACACATAACTTTAAACATAAGATTCTGTACAACTATATTAAAATAAATTCCTATAAAAAGAAATAATGAAATCTCTTCTAAATACTAGTATTGTATTATAGGAGAAAAAATACTACAGTAACTTACTACATGTTAAACAATTCTTCAACAAAGTGTGCATTCCTGACATATATATGCATTTATAGGTGTATGTATACAGTCATGTGTGTGTCTGTGAATATGCCTGTCTGCCAGCCTGTATGTGTGCTTGCTAAGCTACACTGAGAGTCAGAAACAGTATTTAAGCTCTGATGCTTGCTTCTAGATTTAAGACTTAAACCAAGAAAACTGTGTATTTGAAAGACTACCCCCCTAGTTACTATTCCACTCCAAGACGACAGTATTTTTAACAATTTAGCTATGATAATTTACATTCTTCCTGCTCCAAATTCCTTACTTGAGAAACCTACCTAACATTTTTCAGCCTACTTTCTAGCAAATTTTTTATAGGATTATGTGTGATTTAAATTCTTAAAAAATATTTTATAATATTTACCAATGGTTCTATATGATTTTAATATAAAACTATTGTGTGTGTATGTATGTATATATATATATATATATATATATATATATATATATATATATATAT
>JADRCH010000031.1:9609272-9625741 GCA_019843965.1 Rhynchomys soricoides
TATATATATATATATATATATATATATATATATATATATATATATATGTATGTATAATATGACCATAGATCATGAAAAAACTGTTTCATAGGGGACATAAAGGATCTAGTATGTTGAAGAAATAGAAGTTTTCAACACATATCTTAATTAAAAATAGCAGGCTCTTGTTTTTAAGACTCTCCATCTTTCTCACTCTTGGGACTTCTTTCTTCACACTGTCTCTCATATACCCCTTACAAGAACTAAGTAAATGACTGCTATTGAAAAGCTACTTGTGTATGTACATCTCTTTCTGTCACAAAGTGAAACTTAATAGTTATTATATGAGATCAGAAGTCTGTTGCCAAGAACCGGCCTCAGCTTGGTCAGAGGTCTTGAGGAAGGGGTGTTTGGGAGCAGCAGAAGAATCCACTTGAAATCAATGATGGATTGCAAGCTAACAGCTCTGTGGTCTGCTTGAGATAGCTCTTTAGACAGCTCTCTAGGGAGCTCGTGGGTCTTCTGACCAAAGTGAGAAAAACTTGTATTTTTGGAGTTCCTCACCTGTGCTGTGGTTTTCTGTAGAATCATATTTACTCACTAGTTGAGGCTGAGGGAAGTGAATGTGTTTGTATGTTGGTTGAATGACAAGTGCAGTTCCTGAGAAAGATCATTAAATGAGAATAGATAAAGTTCTCCTCCAGAGCTGGTGAGGTGACTTCAGAGGTCCAGATACTTCTCATCAAGCCCTGAAACCCGATTTCAATCTCTGACACCCACACAATGGGGTGAACTAGCTCCCACAGACTGTTCTCTCATCTCCACATCCATGGTATTGTACGTAGGCACACAAGCATGCACACAGCAGCATGCACTTACACAAAGAGTAAATAAATGTAATTTTGAAGCTATTCAATTACTATTATAATTAGAATAGTAAGTACATTTCATATTCTGAAAAGAAGTTATATATAAGAACACAAGATTAAGATTATAGAAATGCTAAGTCTCTTTAAGGATATGCATGTGTCTTCTAATTAAATAATGTATAACTTAATATAACTGTGCATCTAAATATCAAAGTCATTCTAGTCTGAATAGGTATTTTCAAAAAATTATTTCTACCTCAGACACCTGCAGTTATCACTGGATTTAATTTCAGGGGTATTGTTTTTCAGAGCTTATGTTTTTAATTGGAAAAAAAAAGAAACTTAACTCAATTGAGATGTTCTTAGTTTAGTTTTTCTAACATTTTAATAAACTTTGGGAGTTGTGATTTAATTGCTTCAGTGATTCACATTTTATACTTTAAAAGTAGTAGTGCTTAATATTGTTGAGTTAGTGTACTTTACTCTCAAAAGCTATTGATAAAAAAATGGTATGTTTATTCCCCTAAAACATAGTAATCCAGTTGTTTGCAATATTATAAATAGCAAAGTCCAGGCATGTGTGGGCTCTGGTATTTCTTACCAGTCTGCTCATCTTATGGTTGTATGTAAATAAAAAGAAAGTCATTTTAGAGAAGAAATACATGTAAAGTGTCATTAAAGAAAACAGTAGACTAAATTTTCAAATTGATAATCTCCCTAGTTATATGATTCCATTTAAAATTGAAAATGTATTTACTTTTATAATTCAAATTCATTTTTTATAAAACCTGAGAAAATTATGCAGTTTTAGAGTATACAGCATACAAATTGATAGTGGGGATTTATTGTCTTTCAATGAGTAGTTGGAGAGTAGATGTTCCATGCAAATAAAAACAAAGAAGTTGTCGGCCTTTCATGGAGACAGACACAGAGTGTATGCATTGCCTGAAACTGTATGTACTGGTCATAATGGATGAGGGAAAGAAAAGGTATACTAGAAGAAGCAGCTATGAAGATGCTCAGGGAATAAATAAGATTTTATAAAGATGAAGACCAAAAATTCCATTCTGTTTAACAAATATATTTCGATTCTTCCAAATGGTCCATAATGCTTAGTGTACAAAGAACTGAGCATTGATGTATTTGCATTAATTATGAAATACAAAAAGTTCTTCCACGGAGCTCTAAGAGTATCCAATGGCAGGTCAGATTTCATTTGTCTTTATAGCTATGGTAATGATTCATCCTGAGTATATAACCAGCATAGCATTACTAAGATGAAAATCAGAATATTTATTCATTTTACTAAAATTCTTCAATGACCTTCCATTTACTGAATAAATCTAGAACAACTGTTTTTAATACTAAAGTCTATAATAACTGCTTTTAAGATTCACTCTTGCAAATATTTTGTTTTTAAGTCTCTTAATAATGACTGCAATACCATTATTAATGTCATTATTAATAATTAGAGACATTATTAATGTTTTATTAGCTTATCTTTCACACTGAAATAAAATCCTTCTCCCTCTAACTGTAGAAATATATTATCATTACCTTGAACTCCTGTCTCCCCTGTTATGATTTATGCAATGTATACTAAATCAGTTTATAAAAAAATTATTCATTGTCATTGCAATTTTCTTTTTTTCTGAACTTTAGTAGTTGAAACAACTGTACTCTTTCATGCTCTTGAAGTGAAAATCCTTATGCATATGTTTGCCATGGTCCTATGATAGGCAGAATATTTCGTTAGATTTTAGCAATAGATCTGGTCATATGACTTGTTCTATCCAATAAGAAATAAAGTGAGAAAAATCCTTGGCTTCTGTGTGCTTCCTCCTTGGCTTCTCCCAATTCCATCAGACTGAATAGCTATCTAATCCAAGAAGCACAGAGACAGGTGGGTCCAGAGAACATGCCCAACCTGGATTTGTCCAAACACACATAATCCTAGATACATTCATGAATAATATAAACCTATTTTCATATGAGACAGAAATTTTCTCTGCATTAATAGCTAATAATCTGAGTATGAACTTTGCCATAGTGCTAGTCAGTACATATTTTCTGAAAAGAAGGCCTATTTTAATTCATTTGAGATTGGATTGTTTTGAAAATCAGATTTATTCAAATAGTTCAGATTGAACTATCACATAATTAATTCCCTTGGAACTGAAGACATAACAACCTAGATTATAGGTAGGTAGGTAGATAGATAGATAGGTAGATAGATAGATAGATAGATAGATAGATAGATAGATAGATAGATAAAGATGTATCTTAACTACACAGGCAACCTACCTGATGGCAGACACATCTGATAAGACACGAGCTAAACCACCCACTGGCAATAAGTTAACTGCCTTAGATACTGACTCTAGGTATAGCCGCCTTATTGCCTAGAAGGTAACTTACCAGCAAGTCAAGGATCCATCAGTCATTCAGCACAGTCAACAGTAGGCAGACTGATTTTCTTGCCAATGGTAAACTGGATTTTCAGCTGTAAAACTCCAGTCCAAAGTAAAACCAGGACACCCACTCTTCGTTCCTTAGCGGAGATACATTCAAAGTACAGGAAACAACTAATAGGGGGTTACCCAGTGCCAGTGATAAACCTACATTATAACTTCTGCCAGTAAGGCTCAGGGATCCTAGCAGGAGCTAGAGAAGAAAGATTTGGAAGAGATAGATGATCAAGAAATCTGCCCACAGGGTACCTTCACCTAGATGCCTCAACAATATGAATACTTAAATAAGATATGACCAAGGACAATACCAATAGATATTGTAATGTAGAAGGGGGAAAATTATGATGGTGGGGTCCCAACCCTAGAAAAGAATAACAGGCAACTAAGGAATGGTGAGCACCAGAAGTACTCTGTTGTGAATATATATAACTATTATGGGGAAGGAGTCCGGAAGGAAGAGGCAGGGCTTGGGAGAAGGAGGGAAGGAAGGAAAGGTCATGGAGAGAAATGATACCATTGTATTTCAATTTTTAAAATTTATTATTACTATTGTTTATTATTGTTGTTGTTGTTATTATTATTACTATTATTATTATTAAAAGGTTTCTTCTTCTTAACATTGCCTGATATAATATTTTTAATTTTGCACATATTTTAAGTACTCAAGATCATGTAGATTCTTCCTGGCCATCATCCATTTTTCTGTCAAAGTTGTCAGTGTGAGAAAAGTATAGGCAATCATTGATCTGTATTTGGAACTACAGTTGCAGCAATTGCCCTCCAGACTATAATGGAGAAAGCAAAAAGAAGGAGAAATTCTAACTGGAAAATACTAAATTTATTTCATTTTTTATAATTTCAAATAGATTTAATAAAAACCTTGGAAATGCACATCTACACCTAATGATCTTCTCAAACAAATTATAAAAATTTATTAGATCAAATTTTGAATGTTGTACATTGGTAAAGTTTATTGTTTTATTGCAAGATATCTTACCTTTACTTTTTAAAGTTATCAGTGATGTTTATACTTTAAATATAATCCATAGAGAATACAGTATCTGGTCCAATAATGCTTTAAACAAAACCTGTATGTAATCAGAAGTGTAGGCTTTTGCACTGTTCTAAATAATGAGATAAATGACTCCTAACAAATTGAACTGGAAAATATAATTTTTATTTTCTAAATAATCTAAAATTTTAATTCTATTGATAAATTGCATTTACATTATATTGTATAACAATTTCATTTAACAAAAGTTATCTAAATACTTTTGAATATAACAGTAGATGCAGTTAATAATATAAATATAAGTATTTGTATTTGTGGCTTTTATTTTATTGTTCATTTTTGGAAAAATAATTCCATCTAACATGGAGTTAAGAATTACTATAAGACTAGTTTATATACAGATCTTAGAACTCATACTATTTTTTTCATCTAGAAGAAGACTGACAAAGACATTAGGACTTAATAATTAAATATTATTAAACACACTTTTAGTGGAGTGATTGATTTTAACATACAAGCCGGTGGGTTATACAAATTAGGTTATATCATTTACAAGTTCATAATCCTCTGTCACAAAGTAAATTGAGGTTTAGGGAATGACCATTAATGCCTCATAAATGAGATGGATGCCTTCCATGCATGAAGTTAGTTCTGATGAAACATAACTTATTGTCAAACAGGAATGCTCACTGACCACTTCAGAGTAGTCAGTGATACAAGCAGCTTGTATCTTATATGAAAAACAGTGGCTAACAACACTCATATGTGTGCTTATGTTAATACCACCTGGGAAGAATTAAACCCCAATTTTTGAGGTGGATTTGAAGAAAGCTTTATTAAATACAAGTTAGGACCATGTATACCAGCCAGGTCTGTATCCAGGATTTCCAGAGCATGACATAGCAGAATTAGTCAAGGGCTTATAAAATGCAAAATCCACAGGCTAAGCACTTCACATCTTCGTCCAGTCAGGGACAAGTGTACATTGTGATGTACTCCCTGCTTAGATAGTACCTCCTCCTGTCTATCTGTAATCAAGAACACAGCCTGTGCAGTTGGGGCAACCGAGCTTGTTTACAGAAGAAAAAAAGCACAAGATGACTTCTTATCTTAAATGAACAATAGCCCCCAGCATTCCATGAAGGTATCTGTCTTTTGGGCCAGTGGGGCTTACAGGTTAGAGGCATTTTTGTTGTATAGATCTCTTAAGCACAGTAATTTAAACTTAAATTTACTGTTAGTCATCACACTGTGAACAGCTTCATATTATCGTAAACTGGTCAAGCCTAGGCTTCAGAACTATCTGCTAAGATGTCAATGAAAAACCATTTGTTAGAAGGAAATTATGAGAAAGAGATAGCTATATTTGTTTCTAGAACAAGAATGAATCTATAGAAATTTAGTGAAAAATATTAAACTATTAAGAAAGGACCAAACATTTACCCATAACACTTAAATGGTGAACATAACAATCAAGAATTCACTGTTAGCTTGATTTATATAAGAATCTGTCTCAAAAGAGAAAAGATAAAGCATAAACATAAAAAAAGAGAAAAATTAATCATATATATGCTCGAATACATTGTTATTTGTTTTCATAATCTATAATTGTTTTACATTTTGGTTCTTGTTGCATTAACATTTTCTGGGAAGATGTGCGCAAACATCTACTTACCTCAGTCCACTCATGACAAATCAAAGAGTCTACCAATTTATCTTGGTAAATCAATGAGTTTAATTCGATCAGTTACAGAAGCATGAATGAAGGGCATTTACAATGAAGGGCATGAACAATTTTTGGACAGCTACACCATCAAAAAATAGTCTTTCTCCACATCCCCAGCAATTGCTACTCACTTATTTATCCTCAGGAACAGTGAAATCTCATATGTTACTTCATGAGCTGCCTCTTAATCTGTCTTCTTATCCTTTTATAAAGAAATATTGGTGGGCTCAATCTTGTGAAGAATTTTTGTTGTTCAGTGTTTCTCAACCTGTGTGCTGCAACCCTTTTGGGTTGAACAACCCTTTCCCACGGGCCACATAAGGCCATCAGAAAACATAGGTATTTACAATTCATAACAGTAGCCACATTGCAGTTATAAATAGCAACAAAAATAATTTTATGTTCAGGGCTCATGATAACATGAGGAACTCTGTTGAAGTGTCATAGCATGAGGAAGGTTGAGAACCACTGCTCTAGGTAATCACAGCTGCTCTGAGCTCAAGATAGCAACAGCTATTCATGCTTGAACGTTCCATTCCTTCTTCCCCCTTTGACATTTTTAATGATCCTTATCCTATAATGTTACTTGAGCCTTAGAAACTTCAATAATTTTTGATTTTCTGTCATTTCTGGCTAATACTTGGGCCACTGTAGGAGCAGGAGTCATTCATTATAAACACTTTGCTCAGTTGTAAGACCTGAACACAGCCTACAAAAGCAGTAATCTGTAGAATAAATAGGAGTGTTTAGAAGTCATTTAATGGGACGAAAAAACAAAAGGAATATTATCTCTACAAAGACCTCCATTTTTCCTAGTCATAAGCTTCTGTCCTGGCTTACAGTACCAGATACAGTTTCCTTTCTTTGCAATGCTACATCAGTCCGATCATAAAGCCAGTTTGTTAACATCCATCACAGCTGTTATGAGACATTATTCCTGAAATATATGATCAAATGTCTACTCATTCCAGGTAGGAAATTTACCATAAACTAAAGTCCCAGTTGGTGAATCAATAAGTTTATTGGCATTTCCTACAAGTATATGAGTTAGGGACTGTTTCTAGAAACATAGATGACTAAATGACAGTGGCATCACCAGAAGCCCATCTCAACGTAGGTAACAGCTTATAAAAGATGGAAATCTGGAGCAAACTATAACACAGAGGCAGCTCAACACATTGGACATCAGGAAGCTCAGTTGGTCTGTGCCTTTTCTGGGCAACTGAGATGGGTTGGAGAGTTTCCCTCAACAGTTCTTACTGTTTGTATATATGCTTGGGGAGGGAAGGTTTACTAAATCTTTTTAGTTTCGGGGACTTCCTGAAGCTATTAAATTGTTTACTTCAAGTGCATTAGTAAACTCCCCTCTGGAGGATAGAATGCTTTGCCTCACTTTAGAACAACCTGGGTCTTAGCAAATTTCCATCCAAGATAAAATAATATATCTTGAAGGAAAATGCTATGAGGCATAACTGTGCTTGTTGTACCAATATATATATCTTGCCTGGCAAAAGAAGACTTCTGGTTAGAAATCTTCTAATAAAAGTAGTTAGTAAGTAGACACAGGAAAGTCTATATGAATACACATTGAAGGCTTTTATTATCATTAAAATTCCATGAGATAGATATTACATTGTATATTAAAACATATAATATAAATTAATCTATTTTAGTCTCTGATGGACAGCAGGATGAAGGGATAACTCAACTGCTTGGCAATATACCCAGATGCCAAGTAAACAAACTACCTACTTTCTATTCTCAAAGCATTAGTTTCTTGAGTGCATGTCACTGAGCGAGTTAGCAGGAAAGGATAGGACTGTGTGGAGTTGAGCTTGGCACAATGGTGATCAGCCAGGAACTAAGTAGCAGGTTGTTGTGGAAATATAGTTACAGAAGCAAGAAGAGTCAAACTGAGAAGGGGGTGAAGCCACGGCAAATGGATTTGGTCTTAAGTATTTAAACCATCTTGTATAATAGTCATTAAACTCACTGAACACTGATAGTAAAAATACAGTCTAATTCCCATTGATGTCGTGGCATGACATATCTCAATAGCATTGATGGTAGAATGAAAGAAGGGATAGATGAAGGTGAATAGGCATAAGTATGTGCGTAGGTGACACAGTGCTAATGTGAAGGTTTTGTGAGAGAATATATGACTTTGGGAGACTTTAGCCATTGCTGGTCAAGCTGTCACGTCAGAGCATCTATCTTTGGAGCTTGCCAATTTATTTGAATTGCCCATTCAGTTTCACATTTGCTATGCACTATATTTTGAACTTTCATTAAATCCTAGAATTTGCTGTGATTTGAGCAAGTGTAAGGTTTTAGGAGAATTCTTGTCTCTCTGAGTTGTTAGATTGTTTGTTTGCTTTATCTTATAATTTAAAGAAGTAACAATTTGGTTGGGTTATAGTAAGGGTATGATATCAAAAATGTGCAAAGTCTTACACAAGTAAATGCAGCAGGTAGAGTCACCTTAGCACACATGCCTTAGAGTCACGCACTGCTTAGTCTTTGGAGTCAATTAAATCTTAAGTAGGATTTTTGCAGCTACTGTGAATATATTTTGGTAGTTGCTCTTATTCCAAACACAAACTCCAAGAAAACACTTTTAAACTGACATAAAAATAAACACTTACAATTGTTTTATATTTATGGAATGTTTGTATTGACCACTAGGAGGACTAAGACCTGGAACATGTACCATTGTTATGACCACTCCTAAATGATGGAGGCAGAAGCATACAATTCCTCTGAAGTCCTCATCATCAGATAAAACAGACACCCTAGGCAATTTTCACCATGTATGCATCTCTCATGAGACTTCCACTGGTTTCTCCCTTTTAAATTCTACTTTGTTCTCCCCCAGGTGAAAAATAGAATTCTCACAGCTTTTTCCAGGGCCAACAGGCACACTCTGTTTTCGTGTTTATTTGAAGAATTTTCCTTCATCCCTTTCTTTGTCCTCTTTTATTTAGGCTTTCTTCCCAAAATAAACCACCGGGGCCAAGAAGATAGTGACCTAAATTTCCCCGCCAGAATTCACATGGTAGAATTAGAACCAAGTCTTCCAAAATTGTCATCTAGCAGCCTCAAGTACACTATGACATATGCACTGGAACACCCCGAACATTTTATACATTATACGGATGCATGCATGCATATATATGCACATATTGCAATAATTTGATAATGTATATATCAATAGCTTATGCCTCTGAAAGATAAAAATAAATAAAACACTCAAGTTTTATATTTGAATAAAGAGAAAGTGTTTTAATCATAAAGGTACTTGACCTCAGTTACTTGCTATCAGACTAAATTAAATTTTATGAAACTTTCAAAATGGTTTTTAAAAACATGTTATTTACATTATCATTTCTCCTCATTATCAGTAAAACAGAGAAAAGATGTTGAAGACAAGCAAAAACTTCAAGAGCTTCAGCAATATAATCAATTCTTCAATTACTCAAGATCATGGTGCTCTGTTTGAGCTAAAATGAATGCGTATTACTTCTAACTTATCCGGTGGCTTAGTCAAAACTTACAACAACTAAGTTCACTCATTTTCAGTTGTCCATTGACAACTAATAAGCAAGTTTTTGAATGTTAGTACATTTAATGACTATTTAATCTGAATTTTTGAATCTTAATGTAGATTTCTGCTTGTTTATTTGTTTATTTTTTAATATAGTAAGGTACCTAATGTGATACAGAAATGTGAATCACTAAGAAGTGTTTATTTAATGCATAAAATGGCTTACTCTCCTTAGGTCAAGGGGGTCTAAAATGGTCTGCACCTAATAGTCTAAAGAAACCGTGACAGCCTTACTGGTTTAGTGTTGATGCTACATGGCTCTAATGGCAAGACATCATACACCGTTGAATTACGTAGCATGGAAATTCAGTCCATGCGAAAGGAGGAATCCTATTAACCCAATATTTCCCGTCTTTATGATGCCCGTCTTTTTTATGTATTCATACTTACTTCTTCTATTTTTGGATATCATAGCATATGTTTGTCTTCTTTGCCAAAGAGGGCCTTATGAATATTGGGCAAGTGCTCCACCGCTGTTCTATGCCCTAGCCTTGGTTTAAACTTGATTGGAAATTCTTATTTTCTGCGATCAGTACATATGCTGGGGGAAATTTTGGACTTCCATTGACTCCTACACTATCTAAATTGAAAGCAACATTTTAAATTCTTCACAAAGAAATCTAAGACCTGCATATACTGTCCACAGTGTAAAAGCTAAGTATACAATAGTACTAAAAATCAATATATTAATATAAAGAAGTTAACACTGAGCTATTTATATGTACCTCCATGGCAGAACACTTGCCAAGTATTACAAAATGTGCATAAACCTTTGTTGAGCCATTTATCCGAGTGGTCTATAAGAGTAATTGCAATGGTTTGAACTTTCTATAAACCATCAGCATCCCAATAATGACACGGAGACATTTCGTTAATTATGAAAGCTTAGGCTTAGCTGACAGAATCTCAATTAGCTCATCTAAGGAAACCGATGATCTAGTTCTGCCCTACTACAGGGCTTGTCAGTTCCCTCTTATGTGAATCTCAGCCTTCTTCTGAGTTCCAAGGTGAATTACCATTCTTTCCCTCCCTCCCAGAATCCTCTCTCTCTTCCAAATGTTCCCAGCTTCTAAAACTGTCCCAGCTCATTGGCCATAGGCTTTTTTACCCACATGTGAAACCTCCATACATTGCACAAGAGATTCTCTCTATAATTAATAGAGCCCTTTCCGTGAGCAGAGTCAGGGAAACTACAGAACAGAGCAGAAGACAAATACTGGCTGCCTTGAGTTTCAGTTACTTTTTCTTTTTTTTTTTTTTAATTAAATTAATTTTAATTTAAAAATGTATACATGATAAATTCTTTTTCACAATATGGAGTCACATATATGTCTTTACATTGTTTGTACACCTGGTGCCCAAAGAAAGCAATAAATAAATAAATAAATAAATAAATAAATAAATAAATAAAGCAACAAATTTATTGGATCTGGAATCATGAAAGATCTAAGTCATTTGATGTGGATGGTGGAAACCAAACTTGGATATCATTAAGAAAACAGTCCAGGTCCAAGCTATGTCATATAATATATGAGATGACAATGCACTATTACTCTTTCTGTCTTTTTTTTCTTTTTTTGGATTGAATATTTTACATATTTACATTTCAAATGCTATCTCCTTTCCTGGTTTCCCATCTGGAACACCACTCTCCCATTCCCTTTCCCCCTGCTTCTATGAGGATGTTCCCCCTCCCACCCACCCACTCCCACCTCCCTGGCATTCCGCTACACTGGGGCATCAAGCCTTCTCAGGACCAAGGGCCTCTCCTCCCATTGATGCCAGACAACGCCATCCTCTACTACATATCAACTGGAGCCATGAGTCCCTCTATGTGTACTCTTTGGTTGGTAGTTTAGTCCCTTGGAGCTCTGGGTGTCTGGTTGGTTGATATTTTTGTTCTTCCTATGGAGTTACAAACCACTTCAGCACCTTTAGTCCTTTCTCTAAATCCTCCATTGGGGACTCCATGCTCAGTCCAATGGTTGGCTGCAAGCATCCACGTATTTATTGGTCAGGCTCTGGCAGAGCCTCTTGGGAGACAGCTATACCAGGCCGCTGTCACCAAGCACTTCTTGGCATCCACAATAGTGTCTGGTGTCTGTATATGGGATGGATCCCCAGGTGGGGCAGTTTCTGGATGGCCTTTCCTTCAGTCTTTGCTCTATACATTTTCTCTGTATTTCCTCCCGTGAGTCTTTTGTTCTCCCTCTTAAGGAGGACTGAAGCATCCACATTTTGGTCTTACTTCTTCTTGAGCTTCATATGGTCTGTGAATGTATGTCTTTTTGTGACTATACTACCTCACTCAGGGTGATATTTTCTAGTTCCATCTGTTTGTCTAAGAATTTCATGAATTCATTGTTTTAATAGCTGAGTAGTACTCCATTGTGTAAATGTACCACATTTTCTGTATCCATTCCTTTGCTGAAGGTCATCTGGGTTCTTTCCAGCTTCTGGCCATTATAAATAAGGCTGATGTGAACATAGTAGAGCACGTGTACTCTTGTTGTATGTTTGAGCATCTTCTGGGTATATGCCCAGGAGTGGTATAGCTGTGTCTTCTGGTAGTAATACGTCTAATTTTCTGAGAAATCACCAGACTGATTTCCAGAGTGGTTGTACCAGCTTGCAATCTCACCAACAATGAAGGAGTGTTCCTCTTTCTCCACATCCTGGCCAGCATCTGCTGTCACCTGAGTTTTTGATCTTAGCCATTCTGACTGGTGTGAGGTGGAATCTCAGAGTTGTTTTGATTTGCATTTCCCTGATGACTAAGGATGTTGAACATTTCTTTAGATGTTTCTTGACCATTTGATATTCCTCAATTACTTTTTCTACAACTCAATTTGTGTGTGTGTGTATTATTACTTATAATTATACATATACACATATGCAAATATGAGATACATAATTTTGTCTGTACAAAATATAATAAAATTAATTCAGCTTTTCTTGGCTTATGCCAAAGCATTAAGTTTTGTGGCAGATAACAGATACTTATACATTCTTCGTAGTTTTATCATTCCGATAAAAGTAGTCTTTGTCTTTCAACTTGAATGTGCCTTTTTGTCACTGGACATAGGATTGCATGAAGTTTTTCTTTTTCTTTTTTTTTTCTTTGAAGCTATATTTTATCTTTTATTTAAAAGATGGTGACAAGAAAGAGACATCTGTACAAGTTTACTATTGTTTAAGCCTGTGAGTTAAGAGCCAAATAGCAAATTCATGGTTCTGAATTTATTGTTAGGGTGTTTTCAAATAATTTAATTAGAAATAGCTAAGAGTAGTTAATGAACAACAGTCCAGATTACTTTACATAGATAATTGGTTTTCAAAAACATCAGAAATCCACAGAATGTGACATTTAATGTTATTTATTCTTTTGTTGTTGAGACATATCTGCTCGTAACAGCTCCCCATTTATAGATTCAAAGAAGAAATTGAGTGACTCTACCTCCAGGTGAGGTAGTACATTGTGGCTAGGTGGCCACTGGGCAGACATTGCTTATCTCTCCTGCAGACCTGTACTGCTCTTGAGAGGACACAAGTTTCAGGTTAGGACAGCTTAGTTCTGCCAAGACGAATTAAGCTAGTTCTTAATAACTCCTGTTTTTCAAAGTCTGTCAGATGATTCTGTGCCAGAAGGCTGAAGACTGATGCTCCAAAGTCCCAACAGACTGGGGCTGTATGGGCAGGCAGCTGTCTCTACAACTTGTCTCAGTTCTGGAAGCTGAGTAAGGCTTCCTATATTTCCAGATAATGTTGCTCGTTCTTAGATTTCTGATGGGGTTGAAAGACGACTTATAGTCTCATAGCCAATGCAGACTATTTTACATTGAGAAAATACAACCCAATTCTTAGAGGTCCCTTTGATTTTTTTTTTCAGCTTGGTTTCTAGTTTTTCTTTTGTTCTGGTGGATGTCATAAACAATAAGTGAATTATGCAAATAAGGAGCTCACACTATTTGGTATTAGGAAAACCAATCTGCTAAGCAGGGCAGAGTAGATCATGGGCAAGGCAGAGTAGATCATGGGAAGAACCTGACTAAGAGTATAGAAGGAGTAGGCATGCCGGAGGAGGGCCTCCTCCCTCTTCCATCTCCCTCTGCATTTCTTCTTCCTGTGGACCGAGCATTTGAAGATGAGGACTTTGAGAGCAGAGGTTAATTATATAAGGGTTGAACAGAACCTGCAGCTCTGTGACATAGCCTTCACTGCTTCTTGCTTGTGAGATTTTGCATGCAGATTCTTTGGAGCTGGTGGCTTTGACTTTGTTCTTTTCTATATATAACACCACAGTATTGGTGGCTAAGAGTCAGCATTGGTTAGTTTGAGATATACAAGCCAACAAAAACAGGTCTGTTTTGAAACAAAAAATTGAACATAAAAAAGTGTCTTCTTTTCCTACAGCTGGATCTCAGAGTTGGTAAAGCAAGTCCTGGATTTAAGCTAGAATGGTCACCAACATCTCTGAACCACAAGAAGTGAGCAGAAAATACACTCTAGTTTTAGCCACTCAGCAAATTGAGATAGAAGGATGGGTGGAGCCCAGGACTTTGAGGAACCATCTCAAGAATGAATGGAGTGAATGAGAAAACACAGATATGGAAAATTATACTTTTCACATTTTACATCATTTGAGACATCATGTATAAACAGGAACATTAGACCACACAATACATGGTTATTAATATCTCTACTACTTTTTACTTTTTATTAGTAAAAATAGCACTATCAGGAAGACTGAAACTCCTTTGGGGGGTTCTTAGTATCACTTTTAAAATAATTTAAAAGTTCAACTGGAAACTCAAATCAAATCTAGTAGAGTTTAAAAGTAAAAACAACAGTTCCAACAAGCTAAAAATCCCAGCAACCCATAGCAGGGAGACAGACAAAAGCTTGGGCTTCTAAGTTAATTGTGGAGGGGGAAAGGGTAAGAAAGTCTGATATGTAAGGGGAAATGTGCCAAGTTGTTGATCCAATTTCAGAGAGTATTGCATTCTGGGCTTTTGTGTCTCAGGGCAAAACAAACAAACAAACAAAATATACCAGGAATCAGACAAATAAAAATAGGGCTAGGTATAGCAGTTCATACTTTTAATTTCAGCACTGAATAGATGTGTGGGCCAGGACGGGGATAGATTTATGTGAGTTCAAGACCAACCTGTTTAAACAGAGAGTTTTAGACCAACCTATACAGTATACAGTGAGACCTTGTGAGGAAGAAAAAAGAAAGAAAGAAAGGAAGAAAGGAAGAAAGAAAGAAAGAAAGAAAGAAGAAACAAGAAGAGAAGAGAAAAGAAAAAAAAAGACTATAGAAATGGTTCATGGATTAAGAGTATTTGCTACTTACAAAGTTAGGAATTTAGATCCCGGCACTCAAGTCAGGTGGTTCACAACCACATGTAGTTCTAGTTCCAAGGATTCTGACACCCTCTAATGTGTGCGCACTCATGCATGCATATACCCCCCCACACACACATAGAAACACAAATAATAAAATAAATCCTTCAAAACTATTTGAAAATTTGAAAGAGAGGAAGAACTCTCCCAAGAACAGAAGTAGGCTAGTGAGCTGAGGAAGGAGCCTAACAAGTATCTGGCAAGCAGTGTAGGCTCTTTAGAGTGGCTTTCCTCTCCAGTCTGAATTTCCCAGTCTCCCCTATGCTCCTTGAACCCCAGGAAGGAAAAGTTGCACCTTTCTTCTACAAGCTTGCTTCATTTGCATTACTCTCTATGTAGTTTTCTCAGTCCATACTCTACTGCCACGAAAGATATAAAAAATGTTCATAATTCCTAATAGAACAAATGAGTCTTACCAGATGTAGTTTGTAAGTATCCATAGCTACACTTTACAAAACAGGAAACTGTTAAAGTCAAAACTCAAATACATGCTACTTTGATTTTAAATTCCATAAATCTCCATAGCATCAAATCGTAATGACAGATCCATTTAGTCCACATGTAGATATCTCATAGAGTTTCTGTCAGTGAATGTAATGAACCTGAGCTAAGCGATCTCCATTTGACATTTATAGTGTTAGTCTCTAGACAAATGGTACAAAATGCCTTAGCACAAATGGAATGAAATTCTATTTTCTAAATATGCAAGGGCATATGAGCTTCTGTGAAAAAAAAATCTCCTAGATTAAAATGAACCATTAGGATTTCGTAAGCTGATATGACCATAGTCTCATTACCACAGAAACTAAGTAAATACTGTGTCACTGGTATAAAGTCGAATATGTTTATAGAGATTGCTGAGCAGATGTGTAAATGTGTTCTAAAATGTGTAATAATCAGAGGTACCAGCCACCTTTAGACTCAACTGCCCTGATTAATTTCCAGGCCCTGCAGGCCCTGCAACTTTTTGTGTATACTTTCTGTATAACACATGCAGACTTGCATCATACCTGCATCAGCATCTGCACTGACCAATGGTTAAAATGTCAACTAAGAGACAGCAGAAATAGCTGGACCCTTCAAGATGCTGCATCATAAGGGTGGGATTTAAACAGAAGCTGAGAACTATCCATAACTAAGCAGTCTGTGCCCACCCTCTCTCCAAGCCCCCGTCTCTCAGTTCCAAGCCTGCAAGGCAATCTGACAAGTACTAAATCTTCTTCTGCAGGACAGGCTTCTCTTCTGGCTGCCTTAAGGTTCAACCTTTTCTTTCTCTAACACGAGAGTCCTGGGGAAATTCTTAATTTATTTGTGCCCATTTTCTTAATAGTCTCATAAAATATACTCATTTCTGGTGTGTGTGTGTGTGTGTGTGTGTGTGTGTGTGTGTGTGTGTGTGTGT
>JADRCH010000031.1:9625751-9682259 GCA_019843965.1 Rhynchomys soricoides
TGTGTGTGTGTGTGTGTGTGTGTGTGTGTGTGTGTGTGTGTGTGTGTAGAGTGGGGGACTTACATAAAAGATGCTGTGTAACAAGGCCAGTGCCACTATTGCTCCCTCCATGGGGCTGCCAACTCCCTCAGCTCCTTCAGTCCCTTCTCCAAGTCCTCCATCTGGGACCTCACACTCAGCCCTACGGTTGCTGTGATGTGACTCTTGAGTATTCTGAACTTTTGGGCTAATAACCACTTATCAGTGAGTACATACCATGTTCATTGGAAAGGGGGAAACATTTGAAATGCAAATAAAATATGAAAAAAAAAAGTTGCTATGAATGCAACCCAGTTGGTGTTTCATTGATCACCATACAGCTGCTGCATGGACATCCTTCCTTGGGTCTCTGCTTGGTTTAACAGGATCAATAAATTTGAGGACTTGTTCTTTTATTTCCATAGTTGCATATAACTCTTTTATAAGGAAACAGTATGATTGTTTTAGAAAAACAAATGCACATTTACTGAAGTCTCTCACCTATACTGCCTTCAAAAACTATGATTGTGTGTGATTAAGTCAAGATTAAAAATAACACTCATTTAAATTTTCTGGGTTTTAATATTAGGAAAAATTAATTTAAGCACAAGTTACTTTTCAAGATTAGTTGTGGCTAGGTAAACAGGCACAAGCAAGCTGAATTCTCTTTTAGAAAGGTGAGTTTGTCTGTGAGTCTTACCAGATGCTCAGATCTTTAAAAATAGTTTTCAGGGCTTAAAATATAGCATATCCTAGGTGGAAGAAAATAGTTACAGCTGAAAGAAATGAGCCATAGCATGCATTCAGGTTTTCTTAGCCACTAGTGTTCACTAATTTGTTTGGATTAGCAAAATCCTACCATGGGAATGCCTATTACTGCACCAAGGGCCTGAATTGAAGCTTAGGACTCAATTGTGCTAATAGAGGAAATGGAAAAGCCCATATATTTTCAAAATAATTTGATGTTTTATAATTTTTAAAACAAGGATTAAATTACCTATTAGGAACTAGTGGCTTAGTGACAGTGAGTATATATTGAAGGGAATTTAGTTCACTTTCAGGATACTAGGGCTAGTAGGCAAATGAAAACACTGATTATATATTTTCATGAGTTTTAAAATACCAAGTGTATGAAAGTTCATAATTAATGCTAAAACTTTTCATGTATAAAGTTAGAAGCCTATGATCCCAAAGGGATGGGTATAGTGTCCTAATTTTTGGAAAGGCGTTAAGAAGTACACAGACCAGTTCTTACAAGGAAAGGAGGACAAGAAAGAGGCCAATGTCTAAAGCAGTGAGGTCATGGGCATGCTCATTGTGAGCATTGCTGTGTACACGGTTCTCCATCAAAGATACCAACACAGCAAAGCTGTATACACAGGCTTACATTACCTAATTGGAACAATGGGTTTTCTCTTAGAAACAAAAAAAATGAATGAGGTTATTTTTAAAAGCATTTTTCACTAAACTAGATACAGTCATTGTGACAAAATTAAATTTCTAAAGATAATTGTCTTCTTTATTCATGTAGGCATCTGTGTGTATTTGCCATGTATATAAGGGTGACTACAGAAGCCAAAACAGGATGTCTGGCCTCCTGGAAATGGTGTTACAGGTTTTTGTGAGCTGAAAGACTTAGGACCTGGCAAATAAACTCTTGAGTTCTGAAAAAAGCAGTAGGAATTCTCAACTGCTAAGACATCTCTCTAGTCCCAAGGCTACATTTTATGCTCAACTTTAACTCAATTTAGAAAACTTACCAATGCTTGTGTATGACGTTTTGTACAAATGCAAACTGAGATGGTATGGAGAAGTTTGCCTACCCACATGTCAAGACACGGAAAGGTCACAGGACAAAATAGAACAGCTCCAAACTTTGATTTCTCCTTGATTCCCACAAGTAATCAAAATGTTGATTGTATCATATACACAAACAGCATAGGAACTGTGCATGGAAGATACTAATAAAACATACAAAAACAGAAGCTTAAGTATTCATACTTGATAAAGGAGAAGAGATCCAGTGTGTGTGTGTGTGTGTGTGTGTGTGTACATGTGTGTGTATCCATGTTCCCAGCTGCTGTATTCATAATAGCCAGAAATCATTAAAATGCTAAGATGCCCATGAAAAGATTGTAGGAGCCAGAGATTATGGGTGACTCTGAGGAAGGCACATCTTCCAGTTACAACAGGGCTGAAACACATAGGAGCCCACAGATCCAGTGACAGCAGAAGTTCAAGTCAGAGAAAACAGCAAGGCGAAGTGGGCACAAAATTCCATTCTAAACCAACCAGCTGACTTTAATATATGTTAATATTCTATATATTAAAAAAGAATGATTGAAATTGTTTATATAAAACATAAAGCATAGCAAGACAAACTAACAACACTAGAAAAGTGTCTGACAATTTCTCCATAGGAGTGACTCTGAGCTTATCAACCACAATCCAGGGTCCATACTCTGGAGTAGTTGGCCACCAAAATGTATTGCATTTTATATGTGAGTGCTCTGTTTGGGTTGTTGTTGTTTGTATGCTCTGGTGTTTGGGGCCTTTGTTGTTTTGTCTTTTTAGTTTTCATTGTGGGGGTTAAGGCTTTAAAGAGAAAGAGCATGAAGTTGGTTCAGTTGGAAGTTATAGAGGATCCAGGAAGACACGAAGGAGGACAATGAATATAATAAAAATTTATTTTGAAAAAATTAAATAATGAAAAATGCATTAATTAAAAAACTAAAACAATAACTAAGTTTCTAGAACAGAGATGAAAACTGGACTGTGTACACTGAATTGACTCAGTAACAGATGAAGTGTTGTATAAAAACATTAATATTCTATATATCCAAAAAGAAAATGACAGACTATTTGTCACAAAGCATAGCAAGGAAAACTAACAGAACACTAGAGAGTTTCACAATTTTGAGAAAAAAGTAGAGGTGAGAAGAAAAAGAGAGATGCAAAAATCATTTTAAAAGGTGATGCCTGGACATTTTCAGGTTTTATGGAAACTCTGTAGACTAGAGTGCAAGAGGATCTGGGCTTCTCGGCACCAGACACAGGAAGAAAACCATCAGAACTAAATGGATCTGACTGCCAATAAATAGAACATCTTCAGCATCATCTGAAATACGGGTGCATTTGTGCAGGGCTACAAAGAACTGGATAATGTCTGTAAAGACTTCTCTAACAGATGACGTGTAAACAGTAATGGAATGATTTCTAAAATTCTGAAAGAAACCCGAGAGTGTGTGTGTGTGTGTGTGTGTGTGTGTGTGTGTGTGTGTGCATGCAAGAGAGAGAGAGAGAGAGAGAGAGAGAGAGAGAGAGAGAGAGAGCAGGAACAGCATCAGCATCAGCTTGGAGTTCTGTAACTTTAAGAATGTCGTTCAGAAATGAAAATGAAATAAGCATTTATTCAGACATACAAAAACTGAAATAATTCATCAGCCACGGATTGAAACTACAGAAAACATTTTAAACAGTTCATTAAGCAGGAGGAACACAGTCTGCCAGATGAGAACGTGCATCGGCACTCAGACAGTAGAACTGGAAACATAGTCTATATAGGAAGCTCTCAACAGCCAAGAGGTCCACATCTTATACTCAACTACAGAGTAAAAGCATGCCGAAATAAAGTTCTATCTGTATTTAATGTGCCATTTTCTAGCGATTGACTAAACTATATACCCAAGTACATATAGTGAGTCCATTTAGAAATGATTTAAACTGAAGAGTTGTGTAAGATATATGTAAATGTTATGCCATCTACTATAGGAACTTGAGCACCTGAGCATACAGGAGTTCTGGAACTAAACTTCCTAAGATACAGATGGATGACCATCTCACCTCATGATAATTAATTGTTTAGACAAAAGTATTAGTGGTCTTTCTGAGCATAAAGGGTAGAAGAAAGTAAACCATATCACAAAACGTTGGCAGTCTGTGAAGGAGAACATGGAGGCCAACTCAAATATAACTCCTAGATTTCTCAGTGTAGTATTATAACATCGCAGAAGACAGACTGTGATAACTCAGATACAAAAATTACATAAAGGCAGTACCAGAAAAAGGAAACCAAACTAGCTAAAAAGGCAATGGAGAAGAAAAAATACAAATCGCAGAAGTGTTGAGTTAATAATGAATTGAGCAAAAGAGATGAAAAATAAAAACCAAAAAGATAAGTTTAAACCAAATGATGGCATAGGAAGCACGGTTATGCAAATAACACCATCACTTAGAGGGCCGGGGCAGGAGGGTCATGAGTTCCATGTAGTAAGTTCAAAGTGAGCATGAGCTTTATAGCTAATTACTACATTAATGCCCTCCCAAAGAACCAACGCTCTGCTGTAGTGAAACTTACTTGTGTGATTGATCACTCAAAACATGTAATAAAAATTATTGTCACATTGAATAATTTTAAATGTGCTATTCTGTGCAGCCTAAAAGTAATTAAAAGGTGATTTTTCTTTTCCTAATACCTGTCAAAAGAAACTTAAGGCATGCTGGTAGAAATGTCAAAGATGTTTATGTAAAAGATATGAGATCCCTAATCATTACTAGTAGAAATGAAAATAATGCCTCCACTTACTCTTCAAAAAAACTTCAAAATAGAGTAAACACATTAAGTAATAATTCTATTCATTAAAATATCCCTATGATGGATGTAAGCATTCACTCAAAAATTAGACCTCCTTACCCGAGGCAGCAAAATCAAGAAGCAGGAAGAATCTAAGTACTTATCAGCTGATGGATGGAAAAACAAACTGAAGTATAGAACATGACATTACTTGACACTGGAAAACTACATACCATAAAAGAATATGATACACAGTCCTCAAAACTGTGCTGTGAAAAAATAAAGGCTACATAGGGTGTGGTCCCACAATGACTGTGCAAGTCAATAAACAGGGATATAAATTAGACTGTTACTTGAGCTCCATATAGGATTGAGAATATAGGGGTAGGTATACAGGGATGAAACGTAATGGGTTCAAGCCAGTGGGAGATGGATAGAAATGCTTAAAACTAATTGTGCAGCTGTGTGGCCTATGACTTGAGTATTTTAAATATTAAATTATGGCATGTCAATCATATTTCAATGTGTTTAGAGAAAATTAGATTGGCTGTATTATCAAAAAAATTAGTGTTGCATATAACCACAATGAAGAAAATCCTTTATTATATGGAACCAATTAATAATATTATCACAGCTGGGGCCTACGGTGCAGGTCTGTAATCCCAGAGGAAATTGTGGCCAGGGATCACAAGTTCAAAGCATGTCAGTCGTGAATCTTTAGTCTTCTAATAACAAGTCTTCACATGCTTTCAGCAAAAAATAGTAAAACTGCAATGAGAAATGCCTGAGTCAGCAATCATAGGAAGAGATTTAATATATCAGTAAAAACATGGAAAATCATCAAGAATGTAGATAGCTTGAGGAACACTGCCAGCTCAGACAAACTAAGCTTATGGGATATTCCAGCAATGGGTAACAACATATGCACATTATGTTCAGATGGGCATGGAGCAGAACAGTAATGAACATGGACTTTAACTCAGTTATAAAGAAGAATGTCCACTGAGGGATGCTAAAACAGAGATGAGGCTTAAAACAGTTGTGCTAAGTGAAAGGTAGTAATTGCAAAGTGAGCATTCTGTTCTATTGTATTTTAGAGAAAATGAGAGAAAATGCAAACCAATGACCGTAACAGGGCACAGATCTATTTTTGACTTGAAATAAGCTCATGGTAGGACCTTGTGAAATTTCACCTATTCCCTTTGGCATATTGACTGCAGTTGTCATTATGCTGTGGTAATAATTAATTGGGGATTTCTACCCCACCTTTGATCATTTAGTTCCTAGATAAAAGAAATAAAGCCTTTATATTTGTAATAAGCATTAAAAGCTTATTAGAGCTGGACAGGTATCAACCATCTGAGCTATTTGTCTACCTCCCTATCAATAACCCCAAGATATGAATAGCCGTGTTCCACCTGAGCTGCTCTTACTCAGACTGGCCAGCACTCATGGCCAGTTCTCACAGTCCCTTATCCTATTGCATCTTCTTCTCTTTTGTCTCTCTCCCCTTATGGTCTCTGCCTCAGACCCCAAGCCCAGGAACTGAAGCCCTGCCTACCTCTCTTCTACCTAGCTGCAGGCTGTAGGCATCTTTATTCAACCAATGTTTTTAAATTAAGGAGCAAGGTTATGAAGCATCACTTGGTGTACATGAGGATTTCCTTGTCCCTGGGGGCAACCAGACCTAGGGGATCCGTATTTAGCATTACAATATATAGCAACAGACTAATCCTCAAAATCAGTATGCGGATTTTTTTGTTTGTTTGTTTTGTTTTGTTTTTAAACCCAACTATATACTGTAGAGATTTTATGGGCACAGCTTCCCTGTCAAGTCTAGAAGACAGGATCTCAAGCAGGTGTTCTGGTCCTCTTACTCTTAGAATATGTCTGGCTCCTCATTCCTGATATTCCATAAGCCTTAGATGTAGGAGCTGTGTCTAGATTTAATAATTGGGTTTGGACACAATGATCTGTTCTTCTCTGCATTTTGACCAGTTTTAGATCTCTGAAATAGTTTCCATCTGCTCCCCACAAAAGCTTCTTTGATGAGGGATGAAGGCTAACCTTATTTATGGACATAAGGGTAGGGATTTAGAGTACGGTTACAAACTAGAATGGTTTAAGAAAATGGGATTAGTACCATCTCCACTTGGGCTTATGTCCTTTCTAGCCAATAGTAGTTGACTAAATCTGCAGTAACAGTCTATTTCTATTGAGTCTATTTCAATTGAGTTGGCCAGTTAGAAAGCTTTTACATTGGTTAGCCCCAATGTAAAAGTAACACACCATTGCAGCTTTAAGATATCATTCTAGGTAGGTCACTGTTGTGGTTCATGAACTACTTTACAGCTGGTTAAGACTATTGATTGCTTTTTACCCTTGGCAGCATGCTGAGCACTTCTAGATACTGTGACAGCCAATCCTCAGTGAGGAGGCTTATAGCTCACTTCTGGGTTGCTTTCTTCAAGTACCATGTCTGAAGAGTGTGACATCTTCAGCAATAAGGTCTTCAAGTCCTGGGAGGAAACCAAGGACAAATGCAATAGCCTACATTGCTCGGACATCCCTCTAACACTATTGACCAATAACTCTAATGAGCATTTTTCATTTTTGGCACTTGGATTTTTGGTAAATGGTCTATAGTACTTGGGGGAACATTATTACCTCCTGTGAAATAGCTCCACTTAAATATATGTGTGTGTGTGTGTGTGTGTCTGCCAACTCATATATATATATATGTGTGTGTGTGTGTGTGTGTGTGTGTGTGTATGTATATATATGTACATGTATATACATATATGTCTATATATAGACATATATATTTCAAGTAAGCTTATAAAATAATGTTTTCCTGATGTTTTTTCAAACATTATTAAAGTAATTTATTACTCTTTCCTCTCTTTGCTCTGTATTACCCACTCCCAGCTCTAGAGTAAAATCCTCCATGCCAATACAAGATTTTCTAAAGACTCTATTGAATCTTGGGCTGATGATATCAGAACTGCCTGGGTTCTCATGGCAGCTACATTTCCTCACAGGATCTTTTTTCTTGATAGAATGGCTTTGTTGAACTTTTATACACATTAAGAACCTCTCCATTTGCCTAAGAATTTCATGAAGTTTGTTTTTAATTGTTGAGCGGTACTCCAATGTGTAACTGTACTATATTTTCTGTATCTATTCCTCTGCTGAAGGACTTCTGGGTTGTTTCCAGCTTCTGGCTATTAAAAATAAGGCTACTATGAACATAGTGGAGCATGTGTCTTTATTACATGTTGGAGCATCTTCTGGGCATATGCCCAGGAGTGGGATAGCTGGGTCTTCAGGTAAAACTATGCTCACTAAGGAACCACTAGACTTATTTCCAGAGTGGTTGTACCAGCTTGCAATCCTACCAACAATGGAAGACTGTTCCTCTTTCTCCACATCCTCACCAGCATCTATTGTTACCTGAGTTTTTGATCTTAGCCATTCTGACTGGTGTGAGGTAGAACGTCAGGGTTGTTTTGATTTGCATTTCTCTGATGACTAAGGATGCTGAACATTTCTTTAGGTGCTTCTCAGCCATTCAAGTTTCCTCAGTTGAGAATTCTTTGTTTATCTCTGTACCCCATTTTTTAATAAGGTTATTTGATTCTCTGGAGTCTAACTTCTTGAGAATTTGTATATATTGGATATTAGCCCTTGATGTAGTTCATTGAACTAAAAAATTAATAATTCACTCGTACACTGGATAACATAAGCCCACCGTTGCCATCCTTTTCAAAGAAGAAAGTGTGTGAAAGTAACTCATGTACAGTTTTATGAAATAGTGATTTGTTAGATGTAAAAAAAGTAAGAATATAATCTGAGATCAAACTGATATTACATTATTCTAGATTCTATCATAAATATCTTTATGCAAAATTCTGAGCAGTGAGCCTGGGTAATGATAGAACATTCAACATGCTCTGTCCACCAAACTCATGGGTTGAAGTTCACTGCTATCATTATTTTTAAAGAGAATTGCATTACACTAGCCTTGAAATTAACTATGAGAGGCTTGATTTTTTTTTCTGATGTCTCAAAGCACTCTGTCTTAGTCAGGGTTCTCTAGAATCAAGGAACTTAGGGAATGTCTCTCTATATTGAGGGAATTTATTGTGATGACTTACAGTCTGTAGTCCAACTAACCCAACCATGGGCAGCTGTGAATGGGAAGTCTAAGAATCTAGTAGTTGCTCAGTCCCACAAGGCTAGCTGATTCAGCTGGTCTTCTGTAGTAGATTCCAACAGATGTGCTGGCAAGTAAGTACAAGCAGTCAAAGAAGAATGAATCTTCCTTCTTCCAATGTCCTTATGTAGGTCTCCAGCAAGTGTGCTCCAGATTAAAGGTGTGCACCACCATGCCTGGATCTGCGATTTGTTTTGTCCCAGGCTGAACTTGAACTCAAAGATCTTCTTGCCTCAGTCTCCTGAGATTAAAGGCATGTACTACCTTGCCTGGGCCTAAGATTTTCATGGCCACTATGCCTCAGATCTTCATTCCAAGATCCAAATCAGAAACTTGTGTCTTCCAGCCTCAAGATCTGGATCACAGGTTAGCCCTGCAATTCTGGAATGTAGTTTACTCCAGATATAGTATAGTCAAGTTAACAACTAGGAATTTTCTTTTTTTTTTCCTCATGCACTGATGGCTTGGCCTGTCTCTGCTTACACTATGGAGAAGTGATTGGGTAACATAATTGCTAATGTCATCAATGGTTCTTAAGAGGTAGGACCCAGAGGGTAGACAGAAGTCACTAGTGTTTAGCATTGAAGAATATTTGTTTTTGCTCTTCCCTGCCCTCTCCTTCCAGATTGTTTGTAAGGCATGAGCTATGTCACACCTTTCAACCTTGTCCTCCCTTACTACAGAACTAAAAGTGACTGAAGTGGCTGGGAGCTAAAGTTCTTGGAACCAATAGCTAACATGAACGGTTTTCCCTTGGTTTCCTGCAGTATTTTGCCACACCTATGTAAACCTGTTCTATTGAAATGTATGGTGACTGACTACCAGGAGTTCTATGGCTTAACCAGGAAAAATTCCATTGTCCTTAATACTAGAAGTCCAAAATGAAGGTGTCAGGGCGCCATATTTTCTCTGTGCATGTTGTGAGACATCTTCTGTGTTCCAACAGCATTTCAAATCTGGGTACATCACCCCCCTGCCTCGTCTTCACATCTTTGAACATATCTTCATTGCTCTCAGGAGACATTCAGGTGGTATTCATATCAAGAACTTTAACATAATTACATCTGGAAAGCAATTCTTTTTAAATAAAGTGAGATTTGAGGATTCCTGTGAGCAGATGTGGACACACCACCCAAGGTGATTGTGAACCCACCTCACCATCTTCCACACTTCTTCTGTGGTGTAGAACAGAGGTTTGGGCATTTCTTGCATCTCTGATTTTTTCTACCTCCAGACCCTTCCCCCACAGCTCTAAGAAGAAAACAAACATCCTTGTTCCACATACAAATGAGCACAAGATCCTGTTCATTAACTCTGCTAATCTGCTAATTTGCAATCATGGTTCTCTCCTTAAAGGTGTTTATGCCTAGTTTACTAATTAGTTTTACATGTCCAGAATACCACATTTTCTATTCATGAGAGTGGCATTCCAGTGAAGTAGCATTCACTGACACACAAGCTATAATGACAAGAAACACCCAACCTAAGCTAAGCAAAAACCTCTTTCTGAGTTTGAAAACCAAGGCTAAGCAGTTATTTTTCTTCAGCTTGTGACCACACAGTGTGTCTACAGAGGAGGCCCAGTGTGGTTGTGTTCCCTGCCAGAGGAGGATGCCTGAAAGATGGAGAGGGGAGAAGTAAGAAGAAGTTCTGAGAAAGAAAAGTCAGGGGAACTGCAACAGCCAGCAATGCTAGTAATGTATTATTATGTTCTCATTGTTATTGGGAAATTTGGGGCACCATAAATTACCAGTCAAACCTGAGTACCTCTTTCAGCTGGGCCTTAATCCCTTTACTACAGAGTTTGTAATAGACTCAGAAGGAAGTTTGAGGACAATTTTATTATTAAAGATTGAGAAGGAAACAACAGAGCAAGCAAGCGATAAGCCTCGGCAGCTCCCTGGAGAAGACAGACAAAAAAGAGAGAAAGCCATGCTTGCCTAAGTTCAAATCCAAGAGGAGGACAAGCAGGTTCAAGAGTGGAGTCCTACAAGCAGCTGCATATCAGAAGGGGATGGAGTCAGAGCAACCAAGTGAAAAGCTCAGAAGTACAGGAAAACAGGCCAGGGCTTCAGCCACTGTACAAAAGAAAACCTATAGGAAGGAAGAGAAAGGAAAGTGATAAATAAATTGACAGTTGAGACTCAACAAACAGGCAAGCCCTAAGTGGCAATAAGTGTCTGCATCTAGGAAAGCTTCTGGGAAGGAAAAACATTTCTCATTAATAGAATAATTAATCCTTCCCTTCCCTCAGCACGCTTTCTAGTGAAGGAAATTCTTGGTGGGAGGCGTGACAAATGTTATGATTTTACTTTTCTTTACAGTTGAATAAAATCATGTATATATGTACCACATTTTAATCCTTGTTGTTGGGAAGGTAGGATCTTTCTATTTCCTAGGTATTATGTTTGATACAGCAGTAAACATGGATGTGCAGAGCGGGTGGTAAGCTGCCATAGAGACTGGAGAATTTGATCCCTAAGAATGGATCCAAATATAATGAGGAAAATAGTCATGGCTGTCTAATTAGACTTAACCTTACCCACAACATCAGACCTGTGCTGCCTCAGATCTCACTTGTGTTTACTTCAAACTTGTTGTTGTTGTTTATTTTGCCTTTTTGACTGTGTTGGTGGTTTTAGTTTGTTTTTGATTTTTTGTTGTTTGGTGGGTAGTTTGATTTGTTTTGCTATATTTTGTTGTTGTTTTGACTCAGGGTCCAATTATATGCACATGCTAATGTCTTTTTATCTACCATAATGATATCAAATTCAAAGATGAGGCTCTTAGGAAAATGATTTATTTGAAATGCTATGGAAAACTTAAAACAGAACCAATCAGTCAGTAGTACCAACCTAACAGGAGTAGTGCTTCTTCTACTAACACTGTCAACTGAATGGCCAGTTCTAAGTAAGGCTGTGCCTGTTATTTGGTTGGTCTTGTTGTTTCTTTCTTCATTAATTTTGAGTCATGGTTGAAATATCTTCAAGATTGGCCTACTAAAAATCAACAGTATGATAAGCCTGGAGACCAATATCTGTGACCCTAGCTACTTAAGAGACCAGGACAGGAGAATTACTTTAGTTTATGAGTTTATGAACAGTCTAGGTAAAGTACAAAACTCAATTCATAAAGAAAGGAATGGATCAGATCTGAATCTAATTTTAAAATTTGGAGACCCTATTCAGGCAAGGTAATACATAATTTATTCTTAAAGTTTTATTTAACTTAACCAATTACATTTTATATATCAATCCACTCTGCTGCTTTAGGAAAAATGAATTAACAAAAATAAGATTAATAAAGCTGTCTTAGCTAAGATCAGAACCACATTTGAGAAGACAACTCAGTTTTTTACATGTAAGTAACAAAAGATTAAAGATGAATACAAGGGCATTGCCACATCCTGATGTATTTTTAATCACCAGGATCCTAGAAGAGTTACAAATGTTTTGTTCTTGGAGGAATAAAGAAACATCTGCTATCCTGGTTCATATATCAGGTAAAAACTCATAAAGATGAAGATATCAAACAGGCTTATTTATTATATTTCTGTATAGTTTGGCTTACATAATTTCCTGGAAAGGAACAGTTACATGAAAAAAATACAAGAAACCTTTTATTTACTAATGGAAGCAGTAGGTTTTTCAGTTGCTTTCTAATTAGAAAAATTTTATTAAAAACCTGATCTCCTAATTTTAGGGAGGACTGAAAATATTAAATAGATGTATCATGTTAAAGTGCTCTTATTTTAAAAGGTTGACTTTTTCAACAAACAACAGAATATTAGGTAGCAGAACAGGGGTTGTCATAAAGTGTGGTTGTATACTGTTTCCTCTAATTCATCCTCTGTCATAGCCAGACTGAATTAGACCTGTTGAATAAGATGAATTATGTTGATATCAGCATTTTAAGCTGATAGATTAGAACAGCAATATAAAACATACTAGAAGGTGAAACCTTCAATAATTTTATGGATTGGAGAATTAGTGTTGTGAAATGCCCATATTATGAAAAGCAACAATGCACAGTTTCAGTGCAATTCCCATTAAATTTCTGGTGATGTTTCCTTTCAGAATAGCTCCTATGCAAGAGGATACAACGAAGTGTCAGCTGGTGATATCCAGACATGAGAACCGGAGTTCCTATCTCAAGCACACACATAAATGCACAGTATGGTAGCTGTAATGTCAAGGCCAGGGAAACAGTGAAGATCCGAGATCCCAGGAGCTCACAAGACATTCAGCCAAGCTAATGGGTGTTCTCCCAGTTCACAGAGAAATTCAGTCTCAAAAAAATAAGCTGTAGAAGGATGGAAGAAGACAGCCAACATTGACCTGCCCTGTATACACAGGCACATACCTCATATGGGAGCACAAAAGAACCCAGATACCCAAAAGTAATTCTGAGCAAAAATAAAAATGGTAGAAATACCACCATACTTTCAAGTGTGTGTGAGTGTGTGTGTGTGTGTGTGTGTGTGTGTGTGTGTGTGTGTGTGTGCATGCCCAGGCATGTAGGTACCAAGAACCAAGAAGGTACAGAGTCTTCCTATGTCACTTTTGGCCTTGTTTTTATGAGGCAGAGTCTCACAGAGAACCTAGAGCTCACCTGGAAGACACAGGATATCCCCAGTATAGCCTTCCAGCACTGGCGTGCCACCAGTCAAAAAGCCATCAGCTTTTTATGTGAATGTAGGGGATTCAAACTCAAGCTCTCATGCTTGTGCTCCTGTAGTGGAAATCTGTTAACTGCTCCTGACAGGTCCCATGAGTGCACCTGCCCAAGAGCTATCCGGATTCGTGAATGAAACATAGACAGACAGACACACACCCACACCCACACACACATCAGTTAATTTTAATATACCTTGAGTAGCTTAATGGTTGGACATTTCAAATCCTTCCCACTGCTGGCAACCACGCCCCTCCAGTACTCCTGAGTTAACATCCTTTAAAATCTATCTTTCATCTCTGCTACCCCAAACACAACTGAGGGAGTGGCCTGTGTGGCCACTTTCCTTAATTATCACATGTGGGCACACCTTTAGATCTGGTCTTTCTTCTTCCCTATCATGACTATCTCTCTCTCCTTCCTCTTTTCTGCTTCCTAGCCCATGCAAATCTCAAAATCTCAAGCAACCATTGGCCCTTGGCACTTTATTGATTGATCAAAAACCAATTGAGGACAAGAACATTCAGCATTTGGACATGCAGATTCCTGATTTCGGGAGATAGATTAATTCAAAGCATTAGAACCAATAACCATTTCATCATTTCTGTCCAAATTAAGAGAAAAAAAAAAAGGCTCTTCTCTCAGACATAAATTGAGCATAACTATAACAATTTTGTAAATTACAAAGTATGATATATAATTAACATCTGGTCCATCATATTAGTCAATTTGATAAAGTACTCTGCTCTTCAGTATCCTAACTGAAGAGCGTATAATTCTATACCTGAATTATGTTCTGAAGTTTAGCTTCTATTATCACCTGAAAGCCATCCTTTCAAATCTATATCATATCTCTCAATGTTAAACAACTTATTTGTTTATGAGACTATAACTAGTCTTTTACCATGTCAGAAATCTGAGAATGAATTAAAAATTACCTGAGTATATAGGAAGCATAAAACATAGCTTCTGAAACTTAAACAAATTGTAAAAACAGTTGACTATATAGACGGCCCCTAATTTCTTATAACGTTGGAGCATCTGTCTTTAGCCTTCTGATTCTATTTGCAACAGCCTGCCTTCTTGGTGGGCCAGCCTCCTGAATTCCTATGATTACAAGGTCTTAACTTGTGGCATCACCCTTGAATTCACTTTTAACCTTTTGCTACATACAAATGACAAACATTACTTGCTTTCTAAAGCTTGGTCCTGTTCTTAGTTGCATTAACAACTTTCTGTCTTTTAGCAGCTGAATGAACTATTCAGCCTTAAAGACTTATGCAACTGACTTCTGAGCTCCAAGGCAGAAGCACAGTGGAGCACTGGGAGAATCACAACAAGAAAATAAAACCATTAATACCTGGCACTGCAGGACTATAAACTTGCACCTTACTGATCACAGATCTGTCAGTCAACTGGACTGAACATACCTATGTTGGATTTGTACCATGTTTAAAAGCATTAATGAGAACGAGGCTAGAGAGACCCTACTAACAATGGAATCTTTTCAAAGAAAACCACAATGTTAATAACCTCTTGTAATTTATTAGGAAAAAGTAACTAAAATGTTCCAAGAGATTTAATTTTAATAATAACCTTGGAAGACTCTCTAATTAACAAAGCTTTCCTCTGTCTCCACCAAGAAACAAATTTTATTATTTTCATTAATGTAGTATTTGTGATGCCATTCTTTTTATATAGTTTTATTACTTACAGAAAATTAATACAACTGTTAATGATTGAGAATGACCTCCTTGCAAACCTAGGTCACAAATATTTTGATCAACAAAAATAATTGGGTGAACTGAGGAACATGTGCAACTTTGGAAATTAATTTTCAGTCATTGTTTCCAATAACAGGAAGCTGGTTTGAAATTGATGCTTTTGAGGGAAAGTACTAAGATGCTGCATTAACTGAAAAACCTCATTAAAGATACATGTCTGAGTTCAGGAGACAGTATGCCATGGTTGACGATGTCTATTGCTGATAATAGGAAAGAGTAACACTGTTAACTTGTAAAGTATAAGAATCTATGAAACAAACGGACTAATGAAAGGGGAAATAATTTTGAAATAAATTAACCCAGCTATCACCTTGAACACTGATCAGTTTGAAGTAAGAACATTGAAAATTTACTGTGGGGAACTGTGAAATCATGATATTCTACTAACTGTTTTCAACATGTTGTACAGTAGAAATATATTGAGCATGAAGTGAAGACTATTCCATTCAAATGGGCACATTTGAACTCACATACTATAAAAAAGTGTGTGTGTATGTGTGTACGTATGTGTATATAACTATATAGAAAGAATATATATACATACAAATAGCTATTATATTTATATATGTACTTCTTCCATATGTCCCTCATGAGGTTGTGAGGTTTGTTATTTTATCTTATCCAGTGGATTTCTGAAACAGTATTAGCCCCTCAGAGATTACTGTGTTAACATAGAACATTGGGTGTGTATAGTGTTTTATGTTAGCTTTTAGGGATGTTTAGTTTCCACAGAAAGTATACCTTGCAGCAGCATATAGAGTATACAGATATTCAGGAATATTGTTCCATGACTTCACTCTACATGGGGTCAAAGGTATCACAGAATTTGTTGTTGGGTGCCTTGTTCACTAAATTTCTAGAAAAACTCCACAAAGTTAAGTATTTTCCCCTAAGAGCTAGAGTGTTGGGAATCACTGCATTCCATACTTAGCACATGTGTCCTAGGTTTTCGAGTGATTTTCAGCACATCATGACTTCCCAAGGTGAGAAAACATGCTTGCTTTGTTAGCAATAAAAGCTGCACAACAGAGGGTTTTTGTTTTTTCTTTTTTGCTACCCATCATCCTAACTGGAACATATTCTTTGGACTTAAAAATCATTTGATTGATGCCATTGGAATCACATCTATTTAACAGAAACCCATCTGTGTAATGTCAAGAACATAGTACGTGATGAGCATATCTAGGGATGTATAAGACTTATGTACCAGAATGTTTAAGGTATAATGGCCATAAACATTGAGTGCTTATGTACTAAGAAAGTGCTAGATTATTGGCATTTAATGTTGTTTCTTTTATAAAATTTTATGTATGTCTTACAGTTACAGTTATAAGCATATATAGTAAGAAGGGCTTATACACAAAGGAAATAGTCTGTGAATTTTTATTGCTTACATCATTAAGCTAAGAAAGGAACATGCATTTAAGAGTTAACAACACTTAACTTATAAATGTCAAGTACACATTTGGCTGGCTAATTACATTCAATAATATTAAAGGTCATCATTGGCAAACTGTCTCAGTGCCAAGCATTTTAATATTTGGTGACAGATTTGTGACTCTGACCCTCATAATTAAATTACCTAATTCTAGAATGTTTTATGGTTTTTATTATTATTGATTGTTTGAGTTTATTTTCTTTTTCCCTTGTTTGCTTTTGAAGTTACCCAATATTTTATTTATTTGTTCTGTTTTAATATCAGTAATGTAAAACCCGAAATGAGGATGATGACCAAATGCTAAATCTATCACCTACAATTCTTCTAATTTAAAATGTAAATGAAAATGTAAGTAGATAGCAAGGTCAATGTGGTATTGCATATGAATCACCCTTCCAATTGAGGAGCCTGGAAAGATGGCTCAGCAGTTAAAAGCACACATCACTCTGGCATGGGACCGGAGTTCAGTTCCCATCACCCACATCAGACAGCCCAGGACCACATGTAACTCTATCTTTCAATATTCTAACATCTTCTGTCTTCCACAGGTTCCAGCATGCACATGGTCCATCTTCATAACACACAAGTACTTAGTATTTCTAGACATTTTTCATTTTCCTTTAGATTAAAATAATCACATCTGTATATTTTATTATTAATGTCACATTGTACTTCAGGAAACTACCAACATTCGATCACTGGACCTTCAACATTTGCTGTTTCCTTTGGTCCAATTTAACTTATGAAATTGGAAGATTCAGTACATAAAAGTTTGTTGCACTGTTAGTGACCAGTTTTGGGATGCTTATTTCCCAACGTACATAGCAAGGGTAGTTTTTAAGTTGTTTACTATGAGAAATGGATTTTCCTCCTTTTATTTATTTTTAATTGACACTTAAGTTGCACACATTTATGTAGAAATATGTAATTTTTATGGTTTGGAGGAGCTAAAACTGTGGCTTCATGCATACTAAACAATGCTTTGCACTGATCCAAACCCCAAGTCCTATATGAGTTTGTGTCTGGAGCCTCCAGCCTGGAGAGGGTAGCAGTGGGTGGCACAGAGTAGGAGGACTCTGGTGTGGCTTTAAAGTCTGAGAGTCTCAGGACTTTCTGGCTCTCTAACTGTACTGAAATGCTGGTGATAACTTCTAAAATGGCCTTGCAATTTACACCTGTAGTCTAAAAGCTGAAGATTAAGTAATGTGGCCTTTGTTCTATCTCAGCAGGAACAGCACAGCTCTAACTTTCAGCCTGCTAGTCAGAAGTCCCAGGAAGAAAAAGGAACTCATAGAAAAGTGATGATAGTGTTTATTTCTAAGTTGTAAAAAGTTTCCTATGAAAGCTCTCTCAGGGGGAAAGTGGAAAGGTCCTATGCAGGGAAAGGGAAAAAAATTCTACTCTAAGTGGGGAAAAGAAAAAACTTTCTTCTCTTCTTTTCTCTTCTCTTTGTCCTCAGCACTTATACATCTTTCAGAGTACATGATCACATGTTTAAACGTTCATCACAAATTCACACGCAAAAAAAAAAAGAATCATAAATTGAAATAGTTGACCTCAGAGAATGTTTACATGCATATCCATTAGGAGTAATCATCTGGCTCAACATCCATGACCTGTCACAGCTCTACAGGTTCATGGTAAGTTGAAAACCAAAACTAAGTTATTAGTGAAGTTTTGTATAGATAAACCCAGTCAGTACTTTATCTTCTGTCTTAGCACCTATAATAAATCTTTTGTTCTCTTTTTATGATCTTTGGTTAATTGTTTTACAACTTGTTGGAATGTGTTCTGAGTAGGAGAAAGTCTGGTTACTATCTAAGAGCAATTAACTGGTGACACTTGGGAGACTGGCAGAGTTCTCATTGCAGTTTTGACTACCAGAAAAGAACCTAATAGAAGTCCCACTATAAAAGAGCTTAATAATCACTGATATAATTTTAGCAATTCTCATAGGATCATCATTAAGACAAAAAGTCATCTATTTGTCTATATAGAATCACTACAAGACAGTACATTTTTGTAGATCTGCACAGATCTGCTCAAATAGAGTTTGACTCTAGAGTTCAACTAGGGCTAATACCTAGTTATTGATATATATATATATATATATATATATCTGTTTAATAATAACAGGAAAAGCATATTAATAGCAAGAATCTTTCTTAAAATTAATTATCCTATCACTTTGCCTTATAACAGCAAATCTGTTGCAAATTAATCTGAAGCAGACTACCTCAGGTAGATCACCTGCTAATTTTTAGCTTGTTCTGTTATGGCTCCTGACAAGGTTGTGATACAGTGAATTGTACATAATATTCAATCTTGTGTGAATTCTTGTTCTTTCAGATGTTCGTCATTTCTTTGTCATAGAGCTGTCAGTCCTTCCCTGTTTTTATTATTGGATATTTTATTTACATTTGAAATATTATCCCCCTTCCTCCTTTCCCCTCTTCAAATCCCCTATTGTACCCCTCACCCCTGCTTCTACGAGGGTGCTCCCCTACCCACCCACCCATTCCCGCCTCACTGTCCTAGCATTTCTCTACATTGGAGCACCAATGCTTCACAGGATAAAGGGCCTCCCCTCCCATTGATTCCAGGTAAGGCCATCCTCTGCTACATATGTATATGAAGCCATAGATTCCTCCATGAATCTTCTTTGGTTGGTGTTTGAGTCCCTGGGAGTTCTGGGTTGTCCTGTTAGTTGATATTGTTCTTCCTGTAGAGTTGCTATCCCCTTCAGCTCCTTTAGTCCTTCCTCTATCTCTTACATTGGAGTTCCCAGGCTCAGTTAAATTGTTGGCTGTGAGTATCTGCATCTGTATTAGTCAGGTGCTGGCAGAACCTCTCAGGGAACAGCCATACCAGGCTCCTGTCAGCAAGTGCTTCTTAGAATCCACAATAGTATCAGGGTTTGGTGTCTGGGGATGGGATGGATCCCTAGGTGAAGTAGGCTCTGGATGCCCTTTCCTTTAGTCTCTGTTCCATTTTTGTCCCTGACTTTCCTTTGGACAGGAACAAACAATTAAACATTTTGAGATGGGTGGGTAGCCCCATCCCTCAACTAGGGGCTGTGCCTATCACCTGGATTTATTTATTTATTTTAGAAATGTGCATGCTTTATTGTATCTGCATTCACCATCAGTGGCACATTGAAACTTCGTAGTCCTCTCTAACTCAAGCTATGATTTCCCCATCGTTCGCACTTCCCTTTCTTAAGTGACAAGAAATATTCAAACCTATAAATATGGAATGATTAGAAAATTTCCATTTCTAGGTCAATGAAATGGCTCAACTGATAAAATAACTTGATATTGAAGTCTGACCACCTGAGCTCAGTCCCCACACCTCACATGATGGAAACAGAGACCTGACTGCAAAGAGAGGTCCTCTGACCTTCATGGAAGACTAGATGTTCGTTCGTTCTATCTATCTATCTATCTATCTATCTATCTATCTATCTACCTCTCTGCCTCTGCCTCTGCCTCTGCCTCTGCCTCTGTTTCTGTCTCTTACACACATAAACACTAATTTTGAAAAAGAAAAGGAATACTCTATTTCTGGTGGCTATTTATTTTATTTTCACTGTTGAGAACTGAACTCAGGTGCAAAATAATCACTCTACAGCTAAACCAGTCCCCCAGCCCTAAAGGATATTTAATGTACTGTTTGTGTTTCTGTGTTTTTAAAGTTTTTTAACTTTGGGGCAGTATAGGTCATAATAACGTAGCAAGAAGTTCTCAATGGTCTGTGTTAAAATGAAACAAACAAGCTAAAACCCCATATTTAAGATGGTAGACCATTGAAAATTGTGGTCTCCTGCTCTACAATATAATCCTGGGTATTTCCACTGATGATTTTTCTTACATTGTGCTTTGCTTCTCCATAGCCATGGTTATTTCAACTACTACCTGTGTATTGTTATCTGGCAGGCACTATCTCTCTAGTATATATTTTCTTAATTTCAAATCCCCATGCCTAAAGACTAACACCAGCTCAGGAATGGATTGAGGTTCTCTGTTGATAGTCTTCCTTCCAAGAAAAAAATATCTAATCTCGTGTAAGAAAATCACATCAGATAAAGCTTTCTCAGATTTCAAGAGTTCAGCAGAGTATACAAACTATATTTAAAAAGAAATAATTGAATCCAAAATCCATGTAAGACTTTGGTTAGATATTGCTACTAGAAGTTCTGAACTCAAATCCTGATCTTCACAGTGGCTCCTCACGACACTACGCATGTACCCTCAGTTGTACCTACAGATGAAAAGCTTTCTTTCACCTTGTTGGTTTATTCACCTGAACTACTCTCAGGTGCCCTCAAGTACGTATTTCAGACAAGACTCCCTGAAATTCTCTTTGCAATTCCTAGCAGATTAAGATACCCCTCCAGTGCATTCCTATAGTACCTGCCTTGTCTGCTATTGAAGAACCTCCAAAGTCTATTTTAAACGTTTAAACAATTCCTGATCTCATCTAGTAAGCCACTAGCCATTTCATAGATTTATTCTGGATTATAAGATCCCTTTGAAATTTTCAGAACGTTTGAATTGGTTTCCAAACATCCTTTAAGTTGTATAAATTTAAAATTAAATAAACTGCATTAATGATAAGTTTAGTGAACACAAACCCATATATTTCATCACAATTTAAATATTCTAGGACTGCATTTTGCTTTACTGAAATGATTTACAGAGTTATGAAGACCATTCCTGTGATCCCATATCAATTTCCAATCATGCTGGTCACATGACAGCAACCATGCTACTGATATTTACACTGTGGATGACCAGGGCTGACTGTTTCTAGAACTGAGAAGCTGTGAAGAAAATGATAATTATGAAGATTGAATTGTGGGGTCTATTTGCACTAAATAGAATGTAAATTTAGTGACTATTCTTTTAGAATGTGGGGACCATTCTATAGGTCAGAACAATGTTTCACCCATCAGCAACAAGCATGTGACTTACTAGCAGAAAGTATTGGAAACTTTACTGATTGGTTGATATTATGCCATTTAACATCATATCTATCAGAGTCACAAAGGGTTATCAACAATCTGTGTGTCTCCTTCCTGGGTTATATGTTAGTCAGACATTTGCCTGTGGTGCGACCTACTACTATGTTGACATAAAAATAGAATTATAAAGCTTGCAGTGGATTTTTACAAGAATTAGCAATTTGCAAAGAAGTTAAATGTGAATGCATATTCCATGGTTTATTTGTAAGTTATATTCTTTGTATCAATCAAAATTTACAATATATTTATGAAAATATTGATACACACTCACACAATTTCCCTCTAGAAGTACCATGAGAATACAACTAAATAAGGACTTCCAAAAACAGGTTTTACTTCTTGGTGTTCTGTACAATAAATATCTAAATAGTAGCCATTTCAATAGATTTTACTACTTTGGTCATTTGAAGCTTACATGTAAAGCCAGTATTATTTAGATTTGACAAGCCAATGTTGGTATAGAAGTTATAGTTTAGTTTAAGAATGAATATATAAGTTAAAATGAATTCTTAATAAGAAAAATTAGTAGATATGTAAAAGAAGATCCACTACATTTTTTATTTTAAATAAAGATTTATTTCGATTTAGTGTGTGTGTGTATGTGTGTGTGTGTGTGTGTATTCCTAAATATATATATATATATATGTACCAAATGTGTCCAGTGCTCATGGAGGCCAGAAGAGAGTATCAGATCTTCTAGACCTCCATTTATAGATGGTTCTTAGCTGCTGCGCAGCTACTGTAAACTAGACCCGGGTTATGAGCAGTGCATGCTCATAACCATTAAGCCATCACTCCAGCCCCTATTCATTACATTATCTGAAGCTGATAAAAATAGTAGTCTGGTGTTGCATAGCTACGTAGTCAAAGTAATATGTGTTTGTTTCCTATACTGGTTTTCACAATACTCTGAGATATGAATTATCTATAACTTAAAGGAAATTGTAAGTTATTTAGTTTCACTTTCTGAAGGCCTTTAATTTAGACCTATATCTTGTACCAAAAGTAAGTTGTTGAAGTGGTAGGAAGAACCCAGAAAAGAGCCAAGACTGGGCTTCCTAAGGATGTTCTGAAGGCCTTTTATATTTGATTGAAAAATAAGAAAGCAAAGAATAGCTGGGTACACAAATATGAAGAAATCTTAAAAAGAAGATATATTTTAGAAACTATATTATTTCTTGCCATATTTCACAAAGAAATATCATAGTCTCTCATAGATAGATCATGTATCTATGAACAAAAGAAAGAGAGTGTTTATTACAGACATTTTTCTCTCACTGAGACATCAGGTGTACTCTGTATGTTTTTGGAAACACTACTTAAAGACTTTGAAATCTTCAGTGCTATTTTCAGCATCTAAAATAAAGTGGGTTGTTAGGTACAAGGTACTGACAGGCTAGATAGAATGGTGTTTTCCTTCAAGGGAACTGTAGAAAATGAAGCAAGCCACTCTTCTACCCAATGACTATAATCGGTGCATGCTGACTAGCAGTGGAATTCACAAAGCTGGCCAGTCGCTTTAACCCTCCCTGGTTTCTCACTGTGTGCCCTTTTGCACTGGGACTTTATGGTCTGCATTTTCCCCGCAGGCTCAGAAAACAATACAGCAGTTCTTTCTCGAAAATGTCCGGCTGAATTAATTCTCTACCTTTGTGTAGCTCCATGCCTTTAAGACATTTATTCCTGTACGGTTCTCCTGGGTTTCCCTGTTTGTGTTGTGAGAGTTCTGTGCTGTAAGTTTTGAGCAAATCTAGTCCAAGCCCTCCCCCTAACTCCTCTCATACATGTATCATATGTCTTCCAAGCTGCAAATCAAGCTAGCCAACAGTGCAGCACTGATGAAAGACTCTAGGAAAGTCCCACTGCAAGCGGAAAGCTTTCAGTAGCTGACTTTTTCATGGGAGGAAGCCTGTCTTTTTCAGTGACTCCACCAGAGATGAGGTTTCTGTGTCCAATGGCTGGTCCTACACCAATGCACTTCCTGCAGAATTTTATTCTTATTTGAAACGTTACAGCTCCTCCAGGTTAGTTCTTAGAGGAGTCCCGAGTACACAATAGATGCTCAGCAAAGGTCACCGGAATGAGTAAATACACAAACCTAAACTGAGCTAGATTCTTAGTTCCTAATCCAAATTTCTAAGAAAATAATGGGCAAGGGCTAACTCTGGTTAGCCTCCACATAAATCAGATATTTTTCTGGTTCTCTTTCTAACTTCTGTTTCTGCCTGCCCTCAAGTGTTCCACATGCTTTCTTTATTATTCAAAATGTTCTTCAAGTCCAGCTCCTATGACCATGACAGTAAATAGCTCTTGAGCAATCCTGTATTGGTTATGGTATGTTTAGCAGCTTCCATGTGACTAAATTACTGTAATGAGATTATATGGTTATTGCTACCATTTTACCAGCATAAGAACTGAGGTGCAGAGTGGAGACAACCATGGGGTGCTTCCCATGGTTTTGCAATTTAGGTAGGAACTGCTGCAGGAAGTCAGGGTGAAGCTGGAGTGGGTTGCTTTTTGGGCTCTGCTATCACACCCCCCTTCCCAATTTCTAGAACATCCTTATTTGATTCCATCTCCTTTAGAAAGCTAAGCTTATGGAGGGAGGATTGACCTATGAATAATTTTAATGCTTAGAATGGAATATCGGCAAGCACGTAGCTTTCTGAGGCTGTGGACTAATTAGTGGTATCTGCTGCTTTGCAGAACTGTTTATTTTAGACATCCACACACATACAAACACATTAATGAGCATTCATTCTTATAAAAACTTTGTACTAAAAGTTGCTTTTAAAAATAGGCCAAGTATTAGGAAACAAAAATAATGTGTGTATGTCAACATTTATTTTTTCTTCATTAGTAACTAATTACAAAGAACAATTGAACCTTGCACTTTAAGAAATTGTAGATTAACAGAGAAGCTATCTCTCTATGTGCTGTGTAAGAATTTTACAAAAGTAAAAATGTACAGGAGAAAATAAAATGCTATACTATTTCTAGACCAAATTGTAACATTATTCTTGAAGAAGAGAGATGATAGTGCTAAATCTGGCCATCTGAAGTATTTCTCTTTCAGTTTGGATTGATTTGATCCAAGCTGTATCTACATTGTAAAAGAATATTCTTTGTTCAACATTAGCAACTTAATAGAGATTAGTCAGATGAGTGCTCTATGGAATATACTATACTGAAAACCACAGGCCCAAAAAAGTCATTAACTGTGGTATACTCCCTTTTTGTTAAAGTAGCCAAAATTCTAAAACCCAAAAAATATAGGAAAATTAAAAAACCATATGTATAGACACTGTAGGTATCTGTTAGAGCAAATAACAAGTTATAGTCACTCAGAGATCACCATATGCTTTGTGACTGCACAGAGTATTCCCTTAAGAAGCATCATATAATATGACTTTGAAGAATCAGCAGGATTTGACAGAGATAGAAGAAAAGGGAAGGATATCAGGGCCATAAAACCAGGAACCTACACTGACCCCTGGCTCAGCTAGCTGCTTCCACAAGATACAATTTTATTGCTAAAAAAATTACAGAATTCTTCTCAAACTTTGCTTTCTATTCAAAGCTAGCGTATAAAGATCTGCCATTAGAAGGAAAACAGAATGCAGCCATGTGGTTTCTGTAAAATTTGGTGAAGAGTCAAAAACATAGATACTAGATATTCAAACTTTTTGAGACCTGTTGTAGCTCAAATCATTCTACTAGTTATCCACTGTGGTAAATTCGATGGATAATGTTCAGGTTGCTCTATCCATGACAGCTCTCAGAAGATCCAACAGGACTAAGAACTGTTGTTCAGCTAAGGGGAAAGGTGATTTCTGTGTGGATAGTAGCTGCCTAAACTATAGATGAACTGTGAGGGTCTCTCCATATCCCTTTCGTAACACATGTGTATAACAGAAGTGAAATGTCCTATATGAATAAGGAATATGAAGAATTCCTCATCAAGTAAAAAATAAAATAAGAATTATATAGGACAAAAATATGCATTATAGTTCTAATCCACAATATCAACTTTATTAAGAGGTTTTAACCTTAAAGAATGTAAGTCTCTAGATTAAAAGAACTATTTATGTACCCAACACAATGGAAGAGAAATCATCTACAAGAGCAGACCATGATGGAAAGTTAGAGCCCCATTTATGGAATACCACCACTCAGTAACTATTCATAAGACTGCTATCTTACCATTTGCCGTAAAGTGGGTGTAATTGAAATAACTAACTAACTTAAATAAACCAGAACACAGAAACAAGTGCTGCGCCTAATCTCATAAAGTACAGCATTCCTCCTGAATATGTGTCTGTGATTCACAGTAAACAGGCAGGGTTGGGGAAGTTGTTTGCAGGAAGCTTCCTTTGAGAAGTGTGTGTTGAGGGTATCTCTAGAACTAGGACACTAGATGTCAGCAACATAGACAAGCCAATACATGCTAACGAAAACCTAATGAAAGACAACAACAAAGAGAAAGGCGACCCACAATTGGAAAAGCATCCAAAATAGGGAAGAAAATAAAATCTTTATCATACAAAGGCAACAGAAATTCTCAACATCAATATGTAGTAGTAGAAACAGAAAACATTAAATTGGAAATTACAAATTTTTATTTGTAATTGTTTCATTTTTAACCTTTTGTTAGCTTACAAATGAACGTTTCCCTGGCTATCTTAGTGTTCCGTTGCTGTGAAGAGACACACTATGTCCTAGGCAACTCTTATAAAGAAAAGCATTTATATTAGAGCTGGCTTACAATTTCAGAAATTTCGCCCATTATCATTACAGTGGGTTGCGTGACAGCATGCAGACAGACATGGCACTGGAGAAATAGCTCAGAGTTCTATACCCGAATCCACATGCAGCAGTTTGGGCCTACCATGGGCTTTTGAAACCCCAAAACCCACCACCAGTGATACACTTCTTCTAAAAGGCCCACCTCCAAAGCCTTTCAATAGTGTCCCTTTCTGGTGACTAAGCATTCAAATCTATGAGCCTGGGGGTGGGGAGAATTCTCATTCAAACTACCACACTAAACTTATTCGACAATATAATAACTTCAAGAATTCTACAAGTAATGTATTTTATTATATGTCAGAAAATGCATGAATAATATTGAAAATGGTAAAATATGTCTTTAAATTTTAGCTATTTTTTTCTAAATGATATTTATTACTTAAAAGCAATAAACTATGTCTTTTTCTCAAAATCAGGTAAGATCACTATTAGGTTATGATTATTATTGATTGTATGACTTATCTATGTTTCAAGAATTGCCTTGCAAATTATTTAAAAATATGTGTATATGTGATGTGTAATATCATATAATCTATAAAACATCTAATAATACAGACAGGCAAGATGGCAGCAACTTGCAAATTAGAAGGTAAAAAGAAAGGTGAGTTTCTATTATTTCTCATCAGTTTACCATTTTTGTACAATTTAAAAATTTTAACTTCTGCCCTAAACAAAAGATAGGTTAGGGAGGAGGTGGGTATAAAAGAACTTGAAGAAAGAGAATCTCTCAAGTATCCTCACAGTAGAAGTTGGTGTGGAAAGATTTCAACAAAAAAAGATGAAATTCAGAAAAGGTAAACCCGTTTTAAGGAACTGTGGTAAAGAGGTCATAGGAGCCAGTCATGGTGGATCATGAGGCAGGAATCCGGGGCCATCTCTGTGAGTTTGAGCCAGTGGGGATGACTCAAAGAAATTAGGAAAACTAACCCACCTAGTAACATATCTATGTGAACCAGAATGCAATGAGTGATATCGGGAAGGGCTGAAAGAACACTGCTCACTGAAAAAATAACCAGAGAAATAATTCCCACCTTGTTGACACAAAGCCTTTAGCGCTTTTGAAATAATCCAAGTGTAAATCCTTTATTTTTACCATGAATTATCTTAATTGTACAACTTACTTCATGAATACTACTCTGAAGATAACCTTGGAATATTTTACTTTTAAAAACTCAAAAATATCTAAATTAGAATAATTAAAAGTCACACAGGAACTCTATCATATTTCACACAAAAATACGATTTCAGGTAAATGAATGAGACAATTAACGACACAGAATTGAGACTCAGAATATGTGATGTATAAATAATAGCATCAAATAAAGAAAAACAGTGGAGGTAAGGAAACACATAGATTTTCCAACATTAAAAATGAATCTATCAGTGATAAAATACTAGTGTTCTGATTCATAAAATTTAAGGGAAAATTAATCAAGATGAGTGTGAAAAATTTTACAACTTGCAATTTTCATTTTTAGTTTTTGGCACAAGACATAAGAGATTTGCAAGTCCTCAGAGTAAAGTGAAGGTATGAAATGGTAAGGTAGAGTGCAAGTATGTTTCAAGGAGAAAATCGCTGTGAAGGGATTTTCACTGAAGATCTGCAGGCCTAGCTCGGGAGTAGTCGGGATGAATGGATAGGGTTTAACGTCGATGACCACAGAGGGACATAAAACTGAATCTCTCCCAGAGTGATTGATAGCTGCAACATGTAATTGCTAGCCTGCTAGCATGCTCCAGAATGACAAATCTCCAGGCATTATGTCCTCAAACTTGGCACACAACATTACTTAAGAGATTTTAAAACGATAAAGTTTATAACAAAGAGTTCTTTAATCACACGCTCCCTTTCCTCATTCATTCATTTATTTACTTACCTTTCCAATAATGACTCCACTTTCCCAACCTGAAGCCTGATCACAGTTTGTGAATCCTATACTTTAAGTTTTCTGTCTTAATAATGATGCTTATTAGGACGAAACAATACTTTGAGTAGAATCGCCATCAATACTTTACGCCACTATTAGGTTTGTGTTCCTAAATACCTACAATTTACTTCAGTTGTAATTATTCATTTGTAATCTTGTCTATGTGTGTTTATATGTGTCTGTGTGTATGTGTGTGTGGGGGGGTGTTATGTGCACATGAGTGCAGGTAACACTGAGGTCTGAAGAGGATGCCAGAGTCCCTGGAACTGGTGTTATACCCGGTGTGGATGCTGGGACCTGAACATAGAGTCCTCTGCCAGGAGATCTATCTCTTTGTAGCTCTTACATATGATATTCTGAAAAGGGAGAATTACATTTAATTTCTTAAGTGATCTTTATTATATATCAAAATTTTAAATGCATCATACAATAGGTGTTTCTGTGTCATTGACAGACTGAGAGTTTATTTAACAAGTATTAAATCTTTTCTATATACTTCATATTTTATAAGTTATATATATTATATGTATATGCAAATCTGTTTTCCTCATCTTCTTTCTCCTCTTTCAGATCCACCACCTCCTTACCCACCCAACTTCATATTTTTTCATGCTCTTAAAAAAAAGAGACACAAAGTCACCTAAAAGGGAAAGAAATAAAAACTATTTTTTAAGATTCTGTAGAAACTGTAAATATATTGAAATATAATCGAGCATGAAAATTAACCCAGGCATAGGGGACACAAATTCTTAGAAAATACAAATAAATCAAAGTGGATTTTGTTTTTCTTTATATTTCAGGGGTACGATGATGGTTATGGGGGAGAATATGATGACCAGACCTACGAGGCTTATGATAATAGCTATGTGACCCCAACACAAAGGTAAGGCATTTGCTGACGAATCACATTTCCAGGTGTTATCCCTGCTCCATTTTATAATACACCCGTGAATTATAGTTACATTATGTGAGTGTTTCAAGCAGTGGATTTAATCTCCATTACCTTCCTAAATTATCAAATTGCTTACTAGACCACAAGATATAAAATATAGTAGCTCTATAACTGCAAGCAAGGAAACAATAGAGTGTAACCTAAGGAAGGGTAATTATGATACCAGTGAACTCATTAGAGAGTCTTATACTTAACTTAGCACCACTGTGTATAGAAACAATTTTAATGAACTTGTAATTTAATTAGCAAAGCAGGCAGCTTGCTAGATGTGACTTTTCTTTATAAATCCATAATTTTTATTTATAAAGCAAATCATAAGCAAATGTTATTGATAAGCTGAAAATAGGCAAATGGAAAAAATATCTCCTGAAATAAGAGTTTTTCCTCTTCTTTCTCATCACTATCTGTAAATTGTTGAATACCTCTTTACATTGACCTAGAATTAGTAATATTGATAAATTTGTACTACTTGAAAGCCAGATTTAGTGAGATATTACTTACAACTGATAAAATTTACCCATTTAGGACCCCCCCCCTTGTAAGAGGCTCACATTTGTCAGCTACAGTGTAACAAGCTCCCTAAGTAACATATGTGTAGAGAAGTCCATCAGCCCCTAAATTTCTCTTTGTAATATTTGTTGTCATCCACTTGTCTCTTCTCCTTAACCCACTATGGAATCCACAATTTGGTTTTATAGCTGTACACTTGCCCTTTCTAAAAAGAAACAACAGCCTTCTTTCTTTCTTTCTTTCTTTTATTAAGTTCTTTTATTTATTTACATTCCAAATGTTGCCCCCTTTCCCAGTCCCCCCTCCCAGAATCTTCACACCATCCCCACTCCCCGTTGCCTCTGAGAGGGTACTCCCACCCACACCCATCTCCCTCACCCATCCACCCACCAACCACCCCTCATGCACCAACTCCCACCTCCCACCCTCCCAGCATCCCTCTTCCCTGGGACATCAAGTCTCTAGAGAATTAGGCACATCCTCTCCCACTGAGGCCAGACAAGGCAGTCCTCTGCTACATATATGCCAGGGGCCACAGACCAGCCCATATAGGCTCTTTGGTTGGTGGCTTAGTCTCTGGGAGCTGTGAGGTGTCCACGTTAATCAATACTGTAGTTCACCTTTTTTCCCCCTTTTTATGAACATTAACATGTATTTATCATTAATTAGATTCACTGTGGCATTCCCACCAACGTGATTCTCACATCAACTTATGCTTCTACCTTCTGCCCTCTTTCCCTTTGCTTCCTTCTTTTCTGGTCCATTTCCAAGGCCCCAATAGACCCTCTTCCACTTTCAGGGCTTTTTTTGTTGTTATTTCAGTTTCTACATACCATTTGTCTCTGATTCTGTCTTATTTCACTTGATATGATAATCTCCATTTCCATTCATTTTCATGCATGTGACAGGATTTCATCCTTTGGAGTAAAAAGACTCTGATATCTATATATCTATATCTATCTATATATCTTTATATCTACACACACACACACACACACACACACACACACACACACAGGCATTTGTTTACTCATTGTCCTAGTTGTAGTTACTGTTCATATGATGAAACACCGTAACCCAAAGCAAGTTAGGGAGGAAGGGGTTTATTTGGCTTATACTTCTTTATCACAGTCTATTACTGAAGGAAGACAGGACAGGAACAAGACAAGTAAGGCTAGACCTTGGAGGCAAAAGCTGATGCAGAGGCCATGGAGTAGAGCAAGTATCCTTCTTACTAGCTTGCTCTTCATAGCTTGTTCATCCTGCTTTGTTACAAAACACAGGACCACTGGTCCCGGGGTGGTCCCACCCACAATGGACTGGGCCCTCTTCCATCTTCACCAATTTAAAAACATGGCTTGCTGGCCCATGTTATGGAGGTATTTTTAAGCTATCACTTAACTATTGTAAATAAACCTACCCACAGTCAACATGAGCAGGCAGGTATCACTTTCATTTGTTGATTTTATTTGCTTTGCAGATGGACTCAGGTGGGGTATAGCTAAAATATACAGAGATGTGCTTTTAGATGCTGAGGATTCAGTACTCAGTTTTCTGTAATATTTTCAATTTCTACCCACTGTGTATATGGATGCCCTTTGCTCTACAACCTTGCTAGAATGTACTGGTTTTGTTTTTGTTGTTTTGTTTTTCTTTTCTTGGATAATTTTCATTTTCACTGGTGCAAAGTGGACTTCCTGTATATGATTGCCAATTCCCTGATGGCTAATACTGTGGAGTATTATTTTTCTTCTATTTATGGGTCATTTGTGTTTTGTGCTTCATTTTAAGAAGTGTTTATTAAAATCATTTTTATAGTTTTCTTGGATAATTTATATTTTGGCCTCTCAGTCTCATCTGGATATTGATTATCTGTCAAAGGAATAGCTGGCAAACATATTCTTCTATGCTGTAGGTTGTCTATTTCACTCTTCGGAATACATTCTTATGTAATAAAAATAATGTTTTTATTTGACAGAATCTTGTTCAGCATTGAATTATTCATGTTCTGTTAAGTTTAGAGTTGTACCCCATAACTTATTGCCTGTGCTGGGATCATGAAGTGAATATCTTTGCTTTCCTCTGGGAATTTCAGTTTCAAGTTTCACAGTAATATCCCTTGTCTTAGTGATTCTGTTGTTATGAGGAGACACCATGACCATGGTAACTCTTACAAGGAAAAACATTTAATTGGGGCTGCATTATAGTTCCAGAGACTTAGTCCTTTATCATCATGGCAGAAAGCAGACAGACATGGTACTGGAAAAAGAGCTAAGAGTTCTACATTGTGATCGGCAGGTAGCACGAAACTGCCATACTAGGCCTGTCTTGAGCATATGAGACTTCAAAGCCTACCTCTACAGTGATACAATTCTTCAAAAAAAGGACACATGTACACCTCCTAATTGTGCTACTCCAAATGGCACAAGTGTTCATACGCATGAGTCTGTGGGGCATTTCTACTCAAACCAACACATCTTTAAAACATTTTGAGCTGATTTGTAAACAGGTTAGGAAATATATATCTAGTTTCATGCTTCTCCATGAATTTCTCTAATTTTCCTAATATTATTTGTATAGATGGTGTTCTTTCTTCAATATATTATTATATAATATATTTCTAGTGCCCTTGTTGCAACTAGATGTATTAAAGATATGCTGATATTTCTATATACATATAGATATAGGTATAGATTAGATATAGACATAGATGTGTATAGATATAGATACACACATACACACACGCATACTAGTACTCAGTCCTGCTGCTCCATTGGCCTACTTGTTTGTTGTTATGCTATGAACTTGCTAGCTTTTCATTCTTTGTGACAACTCTAGCATTCATCTTTTTAAATGAGATTACTTTAGTCTTTATTGTGCTTCCATTTAAATCTTAGTATTTTTTCTAGAACTACTAAGGATATTGTCTCACTTAGAATTTCTATTGATGTGGTAAACACAATGACCAAAAGCAATTTGGGGAGGAAACTGTTTAATCTATAATGCAGGGAAGTCAAGGCAAGAACCTGAAGGCAGAAATTAAACAGAGGCCGTAGAAGAGTCTGCTTGCTGTCTTCCCCATCGATACTTTCTTAACCTGCTTGCTTATACAACCCCAGGATTGCCTGACCCAGGGTGATGCCATCTACAATGGGCTGGGCCCTCAATATCAATCACAGATTAAGAAAATGTACCATAGGCTTACCCACAGGTGAATCCCACAGGTGGAAAACCCTAATAAATGATCTGTATAATAGTCTGAATTGTTTAAGGGAACTTCAAGATAATCTTAACAGTTTGAGGGGTAGTAACCCAAATCCAGCATTGAGTTTTTCTTTTCTTAAAGCACAGGTTTAAATTGGGATTGTTTATGCCTGCATAAGTCCTTTTACTAATTAACGAAAACAGGTACTAAAATTAAGAACTATATTTCTAATCTTATAATTTATAATAATCATAAATTTCTCTTTTGTCAAATATTGTTCAATCATTACTAATACAAACTCTTGTGTGAGAATTCATACATAAAACAGTCGTGATGGCTTACATAATGAGTTCCAAACCAACCAGGACTTCATAGTTAGAGAGAGAGAAAGGAAAGATGAGAAACAGAGATATAGACACAGAGAGACAGAGAGCTAGGACACTATTGTTTCAACAAATTTGAATAAATACATAAGTGTAAGAACTATTATTTCATGAAACAGTGTGGAGATTTCAGTGGAATCTCAGTATGTACTAGAGATAAACAGATGAACAATAGAGAATTTATTGCCAAATGTATTAAAAAGTTAGCATGACATTATTTTTATCAGAGCATCAATATGAAAAAAAGGTGCGGTTAGCAATTCAGCTGGGTAAGAATGTCATCAGATGGCATCCTGGGCCTATAGGAAAGCTACCCATGCCCTGTTATAACTACCTCTGTTTTGTATCCCCAATACATTTGAACTTGACTTGATTTATGACCTTTTTTTTTGTTTTTGTTCTGGAAATCTGTGAAACTTCACCAAACTGCTTCCATGTTGGAACATGAAATTTGGCTTAATCTACATCTGTGTTCCCTAGCCATGCTTACTCAGAATGGTTCAAGATGTAGCAGCTCAGTGATGGACTGACAGTGTGGTCGGAAGAAGGCCCCAGAATTCATCCCAGCATCACAAAAGTCTGTTCACTTAGTTTCACTAAGTGAGAGTGGATACCTGACAGTATAGGAGAGACAGTACCTAACTATTAAAGGATAATATAGTATTTTCTGCTAATGATTTCTCTGAGGAGTCATTTGCAATAAAAAGGTGTTGGTAATTAGGTGTGAAATGAAGTTCATTTTCTCAAGAATTGGTTCAGAATTTTTTCTAAGACATGACTTCTTAGTTGAACTTTTAGTGTAAGACTTTCTTTAAAATTTATTTTAAGCTTTATTATATGAAAGAAAAATGCTACAAATAACAGACATAAAATTAACCAGACCCAAAGACTGTGAAACTCAGTGGCCTTCCATACAGTCGGAGCAGCTAATTGACATGGAAGGAGTGGAATTTCACAATGGCTTTTATAACTATTAAATATATTTTATGAATTGCCAAAACAAAAAAAAATACTGTGACAGATTTAGTATTGAAAAAAATGATACAAGATTTGAAATAAAGGAGAGAAAGAAATAAAGTAAAAAGAAATATATGAAAATATGACTCCAACATTTATCCAACAATTTAAATATTTTGGTAGATAATACAAACCATGTTTGTTTTTGTTGAAGCCAAAATCAGAAGAAATGCTAATATTGAATTCTGGAATCTAAATAGGAAATGTGTGGTCAGAAATAAAAGGGATGCCTTTGAATGGCTAGTCAGCAGGTGAATATAGAATTATAAGAATCTGAGACAAAGAGTGGAGCAGAGAATGAAGGAAAGACCATCCAGAGACTGCCCCACCTAGGGATCCATCTGCAGACACCAAACCCAGACACTATTGTGGATGCCAAGTAGTGCTTGCTGACAGGAACCTGTTATAGTGGTCCCCTGAGAGGCTCTGCCAGAGCCAGACCAATACAGATGCAGATGCACACAACCAACCATCGGACTGATTTTGGGGACCCCAATGGAGGAGTTAAAGCAAGGACTGAAGAAGCTGAAGGGGTTTGCAACCTCATAGGAAGAACAACATCAACCAACCAGACCCCCCAAATCTCCCAGGGACTAAACCACCAACCAAAGAGTACACATGTAGGGACCCATGGTTCCAACTGCATATGTAGCAGAGGATAGCCTTATCTGGCATCAATGGGAGGGGAAGATCTAGGTCCTGTTTAGGCTTGATGCTCCAGCATAGGGGAATACTAGGGTGGTGAGGCAGAAGTAGGTGGGGGGGGAGCATCTTCATAGACACAGAGGTAGAGGAGATGGGATAGGGGGCTAGCAGAGGAGAAACCGGGAAAGGGAACAACATTTGAAATGTAAAATAAAATAACCAATAAAAAAATCATGAAGCAGAAGCCATGTGCTATGTTACCAGAACCATTTCATTATCCCCAGCAGAAATTCCAGGGGCGTTCACAAGGTAACAGCTGTAAAGGTTCACTGGAGTTCAAAAGATGGAACAGCATAATTAGCCTCTCGTTCTTTTATAAGGCACCATGAATTCTGAAACTTTTCAAATGGATCAGAAAAGGTTCTGTACCAAACTATGCTCAGGAGACAGCTTAATTGAATGCCATTAATGACTGCTGAGAATGATAACAGTGTAAGGGATCTCCAACCATCTTCTCCCTTGATCTCTGTCTAGGAGAAAAGTAAAAGAATAGATCTCAGAGTTATTATGCAATCTACAAAGTACAGAACTGCAACTGCTGTTTCCACGGTGACTCACTTTTGAGAAGCCTTTGGTTTAAAACCAGTTACACTCCAAGCTTAACACCTTTAATTGGACCAAACAATCTTTTATGCCATTTGCCACATTTTTATCTACCTCTTGAGACATTAACATTTTCAGAGATCACCCTTCTTTAAAAAAAAAAACAAACAAACAACAAAAAAAAAAACACACACAATCTTGTGAATATTTTGCTAACATTTCTCAATATAAAAAGAATCTATATCAAAACAAGTCATAGACATGGGAATACAAGTTTCATTTCATAAATGCTCTTGTCGCAAATGAAAATTAAAGCATCAGGTCTACAGTTTTGATTTAGATGTGAAATACTAAGATTTTACAATTTCTTAGTGTAAAAGATCCATCCACTAGAATACCTATGATGGTCATCATGTACAATGAATGTGTGCACTGCAGGATGGATGAGACACTTAAGGTACTTTTAGGGAGGTGTATGTAGTATGGGGATTATTTTTACTGGCGGACTACCACGAAGAAGAGCTCAGTCTTCTGAGAGGTCAGGCCATGTGTGACTGAGTTGTTCTGCAATCCCAAATGGAAATCAAAGGGAGATAGATAACCCCATAGGTAAAGCCACCAAACATGAATTGACACTTTTACTTCCGAGTTGGAAGGAAGAATAAAGAACTGGTAGATATTGTGGCTCCACTGACTTCTCCATTCTCTCCATGATTCCTGCCATCTTAACACTTTAGGAAGGAGGAGATGGAACAGCCACTAGTCATCCTTCCAATAAAATTGAGGCTAGAAGGATTGAGGGCTTTGAGAAGGCTAGTGGAGGATACCTATCATGACATCCAAAATATGTAACATGCTTACAATAACTAAGAATTGTAATGATCCATGTCAGCTGTCCGAAGGTTTTAACAATGGCCTAAAGTTGTAATCGAAACAGTCAGTCATGTATTAAGATTCTAAATGACTATATTTTTTTTGCATTTTTGAAAACATTCATTGATTCTTTGAAAGGTGCAGTGAACATATGAAATGCAGAGTGGATGGACAATCACATTCTAAGACCAATTTTTAAAAGTTCTTTTCACTTCAGTATTCACAGCGCTAAGGAAGGGAGCCACCATGTTCTTGCTCAGAGTCTGTTTACCATTGGCATTTCATCAGAGTCAATGAAGTAGCAGCTCCATGCTCATGGTAGGAGTGTTTATCTTCCTCACAGCACCATGGGACAAAGAGACTGATTTTCAATTGTGGTTAATTCCACAGTAAATTCAACCCATGTGTGTTACGTCTACAGCCTTAGATATAAAGACTGATAAATACTACCTGGACCTTCAAACTGGATCATAAACTCACATTTCCAATACACACCTGATCAAAACAGAGGGGACATGCATGTAGTAAGAATACAAGGCTTTACCTTCAGGCTTTAAAAAACTCCAACTGAAGAATTTTTCTAAACATTAGAAAAATCAAATTATTTGATTATTTTTTCAGGCAGTGGGTTTAAGGTGAGCACTGCATTAGATGCTAAATTTACAGAATTCTTTCTAATAAAAACATGAGTGTATAATCCACCGTACTTTAATAAGCATTATTGTTATTTTATTAGGTAGATAAGAGCTTGTCCTCTTCTTTTAAGTGTCACCATTCACTGTAAAATGATGGACACATCTCCACTTTAAAATTCAATTCTCTTGACCAAAATCCATGATACTATTAAATTTACAAGATTATTGAACTTGATATATTTTCCCACAGCTATTACACAAATTAGTTGTATATTCATGCTATCTAAAAGCTTCTGCATAAAGAAAATCTATATTTCACATTGTTTGAATAAAACTCAGTTTCTCGATGAACTCGTTGCCTTTTGAATCCTGATTTCAGATATGGACCATAGAGATACAGCATAATATAAAGGAAATAATGAAATTTCCCAGTCAGTCACTATGTGTTTTTGATAACCACTTTTCACTCATTCAAACTTAATTTTTGTGGTAACCAGACTGCTTGCAAAAATAACCTTTCCATATCACTTGAATAGGACCAGTTTGCAAATATGTTGTCCTTAGTCACATGAAGGATCAGTCTTCCACAGAAGCTAGGTGGTCTAGTTTTACTAAAACCTGCTCAATTCTCTATGGGGATAAAGAGATCAACGGGGCTAATTTATAATTAGATACATGCCTCAGCCAGAAACTAGAGAGTGATGGGCAAACCATACATACTCAGAGCTCCAAAAATTAGTAGTACTAAATGAATAGGGCATTAACAAAAATAAGATAATCGACAAATAGAAAGAAAGAAACCTATTTAATGTGTAGTAGAATGCATGTGGAAGGAATCAGGAATGTCACTGAATATATGATTGTCAAAATATAAAATAAGGAGTGGCAAATACTGCGAAATCCTTTGTTCAAAAATAGGATGCTACAGCCATGTAGCTTTATGATGATGAAGGTAGCCAAGGATTCTAGCTCTTATTTGTCTCTTCTGAATAAAAACTGGTATCTGGGCTTTTAACCTCTGTTTCTACATAACAAAGCACTTGAGAAAGGAGTGATATAGAAATAAAAATGTAGATTTTGCATATTAGGAATTTCAACAAGGTACAGCCATGGCTTCTCTCTGATCCACTGTGTCTGGACACTCATCTAGGAGGGCACAAAGGCCAATAGTCTCAGTGACAGGCCATTGGAGTTGTCTGGAGGTTGCCTCTGATTAAATGCTTCTTCAGCACCAGAAATGGAACTATTGTGTAAAGTGCTCATTATAAGCTTTTTGTGTCACCCAGTTTTCCTCACAGTGTAGCAGCTCATTGCGTCAAATGGGTATCTCAAACTACGAGCAGAAACTACATTGCCTTTTGTGATGTAACCTTATCTCCCTAGTTACACGAGAATTACAGTCAATCCAGATTCAGTATCAGAGGTGTTAGACATCACTGGTGGACTGACAACGACCATGCCTTAAGGATGGAAAATATTATTGTAGCTATGTTTTGAAAACATAGTCTGGTTATTTAGTAACAGTTATTTAATAACAGAGTAGTAGATTTAGAGACTAGCAGTATGTTGAAAGACATTCTCCAACAATTAAACACTTTGTGAATTAAACGAAATGTATCTGCAACTTATGTCCACTATTTTCTAAATTCTGCTGTATACAAAAAGTGAGTATAATTTTTCAAAAACTGATGCTCTGCTGGAATTTTACTGGTGGGTAAAACTAAGCTAGGAAAAAGACAAAGATATTGGAGTGTATTTTATTACTGAAGAGCCACATGTACTTCCAGATTATAAAGTACTTAGGACCTTTAAATGATAGGAAAGGCTCAACATATTGTCAAGGACAAGGAAGCATCTGTCAGAGTTCTAGATTTTTGTGAAACCTAAAACCCCCATCTCCAAGATTATCTTTGATTTGAGGGTAAAGTTATGAATGAAAAATAAAAATATTGTAAGAGCCAGAGGTAAATAAAGACTACTGCAAACTGTGTCTTCTGACCATGATGGAATTGTTCTCATGACCTCACACCAACTATGACTGTCTGCACAAGATGAACCAGCTGATGTTTTAGCATGAATGGGATGTCAGGCTCAGAAACACAAACCCCCTTCATGAGAGCTGTTGGACGAAGTGGCTGCTGGGTGAGGCAGAGTCAGTGTTCTTCAGGGGTATGGTCCAGGGTGAATTGCCAGTGCTCCAGTGGATGGCCGTACACCTCTGCATATAGTGGCAGCACTATTTTGGACTCCATGAGTTATAAAGAAGAGGACATGAAGTTGAGCTGCAGGAATGCAGAGGACATGAAGTTGAGTTGCAGGAAGGAATTGAGGGAGAAGTTAGAGGGAGAGACTGGACAGTAGATGTGATCAAACTGCATTGCATACGCATTATAAAATTCTCAAAGAATAAAGAAAATTAAATTTAAAATGGTTTTCACTAAACCAATGTGACACATTAAAGCAAAACACATTCTCTTTCGTTATGATTTTGAAATCACAAAAGTAAATCTACCAAATGAGCAATTTATACTACTCAGTAGCATATGCTCAGAGGATTCAATATACTTATCCACAGATATTTAGCTATGTTCACACTATAGCCTTGTTCATTTGGGGTCTATTTACAGAAGCTAGGAAATGGAAATAACCTCAAAGCCCTCTGGTTGATGAATGGATAAGGAAAATTTAGCATGTATATAGAATGTAATTTTATTCAGCTATAAAGAAAAATGAAATTATGACACACTCCAGGTATAGAGGTAGAACTAGAAAATATGAGCCTAACTAAGCTCATCAGAAGCAGAATGTTCAATGCTGCATGTTCTTATTTATTTGTTGTCCATAACTCCACATCTTTAGAATAGAAGTTAGCAGGGTACAGAGACTGTGGAGGGGAAATTGGGAAAAATGAGTAGGGAGAACTACTGATGATATATTCTGTGTATATAATTTAAAACAAGCATTATGAATTATATATTCAGTATATATTAAATAAAGTCATGCCACTTAGATTGACAGTTGCCTCATCAAAGAGATACAGAGTACCTACTCAACACCCCAGTCCCAAGCACAGGAAACCTCCCTAAAAATTATTATACAGGGTAGTTTAAGAGTTCCCCAAAACAACATAGGCCATTGCCTTTGCCCATGGTTGCCTACCAGAACATGAAGGTAAGACCTTGCTGCTGAGATCACCAGACACGAGACATGTGGAGGCACTGAACTGAGGACTAGCTTTCATCGTGTCAGAGGAGCTGTGAAAGCTTCCAAGTGAGAAACATAAGCAATAGTTTTACCCAGTGATAAAGCCCACAAACAACAGTGACCAGCATGGCAGGATGTGCCCAAGGGTACAGTAGAGGCACTTATATCTTAGAGGTAACTAACAGATTAATTTAATTGGACCTGTGGCCCTCTCAGTGGGAGGAAATTCATGTCCACTACTGTAAGCAGAGTCAACCATCTGTAAATGTTGAGATCAAGGACCTAGGGAAAACATTCTCAAAGTATACAGTAGGAACATTTACTATGCCTCACAGTGACTGTCATTGCTAATCTTATACTAGAAGATAATAAATAGATGATCTATTGTTATCACTACCAAAAAAGTAACACTTAAAATAATATCTATGTAATTCTTAGTTCATATTTAAATAATTCTAAGCTGTATGTATTCATCATAGATAACTATACATAAGATATAGGTATCCATACATGAATAAAATATTATGTTATATACTATAAAATATAATTTCCATTTGTGAATTTAAAAAATACACAGTCATAGGAATGCCCAAAGAAAAATAATAAAATTAGGAAAAAAGAAAGAATATATTAGGAAAAATTTATCAGGACTGGGGACATAGCCACACAAGCATGAGGTCCTGAGGCTGGATCTCTAGAACCCATTGAAAGGCCTGGCACCATACATGAGATCCCAGTGATGCCATGGTGAGATAGAAGGGAGAGTTTAAGATCTAAAGTTTAAGGGTCAACTACCCTGACATATGTAGTGGTAAGAATGGAGGTAGGGGAAAAAAAACGATACTCAAGCTTATCCTCTGAGCTCCACTGAGGACCATGGCACCATGTACACTTATTACACACATCACACACATGCACGCACACACACACACATATCACATCACATCACTTACTTCCATTTACACATTATACTTACCAAACACATATCACATACATGCATCATAAATATAAGACATATATCACACACTTATATACAGGTATATTATATACACAAATATGTAAGCATACACATACATCTTATATCCACACATATCACATGCAAGGATTAAAACAAATATAGACTTTCATCCTGTAGTTGCAATAAAGTGACCTAGATGATTTAAATTTAGAATTCTTTTTATTTTAGAACTTCTAAGTAATGTGCGTACAGCATATTACAAAATGCCCTCCAGTGACATCTGTGCCCAAGATACATGCTAATAACATTGCATGCAAGTCATTAACCATGTCAAATGAATTATAAATAGGCATAACTAGCTTCTTGTTGCTTTGGCTTGAGATCGGGCTGTCTGCTTATTTCTGCCAAAGAACTTGTGAAGGAATATTTGGTTGTAAAGTCTGGAGATTTGAAATTAAAAAATGAGAAATTCCAGAGTGTTTGAATTCTAAATTTTAAATCAAGCTTACTTCAAATAAATAGTTGTGGAATTTAGCTAACCAGTACTCAATAAAATTGAATTCCAGGAGACAGGATAAAGGAACAAATGAGAGACTGAAGGGCTTGGCAGGGAACATGTCAACATTTCCAAAAGCATCATCCTTTAACAATGCTAATGAGGCCACCATTATAGAGACTTTGTTTTGTGCATGATGTCTAGAAACAAAAGTGTAGCTCAGATTTGTATCTTCTTGGTTATTGTAGTTTTCTTTCTTAGGGTATTGTTGCATTTGCATAGTTTTACAAAGTGTGACCTGGACTTCTGCATCAAAATCACTGCAAGTGAAATTTAATGGTCTGTATGCCAGCCAAGGACAGTTGAATCAGAACGTGAATCTTCATTTTAGCATAGTATTGTATGTATTAGATATTAATAGAGTCATTGCCATAGATGAGGTAGACCTTTGAAAAATAAAAGAGCTCTGATGTGGGAAGGTACTCTATGCGGAAATGTGAGAACAGTCCTACAGAAAGCAAGTGCGACAGGTGAGGACATTGTTGACCCTTTTGAGAGAAGCTGACCATTGACCTGGATCCGAAGAGGAGGATGAAAATCTTCTTAGATGCAAAGATACTAGATTACCACATAGGAATAGGGTTAGGAAAGAGCCATGCCTTCCTGCTGTACTGCACCATGTACTGGTACAGTGTATGTTAAAAGGGGAAGGAGAAGGAAACGAATGAGCTGGGTTAGAACATAGAAGAGAGGGCAGTTCTTTATACTAAGGAATTGTCACTCGCAGTCTGTAACTCGATAAAGGAAGGTCTGAAAGGACAAAACCACAAGTCAGTTCAAGCATGCTGTGACAGTGGTGTGTGGAAGACACGCCATTCGAATTCTGATTCTCCATTTTGCAAGAAATCTGTCTACGGTTTTTTATTTTTTAATGTCGTTATCTTTCTCTCATATTTTGTATCCCAACCAGTTTCCCCTCGGTCCCCTCCTCCCAGTCTCTTCCTCCCATCTCCCGTCCCCCCCATACCTACCCCTCCTCCCCTCTGCCTCCACTTAGAAAAGAGCAGCCCTCCCAGAGACATCAATCAAACATAGCACAACAAGCTACAATAAGACCGGGCATATATCATCATCACATCAAGGTTGAATGAGGCAGCCCTGTTGGAAGAAAAGAAGCCCACATGTAGGCAAAAGAGTTAGGGACAGCCCCTGTTCACACTTTTATGTTCCCTCCACAATAACACCAAGCTACTCCACCATGACATTTACACAGAGGACCTAGATCAGACCCCTATAGGCTCCCTGATCCCTGAGAGTCCCCATGATTCCTGGTGAGTTTTTCTGTAAGACATGTTCTTGTTGGGTTTCTGATGCCTCTGGTTCTCTGATAGTTCCTCTGCCTCCTCAGCAGAGCTCCCCAAGCTTTGCCTAAAGTTTGGCTGTAAGACTCTGTATCTGCTCCCATCAGTTTCTTAATAATGTCTCTCTGATCTCCCTGATGATGATTCTCCTAGGCCTAGGCTCTGGTCAAAATCTACATAGTTCTAATGTTTAACAGAAAACATGTTTCATGATACTTTTACTCATGAACAGTACAAGACTTGCCTGGCATGTATCGCATGCTGTTTCTGTGATGAATGTAGCCTCACATGTTGTCAAAACAGAATCCCTTTCGTAAATGTATGTGTTCCCTCCTCAGATTCAGTTATGTATATGTATTTAACTTTCAAAGTATGGTGTGTGAAAATAGCTCTTGAATCAAGAGTAAGTGGTTTGAGAACATTACATAGTACAGGGGAGAATATGCTTATGATGTGGAGAATAGTATGAATCACAGTTACCACAGAGCCACCGTCCCTCACTGCTGTCTCAGAGTAACCTACAGTATTTAAATAAATAGGAATAATACCAATGTATACAGCACAGAAATTCTATTGACAAGTATAAATTAATGACTCACAAAAAAAATATGTGTATGCAGTTTAAGTTGTGTCTGTTTCAAGCCATAGATCAGTAGCTTCTATGTTGTTGTACCGAAGGCATGTAACAGTTCATTTACAATGCCATGTGCCATGCATCCTAATTAATCAGTCACTTGATTGTCTTCTTTCTGAAAATAATTGCTACATTCTAATAATAATTTTGGGCAACTAAACAGAAGATTAATGTTCTCATTATAAACTTTCACACGGTTCAGTTATGCAAGAAAGGGTCAAAACAAGCCAAAGATGATAAATAAATTGGGTGTAGAGGATTAAATAGTGCCTTATAAGAGGATTTTATTTGTAAAAACGTATGTGTGATGTTAGATCCACAAACAGTGGCTCACAGAAATCTATTTCTCTATTGCTTGCTTTGCAGCACTCTGAAAATACCCATTTTATCTAATGGAGATCATTGCCAAGCTGATAATTCTACACTGGATTCCTTACATAGATCGTCTATCTTGATACTTAATCTATAAGCAGAACAAATATGTCACTTACCTCATGAATAATCAGCCTATATTTCATCCTATGAACACTGATTACCATCAAGTGAAACTTAGGGAGGCCCATATAGCTATGCAATGTCTCGGAATATTTCAACCTGAAATCCTCCTTGACACTTCAACCTTTCTGAATATTGAAAGCTAAACAATGTGGCTCTATTTCCATTGGTGAGAGAATCTCTCATTAACAGGAGTTGAGTGCGTGATGTGTAGTATACACTTATCAGAGTTGTCACTGTTTATGTCCTTAATACTTGAGGGATATAAATTACTACTGATAATAGTGAACACTGGAGTACAAAGAGATTAAATGATTTTTCCAAAATGGCATATCAAAACATAAAAGGTTATCTCTCAACATTTGTGTTGAAATGTTCCTTTATGCCAGTGGACTAAAAACAATAGATGATAAATATATTTTTTCAATGTTGACTTCCTATATATAAGTCACTGTTCACTACCCTTGAGACTGAACATTTTGTCTCTCACAATTTGAGAAGGAGATTCACTCTCATATTCTCAACACAAATGAGACCAAGTAGAGTAGCTTCTTGTTGTCTACAGCCCTATCTTACATCGTGTAGTGTATTCTTCTGATGCTATGGTTACATCTTGAGTTTGCCATCACACAGAGACAGATTCTTAAACATCTACCCCATTTCTTGCCCCTGATCAAATATAGATGACTACCATCTCCCTGGATACTTGTGGGGCAGCAGTAGAAGGCATACTTTCTCTAGTCTGAATTTTGCTATTATCGCCCATAAGGCTCCCCTTGTTCCTTCTGACCTAGGCAATGACTACCAACTCTGAAGGTTTTAGTATTCAGCAAGTAAAAAAATAAATATGGAAATATTTCACACTTTCTTAATTGGTTTTCTGCTGTACTGTAATTCCCACCAGGAAATTTTCATTCTTTTTATTGTGATATATGTACAAAATAGACAAGATATCTATACATATAGTTACCAGGCTTTTATAATGCTATTATTGTGACTTTGTGGTCATTGTGTCATTGCTTTGAATGTCTTTTAATTGCATTGAGACAATGCAATTAAAAGAATACTTAAGGAGATGAGTACTCAGGGACACAGATGGCCTCAGAAGGAAAATACAATGAAATCATTGCTCCAAACCTGATAGCAAATAGGTCTTGATCTAGTAAAGGTTTGTACAGTTTGATGCTGTATTGGAGAAATTCATTTTTTCATACTGGAAATAACAGAAGATTCTCCCGATTTGAGACCACTTGGGAATATCCATCAAAATCAGGGGGTAACACAAGAGTGATAATGTGTTTGAGAGAGTCTCCCTGCCAGTGATAGTCCATTAACATGCAGAATGCTACTAAAGTATGTACACTGCCTACGTTTTTTATTCATTTATCTTTACAGCTTTGTAGACAGAGATTTTCACAGAGGTGATGAAATTTAACAGAAGGCCTTGAACATCATATAAATTAACATGAAAATAAAGAAAATATCCAGTTGGTAATTTGGGGATGGGTGCTAGGGTGAAAATGTACCTGGCTTTGACATTTTTACTTCATGACTTCTGTAGAGACCAGAAAACAAGAGTGCAGAGTAAATGTTGAAAAATAGTTGAGAATAATTTCTTAAATGCTAAGCATAGTCCCATTAGAATTGCATATCTTCATATGAAATTCTCACATTACTACATTATTTTTAACATGTTAATTTGCCTAAATAGAGCCATCACTTTTCTCTTTAGATGTACCAAAGCACCATGCTGGATTTCTTAAATATATATTAAAAAAATATGAAATGAAAATTTAAAGTGACCTTAATCATAAAAAATATGTTCATACTTTTCATTATGTTTCTTTCATTTATTCGGTTATTGAAGTCAGTGAAGGAGGACCAATGAATTTTGTATAAACAAAGCCTGATTATTTAATTCTCAATTTTATAAAATACAAGGAAAAAGGTTTCTCAGCACTGTTGCAATTATAAAAGTGTTCACTAAAATTAGGACATTATTGGTAATTGAGAGCTTAGTTACTATCATGGTCATACTGGTTATAATTTTTCTAAGAGCTGGCACATATATAAAATCTGAATATTCTTATGATATACTCAGGTAATACCTAGTTATTAGCATTTTATATTTAAAAACCTTTAATATTAGAAAATATTTGAAACATAAATTGGAAATAATTGGAGTATAAGAGATAGGATCCTTAACAGAATAATTAGTCATAAATTTTAACTAAAATCATTTATATCAAAAAGGAAATGAGTGGTTTGGGTTTTGTTGTTGCTGTTGCTGCTTTCTCTCTCTCTCTCTCTCTCTCTCTCTCTCTCTCTCTTTCTCTCTCTGTATATGTGGTGTGTGTGTGCATGTGCATGTGTGTATATGTGTACTACTGCTCCGTTGCTCTCAGTACAAGCAGATATCTTTTCTATATCCCATCTCTTCCAGAAAAAAATTCTTCCATATTCCTTACACTGAAATACAATGATCTCCTTACCTTCCTTTTAATCTATCATTTATTCATCCAGTCAACAATGGATGTTAATCACCAGGTCATTTTTTTATTGTCAGCTTTGTTAAGTGAGGGATGGGTTAAAATTGCATAGTAGAAAGTGCCATAGTTAAGTAGGAGCCACTGAGAAAATCTTGGCCAGGAGATGATGGGTCCACACTAGTCCACGTCTCCACACAAGGTCTCAGGTCGTTGGGAGCTAATATTAAAATGACCTGTCCAAAGTGGGATGAGTCCCTGAGATCTCCAGCCAGTATCCGGAGAGCCCGGCAGAAATAGAAGAAAGGGGATTTACTTTCACATACATTGTAATGAATTTGGAGTATCACTCTGCATGTCATAAAAGGCACCGGGGAACATTGAACCAGGCAGTGTCTTAGGAAGGAAGGAAAGTACTGCCTGTTTCAGAAGCGATAACAAAAAATATTTTATATTAGGTTTTCTTTCTAGTCATCAAATGTGAGTGACTTTTCTTCTTTCTGTTGTAAAAAAATTATACCTACCTTCCCCCCATTGTAGAATATTTCAGCTTCTAATTAATTACTAGAACTAGCTCAGAACCCAGGATCTCTGAAATGTACATATCTCTATGATCTATTAGGTGTTGATGTGATTCAATAAAGTCTAGTACATTGTAAAACTTTCAGCACATGATTCTTCCTACCTCTCCCCAGACAAAACACCAAGTATAAAGTGGTCAAAAAGGAATATACTGTTCTAAAAGCTTGTGGGGGGGAAAAAGGAGACAGTGAGGACTCAGTGGCCATAACAGTTATGAAATCTAGACAAGTGGAGATGAGCATGGTGAAATAAAATTCTCATTAGTGCATCTGGAAATTTCAATTCTCTTTCCAGAGAGTCATAGCAGCTCTCCAGGAAGGTTCCCCTGCATCCTCCTGAGGAATGGATGTATCTCTGTGCAGATCTGAAGGGAATATATCAACATTTGTCCTTTGTTGAGACTTTGCAGTTTGTATATTTTCCTTCCTGCCACAGCATAATCAGAGGTGCAAGGATTGTTCTGGAAATCATCAGTGTTGAGGAACCTAATGGGAAAGTGAGAGGATACCTGAAAGCAATATTAATTATGTCTGGCTGTTGGAATATAGAAAGGTCAACTTCTCAGTAAGGTCCACATTTCCAAACCCTCTATCAATCTATTCTAGAGCTAGTACAAACCAGATAGAGTCATCCTCTTTCAGCCAAATGTCCTTCATCCTCCTTCTTTTTCTTCCCAAACAATCTTTAAAGCATTACTTTTTTCTTAACAAGCTGAGAGATAAGCAACATTGTAGAGAAAGGATTATTCTTGTGGTAAGTCTGATGCTGAGGTGCTGCCCGTGGCACAGTCTGTCACACACCAGGCATTGTCTTTATTCAGGGAGCCAGTGCTTGATCATCACTAAGAAAGTTAAGAAGCACAAATCAAAAAAAAAAAAAAAAAAGGAGATTGTTCTTAAATCTGAATTGACCTTGCTTTCCATGTTACATCTGCATAAAACTTGGCTTCTTTATTTTGTCACAAAAGTACATATACCTGGAAGAGTATCTCTTTTTTTTTTTTCATATTTTATTTACATTTCAAATGTTTCCCCCTTTCCAGATCTCCCCTTTGGAACCTCCCCATTCCCTCCACCCTCCCCCTGCCTCTATGGGGATATTCTCCAACCCACTTCCCCACCCCACCCCCCACTCTCATCTTCCCTCCTTGACATTCTCCTATACTGGGGGATATAACACCCTCAGGCCCAAGGGCCTCTCCTCCCCCTGACGGGTAACAAGACCCTCCTCTGCAGTCTTTGTGGCCAGCACTATGGGTCCCTCCATGTGTATTCTGTAGTTGGTGAATCAGTCTCCAGAAATATGGGGGGTCAGGCCAGTTGCCAGTGTTGCTACCTCCCTGAGGCTGCATACTCCCTCAGCTCCTTCAGTCCTTTCTCCAAGCCCTCCATCTGGGACCTCATACTCAGTACTACTGTTCCTGCAAACTGACTCTTGGGTATTTCAAACTTTTAGGCTAATAACCACTTAACAGTGAGTACATACCATGTTCATTCTTTTGTGACTGCATTACCTGGCTCAGAATGATGTTTTCAAGATCTATCCATTTGTCTACGAGTTTCATGAAGTCATTGTTTTTAATAGCTGAGTAGTATTCCATTGTGTAAATGTACCACATTTTCTGTATCCATTCCTCTGTGGAGGGACATCTGGGTTGTTTCCAGCTTCTGGCTATTATAAATATGGCTGCTATGAACATAGTGGAACATGTGTTTTTATTATACTCCTGAGCATATACCCAGAAGATGCTCCAACATGTAATAAAAACACATGTTCCACTGGAAGGGTATCTCATTGTTAAGAACTCTTTGTCAAAGTAAAGCTCTTCCTATGGAAACAATACTGAGTAAACAAAGCCTATGCCCTACTCAGTCTATTATGACAGTTAGCCACCATTTTTATATGGCTTTCCATTATGCTTCCTACAATCTGAAGGAGACAATTCTCTCTTGGTGTGACTATATCTTTCATGAGAAACAATAAGTATGGCTTCTTTGTTAAAGTCTTTCTCTCAGCTGCTCCTCCTTGTCCTCCATTGGCTTCATCAATCCAAATCTTGATGACAACACAATGATTTAATATGGTAACTGCACCAGATAGTGTTCAGCAATACTGTCCTGATGCAGTATACTCCCCGATATCAAACAGAGCATTTATTCAAAGACTAGCTCTTACCAATGTCAACACCCTCCCCTTTCAGTGTTGATCATTAAATCAATTTCTCATGTCTGCAACACTGCAAGTCTCAGAAACTTAACACAATGGCTATCAGGAATTTGCAGACTCTGTATGAGGACCCTGAGTTGGTTTGTATCATGTCTTTCTTTTTTAATGCTTATTTTTATTTTTATTTTTAGCATGCATATATATGTAGAAGTGGATATATATATATATATATATATATGAAAGAATACATAAATTTTCAGTTACCAGATGAAGCCATTAACCTTCTATAATAGAAAGATGGGGAGAATATAATTCAGCACTATTTTACTAGCTTCTCTGTAAATATTGAAAGCAGTAAGGGTGAGCTAAGTAATTTTATCTTTTTGTAGCTCCCTTTACTAAAATTAGTTGTTCAATATAAATGGTATCCTGGGAAAATAAACACAATCAAATGTCTGTATGTTTCTCACTACTTTCTAAAGTATAGACTTTTTTTGTGTGTGTGCCTTTACTTACAGTAAAATCTTAGATACTTGATCTGTTGATATCTAGAGGATTCTCTTGAAGAGTAAGATCCATATTCACAAAGCACATCATTTTAGTTCCTTCTGTATTTTCTTTTTACCTAATATTGACAGCTATACCAATCCTCAGATGTTTTTATTCCATTTGAAATTTGGTATGAAATCACTTTCTTGTCATCGTGCTTTCTACATAAAGGGATTTTGGGCTAGGAACAGAGCTCATTGATGGAATGCTTGTTTAGTAGGTTCAAGTTCTAATGTTGTCAATAAAAGGAATTAGTAATACTAAGATATTTATTTAATTAATATTCAATTGGATAACAATGTAAGATTATAGCTAATTTAAACCAGGAAATATTTTCTGGCAAAATATGATATTTGTAACTAAAGAATATACTTTTCTTTCTTACTATAGTAACAACAAAGATTTAAGAATTATCAAAATGATAATTTCTAATTTTTGTATATTATTCTTAAAATTCCCAAGTGCATTATGCCCAAGTCCGTAATTACCCTCCTATAGACAATGAACTCCTGTGTATCATAAATCTGGAGAATCTGTCATCTGCCAATGAGTGCTATAGAAAATCAGTTTGGGACACTGATAGACAGTATAGTAGGGAGAAGCAAATATGCAAACCTAGAAGTCTAAGCATAAGTGAAAACTAGGTGCTAAGAAAATGAACATATGGTCATTGTGTCACATGATAACAGGCTGTGATTGTCAAGTGCCAAGGGGAACAAACAGGGCATGTATAGCTGGATGCTAGTCAGAATGATCAGGAGAACCTTTTGTAAATGGCACAAGTCATTTACAAAGAGAGAAATAAAGAGTAGAACTGAATGTTTAGGAAAAGCATTTTCTGCATAATAGATCAGCAACTGTGAAGACACTAGGTAATAGTACATCTCTATAATTTGAGAACGTTTTTTGACATGGTGTGCCCTAAATTGAATAAGGAAGGGGAAGTGTCAGAGTGCAGCCTGATAACAGATTTTTATAACAGTTTTTCTGTTTACCCCCTAAAGGGCACTGGGAAGACATCTGTGGACTTTGAGTAGAGAACACAGATGATTTAACGTACCTATAAAAATGACTACTATGTAGAAAAATAGAAATACAAAAGAAAGCGGGGCACAAAAAGCAGTTAGCGGGAGGTTGAATCATTTGACAGAGAAATAGAAACCCTTCTGCTACAGCTGCAGCAGTGGAAATGTTGGGGCATGTTCGGGTACTGAACATATTTACAAGTACAAATGAAGGAATTTACTGTTCAGGTTGAACATCACACATGAGATAAGAAAGAGAAACCCACCTATTACCACTTGAGTGACACTGACATGCTTCCAGTAATAATGATAGAAGAATGTGAAACAAATAGGTATAAGATGGGAAGAAAATCATTTTCATTTTTGAATTTGTAAAAGTGCATTTTGACAAGCCAATAGAAATGGATACTAGACCGTCACATGCTTGAGAGCAGAGGCGAGGTGCCAAAGGTGGAGATATAATTCAGAAGTCGTAAGAATAGAATGAGTGTTTAAATACAGCCACTGACGAGTTTGTTTTTGGAATTAGAACTGAAAAGAGAAAATTTCTAATAAATGGATGACAGTAGGTGGTTGGTGAATGAAAAATTTACTAATATAGTAAAATGAAGAGATGAGTTAGCAATATCTCAAAGCAAGGGGAGTGGGTAAAGGAGCATAAATGGCCAATGGTGTCACATGACTTTAAAGAACGATGACAGTGAAGTGTTATTGTATTTGAACACATCAGGATCTGCCTAAGAATTCTTTCAGTGGAGTTGAGGGAATAGCAGCCTGATGTCATCAAAAGAAAGTTGGGAAGTGTGCTGTGAGAGCAAGCTAATCACACAAAGGTTGGATGCTAATTGAAATGAGGTCAGTGACAGGAAAGAAGCAGTGCTGTAGGGCCAAGCAGGAACGTCTGTGAGGGAGGGAGACATGGTGATCCTCTACAGAGAAGCAGAACCCAGTGCCATCTTCGTAATTATTGAGGGAAAGTAAATAGATTAAATAGTTGACAAGTCTTCAGACCAGAAAAGAAGATATATATTTTTAATCTTTTCGATAGTAAACGGAGCAGCTTTTTCTTAAAGATAGACTCTACATCTTTCCTCTCATCAGCTTTTGAAGTCTTAGACTTGTGTTTGAAGGGAAATTTAATGTGTCAAATAGGACAGTGAAGATGAAGACCAACGTAAACATTCCATAAATAAATAAATGATAGATAGATGATAGATAGATAGATAGATAGATAGGCAGACAGAAAGATATGTAGATGATAAAATCATAGTACTTCTTATCAATAACCTCCATTTTATCACTGAGTATATTTTTAGGATTGTGTTTTGTGGCTGCAGGTTCTTGGGATATTACCATAGCCCATATTTTGACTTCAAATTTCATGTGAATTTCTGGTTTGATTCCCCTGCTTACAGAATCATTGATTTCTGTCTAAATCTGTTGCAGTCTGCCTGAATACTATGACTATGGTCATGGAGTAAGTGAGGATGCCTATGACAACTACGGTAAGACCTTTTCCTTACTATGGCTAAGAGATCAGAGCACCCATCTGTCTCTGACAACTCAGAAATTATTTCTATATCCACCATAGGGCCCCATTTTTCATAGAAGTGTTTGCTACATTGATTTATGTAATTTCACAGTAAGATTTGACTTACAGGACCAGTGCAGAAAATTGGACAGATCAATTTTGATCAAAATTTCAAAAGAAATTAATCACAATCATAGATCATTTCCACAGCATTGGTGAGCAGTCAGTAGTGGCACTGTGTTTTAGCATGCCCATTGTCCAGTCTTTGGTGTAAACTCAATATTGTGCCTTTGCTTTTGTCACAAAAAAATCAGCATACTCTACATTTAAAATACTTTTAGACTTGAAAGTGCAGTAATATTTTTATTATGTAATGATTTTCAAATTATTTTTCTATCTTATGTGGCTCTTAAAATCCAAAATAACATTTTTCTTGTATGTATTAAGAAACAGTCAATAAAGTACTAGTCTATAAAGTTGATTTCAAAATATATTATCGAATCGAGTATCACTAAAAATTCATCATAATTCTATCTAGCAAATACTTGCTGTGATCTGTTAACACAATACAACATTTTGATAGGCTGTGTCTGATTCTATAAAATATGTATTAGCAGATTTGCCTTAAAAATTACATTTAGAATTTTATAGGCTTGGATTTTTACAAAAATTATAACAAGGCCCCCTCTTCCTCTGATGGAGAATGTAGAAGACAACAGTTATCTATGAGTTTGAAATGCAGTAAAGTCAGGTGGGAGGAACAGATAGATGGTCATATAGGTGAAGAAAAGCACAGATGGCCAGGTAGGCAGGTGAGGGAAGCAAAGCACAGATGGTCAGTTCGGGGAAGGAAAGCATAGATGGTCAGGTGGGTGAGGGAACAGATGGTCACATAGGGGAAGGAAAGCACAGATGGCCAGGTAGGCAGGTGGGGGAAGGAAAGCGTAGATGGTCAGGTTGGTGAGGGACCAGATGGTCACATAGGAGAAGGAAAGCACAGATGGCCAGGTGGCAGAAGGAAAGCACAGATGATCAAGTGGGGGAAGGAAAACAAAGATTACAAAAAATGGAGTAACGCTTAAAAATAGTCATTACTCAGAAATGCAATGCCACATCCAGCAAGAGAACATATCACTATGACCAATGCTAAACAAGAATTGATGCCCTCCATATAAATTCTTACACATTTATGTGAACATATTAAGCAATTAATGATAAAGTGGAAGTCAGTATGAGAGTATAGCTCTGAGACTCCATTTCTGTTTTTATACTTCTGCAATTGTTGGAATTTGACTCAGTGCTGCTACCATATATGGGTGCTTACTCTGACTCAGGACTAAGCAAATCCTAAGGAAGCCAAGATCTAATGTAAATGACCCTGACTAGAAAGTATGGGATCTGGGAGTACAGGTTCCATTAGAGGGCTTGACTACAAGTCTGAGTAAGGAGGATGCAAAGGAGAAGTGTAGGAGAAAAAAGTTATTGACATGTCTTCCATAAGAGTCCCCATCAGCATTCTCTGGGAACATTCTAACACATCACCTGAATTTTGAAGATGAGGAACCAAGGTTGTAGCATTAAGTAATTTCCTCCATCAGAAAATTCACATGAAATAGAATCCAAAAGTGCCTGATCGTCATTCTCTCCCCAAAAATGCTAGCAATGATTCTGAGAGCAAGAAGAGAATCTACCACTTTTAATCTTGGCAGAGTCACCACTATCCTTTTAAGTTGAGGTACAAGGCTAAACACCCCAGGGCATCCACAGTTCCCTGGGTTCAACAAGAAAATAACTATACTTATTTTCGTCCAAGCCTGTCTCTATTTGTACTGGAATCAAACAACATACCTTGTCCAACTTTTACTGAAGATGATCGATGAATAAAAAACAAACTTAGTTTTTCTGCTTTTAGCGTGGAAGATACTACAGTGTACCTTTCTTTGGCCAGTTTAAATCCAGGATTATCTCACACCAGCCACCTCCATCATTTTCCTCAAGTTTAACCCAAATGAGATCAAAGTCACATACCTAAGGTGCATCAGATCCAAGATCAGTGCTCCATCTGCCTTGGCCTCTGTCCTGGTTTGAATGAGAATGGCCCCGATAAGCTCATATATTTGAATAATTTGTCCCTAATTAATAGAAACTATTTGGAAAAGATTAGGAGGAATAGCCTTGTTGGAGGGGGTGCATCACTGGGGGCAGACTTTGAGGTTTCAAAAGACTCATGCTATTGTTATTCCCCATGTGTTCCTGCTCTCTCTCTCTCTCTCTCTCTCTCTCTCTCTCTCTCTCTCTCTCATTTGTTTACCAAGATGTTCTCAGCTGCTTCTGCCTCCATGCCTTTGTCCCTCCATCATGGACATTAACCCTCTGAATCCATAAGCCCAAATCAAACACTTTTTTCTAAGTTGCCTTTGTCATGTTTTCTCATCACTGCAATAAAAGTAACTATGACAAACCTTGAGATCCATCTCCTCTGTCTGTCCCCAAAAATGTTGGTGATGACATTGCCAAGGCAACCTGTGGTTAGAAAGGTCTCAAGACAATTGCATCATAGATGACATTGGCAGGGGTTTGGGGGAAGACCAGCTAGTTTGAAGGCAACAAGAGAGTATATTTTGCACACAGGTACTAGTAGGTGCAAGCTTTGTTATGATTTACAAAGTATATTGTGTTTCTATTGATCCCATTGTTTTCCTGTTCAGAAATAGGTGGATGAATACATATTGTGCCAGATTATAATCTTTATGAGTTTAGAACATAGAATTTAGAAATCAAGTGTTATGAATTGGTATAGTGCTGTACAAAGTTAGACAACATTGTTCATTTAAAAATGTTTATTAAGTGGCTATCACATGTGTTATTCTAGTGTGAGAAGACTATAAATCTCCTGAAACATTTGTTCTACTGAGGAGATATATTATTATCCATGAAATGTCTTGAGATTTCCAGTGTAGTCATCATTTTTCACAATTGATATATGTCAGTTTGAGGATTCACTTTATGGAATCACATGCACTGGAATTACTGCTACATTCGGTGACATGCAGCAGGACGCCTTGTGAAGAGATGAAATATTAGATTCCAAATGAAAAAAAATTAATCAGGGAATGGATCGGTAAAATGAACAGACAGTTCTCAGAAGAAGAAATACAAATGGCCAATAAACACTTGAAAAGATAACCAACATCTTTAGCCATCAGAAAGATGAAAATTGAAAATATTTTAAAATTTTTTCCTACCCATCAGAATGGATAACATCAATAAAAATATGACAACAGATGCTAGTGAGTATGTGGGGGAAAGAGAAACCCTTATTTACTGCTGGTGGTAGCATTAACGTGTAGAGCCAGAAATAGTAAAGAAGTTTCTCAGGAAAAAATACAAATAGAATTACTACGTGGCTCATTTTGTATCATTGTGGAGTTCTCTAAGTACCATACCCAAATGACTCTAAGTACTACTACAGAGACACTTGAACCTCAATGTCATTGCTGCCAGACTCATAGCAGCTAAGAATACAAGGCAGGATGGCCATCACAGAACAATGAAAAATGTTGCAACTATACATGGTAAAGTTTCATTGAACAGAAAGAAAAATGAAATCATGACATCTGAATGCAACTGGAAATCCTTATATGAAGTGAGATAAGCTAAAATCAGAAGGACAGACACCACATATTTTCTGGTGTGTGTGTGTGTGTGTGTGTGTGTGTGTGTGTGTGTGTGTGTGTG
>JADRCH010000031.1:9682269-9740237 GCA_019843965.1 Rhynchomys soricoides
GTGTGTGTGTGTGTGTGTGTGTGTGTGTGTGTGTGTGTGTGTGTGTGCATGTGTGTTTGTTATCATCAAATTATAAAGGGAACCATGAGAAGAAAAAAAGGGATCTTAAGTGGAGTAAATGAAGGGTGCAAACACAGTAATAATATACATGTATATAAAGGAGAGGGGGAAACCATTAGGACCAGCAAGAGTTGGGAGCAAGAGCATGAGAAAGGGATTAGGCGACAGACCAAGATCAGACATGCTTGATGATGGCATATGAAACCTATTGCCTTGTATGTCACATTAAAAAGATAATTGAAACACGAACCTTTTCCTCATCATGGTCTGTAAAGTATTTTCTTCTACTTCTCTATTACCAGGACTATACCATGATAATGTAGAGTTTGATGTATTTCACATGAGTTGTAATAATTAACAATTGATATGTTCATTTGAAATTGATATACTCTTTTTTGCATAATCACAGAATAAAGGACATTCACATCAATCATGTATTGTGAGGGTGAATTTCTGAAGATTCTAATGCACTCATACTCTGTGTAGAGGCAAATAAGACCAGAGAAAATAGCATGAAACATAGGGGCTCAGCACCATAATCTCAAAGGCTAATTAAGCTATATGCATCATGAGAACCCGTATTTTGGTATAAGATGTTATATACTGTTATCACGATTGTGTCGATAATTGTTGATAAATGGTTCGTCTTATAATAACAAAGTAGTAAGATGGTAATATTCCTTTCTTATGACATGTGCATCTAGATTTTTTCCTTTTTGTTGTTGAAAATAACTTTTTGATACAGTGTGTCCTAATTAGACTTCCCCCCTTTAAAAAAAATCACAGGAAATACATACAGACACAAACAATTACTGAAACAAAACATAAGAATACAAAGTAAGATGGTAATATTTACAAACACAGGAGAAGGTTGACCCAAATGCCCATTCAAGTTAAACTGTATATACCTCCTATAACTTATCTTCTACTTGTATCCTCTAGTTAATGAACTGTAACAGTCTTCTAAGTTAATGCTCTTTGTTCCAAGCATGCAAGTTTCTTCCTGGCTTCCATTTTGAATTAGTAATTCCTCCCTCTTACATTTTGGTTTGGTTACAGACATTAAACTCCAGCGGTTTAGATTTTCTCTTACAAAATGGATAGTCAGTTTCCTGGAATACTCCTTTACCCAATCAGCAATGGAAAGAGATGATAGTAGGTTGGCCCAGATACCTCTGTCTCCTCATGAGGGCGGCCAAAAGAACCAGAGAATTGTGAGTGAGCATCACAATGTACTTCAGAAAGGAAATTTACAGAAAGAATCTCTCTTCCAGGGTTTGTGTTCACAGCTGGTTTGAAATCAATAGTAGTAAATATTCAATGCTTCCCATGTAACACTTCACTCAGAGTTTTAATACATTATAAGTATGTTTTTAGTTTGTTGGTAGACATTTGGAATGTATGTATTTTGAAAAATGCATACACTCTGTAGTATAGCTAAATTGAGCTAATTAGCATAAATCTTATTGTGATTTTTATTGTCATTGTATGTGTGTATGTGTATGCATGCATGTGGTAACTGAATATTTACTGACTTACTCCATAATTTTCAAGAATGCAACATCTTGCTACATATCCAAGACTAGTTTCAAACTGGATTCACTTAATTCTCCTGTTAAGCACCCAAGTAACTGGGACTCCAAGTCTGGGCCTTCGCTTCTTTAATGTCTATTTTGTGTATCATCAGATGTAAAGATTTTTTTCCTTTGGGTCCCAGGTTTCATTGCTGAAGTAGGAAATATAAATTGTATATTTGTAGGTAATATTAACTATTAAATGCTTTTCTTACAAAACTATAATACTAAAATTTAAATATAAATAAATATTTATATGTATTGATTATAAAGATCATGTAACATTTAGTGTATTATCAGATCCATTTTTATTAAACTAAGATTTGTTACATTTTTATTCTGATTTGATTTTTAAAGGATGAATATTTGATTAATTAGATTTTAAAATCAGTTTCTGTACATCTAAAATATTTTCTAATTAAATCAGAATTCCTAAAATTATTTTGGATATGTCTGAATAGCTCATAATTCAATGGGGATGAGTTTTAATCACAGGGCTTAGCTACGCAATGCTTCACAAAAGAAACACCCTCTTCATTCTCTCTTAGATTGGCAGCTATGAATGGACAGCAATATTATCTTCTCAGAGGAAAGAGTTGTTTATTAAAACGTATTTAATGTATGAACTGGAGAGCTAATTATGTATCTATTCGTTAGTAGCATCTTAAATGACAGCTGTGTGGAACCAAGCAAGATAATATTAATACAGTCTTGAAATAAATGAAAGCATAAAGAAACTGAGTGCTGTATTTCAATCCAGGGCACCTGAGTGCCGCACTTCAAGTCGATTGCAGAACACGAATATCCTCATTTTGTGTTGAGGAGCGAGATGATTATTATCCCAGTGTGAAAATAAGCCTGCATTGATTAATCTGTGAAAGCATCTAAAGAAAATGAAGCCAACTAGCATTCATGCCAGCCCAGGGATTGAAGAACAAAAGTCTGTTTTATTTAACAGTCAATAGAAATACACATTTGAGAAATTGATTTTACAAAAGATGAGTTTTCTAAAATTACCAAGAATATAAAAAGTCACTGAAAAATATAATACATGCACATAATTTGTTTGTCCTAGGGTTGAATATTGAAATGTTTATGTGTTCCCTAGAATAATATCACAGTTATTTCATCTTAATATAAAATTTTAAAGTCTATTTTTAACTGAAAGACAGCCTACTGAAATTGTGTTCCCAAAGTATTTTGAAGTTCTCATAAAATTAATTTTAAGAATCAGCTAATTTTCTCTCATAATATTTGACATCTCCTACACGTAGCCCTGGTAGTACATGGATATCATTTCCCTTAGAGGTGACACAGCCTAAACAAGCAGGGATGGGAGATGGCTCAGTGAGTTAATGTGCTTGACATGCAAGCTTGTCAACAGGATTTGGGATCTTCAGAACTCAAGTGAAAACTGGATACTGTAGCAATCACACAGTTCCCTGTGATCCTAGTGTCCCTACTCCAGGATGTGGAAAGCAGACTGTAAAGAAGGAGACTCTACTTACAGACCAGCTAGGGTGGTTTACTGAACCATGAAGAGACCCTATCTCAAACAAGAGGAAGGACAGATGCTGTAAGGCTGTTCTTTGATCTCCATAGGTTGCATACCAGAAGTGTGAATGCGCAAACACACACACACACACACACACACACACACACTCACACTCACACTCATGCATACATGCATATGCACACGTACATGCACCAGAGTCACTCTTTCATTGCTTATTTGGTAATTTTATATATTAGTTATATTTAATATCTCAATTGCATAAACTTTGATTACCTTGGTATGCTGAGAAAAAAAAAACAGTTAATTTTCACTCTTGATCAGTTGTGTCAAAAACGTTTTGAGAATAGTTTTTCTAATCCTTTTCTAAGGATTATATAAAAGCTCTTTGGATAGCACATGTGGCACCCGCTTGTAATCCCAGCATTCATAATTCTGAAGTAGGAGAGTCTCATGAGTTCAAGGCTACTTTAGGGTACACAGTAAGATAGTGATATTCTCTAAGTGGTTCCCTTGTAAGCTAAGTTTAAGAGTAGGCAGTTGTGGTGCTTATATCTCAGAAGCAACCAACCAACAGAGGACCATGGGTACATGGTCCTTTAGAGGAGATCATGGAGCTTAGAGCCTGTTTTTTGTTTGTTTCTTTGTTTGTTTACTAACTTCCAAGTTTAGTGTCTTTCTGAGACCAAATACTGCATTATAATAGAAAATGGAGGTCATCAAAGGAAGCATGCAACTAGAAGTTGAGTTTTCTTATCAATGGAGGAATGTAACCCTCTTCACTGGATTAAAGGAAAAGATTTTTACATTACTTTATACTAACATTTGATTCTGCCCTGTGTTACTTCTCATCAAGTCCTTGTGTACTTTTCAAGTCTGTGGATGAATTCCTCAGCTTTTGATAGAATATAGAGTTTGGCAATAAAGAAAATACAGTTTAGATTCAAGTGAGACCAGCTTCTATATTGTGTTCAGTTATCATTCACTATTTCATTTTCTATGTTCTGTTATGTTAACTCTTCCTTCAGTTGTCCTTTTTGGTTCCTTTCTTATTGAGGTGTGACCTGAACTCTACAATAAGAATATACTTCACTAAAATCTTTAGGTCCTCTGTTGTATAGGGGTGTGTCAAGACAGACTCTTCTGTCACTGACATGGAGAATTTGAGCTATATAGTAAGTTTCAGGTAAATCTGAGCTAAGAGATAAGACTAGCTTAAAAACATCATACCACACCAGAAACAACAAAGGTAGGAATTTGTATCTCCATCAACTCAGCCCCTAATCTGCACTTTACTCATGACTTAGAGCATTTTTACCATATAGGAAAACTGTGAAGATTGCTTATGATAGTATAAGACTGTATTTGATGCTCAGAAAGTGGTATTGTAATGACTTACAAAAATAGCAAAACCTCTAATCCTAACAAATTCCTTGGAAATCGTGTAAAAACAACCTCTAAGTGTCTGTTTGTGAGGAGCGTTGTATAAAATGCTTTAAAGCCTGGGAACGTTTTACTCAGCCACACAGCTATGTTCTTGTGAGTCATGTTCCTAATACAGTAAACAATTTGACAAGGGAGATCATTTGGTGTTCCCTGCTGACTTAGTGTCTTTGGGGCGGGGGGGGGGGGGAGTGTGAAAGCCTAAAGAAAAGCATTTAAAGGAGGAAAGGTCCATTTGGGTTCCTAGGTTGATTCTTCATGGCAGAAATACATGGTAGAGCGAATGGAGACAGAAAATCATGAAGGAGGTGATGGGAGGATTTATCTCTCCTGGTGTGCTCTCACTAACTTATTTCCTAGAGCACTTTCAGCTATGATTGCATTCGTGGGTTAATCTGATAATGAACGTAAAGCTCTGGAACCAAGCAAGTTGCAGATGCTCTTTTACTTGAGAGCAAGCTTCTATCAGCATTGCACAGAAAAGGACACTTCCATATCCAAACCACAACCCTCATATTAGTTATGAGTTTCTCATGTTGATCTGCATCATGACACAAATGATCAGCAGGAGTAGCCATTCATTACGGTGGGTTTAAACCACTTTTCTGAGATTCTTTATGTTTTTATTAATCATTTTATTTGTTTACATTTCAAATGTTATCCCCCTTCCTGGTTACCTCTCCACAACCTCCAATTCCATCCCCTTTCTGCCTGCTCCCCTTTGCCTCTAAGAGGGAGCTCCTCCACCCACTCATCCACTCCTACCTCACCACTCTAGCATCCCCCTACACTGGGTTATTGATCCTCCACAGGCCCAAGGGCCTCCCATCCCACTGATGCCAGATAAGGTCATCCTCTACTACATATCCAGCTGGAACCATGGGTTCTTCCATGTATACTCTTTGGTTGGTGGTTTAGTCTCTGAGAGCTCTGAGAGGTCCAGTTTGTTGATATTGTTGTTCTTCCTATGGGGTTGAAATGCCCTTCAGTTCCTTCAGTCCTTCCCCTAGCTCTTCCATTGGGGTCCCTGGGCTCAGTCCAATGGTTGGCTGTAAGCATCTGCATCTGTATTGGTCAGGTTCTGGCAGAGACTCTCAGGGAACAGCCATAGCGAGCTTCTGTCAGTAAGCGCTTCTTGACATCAGCAACAGTGTCAGGGTTTGGTGTCTGCAGATGTGATGAATCCCTAGATGGGGCGTCTCTTGATGGCCTTTCCCTCAGTCTCTGTTCCATTTTTGTCCCTGTCTTTCTTCTGAGATTCTTTTGTGAGTTTCAGAAATGCAAACGTATATGGAGAAAGACCAATGCATGAACACATTAGCTTAGCCCTCGTGATAAAAATCTCTATGCCATGTTGTTTGAACTGGTTCAAAATTAATGTGATGTTTTAAATCTACCTCCTAAAACTCAGATAAACTTTATTTTTCCATTTAACTTTAATAACACCAGATTTTTAAAAAAAGTGGTTGCTAATCCCTGTGTTTCATGCTCACCAAGAACCCAAATGTTTAAAATATCTGGGACATTTGTTTTTGCAACTTTGAAAATTGTCTAGATTTTTTTTCCCACTATGAGTGCTCCCCAAAGTATCTAGTTTCACTGCAGAAATGCAAGCACATTACAATCTGTGTGAGGTTTAATGGGCCTGAATCTGCTGAGCAGAACCTTTGAAATGGAGAAAGTACAGGTCATTTGAGTAACATTCAGTGCACAGGAAAAATAACCTGGATGACTTATACTCCGAAGGAAGTAAAATGTTCCTCACGGACACCAACTCTCATGTGATTGACATGAACTCCAGGCATTCTAGGAAGCTCACATTATAAAGTAATACATTACTCACTCATAACAATAAAAAGGATAACTTCAAAAAGAAATTTCGCTATCTTACACATATATGCACACAAAGCATGTTGTGAGCAATGTCTATGCTTAATTTATTCTGCTTAAACCTCCTCCCTTGTTTAATAATACCGTTGACTTACTTTACATTCTTGTTGTTCTACTACATGTTTGCTACTGTACAAAGTTCCTTCTCTAGTAGATCTTAAAAGCCACTTTAGAAATAAGCTCAAATAATACAAGATAATTAACGTAGGAAGGTCTTAAGAGAAAGAATAATCTGAGATCGGCTAAATATGACTTAAGTTCATAATGGATTTCTAGATTTGCTCAGAAAACCTTTTCTTCTTCTAGATGGCCACTTATTAGACTTCAGTCTAACCCCAGCTAAACGACAAAAGTTAGTGATTCCTCCCTCACTACTTCTCTGAAAATTTTCCTAAAAGACAAGTTAAGAAGGTGCTATGATCCATGAAGTTTTACTCATTTTTCTCTGAGTTGTCCTTGACTGTGTCTGTCATCACAACATGGAATAGCAGCTGAAGTATAGGAGATTTGATGCACTTTGTCATTCATGAATAAATATGAATTTATTTCATATTTTATAAATTCTATGGTATTCTAGACATTTCGGTGTGGCAGAAATGTATATGTGCCCTCTCTGAGAAGTAATTTATTATTCATTTATTTTATAGCCTTAATCCAACCAGTGTTTCTCACATAGCAATCCCCTGGTTATGAACACCATGTTTCCTATGTTATTTTAAAGAGACAGAGCTGTTTTAAAGCTTCACTGTAAGATTTTTTAAGAGATATCTTGCAACAACATCATGGAACTGATGAATCATCATGGGACAATCAGCTATGAATCCAAAGCTTGTGCTAAATTTGAAGATATTTTTAAAACTCTAGTGTCTAGTAGATAAAGTCCCGAAGGAACAGCTAAATTCCAAACGCACTTCTAAATTTTATCCATCTCTCATTCTCCAAACCTCCACCTAAAGGGACCTTATGCTTCTTCCTCTCACTCTCGTTTCTGTTCTTAGCCCCCAGAAAGTTCCATACTTGACTGAGCTTAGGAAGACTTTGGAGAATCCCTTGTATCTTCAGTAGTCGAATTAAAAATATAGGATTGCAAATATTATAGATGAGGGATGAGAGACTCAGCATGGCAAGTTTAAAGACACAGGCAATGGTGGCAACAAGATAACACTCACTGAGTAAGAACTCTCACCATGCCAGTGTTCTGCACATATCTAAACTGTGGATGATGGCACAATGTGTCGAATGTAAGTAGCAAATACATAAAACATGGCCATCGTCATAAAGACAGTGAGGAAGTAAACTGGACACAAAAAGAAGTAACAATTCTTCAAACCTTGATTCACGCCTGTTACTGAGATTATGTACTAAGCAGAAGCAAGGTACCAATGAAGAAACATAAACTCTTGGTTTCCTCTATTCATAATAAGGAATTTTGGAAAGTCTAAAACTTGCTTTTGCTGGCTGAGTAGAAACTCATTTTTGATGCTTGCTTAACTTCATAGTTTCAGTTATCATAAGCTAATAGTATTAGCCATTTTTGTAGCTTGAAGCAAGGAGGAAAAACATTGTGTTAATTCAAACATAGAGAGATACACATTAATACTTTTTGTGAAACTTGATGCAATATTTAAAGATAATGCATTGCATGCAACATTGTCAAATACTTAAAGCCACCTCCAATGACCACATGTCCTCCTCCAACATGGCCACATGTCCTAAACCTCCTCAAACCAAACCACTGCCTGTCAATCAAGTGTGTGAATATCTGAGAGTTTGGGAGACATCTCATTCAAATCTCCATAGTCTTAAATAGTGAATACAGAGTATTTCAGTCATGAATATCATTTGTTATAATGATGTCTTGATGATATAATGATGTCATCTCAGAAATGTCTATCTACTTAAGTGCAGTCTTTTTAAAATATTGATGTGTTTAATTATTTTTATAAGTTGAAGATTATCTTATACTGAAATTTAAATTTCAACATCCCACTTTAGAAGTTTTTTAAAACCTATTTCAAGGAGCACCACAGGGCAGAGGGCTACATCAGTTGCCCTCAGTGGAAATTCTCCAGTAGATACTTTCATTGAATCTAATGGTCTATCATTTTATCAGTGTGTCTTTCTTACTGACTGTTGCCTTTCCATGTCTGCTGTCTGTCTATGAGTATGTAAATTCTGAGTAAAAGATCTAGATAAGCTAGTTTCTGGAATCCCCTGGATTATCACCATAAATCCACCTGTAAGCTATGGAGAGGAAGAGTTGGTTCCTTTTCTGGGAACATAGACTTTACAGTCTCTCTTTCCCACACCTTTCAAATACTTGGCTGGCTTTTTATTTCTGGATTCTTCTTTGGAGGGATAGGCTAAGTTTTATAACACTGAGGGTTTCCCTAGCCTTTTAAGCCATCTTATTTTCCGACTAAATTACAGGAAAGGGTTTTGAGAAATCTTCCCGTACATACTACCGTAATTCAACTTTCTCTGCTCTGTACCCTGCTCATCTCTCACTTTGTCATCTGAAGTTTATCATAGATTTTAAACTCTGGACCAAATGAGAGGCAATGCAAAGGTACAAGACAAAGATCCTGCATTGCAGAACATTTCAATTAATTAGTTTATGGGGCAGAGAATAGACTTTTGTTTTGTTTTGCTTTGTTTTGTATTATTCTGAGTCCCATTTGATTCTCACAATAATCAAGGGCTGAGAACCACTGGTTTACTATGTGCACTTTGCTTTAGAAGTCTGTACTGAGAGAATAAATGACAGGATTATATTTAAACACTTTTTGCAATGAAGTAGCATTGGAATGCAGTGCATAGCAAATGTGCATTTATCTTAGTTTGGCTTTCACTTCTTTGGCAAATACAAGGAGAGTTTAATTTCAAGTAACTATGATATACACTAACCACATTTGCGTAGTCTCACCTTCTGAACCAGTACTAGGCTTTTGCTTTCATCACTGAGCTCATTCAGTTATCTTCTTGTTAGCGAACCACTGTTTCTTGAGTGACTTTCTTTACCTGAAATTGCCAAGTCATGTGTCTGTCACTATCTTTCTCTTACGCACAGCACCAGAAGAATGGGCCACAACTCGCTCCAGCCTGAAGGCACCACCACCAAGGTCAGCCAGAGGGGGATACAGGGAACACCCCTATGGTAGATATTGAAGGTCCTCTTCACCTGTGACCTCCTCAAAGACAGTTCCTAACCTGTGGTCTCCACGTAAACAGCAACCAGACAAGTAATAGTCCTTTTTTTGTTTGTTTGTTTTTTCTATTCTAGGGATAATTGCTCTCACTAGTTCTTGTATTTCTTTATACTGTTATCGTGACATGGACATTAGTATTATTTTACGAAACAGACTGAAAAGAAAAACATTGGCAAGCATAGTTTATAAACCATCCTGCAGGTTGCTATTCTCTTGATTGTGTTTTTAATTGTTGTGTGTAAACCCCTCTTCTCTCTCTTCTTAGTTTCCTTTCCTCTTTTCTTCTGTAAGAAAGAGCGTGAATCTGTTAGATTTTGAGTCTCCACCAACTAGCAGAACCTTGGTTTAGGGTTGTTAAAGGACTGTAATATGATTTTGAACTAGCTGATAATAAAGTTGTAGATAAGATGTTTGAACCTGTCTTTTAATATCTGTTAGTCAGATGGAGATGTTCAATATTAAGTTGTAAATTTAATTTTTAAATGCTGTTTTAATGGGGTTGAAAACAAGCAGCTACTGTATGTATGTAGCTAACTGAATTTGTTCAGTGTTTTAACCTGTATTTGTTAAAAAAAGAGAGAAAAAGAAAAAAAGAAAAAAAACCACACATGAAGTTCCATGTGTAAGCTTCTCTAAATAGGAACCACAATTTGTCAAATATGTTTGCCATAATTTGTCAATAAAGCTGAAGGCTTTTGTAAAAACTAAATTTGGAATTACTTGTTTTCTAACTTTAAATGCCTGCTTTATTTCTTTTTCAAGAGATGCCTAAAATGTTTTCTATTTAAAAATTACAAAAATGAACCCAAGCCTGTTTTAAGATTTCTGTGTAATACTTAAAAACTGTATCAATAACTTATGGTTGTTAAATAATTTAAAAGTTAACAAACTAAACTGTGACATGAATCATGGTTAGTAAACACTAATGTATAACATGTTAATGGAAGAAATGGATTTAGAATAATAAATGGATTTTAAACTATCCTCTAAGCTTTATCTTGCTAAACACAAATTCTGATTGACTTGTTTGCACTAGCGTGACTCTCGTGAGAAAGAGTAATGGAGGATTAAGAGGTAAGATTACCACTTACCACTGTCTAAATGCCTAGTTCTTCAACCTTTGAGTTCCCCCGCACATTTAAATATCCCATCCAACATGTAAGCATTGCGTAGATTCACCTTATTGTTTTCACTCGAAGGAGTGCGTGGACTTCATTCGCGTAGTTTATAACAGTTTGTTTGACCAAGAAATCATCAGTGTCAATGGCTAGATGTTGCTATTCAACCTCAAAAAACTTTATTTGTAATTTTCAGTGCTAAATATCACCGCCCTTGAAGGCAGTTTAGAGGGCTGATATTTCTTTTGAGACTATCAGACTTGATGGCTGATGATTATTAAGGAAATATGTCGCAGGACTCACAGGATGACTAAACGTTAAACAGGTAACACTAATAGTAACTCTGTAAGTTTGCCTATGCAGCAGTAATGTTAAATCTTCTCAGTTATTAAGTTCCTGATAGTTAAAAAAGTAAACCTACAAAATATATATCTATATAACAAATAGGTCTACAGGCTTTTAAAACAACTAATTAAAATTAACTAGAGGCAGCAAAATGATTTTACAATCTATAACCCTCAAGGTAATAAACAGAACTAAAATTAGCAATAACAGTAATGCAACTCTTGCTAACATCAAACGTTAAGCTAAATTTTGATGGAGAGAAAGAAAGCAAAAAAACTTGTTAGTAGGGATAGATACCAAAACTGTTACTCTTTTGAACAAAGTTTTTTTTGTTTATGGTGGCTTTTTGTCAATGTGATTGGTTTACTTTTTTTGCTGCTTCTCAGCTGAGGCATTTTACTGTTTAGTTTCTGCAGCTGGAGTTGCATGCTAATAGTTTTATGAAGTGTGTGTTTGTCCTCGATTAAAATTGTAAACATTTGCTTCTTAAAAATGCTGCTCAATTATGTCTCCATTTTCTATTCTTTCTTACTACTCCAGGTCCACACACAGAGCACATAAATGGTAGCAGATGTGATGGACTAAAAGGGATACAGGTAAGCTAAGTTCTGTAATCTTTGACATAGTCTTTACCAAAGTACGGTACAACAGGAAGCTGTAGTAGGAGAGTAAAAGTCTAGACGCCAGTTTTGGGGATACTGAAAAACTCTGCACGAAAACCAGCTAAAAGCAGCATGGAGCCATTTGCAATTACTAAGCGTGTCCTAGTATATAGCTTCTCCCATGCAAATTGTTTAACTTGCTACACAACACTCTCTGGGGTTCAGCCACAGATCCTTTGTATCCTCCAATGTTCAGAGTTACAGAAGAAAAATATCCGAAGTTAATACAATTAACACTGTGAATGTTTTTATAAAGCAAATGGCAGCAGCTGATGCTCAGGCACCCTGCTTCTTCCACCCACAGGATGGACAGCAGGATGTGCCAATATAATCAAAGAAATCTGGCCATCACGAGCTACTGTTTGATATGCCAGTTCTAATTTAGGTTCATCATAATAATTTGATTGTCCTTGGGAGTGTATGAGCTAGTCTGGTTCCCATGTATCCCATACAAGGCTCACATAAGTTTGGAAACTTACATGACTTTATGAAAGTTATATAGGTTATATGCAAGTTTATATAAGGTGTAAACTCAGAACCTCTCCCATGCCATTAGAACTTACCCACTGTCCCACAGAAGAAGCTGTGGAATGGTCCTTTGGCAGCTTAAAGGAGCAAAACTGTTTGAGAGAGCTGTACACACCTGCCAGCCTTCTGCAGAGAGTCAAGGGCCAGGACTCACCGTGATGAAGAAATATCAATGGACACAAGCAAATGGAAAAGAGAGTAAAGTTAGTCCTGGATGCCACTCAAACCACAAAACAAAAAGAAGGAAAACAATCCCATGAGTTATACAGGAACTCATGACCTAAAATACCTAAAATTCATAGTCTAGATTGGTTAAGATTATTTCTTCCTACCTGGAAGAAATGACAGAGTAGTATGAAATCAAACTAAAAAACATATATATATATATACACATACATACATAAACGTGTGTATACATATATATGTGTGTGTATATACATATGTATGTTTATATATAAACATATAAGTTATATATATGATATATGTCAGATATGCTTGCTGGATAATTTACCAACTCTTCAAATACTTGGAAATAAATACAGTGGGATTCTCTGAAGATAAGGTGTGGAAATTCTCCTAGTTTGGAATGACAACTTTTCATGAAGTGTTTTTAACAGGATGCTTCTTCCATGAGCAGTAGAAAGCTATGCTGAGTTCCACTACCCACATCCTATCTACTGACAAGAATTCAACTCAATCTTGGCTCCTAAACATGCTGAACATTCTTATGTCTGACACCACCTCCTGCAAGTGATTTAATTCTCATGTCACACTTTGAATCAATCCTTGTGCATTCTATTTACATACAATCTGAAGATCTGTATGAACTTCCTATGGATTTCTTCAGACAATGAAGTTTCCATTAGCACACTGACAATCCCATGACAAGTGGGAAATCACTAAAACATCAAATTTGAGCTCTTAATAAAGTATTTTAAATAAAAATTGCATTAGTAATAAAGTTCTGTGCCCACTAATATTTGCCAAAGTCTTACAATATAAAGCTGGGCCAAAATAGAATCAATTTGCTGGCGTTTGAGAACCTTGCCAGTAATTTCAAGTCTTTCTTTTAATATTTAGATAGTATTCACCTTCAGATTGTTAACAGAACCAAAGCCATTAAGTTTGACAACAATTGAATTGCTAACCACTTTTAAATGAAGTTTACATGAAATTACATATAAACATTTTTTTTTGAAATTCAATGAAAGAAATCAATGTTTCTGAAATACATTTTTTAAATACTGTCTTCATTTCATTGGTTGTTCATTTAAAATCACATGTGCCCCTGGAAAGACACTCTTTATAGCATTCTCTCTGAGTCATAACATAGGCATATTCAGGGTTTGGTTCTGATTGGTTATAATGGGAATATAGTACACCAGCAAGAAGTTTGAGTGAGCAAAATATTTCAAATTACGATGCAATGACACCTGTCGTTAAAAATGTTGTTCACCACTTCTGCTTGCTCGTTGGGGTGGCTTACTTCTTATTATAGAAATACTTAAGTAAATGTGTGGAAACATTCAATTGTAAGGTAATTTAAAAATTAATCACACATAGATTTATAAACTGGTATGAAGGTAGAACACTAAGTATAGCAACAGTAAGCACGATGCAACCTTTTTGTCTTGGGTACATATGCTAAACACAGAACCAGAAATTTTACATAAACACTAATATTAAGCAACTATAATTTTTCCAGTAAAAAATGGAGCAAAGAAAGTAGCCCTACTTTATAGAGAAAACATTAATTTCATACTGCTAGTTAGAAACAATGTGGGAAAAAAGCTTTCTGTCCCACAAGATTACATGGAAAGGGACAGAAGAGATGTCTCAACAGTTAAGAACATTTGCTGCTTTTACAGAGGATCTGAGTTTGGATTCAAACACACAACGTAGGACCAAGGTCTGCACCTCTGCTAACTCCAGCTCCAGGGTATCTGATGCCCTTTTCTGGCCCCTGTGAGTACATGTGCATCTGAGGCATTCACTTGCATAGACACAGACATGCACACACACACGCACACAAATAATTATAAATAATTCTATACAATAAAATAATTGTATACAGTCATAACCTAGAAGAAATTTGGAAACCTCAAATTTACCCTAATTTCTATTCTGTAGCAATAAAATGAATACATTTTTAACACACTGGATGTTTCTCTTTTACTTTGAAATGCATTTTTACTTTGACAGTTTTCAAACTTATCATTCTTCTAAAATTTCTGACTCCATTCCTGAAAGATGCAGATAAAAGCGTCACACGTTAGTCACAGAGCATGACTGTAGCCTTATGTAGAACAAGTGATTCCACTTATAGTCTGTGTTCCCTTTGACATTATGAGAAAACTCTCACATGATAAAATGAGCAGGAAAGTCATTGCAGGGTTTTTGTTCCACAGTCACAGACCAGAACTCCATTAAAGAATTAGAGACAATTTCAACATAGAAATACTTTTGTGCAGAGAAACAATCATGTGTTAACAGCACAAATGAAGGAAGGAACCAGCCCATCTTGAGTACTTTTTTAAAATTCCTGCTGCCAGGGTAATATGTTCCATTTCTCTGATTATTCTGGTGTTCAGATGAATAGCTGAGTTAACAGACAGTGGTGTCACTGGATGACAGGCACTCGTCTTCTCCATCTAGCTTGGAGATTAATTTTCTGGCTCCTTATGCAGAATATATCAATTGGTTCTTGAAAGATTGTTTACTGAGAGAGAGAGAGAGAGAGAGAGAGAGAGAGAGAGAGAGAGAGAAGGTCACAATACTTAGTATGCACTTTACATCTGGATCTTTTGTACTTGGTAAGGAGAGGAACTGAGAGAGAGAGGAAAGAGAAAGGAGAGGAGAGGGGAGGAGAGGGGAGGGGAGGGGAGAAAAGGGGAGAGAGGAGAGGAGGGGAGGGGAGAGAAGAGGGGAGGGTAGTAAAGGAGAAGAGAGGAAAGCATAGAGAAGAGGAAGAAAGAGAGGAGAGAGGGAGAAAGAACAAACATTCTCTTAAACTTGGTTAGCCATCTACATATCAATAATATCTTATGTTTCTGATTTATTGTGTATCCCGCTCCACAGTAGTATATGGTATATGATGAAATATTTATTTACTTGTAGGAGAGACTTGGAGACAGATGGCTCCTTTGCTCAGAATCTTTCTTGAGAGAGATTCCTCACTAGATCCAAGTTTCCTGCAGTCTTCATGTCTCTAATGAATGAGGATATGCACCCTTCCCTCCCTCACTCTGTGTCTCTCACATAGGAGCACTGCACTCCGTATACTGTAACCTCACAGCCTGCCTCTGTAACAGTATGATGTTCACATTCTCTGCAGCTATGAGGACACTCCCTTCATGATGTTGCTCGTAATTTCTTTAGTAACACAGGACATAATAAGAGGAGAAGAGAGAAGCTTAAGTTCTCTTCTTTGGGATAAGGTTTATTAGATTATTTGCCAACTTTCAATATAGTTTCCCATTTAAATTTATTTTAATCACAACATAAAAACACAAAGATTTTACATATTAATGAGGTAATTAATTTTACATATTAATGAATCAATGTGTGTTACATTGTGCATTGTTTAAATCAAATCACATGTATCTGCTCAAATACCTTGTCTTAGGTAAAAACATGTAAATCCCCCAGTATAGGAGAATGACAAGGAGGGAAGATGAGAGTGGGTGGGTGGGTGGGTGGGTGGGTGGGTTGGAGAATATCCCCATAGTGGCAGGGGGAGGGCAGAGGAATGGGGAGGTTCCAAAGGGGAGATCTGGAAAGGGGGAAACATTTGAAATGTAAATAAAATATGAAAAAATAAATAAAATAATAAAAAGAAGAAGAAGAAAAACCATTTGCCAGCTCTTGGAAATACCCAAGAACTTTGCAGCTGAGTGCAGTCACTCTCCTGAACACTCAGATCCGAGCTTCCTGCTCTTAAGTATAACTTAGTATGTGTTAGTTATTTTCCCCAAGCTGTTCATAGCACAATTCAACTCTCAGCTTCTATAAGATCAATATCTTTACATTTTACACACAGTTTTATGTGCCTGTCTTATTTCACTTAACGCAATAATCGCTAATTCCATCCATGTTGTTTTAAACAACAGGACTTCCTACTTTTTATGGCTAAATAGTATTCTGCTATACATATGGACTACATGTAATTCATCTGTTCATCAGTTGATGGCCATTTTGGTATTTCCAAGTCTTGACTACTGTGAATAGAGCTTCAGTGAACACAAGAATGCAGGTATTTCCTATACCCATTTTGATTCCTTAGCTCTGTTTACTAGTAAGATTGCTGAACTGTATCATAATAATCATTCTTGGATTATTTCTTGGAGTTTGGTAATAGCCTATTGGGAATTTCATATGCATTTTCCTAATGAAATAGTGATAGTGAAATTTGTCATACATCTGACAGATATATGAACAATGTTTTATTTAAGATTGTGTTTATTTTCTATGTGTAGGAGTTAGAGGTGGTTGTGAGCCACCAGACCTGGCAGCTAGAAATATATCTTGAGTCCTCTGAAAGAGCAGTTTAGTACTCTTAACTACTGAATCATCTCTCAGGACCCCAAATACAGAAATTTTAAAAAACAAATATATCTACCTTCTAAGAAACTTCTCTTGGATTTTTTTAATCATTGATAACCTCTTAGTATAAATTGATTGAATAATTAGCTATTAACTATTTGTCTATTTTTTTCATTTCTAGTGACTACTAAAAATCATTATCCCTGAATAGATTTGACCTTGAATGGTAATTTTTAGAAGGGATCTATTTTGTTTTACAGTGTTTTTAATGGTTCAGTCTCATGATTGCTAAAAGCAAAGCTGATAAGCAGAATGACTAACATAAAGCCCAAGTGTATACTACTACTTCTCAAAGTTAACCTTTGTATTTTTATCTTCTTTACCCTCAGTCCTTTTCTCCATTCCTCAGATATTGTTTACTTAATTTAAATACATTGCTAGTAGATAAATATAGTCAACATTCCAGGAGATGGCTCCCACAGTGTTTCTATTTGTTTCTGGCAGTTCACATTATGAAGAAAAGATTATTCTCAAATTCCTGTTTAGCACAAGCTGGTTGCCTGACACCTGCTTGAAGTACTGATGTGCACCACCAGAACCGGTCTAAATAGACAGGACCTGAGTTTTCAGACATGAGCTGGCTTTCAGTTTGGAAGGGAAAAAGTAATCTAAAACCCAGTTTGCTGACGTTAGTGTGTCTCTGAAGATGAAAATTGTATTAACTCTCTGGGGAACAAGGAATAAACTGGAGGGTAAACAAAATTATTTTAACTTTCTCAGCTGCATTTTTGTCGTAGGTAAAATAGTTATAGTAACAGCCCTAGCTCATTCTGTTATGAGGTGAAGTGAAATGATACAGGTAAATTATTTCCTCCCACATTTAGTTACTAGGCTCCCAAATTGGTTCTTTCTCCTTGCAACAAATTCTAAGAGTACAACATCTTCATACTGTGTTTCAAGCAGGCAAATAAAAATTTATTCTATAAGAAAGGCTGAGAGTACAAATCAATTTTTCTGCTAGAAATATTTAATATACTTCTATTAATATTATAATTTTACTAATATTAATATTCATCTCATATATGTTTTAGAACACAGTTGTTGGGAATTGGTTCAAATGTTTTGTCTTAATTAAGCTCCCAAAAGCCCTGCTTCCAGACCTGAGGGTTCCTTTCCCCCAGCTGGTTTCAGTTGGTAATAAAGAATTTCCATATAGCCAATGGCTGGGCTGGCAGACAGAGGCAGGACTTCCAGATTGAGCAGGCAAGGTAAAGAGGAGAGAAGGAAAAGGAGAGAATAAATGCCATGACTTGGAAGGAGAGAGACCAGATTTAAGAGCTACACCAACAATGTAGGTGGAAAGGGAATGTGGCCCTATTGGGGGGGCAGAAGGTAACAGGGCAGAAAAGATAAAATATAGATTTAGTAGGCGTTAGTCCAGGAATACTGGACAGAAATGTGTGCTGTGGACTGTCCAGCAAGCCATTGAGTTAGTCCAGGCATATCAAAATTAGCTGGTGTGAGTGTGTGTATACGTGTGTGTGTGTGTGTGTGTGTGTGTGTGTGTGTGTGTTTCATTTGTGAAACCAGAGAGCTCTTGGGAGGGTGCAGCATGTGCAACCTGCTAGAAACAAACCAGATTAACTATTCACATATAGTTATGGAATATTCATTATCATATTTATTGTTTAGCCTCGTATGTCAAATAAATAATGGGAGACAAAGATATATCAATAGGTTATACATGCTAAAATAAATGTCATTTCAGCAGTCATTTTGGTATATTAGTGATGTAAAGCAAATGGCAGCTAAGTAATGGATCACATAGCACATGTTATTGTTTCAATGTCTATAAACAGCTTCACTTATTTTCTCAATACTTTTATGATTGATACAGATAGTACTGGCTGAAAGTATTTGCCTTTTCACAAGATCCCATAAATCTCAGGTATTATTGCATCTGACTCCCAGCCTTCCATCCCCATGTAGAACCTACATTTAGCTAATTTTACAGCCTTCTAGATATTGGTACATGATAAATAATCAAGTGACATGACTTTAATAAAAATGAAAGTAAGCTAGGAAATTGGGGGTCTCCAACAATAATGATGATCAGCTCTTACTGAAATCATGCTTTCATTGTATCTACTAATATTCTTGCAAACTAAGATCCAATTTTTAGCTGTTCTCCTTACTCTATTCGATAATACACACAATTGAAATGTGCTTTATCTTTTATTATAGTTAAGATACCTAAGTGAAAGTGAACACAGAAATAAAGAACAAACTACATTTGGAGAGAATTGTAATAAGGATACATTACAAGTGCAAGAGCATGAAAAAGAAGAGAAGAGTTTCTCCTCCATCTCCAGAGCAGGTGATGTCTCAAGTATCCATCTTATCGTTAAAGACTGTATCTGAATCTCCAGTGTTAGCTCAGCCAGCCTTACACTCCTGGCTATTATGAGCATGGCGATCCATTTGTGAGTCATAGTACCCAACACAGGACAATTATTTACCACCATTTTCTTAGATTATTGAACTTTCTTTTGTGACATCTTTAAAACTTGAGAACTTTTCTAGGTGTACAATATTGTATAGACAATAGAAAATGGTGCCAGCTTCTCAGTTTTTGGTAATTAAACTGAGATTTTCTACAATTACATGTACTGTACATCATAATCTTGGGCTGGTCCAGAGAGTCCTGGGTTTGTTTCTCATAGCCATCTGTAACCACAGATTCAAGAGATCCAATGCCTCTTCAAGCTTCCATGGCACTGAGCAGGTGTACATGGTGCACAGACATACATAAGCAAAACACTCATACACACAACAATTATTTTAAGAAATAAGTACAGGAGCCGGGCAGTGGTGGCGCACGCCTTTAATCCCAGCACTTGGGAGGCAGAGGCAGGCGGATTTCTGAGTTCGAGGCCAGCCTGGTCTACAGAGTAAGTTCCAGGACAGCCAGGGCTACACAGAGAAACCCTGTCTTGAAAATCCACAAAAAAAAAAAAAGAAAGAAAGAAAGAAAGAAAGAAAGAAAGAAAGAAAGAAGTACAGATTCTGTGAGGACTGATTCTATAGTTCTCTTACCACATTTTTTATAAGAACGGTGGTATTTTTGAATGATAGTATGCATCCACTTATAGAGCCCTATAACTTGGTAGAGTATAGAAAATTACTAGAAGCTTCGACTCTAGGAAAGTTTTTAATAAGAATTAATTGCTTATTTAATGCATTCATATTATTGAAAAGGGTTTTTCTTTTATTAATTTATTCTTTTCTCATACATTACGTCACAACATCCTTACCACACTCTCCCCTCCTTTCTCTCCTCCCAGTCCCTCCCCCTATGTCCGCTCTTCCCCAGATCTACTACACCTCCATTTCCCTTCAGAAAAAGGCAGGCCTCCCAGAAGTATCAACCAACCATGGCATATCAAGTTTCAATAAGACTTGACACCTTCTTTCATATTAAGGCTGAATGAGGCAACCCTGTAGGAAGAAAAGGATCCCAAAAAGTATCATCAAAAGAGTCAGCAATAGCCCCTGCTCCCACTGTTAGGAGTCCCACAAGAAGACCAAGCTACCTAACCATAACATATATTCAGAAGACCTAAATTAGACCCATGCAAGCTCTCAATTGTAAGTTCAGTCTCTTTGAGCTACTGTGAACCCAAGTTAGTTGATTCTGTTGGGCATTTGTGATGTCTTTGATATCTATGGTTCTTGGAATCCTAGATTATTATTGTAGAGGTTAATTTCTATAAAATAAAATCCCATGATGAGTAGACTTGGTACCAGTTATTAGGACTTCAATTCTCTGGGCTTTAACTCTAATGTCCTTACATATCTTGATATTTAAAGGACTCACAGAATTGGTAGTTTTCTACCAGTAACTATATGATTTCAACACAATCATTCTGGGAAATAACAGCAAATGAAGGACACTTACTAAGGAGTGGTCTCATAAAATTCTACAGCTGAAGTATTTTTGGTGGAGGCTGAATTATTTGCTAAGCTGACTACATCCTCAGCTATCACATACTGAAGAGTACCATCAAAGGTTACATTTCTGTTTAGATATCTCTGAAACACATTCAGAAAGAACAGTCAGACTTCACCTTCCTCACTGCAAGAGTCAGTGTCTCCTAGGAAAAAGTATGGCTTTTAAAATCCCAGCTAGGATACTAGTCTAGCCTGATTAAAGGCAGTTATGAAATGAATACTAAATAGATAACTTAATGCTTTACCTCTAATGTTTTTATGTCTTATATTTTGTATGTGGTGTCTATGACTTCAGCAAATTATCATATTTATTTGTATATAAAATGCTAATGTTTTATGTAGTATTACATTTATATGTATATATTTACAAATGTAGGGCTTAATACTAACAATACTCCTAAGATAATGCAGAGTGTCTTAGTTGGTTTTTGTCAACAACCTAGGTACATGGGAAGAGGAAATCACAACAGAGGAATTGCCTCCATTAAAATAGCCTGTAGATACAATTGTGGTACATTTACCTGATTAATGACTAATGTGGAGTGTCTGTGTCACTATGGACAATGCTATCACTGGACAGTATAAGAAAGCAGGCTGAGCAAGCCATGAGGAGCAAGCCAGTAAGCAGCATTCCTCTATAGCCTCTGCCTCAGTTCTTGCCTCTAGGTTCTTGCCTTAAGTTCCTGCTCTGGCTTCCCTCCATGATGGAGTATAAACCATAACCTGAAATAAATCCTTTTCCCTCCAACTTGCTTTCTCATAGCCTTCATCTCAGCAGGAAAAAGCAAAGAAAGACATTGATTCAAGAAAGGCAAATTCTCTCTTATGGAAAAATTGTATATTTTTTAAATTATATTTTAATTATTTATTTATTTGAGGGTGAGGGAGCACTTGTAACTTCATGCATTTGGAGAAAGAGGACGACTTTCTGAAATCTGTTCTGTCCTTCAACCATGTGTGGGCTAGCGATGGAACACAACCCATCAGACTTGGCAGCGAGCACCTTTATCCACTGAACTGTCACACTGACCAGCAAGACATTTTTAACTTTTATCTTTTCAAAAAATTTGAATAATTTTTCAAAAGAAACAAAAAACAAACAAACAAAACAAAAAACAAAAACCTCACCTGAATTCTACATGTTGGAACTTGGTGTGAAGTATCTTCTCTCTAAGATAATTAACCCTGTCATTTTTGTGAATGATTTTTGTGTTTTGCTTGTAAATATATCTGCTGTATTAGTGTGGGCAGATGCCTTGATAACTTTTCTGTTATAAAATCAAAATACGAAAGAGTTTGAGTTTTCTCAGACTCCGGGAGAAATCTCATTTCTGCATTGGAAATAGGTTCTTGAATTTTTACTTTTTTACATAGTTTAGGTAAGCTATATAGCTCAGGGTCTGCTGCCACAAGACCTCACAGATTGCTAGTTAACATAGAAGTCAGTAAATGTGCTTTTGTGACACCTGCAATTGGTGACAGAGTCTCATACATTTGTAATGAGATAGCCCCATGACCTTCTCCACATTCTTAATGTAGGGGAAAGACCAGCATAAATTAGAGATTTTCATTACCTGGACAATGTCCACAGCATACAAAAACCTAAACCAAGTGTTTAAGGTAGAGTTTCTAGCGGATATACCAATGTAGAAAGAGAAAACATTTCATAATGACATTTAGTAACTCTCTAATTAGGCACCATTTCCTTCTCTTCTGGGATTGATTTATTTTTAGAAATATGATGGTATGTTATAGACACTTTATGTATATAATTAGTTTTCTGACCAGCCTTTCTTACACTAGGAAAATATATCTTTATCTCCCTGAAAAACCCTGAGTGGTGATACTAAGCTGCAAATGCAGTTAATTTTATGGGCTAATCAGGTAATAGATATGATTTGTAAGTCATTTTTCAAACTATTTGCATATATAACTAATATTTTTATGTTTTAGTAAGACTACAGATGACACCAAACTGTAATTGTCCAATTTGGCTGATGGGAGATTCCTATATATACTTATTATTTATCTGTAATTATCTTCAAAATATAAATAGGAAAACATAATTTGAAAGTAGAAATTTTAGAACCAGACAGGCTGTTAATGTGTCAGTGGCTATGTATTCTGATGGAATTAAATTTTGAAAGTCAAATTATTAAATTAAAACAATAAGCTATAAAGCTGGGTATAATGGCTACACAATAAAACCTTGTATTAAAAAATAATAGATTTTATGGTTAAAAATTAAAAAGGAGTTGGAAGTATAGATGCCTGAGTGGTTAAAAGCAGTGGCTGCTCTTATAGAGGACCCAGGTTCAAGTCACAGCCCCCACATTGTAGCTTATAACTATCTGTGTTCTCCTGACCCTAACTGGCATTAAGCACGCACATGATACACACATATACATACCCACAAAACATCCTTACCCATAAGATAAAAATACTTACAAATACCAGTAAGATGGCTCAGTGGTTAAAGGTACTTGCTACTCAATGTGACTATCAGAATTCAATCTTAGGGACACACATGGTAGAAGAATAGAACCTTCTCCCACAAGTCATCCTCTGACCTCCGTATTCACAAAGTGGTGTGTGCATAGGCACACATACAAAACAAAAGTATAATTTAAAAAATCCAAACAAGTGCTTGTATTGCTAAGAAAATTGCTTTGTTATATCAAAGTATTCAAGTCTTGCTGAACTTTTATAAATAAATAAGATTCTTACTTCAAACTTATATTGAACATTATTTGTATAAAATTTCTAATTTCAATATCAAGTATTTACATTCCTTCAACCTCATTTATAAGCCAGGATTCTACTTTAAACAATAAAGTTTTGAAAAAAATTATTTTCTAAACTAATCATTAATCACAAATAAGTCATTTGCCAAATAGTCAACGTTGAGCCCTCATTCATACTTCTCAGGTAGAAAGAATTAACATTATTCTTTAATGTTAATTAAAGACCCAGGTGTTATATTTCAAAGGGTACACTTACAATAACAGAATGCCTATGACATAAAACACTTGAACATTTTCTAACAGTTTTATTATAGTTACACAATAACTTACGGCTTGTGTTAGCATAACAAAACCTAAAGCTTATACCCGGTGTATGTTCTAAAATATCTTTTGTTCTTCGTTAAGGTACAAAAACAACTATAAAATATCTGTGGTAACATTCTGTGTTAATTTTAACTGGAGGCAAGACTGAAGATTTATTATTTAATTTCTGTCAGTATATATATGAAATGCCCAGAGAACATGCTCAATTATTTTTGTGCCTTGTTGGTTTTTCAGTAGCTTCAAAGCTAGAAACATTAATTATTATATGAATTAATATATAACAATATACAGAGTTAAACAAAGCATATTCCGTGGCAGTCCATGACTTGTTTTAACATCAAATTATATGTATACAACATCAAATTTTATATATATATATATTCCATATATATATATATATATATATGGAATATATATATATATATATTCCATATATTGGAATTACGATAAAAGTAAATTAAGTCCAATGCTCAGATAATGTGTTCCTTAATGCTACTTATGTAAGGTTGTCCAACCCACCTGGAACAGTAACAAAAATTAACTGACCACCTTGACTGCTGAAAGCATAGGGATTTTGTGTTAGAACATCAATGATGGGTGAATAATCTCTATTCGTGATAAAAATATGGAGCTGAAATAATCAAATTCTAACAAAATCAACAGCATATATTTTAACACAACACAGTTTAGGAAATTCCAAATCAACTAAGAAATGAACAGCTCATTGTGCAAATGTCCAAGGCTCTTCTCAGGAATGTCAAGTCTGCCATTACTTGGTTGTGTTATAGTATGAAGTCAGCAGGACTCCCTCCTGTCAGTCACCATTTCTGAACCTCTTGTTGGTGGGGTGAAGCAGGGGACATGAAGAAGAGGACAGCCACAGTTTTATTAAAATATATTTGCAATAGCACTCGCTCATCCTGTGCATGATGTAATGTTATTCTTAGTGTGCAAAAGAACATGTGTTGTCCTTTTCTCAATGAGCATTGCCTTTCCCTCCTGTGAATTAGGATGTTCAACAGGACAGAAAAAAATACTGTAATATGTTCTGTCCAGATAACAATAAAGCCAGAAATCACTTTTCATGTTTAAAACTGACCAGATTTCTACATACGTACATTCTCAGTAATTCTGCAAAGGAGAAGGAACATGTTGCTATGTCACACAATCAACTGTTTGTTTAAAGGTGATAAATTTTATTTAAGAAAAGAATGTTATAAGTTACATATAGACAAGTTTAGACTTCTGGTACTCTGAAATAAGATTTGCTTTCGAATAGTTCTAATGGGCTGTTCTGTCCAAACTCCATTTTAATCTTCAGTGTGAGTGCGATAAAGCTCAACTTGAATGAGTCATTTCTTCATATTCATCTTTTATTCTTATACAGAGTAAGAACTTTGAACATTGATCCACATTCCTTGTCACCTAGATCAGTGGTTCCCAACCTGTGGATCACAACACAGGCTCAAATGACCCTTCACAGGAGTCAAATATCAGATATCCTGCATATCATCTATTTATATTACAATTCATAACAGTAGCAGAATTACAGCTATGAAGTAGCAACAAGAATAATTTTACAGTTAGAGGTCACTACAACATGAGGGACTGTATTAGAGGGTCTCAGCATTAGGAAGATTGAGAACTAATGACCTAGGTTATAGTGTGGGGTCCTATAATAATACTGGGAAGTTTTAAGAATTGTTGGAAGTTTCATTACATTTAATTATTCTCGAACGACTTCTGAGAGTTTACTCCTGGGGAACTAAGGTATAAAGGCAACATATAAACAACACTTGGCAGCCAGTGAGCAGAGGGCAGCATGCTTCCTGGGGGTTGGTAGAGACATCAAGTTTGGTGTACTGTAAAGAAAGACAATTAGGTTTCTTGATGTCCATGACCACTGCATGCTACTAATGTTAGACCAGTTTCACTACAGTGACAGTCAACTGAAATCAGAAGCCTGATGAAGACAAAGAGAGTCATCTGATTCCCATGTTGTCTTAGCTACTTATACATATCACTGTGTCGTGACATATGCTAATATCAGTGATGAATGGCTATCATTATTTTCACTTAGTGTCATAAAAGACTTCCTCAGGAGAGACCAACCATAGTTAGAATGCTGTTAGTTAACATGTTTTCCTACAACACAGACTATAATAGCACTTAAATATAAAAGCTGAGAACAATAATTTATTCTGAGTCTTTCTGACAAACACTGGTTATGGTTAAACTCTCCATGGGGTGAATTGAGATCCTATATTGAATGCCTAAGTTGTGCCTATCTGGGTGATTATGTGATGTTTCAAAGTTACTCTGTTCACTTAAGAATGTGTGATGTTGCATCATGGGAATCCCAAAAGCTAGCATAAATCTGACACTGGTATCCTTTGAGGGTCAGTATTGCCAGCAGTGAGGTAAACTTTTCATCATCCATTTGTGATTTCATTTATGAATTCTGTTTTTAAGGTGGGTATAGAGAGGATTCGTTGTGAAACTAAGCAGAAATGTTTAAAGTAGAAGAGCTCTTTGCTTCAGATGGAAGCTGAGTGCTATATTAAATTTTTGTCAAACAAGTGAAAAACTCTACAAGTGAAAAGCACCATAACAACATAACAGTAATATATTGATTCTCATTTACCCATGGCTTTCATGTAGTATATCACCTGAATTTGAAGTTATGAATTCTTAAATATTAGAGAAAAAATGAAAATCAAAGTAAGACAACAAGAGATGAATTTTATTGAAGGAACATGGTAAATATTTGAATTACTTTTTGACAATAAATGAAACAGGAGACAATAGTTCCTGTGAAGAGAAATGCCATCTATCATACACGATAGACATTTGTAGAACCTCTGCTTATAGGATAATTGTGGTCATTTTTCCAAGTCTTGCTTTCTTATGTTAGGGGGAAGTTCAGTCTTGTTACAAAGAGCCAACCCGAAGGCATTTATGATAGGAAGTTGAGCAGAGCAAACAGAAAGTGATAGAATAGAGCAATGAGTTCCTCCTCAAATTCTAATTTTCTCTAAAACAAAATGAGAAATGTATCCATGTATCCATTTCCATGTATCTATTGTAAATAGAGTGCCCAGGAGTCTTAGTTTGCAGTTGTTGATCTGTTGTAATTCTGGCCAATACCCCCTTCTCCTTTTCAAGGTTTTAGTATGCATAAGAAAATAGGTTAGCCTTATCTATCATCAACAATAATAAAAGGCTTTCAATATTTATTACTCATTTATTAGATGCTGGCCAATTGTTAGAGACTCTGAAATGCTTTCAATAAATAATGAATTCTTTATAATAACCCAATAAAGCATCGGCTGGAGACATAGGGCTCAGTGGTAGATCATTTGCACAAAGCCTTGGTTTCTATGAACAGCAATGAAAAAGTAAAAGGAGAACCAGTAATGAGTCAAGTGTTTTATTATTTCCACATAACCGTTAAGAAAACAGAAATAGAGAGACTAAAGCAGCGTGGTGTGCTCCCACAGTGAGCAAGCCTGGACCTTAATATATGATAGAAGTTGTTATTATTTTTTACTAATTCTGAGTATATATAATTAATTATTTTGCTTAACATATTCAAATATTCTCAGTAGTTCTATCTTAATTTTCCCAAGCTCTTATATCTGTACTTTTATAAGGCCAAGTGCTCTTTACAATACAGCAAAAGTCCGATCTCAGCTGGGAATTAGTTGAAGGTACTGATATTCCTATATCAATGAAAAAGATTTGCTGAATGATTGGTTTATGCCAGACATTGTATTTTTGATTGTCCCTGTATTAGGCCACAACTTTGTCAAACAGTTCTGCAAGACAAAATATGACTTTCATAAATACAGATTCATTGCTTCAGCTAATAATCCTAAATAGGTTCACGAGTTAAAAAGTGAAGAATGGGGGATTACATTGGTGCTGTTTCCATAGACTCTCCACCTCAAAAACTTCTATGCCTGGGAATCTGGGAGTCACTAATTTTCAGGATACTTGGACACAGAATCTGAATAAAAGGAAAATTCTTAGTGAAAGAAGAACTCCCTAAAATCTTATATTTATAGCCACAATCATGTACTGAATACTTGATAAGGACATGTACTGTATACATACTACTTATCTTTTTTTAATCTTTTCACCATAAAAAATAATGTATCTGAACCAATGCAAGTTCAACTCTGTTACGCTATACCGGTTATTCTTCTCTGAAATCTCTAGAGATTGCCTTAGTTTATTTCTGATAAAATATCTTAAATGAACAGACACACTATTTATATATAATTAACATCGTTATACCACGGTGTAAGCCATGTCACAACAAAACATATGTAATAGTACAGAAATGCAATTGTAATTAAATGTGTAGTCATTATTTCTAACAAAAAGGTAGAAATTCATATAAGTATTCACTAAGTTCTCTGTGCTATAGAGAGGTGAGTAAATGTGACCAGGCTTATGCATGAAATATGGTTACAATTCATTTGGTGATTCAAAAATATGTGTACAAATATGGACTGTGTGCTGTCATTACAGACTAATGAAGAAGTTAATTTGTTCTGGGGCTGAAAAAGATGACATCATAAAAGAAATGAGATTGGATGGATTGTCAGATATGGAGGAAAAGCAGGTGAAAAGAAACTTTGTCTTTCTTCCTTAACTAAAATTACTATCTTGACTTTAGGGCTTGAGAGATGGTTCAGTGATTTAAAGCTCCATATTGTGCTTGCAGAAAACCTAAGTTCAGTCCCCATCACCCATGCCAGATTTCTCAAAACCACCTCTAACTCCAGCTCCTGGTGGTACCTCATTCCTTTAGCCTCCACATGCACATACAGTATCACACATACACACACACACACACACACACACACACACACACACACCTTTAAATAATAAAAATAAATCTTTAATGTTTTTAAAATAAAAATCTTATACTATACTAAGATTTCTAGTCTACATCTCAACCAAATACCTAGCAATGCTCAAATATTACAACATATTTATGAAAAACATCAACCCAATTGAAACTTTATATATGATTATATGTTCATATTAATATCTATAATAAATTTATTCATAGCTAGTAAATCTAACAAACTAACTGCAAACTAACAATGGCGATGTTTCTATGCTTTGGTTTACATTTTGACTTTTAGGTTGTTAGCATAGTGATTAGCATCTAAACGTTGTATGCTACTTAGTAAATGAATGGGACAGTTCAGACACTTGATTCATTCATTCCCCCTCCAGTATAAGACCAATTAAGGAGGTCTCTTTGTAAAGACTGAATACTTTACAAATAGCAGTTTCTTCTATTTGTTTTGCTTTTGTTGTTGTTTTTGTTTGTTTGTTTGCTTTTGCATTATAGTTGCTGTTGTTTGTTGCTGTTGTTGTTCTGGAACCAAAGGTTTTCACAATTATCATAAGCTTATAATTCAAGCTTTTAGAGTTTTATTTTCCAGAAGAAAAGATGGGAAAGGCGGAAGAGCTATAAACATGCTAGCAGTAGGGTGTTCTCTTCTGAGAACAGCTGGTATATTGATGACTTTTCTATTGCTGTGACAAAATACCATGACTGTGGCATCTTACAGAAGAAAGTTTGTTTGGGCTTATGGTTCCAGCGGAATATTAGAGTCCATGATAATGCTATGGACATAGCAGTCAGCAGGCATGGCAGCCAGAGAAGCACCTGAGCTCACATCCTGAATCACAAGCAAGAAGCAGAGATTGCACACTAGAAGTAGAAAGAGTCTTTAAATTTTCAAAGTCTAAATCCAATGTCATACTTCTGACAACAACACTCCCTAACTTCTTTCCTAACACTCCCACACAGTTCCTCTAGCTGGGAGCTAAGAGACTAAATACCCAAGACTATGGAGGATGACTCTTTGAACCTGCATAGCTACTAAACCTTTTCCTGAGATCAGTCTCTTCAAAGGAATCAGCGAAATCATCAAGCCTACCCATCAACAGGACCATGGTTTCCCAAGTTTTTTTAAGCTCCATCTGATGGCCACTATTATTTGGGGGGGGAGGGGAGATGGTTGGCTTCTCACAGCTTTGATTGGATCTGTTAAGAAAACTTTTAAAGTCATAGCCAAGAAGATAACCAAGAATCTTCATCTTACTCTACATATTGGTCCCAGTTAAATCAAACATCCTTAGTGTTCTTTTCTGTGGTGGAGAATGGTCAGATGTTCCTGGAGGAATCTCAGGAGACCTTTTTGAAACAGGGAGAAGATGATAAGAGGCAGGAACTAGAAGAAAGCATCATACAGATAGGGAAATTCTATGGTGAACTGATGACAGAAAGCTTGGATTTATCATTCATACATATGGCAATCACTTTGGAAGGCATGGAAAATGAACTCTGTAATCCCCAATTCTTTGAAATTAGGTAATGAGCAAGTAGACCTGAAAGAATGTTCCTAAGCAGAGCCTATTGTCATAGCAGTAGGCCACTGGGGACATCAGCTTAAGGCCACTTAAGATCCTGGCTGGTTCTCTCCATTGGTTTGGATCCATTTGACCTGGAACTAAAGTAGAAACATTTTAAAAAGTAGTTGCCCACCCTAAAGTAATATTCAGTAAGCTCTGAAGTAAGACGTGAAATTCAGGACTGAATGAAACTTCAAATAGCTCAACAGAACATTAGTATTTAAAGTTGCCTGCCAAGTAGCCCAGCACTCCTGGCTCTGAAACTACTGGCACTGTATTGCCCTCCTTTCTTCCCAACATCATCCTAGAAAGGAATCATCATCATCAGAGAAGAACACTGGGAGGAAAACATGTTTATACAATTCTTTATGAGTAGTGATTAACAAAGATCATAACTAAACTAGGTTATTCATATTGGGTCACATGAAACAGCTGAGAACACAATGAATTTCTATATGAAGGATATTACTAGCATGGGCAATGGCATCCGTGGTCTGATGGCTCTTGTTAGTTGTCAACCTGACACACTTGGGAATCTCAATTAAGGAATTACCTCCCTCAGATTGGTCTGTGACCATGTCTATGGGATGTTTTCTTGATACCTAATAGATGTAAGAGGAAAGGGCACAGTGAACTGTAGTAAGTCTTTTCCCTGGGTAAGTAGGCCTGGGATGTGTGAGAAAGGAAGCTAAGCAAACTAAACATGTGTCTCTATAATCAGGAATATTGCAGGCTTGGTAAATATCTATGGAAGGCACTGCTTAGGAGAAATTGTGTTTTGTTAGATCGTCTTGATACAAATTTTTCACTGGCTGTCAGATAACTGAGTAGGAGACCTTTGGCTCTGTCTCTCCTTCCTTGATATGAGAATAAAACAATATCCTCTTTTATGATTCTCTTCCTAATGAAAATAAGCTATCTAATAATCTATGATCCTTTTGCCCTTTTAGAATGTTCCTGGCACAAAGAAAGCGCTTGGTGAGTGTGATCTGGCATAAAAGCAGCAGATTAGACTGTATAACTTTGTAGTGCCCCCGAAGATTGCCGAGTATCAGTGTAGTTTTTCAGGTTGAGGTTTTTTCGTCTAGAAACCAATTCCCCATTTTCACAAGTTTTGTAGAAATCCATGATAAAGGCATCAAAACATTTGAATACATAAAGCACTGTGTCAACGAAAGGTACAGCAATTATCCCAGAGGCATCACCTTGGATCTGCCTATGCTGCATCTCTTACATGAGCATCAGATCTTTTCTCCAGGCAGTTACTATTGCTACAAAAACAAACACAGATGGTGCCCAAACTTCCTACTGACTCTTTCTAGGCAATAGCATTTATCAAAACACTGCAGGTCAGTATAAAGATTCAAAGAGAACCCCCTATCTTAGTGCCATACAGCATGGTAATTTAGGCAAATAAACTAATGTTGACAAATTCAAGGGGTTTCTGATGAATCAAATGTGGTGGTAACATAAACAGAAATTCTTATATGCAGACTACATTTGAGAAGAAAAGCAATTTCTTTTAGAGGAGAAAAAAGTCACTTTGTCTTTTCTGGTGAGCATTCCTAGACAAATCAAAACTAGTTTGGTTGCACATTTGTGGTTTTGTGGTATATGCACACAACACTGTTCCCTCCTGACCTGGCCCAGCAACACAAAGGGAGGGGAGATTTGTCTTGCACATACTTACATTATATGCAGACCTTCTAAATGTGCAGGCTTTCTTTTTGCTATATCTACAGCTCAACTCTCTTCACTGGGTTTTGCAGTTTCTAGATCGGTTTGCCCTTGAACCCAGTCCTTGCACTTCCTCTGCCTCAATAAGGAGGAAGCTATTCCCTGGGGCTCCTTTCCCACAGAACAGTCCCATCTAGTACAGCTGGCTTCTGCAAATGGTGTCTCAGGAGACTAGAGATAAACAGGCAGAAGACAGAACATTTCTCTGTGCTGCCTTCTGTCTCCTTCCCACTCCTTCTGCAGCTTTGTGTCTTACCTCTTCCTTCTCTAGCTTACCTGGACTCTGGTTCCCACCACACACCATCCAGTTCCCTGTGCTGCAGTAGCACTTTCCCGTTCTCCCCTAGTCTAGCTTTGTTGTGGTTTACTCCAGGTACTAATTTCTGATGTATCTTATTTTATTTTTTCTATTTCACAGCTTCTCTCTTAGTAATTATCAGTTTCCTATTTTTCTCAGTACCCGAATTACAGTCCCATTCAAAGATTCCAAGTGAATCTTCATTGCCTAATTGGTCTCTGATAGATTCCAGGTCGGACATGGGCCACCTGCTCTTACTAAATTCCTGGGAATGAAAGACTGTTGGCTGCAGCCTCTCTCCTGTCATGACTACTCCAAGCTTGAAGACACTTCCGGGTCAGGATCTCTTACACATAGTGTTCCCTATAGCAATTCTTTGTTCAGTGATTGTGCCACCTGAGATCTGCCATTGCTGTCTCAGAGGTGGAGGCAGAAAATATTGCCTTAGCTTCTGCTAACTTTAATGTCAGAACACATTTAACTATTGCCTTTGATTGCTAAGCTAGCCTCTCCCTCTTTTACACAGAGCACCCCACATATATGACACAGGAGCTGATTTATCCTCGCCAGAGTTGGTGTTCCCCCAGTAAATCACAAAGGATAACAAGGCTCCTAGACTTCCCTATAGGCAAACAGCAGAGCTAGATCATACAGTATTTTAATTTCTATTCCAATATTCTGTTCCTTATGCTTCTTTCCAATGAAAGAAATTCAGGCCACAAAGCATGTCTATTTCAAAAAGGTTCAATTTGTAGTTATTCACCTGTCTTCAACCAAAAGTGTCAAGCTATTGGTCTGCAGCCCTGGGGATTGTTAATCCTTCTTGGGCTGTTGAACATATACCAGTGCTGAGTTTCTAAAAATAGCCTGGGGTGGGGTTTCCCACACTCCTTTGACACACACCATGCCATTCCTCAGCTTTCCTCTCTCAAAGGGACTTTTCCCTTTCAGTCTTTCTTACTAGGTTATGCAAACTCCCCCACTCACTGATCCATGTTGCTTGCAGGCCCTTGCTTGAGTCTCAGGACTGCATTATTTACAATGGAATGCTCCCCCTTTCCTGTCAGATTTTAGGGTCCAAAATAAAAGGTCTGCTTTGACTTCCTACATCTACTGCCCAGAAACATCCCCGACACATGGGAGTTATTTGAAACCCAGTTTTCTGAGCTACTGAAACAGTACTGTAAGCTCTGGGGCCTCACATACTAGGTCAAAATTAGTAGGAGCTCTTAGCAAGAAAGCATTTGTTCAAGGTTTGTAACTGTAAGACATATTTTACCAACCAAGGGGTTATTGTTCTAACACCCGGGTTTGTTCTCTGCTCATAAAAAAAGTCTATATCTTTATGGAACAACTGGGACACGAGAGAGAAATGAAAGTATTTTACCAAATTTAGACAAAAATTCTCAAGTCTTTTCTTGGTGGTCTTCTCTTCCACCAGAAGCTGCATCCTCTCTCTGAGGCTGTTGACTAAATCTAAAACATTGTTTCCACGTTCCTCTAAAGATGTCCTGGACGCTTCCACCATCAATTAAGTAAATGCCGAGCCTCTCACTCATTTCCTTCCAGAGAAAGAGCTCAGCCATGCTCTGCTTATTCAGTCATAATGCCTGTCTCTGCTCTCGCAGTGGTCCATTGCCTCCAGTACCATTTCTCAAGCTTCTGCTTATTCTCCGCAATTAGACTCGGAGCATCACGGCCAGGAGCCTGGGGTTTGTTCTTTTACTCGCCACAGCATAAGCTTGTGAACTGAATGTCTTCTAGATTATACTGCTAGCTGTGCTGGTGTTTTTAGTTCTTTGTCAAATAAACATACTGTGTACTTACACTGTAGATAGATCCATCATAAGTAGATATTTGGTCTGCTACCCAGGATGCAGGTCAGGGTGGTTTCTTCTCCAGATAGTCTGTGAGTTAGGTATGGCAGCGCAAGATCTGCAGGGAGCCATTTGTTGCTTATGACTTTAATCCCAGAAATTTGAACACAGAGGCAGGCAGGTTTATGTGAGTGAGTCTGAGGACAACCAGGTCTGCATAGCAAGTTCCAGGATAGCCTGGACTCCATGTGTCTTAGTCAGGGTTTCTATTCCTGCACAAACAACATGACCAAGAGGCAAGTTGGGGAGGAAAGGGTTTATTGAGCTTACACTTCCATGCTGCTGTTCATCACAAAAGGAAGTCAGTACTGGAACTCAAGCAGGTCAAGGAGCAGGAGCTGATGCAGAGGCCATGGAGGAATGCTGCTTACTGGCTTGCTTGCTTCTCCTGGCTTGCTCAGCTGGCTTTCTTACAGAGCCCAAGACTACCAGCCCACAGATGGTACCACTCACAAGCCCCACCCCCACTCCATCACTAATTGAGAAAATGCTTTACCACTGGATCTCATGGAGGCATTTTCTCAACTGAAACTCCTTTCTCTATGATAACTCCAGCTTGTGTCAAGTTGACACAAAACCAGCCAGTACACCGTGGAAAGACGATGTCTCAAAACAATCAAGAACAATAATAATAATACTGAAATAAGAGATATCCTTAATTTGCTCTCCCCAGGGCCTCACCATTATCTTTCTAGAACTTTTATCACTGATAAGTGGGTACCTGTCATAGAACCTATTCCTTTTCTTCACAATTCATAATGATATTATGTGTGTGTCTGTATATATATAATAAGCATATAAGAAAATGTACAATTTTAAGCATAAATGTATAAAATAATATACATAAAATATGCATATACATAATTAACATTTTAAAATACACCCATATGTGCATTTGTACAAAAGTGAGTTTTATGTTCAATTTGTTTCCCTCCACAGTTTTCCTGTACCTAAGTTTCCATCACCAATAAACATCATAACTAACACAAAGCCTAGCACATAGTAGGTTTTCATAAATACTAATTGACTGAATGAATCAGTGGAAGTCAACAGCTTTTTCTATATATTTAATTAATGATATCAGCTCTCAATTGGTCTTGAGCAAAAAAGTACAGAAAGAAGAAAACTGGAAGCATTTTTAAAAATTGCTTTTGTCTGTTATAAAACTTCACAGGTTTATGATCTGCCTCCTCCCAGGAAAAGGCTCCTATTCTTCTCGGTTTGTTTTCACCTTGACATGAGAAAGGAAAAGGTGAAAAAAAATCTCTGCTGTTCACTGCTGTGGCAGCTTACTTGTAAAGAAGCCACAGACGGTTCAACAAAACACCTGTCAGTGAAACCCTGCGGTCCAACCAGAGAAGTGAAAATGTAAGTGGGCATGTTTCCACATTCTGCTGCAGCATCTTGCTTCTTCTCAAAAGAGATATCTTCAAAAACACAGAGCAGAGATGAGTGTTTGCTCAGGTATCATAAATCAAATCAATTTAGAACAGAGAACGAATACAATGTAACTACAAGAGTAGGCCACTGAGCACGTTGGGAAGCAGACCATCTTGGTCTCCAGTTCTGGCCTCATTCCTTAAGTGGTAGATTGCAAACAAGCTATGAACCTTCACTACCCCACTTCTTTTCAAAGCAGAGATCATAAAAGAATTTAATTCACAGAACTTCATCCTGAAATTAAATAACATGGAATACACAAAGCCTTTGGAATAAGGTCTAGCATGTTTACTAATTGCTCATTAGCCATTTCTACAATTACTTTTGCTGCCATCCCAAAATTAAGATGGGATTGTTGCTAATATATGATGAATAAAATTTCAACAAGATAGAGTAAGGTGTGGGCCGGGAATGAGAAATCCACATTAGGCAGAGCAAGAATTGAAAGGCAGCATCACCAAAGGTGTGAGAGAAACAAAACAGCACAGCACAAAGCCAGGGTTATCAGTTTGTTCTCTTCAGTTCTTAACCCAATAGAAACTATGACTTCATATACCTGTCAAGTATCTAACAAAGAGTACTCTTACACCATCCCCTGTAGTCTCAACAATTTGGAGATCAATCACCATCTTCTCCATATTCAGCTCAGCATTGCTAAAGAGTCTCCACTGACTTAACTCGGTGGATAGCAAACTTCCTCATTCAAAGGCTGTTTGAACCTCTTTCCTTCTTCCAAAAGTGCACAAGTAATTTCATTCTCCTTGTATATCCTTATACATAGCACTGCTAGTCCTTAAAGTAAGAGAGACCCTCACATTTGCCTGTGTTCTTTGCTTCTTTACTCCTTATGAGTGTTCTCTTCACTTAACACATATTTAGTTAGTCTTTTCTGGACACTGCACTGCACTAGATACCTGAGATAATAGCAAACATAGAGCTCAAACCAACCAGCAATGGACAAACACAGTCGGTTTCCATGAAGCCTGAGTCTGATTGTAGATCTCAACTGCAAATCGCTATTATTTTTATGGCAGAAATAATTTGCATGAATGAATGAATGATATAGCCAAAGCAAAATAGAAACAGAAAAATAAGTAACGATGGTGTGATGCTGGACTATAGGTGACTGGGTCAGGGTAGGATATCTTTAGCTTTCATGCTGACAATTATTTTTGGTGTCAGACTAGATCTCAATCTTACCTACAACGTAGACAATTAGAACTTCAAATGCATGTGTATTGGACCACAGACACTATCTAGAGAAATAATGGAACCACAGGTAAATATTTCAGTTAATTACAAAAACAATTTGTCACACAAAACTCAAAATAGCACAACACCAATGGCTAATTTAAAGTTCACCTTATAATGCTATATTAAGTTCACTTTCCTTCTTTTAAAAAAATGTGATGAAGAAATAATGGCATCGTAGATCCTTTTGTGTAAGCTCTAAGTCTGAGTCACTTCTAAGATTCATTTGTTGTTAATTACTATCTCTTCTCTGATATCTGTGCTGTTGCCATTTGCCTTCAATCAAGAGAGCAAAGCTAGTCCTAGGTTGTTATGAGCAAGATTATTTTTTCTTACATTTCCTACTAAGATGCTTCTTCTTAGTACACAATATGGCATTTGTCTTAGTGATGAAAGACTATGAACAAAAGCATCTTAGGGAGGAATGTTTTAATTTCATTCACAGATCCATTCATTTAACAGTTTATCCTCAAAAGTAGTGAGGGCAGGAACTCAAGCAGGGAAGGAGCCTGGAGTCAGAAGCTGATTCAGAGGTCATGGAGAGGTGCTACTTACTTACTTGCTCTTAATAGTTCACTCAGCCTGCTTTCTTATAGAACTCAGGACCAGCCCAGAGATGGCACCATCCACCATGGGCTGGACCCTTCCCAATCAATCACTAAAGGAGAAAATGCCCTACACGCTTGCCTACAGTAGAATCTTATGAGGGCATTTTCTCAATTGAGAATCTCTCCTCTCAGACGACATAAATACTTAATAGCAAAAATAAGTAATGAAAGCAAGCATAGTGTCACAGGTCTTAAATCCCAGTACTTGGGAGGGAGAGGCAGAGTTCAAGGCCAGTCTGCTCTACAGAGTGAGTTTCAGGTCAGCCAGCGCCATATAGAGATCCTGTCTACAACAATAGCAGCAGCAGCAGCAGCAACGACAAGTAAATGAGGTGCACACAGGATCATTATAGCTAATTGAGTAATACAAAATTATATTCAAAATCTCTAGACACATGGGAGCAAGATGCTTATTTCCTTAGTTGTGGCAGAAGTTTGGACGTAAAACATGTTACATATTTAATGAAAGCATTTCAGTACAAAAGGAAACAATCAGCAAGTTTTGGCCATTTGAGAAGCAGCTGCATACTAAATTTTAAAATTTCACTAAGTGCACTTTAGAATTGATTTTCTAATCCGTTGTGTCTCGACTCATAACTGAAACAAATTCATCTCCGTGGCAGACAGGAACAGTTACCCAACTGCAGAGTTGTTTTAAGTGGCACAGCTGTACATAATTGTAGATAATTATGCATTAACTTACATACATATCATATCTTTTGGCTTCCTGATACCTGTTTATGAAAATACTGGCTGCAGTTGGTTCTTTCTTTAAGATATAAAACAATTCCATTTTTTTTTTTGAGAATTTCCTACGTGATTCCTGTATTTACATCATTTTTATACTACTCTTGAACCCCTCCAGTTCCTCCAGCTTCCCCCTAATTTCCTCTAAAATTCAAAACTTCTTCAATTACGTGGTGTGTGTGTGTGTGTGTGTGTGTGTGTGTGTGTGGTGTTTATGATAATAGATTCTGCTGAGTACACTTAGTGTTGTCATATGTGTGTGATTAGGGCTGACCATTTGGGACTGAATAACCTAAAGGGGTGCCATCCCAGGAGGAGAAAATTGATTATTTGTCAGCAGCAGGGAGTGGTTTGTAGCCCTTCATCTAGGGGTGGGACTTGTGAGATTCCCCCCACCTGTGTTGAAATGTCCACTGGTCCTCTCTGACCCTTGCATCAGACTGCTCCCTCTTCTGCCAAGCTTAATGATGCTTACTTAGGTGCAAGGTTTCCATTATAGATGTGTCAATTGAGGAAGGGTACCCAAGGTCAGTTCTCTTCACTGTGACCACTTGTAGATTTCTGTAATCGTCTCTGCCAAAAAGAAGTTACATGAATGAGGAATGACAGCTGCTCTTTCATGTAGACATAAGGATAAATATCTAGGATACAGTTGAGAGCAGTAATGATTTAGGAAAGTGGCAATAGTAAATTCTTCTCTAAGGTCTGTGACGTCACCAGCCATGGGAGTTGGCTAGGTTGATGGCACCAGGCATGGATTATCTTCTACCGAGCAGGTCTTATTTCCAATTAAACAGCTGCTGGTTGTCACCATGATATGAGTGCTATTATCACAACATTGCAGATCTCTTGCCAGGCTGTCCTTAAACTCACTCGCATAGACCTGCCTACCTCTGCCTCCTGATTTCTAAACTAAAAGTCAGAACCCACAAGCAGCATGCAATGTTGTGGCTCATGGACTTTGTGACTGGATAGGACTGTGACTGATCTTCCCCCTTTGCGAGCCTATATAGCACCATCAGGTACGAGGAGAGCTAGTCGTCCGGAGGGGGCTTCCAGGTCAGTTCTAGCTTGATTCCTTCAAGTCATGAGTTTCTTATCTTCAGTTTAGAGGGAGACAACCAAGGGCATGGAATAGCCTACATTATTTAGACAATCTTTTAGATTCCTTTAACCAAGAACTAGAAGAGAGGTTGCTTATGCCTGGCACTGGAATTGTGTTAAATTGTCTATTGCTTCTGTTGGGGGAGGGGGGAACGTGGGTATTATTATCCTTGTGGCATAACATGTGTGTGTGTTAAATTTTAAATAAGCAAAATTATTTTTCACTGTGGTCTTTTCAATCTCTATTAGTTCTTTGATTTATCTCCCTGTGTGTATTGGCCTCTCTTCATCCTCTCCAGATAAATTTTAAGCCTAAATATCAAAATTCCCTCATAGCAAATTATTACCCCACTTTCATTAAATGTTTTCACAGTGATTTGCTACTAATAAAACAGCTTTGTAACTATTCCTCAATTATCTATTTTTTTAATCTATAGACGCCTAAAAGGGAAGGTAATAAATGCATATTTAAATATCCATTGTATGTACTCATATTCCAGAAGTTCTCTCCTAATGACAAAAAGAGTGTCAGAATTGCCAAAAAAAAAAAAAAAATTAAAAGTGAAATAAACTTTCCTCATTGCTCCAGGGTTGAAATGATTTCTGGCAGATGAAGATGATGCTGTGGCAGCCATGAAACATCAGGGACTTTACTAAACACACACAAAAGGCAGGTTAAAAATGTGTTTTCATTACTTTACAAGTTAAAAAACTGCATAGTGGTATTTACAATAGACAAATTAGTCTTGCATGGTGGTACAAAGATTTATCCCTAGCACTGAGAAGGCTGGTACCAGAGGATTGTGGGACTAAGGCCAACCTGGGTTACATACAGATGCCCAGGTTCAACAAATAAAAGCAAGGGCAATCAGTAATATGCTCTGAAGTGTCTTCCCAAAATTTCTACATACTCCCCTTCTCTCCCTTCCTCTTCTCCTCCAAGGCCATTCCCCTACTTCTCTGTAGCTGGGAGGCAAGGGCTCTGGGTACCTCCTGTTATTTTATCATTACCAAGTATTTTTAAATACTTTGTAATCTCAGAGCTTGTGTAGTGTTCGTGGCTGGGAATGAACATTTACACCATCAGGTTCAAGTTCGTGTGACATTTCTTTAACTACTCTAGGAAAGATTGTAATTATAAAAATATTAATGTTTCCCACTGAGCTGCTGGAATTGTCCAAGCCCAGATTGGTGATAAGCCACTCATCTTTCTAACCATATTGTAAACTATTTTTAATATAACTCTTCTTAGGTATTAGGTCATCTCTATTTTATACATAAGGGGGCCAGAATTCTGTGTGATTTTAAAATGCGCCATGGCTACACAATTTGCAAGAGAGAAGCTGAATAAAGGCACTAGAAACGAATTACAACACAAAAGCATGTGTGCTTATTGGAAGGCATAAGAAGGATTCTACAGTATCAGCTTCTGCACGAATATCACAACTCTCGCCCTAGCAAGCATTGGTCTACTCAGAGAGGGGGATGTCAGCCACTACTGGTTATGTAGAGAAGCAGGGGCCGCAGAGATAGCTCAGAAGTTAAGAAGATTTGTTGTTTTTGCAGAGGATTCTCTTTCTATTCCCAGCACCCACATGGTGGCTAACAATTATCTTAACTACAGTTCCAGGAGACATGATGCCCTCTTCTGGCCTCTGAAGGCACTGCATATACTTCTGCACACAGACATGCATGAAGGATGAACAAACATGCATGAAAAATGAATAATAAATATTTTAAAAAAGGAAAGCAAGGGCGATCCATTGTGTTAAATTTATATTAATTGTGTTGGCAATTTAATGAAATATTTTTGTCTTGATAAATGTTTCTGAGTCTTTAACAGGTTCTTATGTCCCATAAGTCTCACCCTCTGTACAGAGTAGCATGTTACAGGGCTAGCAGTCCAGAAACTACTTTGGAATAAATTAAAAAACCTGGACTATTCTTAAGGTATCTACCTGTCTATGCAAAAGCCCCATGGACCCTTCTCACAGAAATTTCAATTACTTATTCCAAGAGAACATTTCTTATTTTCCAAATTTTTGGCATATCTAATATTTCGTAGATTTATGATACTTAGTATATAAACTACAGGAATATAGTTACATATCAATATATGTATACACATGCGTATAGACAGAGATATCAGGAAGTGTATGCATATATATGTACATGTTCATAAAATTATTTACATATTCAAAACAGTTCCTTTAAATGGTCACCTTGGGGAGATATGCATTTCCTAAACAGATTTTTTTAAACCACAATTTGGAATTGGCTTAGAGGAGCTATACTTTAAGTGTTTTTACAATTATCTTATCTGTCCTGGGAGATTTTGTGGGGGTTCTTTTGTTTGTTTATTTCGTTTTGTTTTGTTTTGTTTGGTCTTTTTTTCTGGAAAGGAACAAAAGTATTTAAAGCAAGTGGGATCTGAAACTCTCAAGAAGTAATATTAATTTTCTTATGAAATTTGAAATCGGTGCTGAAAGCAATTAGAGTAGTGAGTGTGTGCTGCAACATATTGGTTAATAGGCCCATGGGCACATGCCTGCTACGGCTGTGCTTGCAGTTTCTAATCTTCAGATTAAACCCATTCTTGTTCAGTTCAGTGAAGGGTATTATCATGCCTTCAGTCAGCAATTTCAATACAAGGAGTCCTTTTGTAAAAGACAAAGGGAAATAATGGCAAATAAAAATGTGGATGTTACATCTCTTTATTAGGGGCTAAAAAAAGAGAAAAAAACCCCTTTAAGTCATTGCATAAAATCAATTAAAGAGAAGCTAGCTGGAGTCGGGAGAGAAGGGCAAGGCCTTCTGTTCACGCTCTGTTAAATCTTCTGAATAACTCGTTGGTTATGTCTTCAGAACTCAGGCTTCTTGTACACTGTAAAAAATAAAGGAAGTTACTAGGGCTGACTTGGATTTGAACTCAGATGAACTATGTACATGGCAATTACCAAATATGACCAAGTCTCAGTTTCTTTATCTATACAATTCCAGTATTAAATAAATTAAACATGGCAGTGAAATAAATGTATTTGTTCTCATGACTGGTACTTTCCTAGACTAGCAATCATTTCACTTCTAAATCTTAAAACCACAGTTTTCATATTTAGGAGAACATTTTTTTGTTCTTGATCTCAAGCTATCTTTGCTTATAACTATTAGTACTCTTCTATCTATCTGCTAGCCAGTATTATTTAAACATTTTCTTCACATAGATCTGTGTCAGGGATTAGAGCTAAGTCATGTTCAGAGAGCTTGTGTTGAACTACAGAGGTGAAGGTTATGTTGCATTACAATAAAAGATACAACCACATACAAGAAAAGTACACACAGGCTGTGCTCGCACCTTATAGAGACAGAGGCACATTCTGACAGGCCAGAAAATGCTTCGTGCTTAGGGGCATGAAAGGCAGAATGGAAAGTTACCTTGTGTAAAAGAAAGTGACATCATAAAGCAAAGAAGAGAGACCCTGAAGTGTGGAGTATTTCAGGGAAATACGGCTGTTTCGGTTGACTTACTGTCTAAAGGAAGTCTCAAAATTAAGACTTAGACATTACAGAAATCTGAGTTCTGTAATGCTGAAAGAATTAAGAGTATGTTTTACTTGGTAGGCAGTAAGGAAGCACTGAAAGCTTTCCATTGTAGAGTAGCATGGTGGATGCTCAATTTAGGAAGTCTAAACTGGAAGCTGCCCATATGAACACTGGAGCGAGAAAGAAAACGGAAATAAAAGAACAACAGACAACTCACCAAAGTAATCACAACATGAACTAATGAGCTCTTTAGACCTATGACAACTCACCAAAGTAATCACAACATGAACCAATGAGCTCTTTAGACCTATGACAACTCACCAAAGTAATCACAACATGAACCAATGAGCTCTTTAGACCTATGACAACTCACCAAAGTAATCACAACATGAACCAATGAGCTCTTTAGACCTATGTTGGCTCTAGTACCAGAACAACATGCCACCCTCACCATGCCAGTAATGACCAACATTTGGCCAAATGTTAGTGACTGCTTTATTTCCTCATATTTTTATTGGAATATTTAAATGAATGACCAGCCTGTTGTTTAAAAATAACCTTGTGTTTACCTTTGATAAAGGCCACAGTTGATAAAGAATACATCCTTTCTTTTATACCATAGGTCTTTAATGTTATTTTTTTTACATTGTTAGTGTTTTACATATTTGTGTATATGTTTTTCCAGTTATATCAAATGTGACCCTCTATAATTTGTTCAAATCCAGATGCTAACAAGGTCTACACTTTATTTTTGGCGACTATGTATACAATGTATTTGGTCGGGTTATTTTATGATTATTAGAACGCTTCCCTCGGTATGTTTTTCTACTTTTATTTGTTGGATAATATTGTTTTCTTTCATAACTAGGCTGCTGCATTATTTTCTACTGCTAAGGAAAAGCAATAACTGATCACCCTCCATTCACCCGTATCATAACTACCATGTACAGGTCATCATACTATATAATAAGTGGGAATTGCAGATGTATGTCAATCAGTCCCACACCTCCAGGACTGCAGAATCTGGAGGCAAAGAAAATAAAGATCAAAATGCACAGAGGTAAGGATAGTTGATGGCCATGTAATTTAATCCAGAGGTAAATGCTATAGTGTTTTAGTGAACCAAGGGATGAATTGAGCTTCATAAGGAATTCAGCAGAAAAGATGGAGAAGTTAAAGTAATCAGTAATTGAAGAGGAAAATAGGAGGAGATCAGAAGAAAGACTTGATTTCACACTGTAGGCACATGACCAAGTTTTCTTTGTGATTGAAAGGTGTTGGAGATAGACCTGAAATATGAATGGAGCGAATGAGAGATGGTCTCAAGAAAGTAAGGATCAAATAAGCTGACCATTGCAGAACATGTGTGAAAGATTTGGGAGAACATTGAATGACAAGCAAAATCATATGAATATTGTCTCCTAAAGAAGAGACAACAAGACTCCTTCATTTTTCCATATAGGAGAAACTACTTGATATTATATAAGATTAGATATTTTGCTAACAGGCAAAATTAATCATCTCATTTCAACAAAGAATTTTAAGTGGTTTAAACATTCCAAAAGCAATCACTTTTAAGTATTTTATAACATTTGCAAGAAAGCTTAATGTTTTATTTTGCCCAACAGCTATATGCTCCTTTAAAAAAAAATCTAAACAAATTGAAGCTGTTTTAACCAACACTCACTACAAGAGAGCAGAGAGACGTTCACAAGCAAGAATTAAAATGCTTGGTATAAAATAAAATCATGGCGGATTTATCATGAGAAAAACTAGTAAACACCAATCTGCCAAAGTCAACTTTTCATCTATTATAAAAGTTTGTGTTTTCTTCCTATTGATGATAAATATAAATTGACTTGTAATATTTTTTATTTACCAGAACAATATTGATTTTCATTATTGAAATATTCAAATGGTGACTGAGATGTCAAATTCACCAAAGAAATTATATGTTGACTGTGAGACAGCTCTGTTGGTAAGTAATTTCTTATTGCATGTTTATTCTTTTTAAAATTATGAATAAAATGTCTATATAATTTAAATTTTAAAATATTTTAGACAACCTATATATGTCAGGATTTGTGCTAGGCTTTGGAAATAATAAAATCATATATAGTATTCCAATGCTATACATTCAGGAATAGATGATTACACGCACACGTTATACACATTACGTTCACAACACCAACTGTGCATGTGCATGTTAAACACACACACACACACACACACACACACACACACATACACGCACATATTCACCACAGTAATAAGCACATGCACACACATACCCCACCACCAAGTAAAATTATCATCCAGTTTAGGTTAGGGTTCCTCATTAACAAAACTGTTAACATATAGGATAAAATAACTTCCTAAGACTGGGGAGATCACTTCTTCAATATTGACAACCAAAACTGTCTCCTGTCTGCAGAGACTGCCAAAAGTTTCGTGGGAACTGAGGATAAAATCCCCTGCAGCTTGAACTACTAGATTAGAAGGAAATTTCTAAATGAAACTTGCTGATGAAGACAACACTCTGCTGAAGAAATCATGGGAAATTTATAGCGTTTGGTAGCTGATACAGCTAACTTGAAATAAAGCATTTTTGGATTAGAGAATAGTGAAAAGGGGGCAAACTCCTAATTCATAAGGGAAATAGTTAAATACAAGTTGTGTTCTGGGGCCTGTAGCATTCAGTGTTTCAGATATAGTTAATAAAAATGTCTAAAGAACAGCATAAGCCCTGACACCATAAAAAGCAATCAAATTGTTGTGATCTTTAAATAAAAGGTTTTTATTTTCATTTTGTAAAAATGGTATTTGAATATACAAATGGAATTAATAAAACATGATTTTGGAAATGTCTGTGTGGTATTTCTGGGCAAGGGCATTAAGAGACTGAAGTGTGTGATACAATGAAAGATATAGTCTGGAAGATATTGGAAGACCTGAGGAAAGGTCCATCTCAGTCAGAGATGGGAGGAAAAAACAGGTGTTTAACTCTAAAGCTCATGTCCGTGTCTGAGCTTATAAGTTGTCAAGATTGTCTCATGGAGTTGATGCTGTGGTCAACACATTTTCTCAGATACTGGAGACTCTGTTTTGAAAGTCGCTGCTGATGATACAGAACATTGAGGCCAAAGATGGTATGATTCCAAATAGAAGCTTTACACTCGCACAGGAAGTTTACAACTGATCTTTTGAATAGTCTCATTGAAGGAAAATTAATAAAGTAAAAACCCTTGGACAGATCAATTTTTCATTATTTATATGCTTAGTGGAGATTTCTTGTGTATGTGTTTGTGTGTCTATGTGCTTATGTGTCTGTATGTCTGCATGTGTGCTCCCATGTGTGTATGTGCACATGTGTGGGTGTCAGGTATCTTTCTTGGTAACTTTCTACCTTCATCTTTTGAGAAAGTGTCTCTCTCACTGAACCTAGAGCACACCAGTTAAGCTAGACTGGTGACCAGCAAGCCTCAAGGATTCCTTATTTCACCTCCACAGCATGAGATCACAAGTGCACATCACAATGATGTCTAATCCTTTATGTGGATGTTGGGGATCTGAACTTGGGTATTCATGCTTGCATAGTAAGCACTTTGCCCTCTGAGCCATCTTCCAGTCCCTAATAAAGATTTCTATTATGCGTATTAGTACATGTTGATGTTCTCACCATGCACCAGGCAGTACCAAGGCTCTGCATCTCTCCAACATATTTCAGGGCATCAGTTGAAGATTATCATCATTTGCCCATTTTCAATATGAATTATTGCAGCAAGACATGACCCAATACTATTTTTGTGCTCTACAACCAAGATGGTAAGACCCTGGGAATCCCTGCCTAACCATACAGTTAAATTAATTTGCCCTTGGTCAGTAACTCAACTATTCATTTTCTTTGAGCAGTTATATTCTGTGTAAATGTAAAAGCTTTCCTGAATAGATGATCTGTTGTTAACATAGAAAAATAAATCACACACAGAATACAGGTGCTTGTCCCTCACCTTACACACCTTCCATTCTGCCCAAGCCACCAAGACATGAGATTTTGTTGTGTTTACTCACGAACTAATACTTTCTGGTTTTAAAAATTCTTAAAACTTGCATTTTGAAATTATGAATATATTCGTGTAGTAATCTCATAAATATTTAAGTATACTTGTTAAAATATGAAGACATAGTGAACTAAGCAAAGATCCTCTAGACAGGAGAACTGAAAATGTAGGGCTTGAAGGGGAAAATGTCATTTCAGGCACATGTATTTCTGATTGCTACATAATTAGCTCTTTTCATAAACAGGAAAATTACACCTAGTGATAAAAGCAGGAGAAATCTCTTCCTGGCAGTTTAAGATGGTTAATAATTGGAGAAAGGTTGAATGAGAGAAGATAAGAAGGTCTTACAAAAATCTCAATGTTTATTTATCGAAAGCACTATTTAAGAATCTTCAGTAATTGGGGCTTCGGGATCAGGTGTGGGAAAGGACAGGAGAGATGGTCATGAAAATAAATGGAAACCTTCAGTTAACAAGGCTGAGGAGGTGAAGGCATCTCCAGGATGTGACAGAGACCTTGGATAAGGGAAGCACCCAAGAATCAATGGGGGTAACCTTAGTTGTGACATTGGGGATATGGAACCTGAAGAGGCTACCTCCTGTAGCCAAGCAGGAACCCCAGGGGAGGGATAGAGACACCAACCCACCCACAAAACTTTCAACCCAAAATGTATCCTGTCTACAAGAAATGCAGGCATGGGGGATGGAGCAGAAACTGAGGGAATGGCTAACCAATAACCAGCCCAACTTGAGACCCATCCTACGGACAAGCACCAATCCCTGACACTATTAATGATACTCTGCTATGCTTACAGACAGGAGCATGTTGTCCTCTGAGAGGTTCTACCCAGCAGCTGATTCAGACAGATACAGACCCACAACAAAACAGTGGATGGAGCTTGGGGACACTTATGGAAGACTAAGAGAAAGGATTGCAGCCCTGAAGGGGATAGGAACTCCACAGGAAGACCAACAGAGTCTTGACCCTTGGGGTTCTCAGAGTCTGAACTACCAACCAAAGAACATACACAGGCTGGACCTAGGCCTCCCTGCACATACTTAGCAGATGTGCAGCTTGATCTTCATGTGGGTCCCAAACAACTGGAAGGGGACTGTTGCAAAAGCTGTTGCCTGTACATGAGATACGTTCTTCAGCTGAGCTGCCTTGACTGGCCTCATGGGAGAGAAAGCACCTAACAAAGCAGAGACTTGAAATGTCAGGGTGGGGGCATACACAGGGAGAGGTCCCACTTGTTCAGAGAAGAAGGAGATGGGGGGATGGATGAAGGATTGGGGGAGGGGGTTACAAAGAGGGGGTAGTGAATAAATAAAAAAAAATATCAACTTAAATAAAAAATAGTTTTCAATTAAAATACTAGCAGATTGCAATAAATTTCTTCCAGTGTGGATTTAAAAACATCTACGGTATTAATAACACTTTATTAAATGCAAATTAATGCTTCCCTGAAGTAGGGCAGTGGTTACAGATGTGGAAATTATGCTGTTGAATATGAAGATGATTTACTTGAGACTATTATGCCCACACTACCTCGCTTTACATGTTTGAAGATGAGCCATAGGATTAGGAAGCTTTCCACAGATTTATAATAGTAATAACCATGTGGGGAATTTTAGCTACCAGTTGCAGAGCAGATCAACTGCTTGCTAGTCTTTACCTAAGTGACACATGCTTCTGCCAGGAGGAGCCGTGCTAGCCACTGAACACTTACTTTATAGACAGCTCCCTAGCTTCAGTTTAGAGAACTGAAATCTATCCTGGTCTCTCTGCAAAGCTTTAGAGTGTATGAGTGTGCTCAATAAAAGAAATGAATGGAAGCAAGCAGGCCCAGTGATTGGTCATTTGTGCTCTTGTGGCTTTAGCTGGGAGGTGATTTTAAGGGTCTCAAAAGCTATCCCCAGTTTTTCTTAATTTGACCTGTAACATTGTAGAAGGAAACAGTTAGGCCATTGGCAGTGATTGTCAGCGAATATGGGAACATGTTTTGAATGTCTGTTTAGCAGGGCCGTGGTGGTACATGTCTTTATTCCCAGTACTGGGGAGGCAGAGACAGGCAGATTTCTGAGTTCGAGGCCAGCCTGGTCTACAGAGTAAGTTCCAGGACAGCCAGGGCTACACAGAGAAATCCTGTCTCAAACAACCAAAAACCAAAAAAAAAAAAAAAAAGAAAGAAAGTCTTTTAAAATTCTTCTACATAACATTACAACTCTACTGTTTTTATTTGTTTTGTTTAATAATGTAACATTCAGATTGTCAGAAAACTCCTTTTTATTTTGTCTAAATTTTAGTTTTTCTTAATGTCTAGCTTACTGTCAAATGAGATAAGTGTTTGAGAAATGAGTCTGGGATTGTTCTAGTTTGTTGACCTAAGTGGCACAACCTGGAACTCCTAAAGAGGTAGTATTTATTATATCAATTGTGTTACTGTTATGCAAATGAATCTTCTTTTATGTAATGCCTTGGAAGGACTTTAGATCCTTTATATATAATCTGGAAACACCTTGCTCCATTCATAAGTCTGAGTAAAGGAAGGTATCTGAATCTGAATGTAAATGTGTAATGCTAGTTTGTTTTGCACTGAGGCATGAAACTTCTACACTGAAACATGCACTCGGGCATCAGCACTATTCCTTTCTGTTACATAGTTTCACTTTTTATTTAAATTGCATTATGTGTTACTAATACATAATAACATGTATCTGTATATGTTAATGTGCCAATGGCATTTGGATACACCCATTCATTGTGTGATATATCTGTCAATTTAAAGAGGTATAGTACTTCAAATTTATTTGGGTTAAAAATGTAGAAAATACATTCTCTTATTTGAGACAACAGTTCATTGTCATTACAATGTTTCTCTTTTATGAGGAATTTCCAGAGGGCTCTGATGTTTTCTGTCTCTTTGTTCCATTATTTTCTTTAATCTAGGAAAAAAAATTAAATCAGCAGATGTAAAACATGCTACCACAGCATTGAAAAATATATAGCCAGAGTGTTGATGCATTTTATATTGCTTATTTCCTCCCTCTAGTGTGTTTAAAATTTTCACCCCAAATCATTTTTTTTTTTTTGGATATTTTCTTTATTTACATTTCAAATGTTATCCCCTTTCCTGGTTTCACTCCACCACCTCCACGGAAACGCCCTATCCCATCCTCCCTCCCCCTGCTTCTATGAGGGTCTTCCCCCACTCACCCACCCATTCCCGCCTCCCTGCCCTTGAATTCCCCTACACTGGTGCATGGTTAAGAGCACCAACTGCTCTTCCAAATGTCCAGAGTTCAAATACCAGCAACTACATGGTTGCTCACAGCCATCTGTACTATCACCCCAAATCTTAAAATGTTCTTGTGGGAAAAAAAGACAGGCATGACTTGGGGCTTCTATAAATTGTTCCCAGTATTTAAGGACCCAAAGGGAGCTACCATGATCATTCACATCTAGTAAGAAAATGGTCCCTGGATTTTCCCATTCCTAGGAAATACTTAAAATTCTACATATTGGTATCTTGGGGAAATCTTTCTGAGTCAAGGTCTCTAAATTTTCCCTCTTGTTTCTCCTCCCCCTTTTCTCATCCGTCAACCTAGAGGCAGTTCTCTTTGCTTGTTAATACGATTTTCTCTGCCTCTGAAATTGAAAGAAAGAAAAAGAGAAAGAAAGAAAGAAAGAAAGAAAGAAAGAAAGAAAGAAAGAAAGAAAGAAAGAAAAAGATGGAAGGAAGGAAGGAAGGGAAGGAAGGAAAGGAAAGAAACAAAGAAACAGAAAACAAAATCAATGTAGTCTGTGGTGCATTTTCTGCTTTGGTAACTAGGACATGGTTTGTCAAATCTGGAATATATTACAGCTTTGTGGAGTCCTGTTTTTCTCAAATGCTAAGCTACTGAACTGAATATCAAAGAGTAATTTATTTTGTTGTAAGTATGCTTTTACTATTTTCTTTTCTAAAAAAAAAAAAACCCTCAAAGAGTGAGTACTTCAAAACAGATAACTAGGAGATAAATTAGAACGGTTAAGGGAAGTGTGTGTAAGTATTTTTGGTTTTCATTTGTTTGCTCTTCGGTGTGCAGAGACTCTGACTGTGACCTGAGATCTGTAGGACATTTGCTTTGTTAATTGTCTGTGGCGGTGATAAATTTAAAGTGATCCATCACTGAGGAAAATGTGCAAATGATCCTGTCACAAAGTCGCTTCTACCTATAGAGTAAACAAAATGGCTATCTTCTGAGGGCCAGACCCTAAACCACAGGCATTAACAAATTGCATTTAAACAAAGTAACAGGTAAGTGTGCTCAGGAATATGCCATTGGCAACCAATTATTTTGTAAGCTGAGTTTTATCTGGATATTTCCTTTGTGACTTCTAAATTACTTTTTTTAAAAAAAAAACTTGGCTACGTTAGAACTTTGTGTTCAATATATTAATGTCATCGTACAGAGCCTATCAATCAAATGATAACGTGTAATGTATACACATGCTAGCTCAGGCATTACTATTAGTCTAATAGTGATGAACACAGGGTCTACAACATAAAAGTTGGCATGAAAATAATATTTAGACATGTTAGGAGCTGGCTTTAATTGACACACTTCTAGTGGCCATATTCAAATCTGGTGTAATCCTCTCATGTAGTCGTTCTGATCTTCCATTTAAATTTTGGTGAGAATATATTCATTATGCAAAACAGTTATGAATAACCCATTCATCTTCACCTCTCGCATTTTTTCCTGTGTTCATCACTGGTCCCATCTCTTCTCCAAACAATCCCTCTTCTACTTTAATGTCTTTAAAAGAAATCCCCAGATTCTCTGCATGAGGGAAAAAAATCATTCTGTATCTGTCATTTTGCATTCATTATATTGACATGATGATCTCTGGCTTTTTTCATTATGCTGAAAAGCATATGATTCCATTCTTTTATTAGGGGTAAAGTGTTTGGTGTGTGTGTGTGTGGGAGATGTTTCTGTCTGTCTGTCTGTGTCTGTCTGTGTGTCTGTCTGGGGTGTCTGGGTAGAAGCATGGAACCCTGGAGAGAGTGGGCACTGGGAAGAGTGAGCTCTATGGAGAGTGGGTGCTGGGGAGAATGGACACTGGGAAGAAAGGGTATTGGGGGAAGTGCGCTCTGGTGAGACTGGGGACTGTGAAAATCAAATCCTGAGAGAGTAGTGATTTGTGCACTCAGATAAATGGGCACTGAGCAGATTGAACACCAGGAGAATGGACTCTGGGGTAATGGGCCCTGGCCACTCACACAAGCACCATGGGCTATGAGGCAAACGGGCACTATTGTCTGACCAGGTATGCTTTCTGCAAACTTAGTCCTATGATCTACTCTGAACTCTAAAATAGTATCTATGGGGTTATAATCTCCCCCAAAATTACAGCCCCAGTTTCATACCCTGTATTGATAGAATGAAATCTGTCTTCTATTTTCCACTCAAGCTTCTGTGTCCTAGGAACTTGTTTCCTGTCCCTACTGGGGTTGGGAGTCTTAAGAGATAGAATTGCCCTAGTGGGAGCCTTTCCATTCTTTCTCATTTCAGGATCAGTGATGGAGTTCTTTCCTACCTTACAACACGTGCTAAGTTGTTAATGCTCCATGAACCTTTTTCGTTTTCTGTGAAAAAAAATATTCCAAGCAGCATTTCTCAATTCATGTATGTCTGGTTTGCTGTATTTTCAGCTAAAGATCTTCCTGCTCCTTGCTGGAGACTCTGGAACATCCAGTGCTTAGAGCTGGGTCTTCACTAACAAAGAAATCATTCACCTATAGTTGTTCTGAGTAAAGTGTGTGTTGACCCAAACAAAGGCAACTTTGATTGAACTATGGGTTTCTAATAATGGATCTTACCTTTATTAAAAATCTAAATTTTTATAATAAACAGGTACCAAAAATATGTACATGTGTACATTTCTACTACTATTGGTATTTTTGTGAACTCAATATAAAAACAGTTTTAAGAACCAGAATTCAAAAGCAAAAATCAGTGAGCTTTTCCGTCACAGTGTCATCTTAGAGACTATTTTATCAGTACAAAGTTTAGCCATCCTTTTGAACAGATAAGAATTAATTTGAATTTTTCCTACTGAGCAATTTAAAATGTGCATTGACCCATAAAGGTGTAAATGATTGAAGGTGTTATTTGAGAGAAAACACTAGCTTAGGTGTAAGAATGCAAAGCAATTGCGAAATTATATCTGACAAAACAAGTTCTTTAAAAATGTAGCTTCAAAGACAATAAGTAAAAATAATGTAAACGCTTAAGAAATTTGAAATTTACCAGATAAGGCTTTTCATAGATGTAGTGTTCACCATTCTGTTCATCTTTATTTTCAAATGCATTTATTTTTATCAAGACATTACACACTGAATGGTAAAACTCAACTATAACATTCTGTTCTTCCAGCATTTTTATAGATCATGTAGGTCCAGAATATACAAACCTGCTTATTACAAATGTGGATGTATTTCCCCAGAACACATTTGCACAAAGGGCTCATTAGTAAATTCCATGATGCCACCTCGAATATTTGATATTTTTAAAAATAATGCTATACACCTCAAAGCTGCCCAAGACAGATATCTAGTGATTGAACACTGAATTACTATGAACCCTCATCATCAGTGTAACTAGAGTCTTGTTTTCTTATATTTTCCACAATGAGAAACTTAAAAGTGTGTCGTCTCCAGCTATTTGTAGGTGTGTGAGTAATGTTAGCACTAATGTCAAAGACTCTCAACACTACCTGAACATGCTGCATTTCTCTAATAAGGCTTGAAACAGAGCTCCTCCTCTGGGGAGCAGCAAGGGCAACCACTTCTGTGCCCAGTGAATTGCTGAATATTTCTATAGTGAGAGATAAGAGACTTGTTGGTTTGGGGGCTTCAGTGAGAAATTTTTGATTATAACAAATAAATGAAAAATCATATACACGCATGTTATTGAATAATAACATATAACCATCCATTTATCTGTAACTACAGCCACAAATAAGGTAATATGGATAATACTATCCTTAAATCTTCAAGGACAATTAATTTATGGGATCGACTAGAAACTCTCCACAATTACTTACATTATTGTTCCCTCCTTGTTGCTAAAGCACAGAAAACTGCTTGTAATACTTTGGTAAACAGAAAATTGTAACAAAATTCAAAAGCATATGAACCTCTGACACATACAGGTGCTTCAGATCATGAACATTATGTGTGTGTATAAGAGTCTTTGGTATACTTTTTCAAAGGGACATGGAATAACAAAAAGTATAAGAGTTCTAGGTGCCTCAGCCTAGCAGCCAATGAGAACTGCAATCAACATAGACAATATGCACAAAATACATACTTCAAGAATTCAGAGGTGATTGGGTTGGGAAAATGGCTCAGTTGGAAAGAGCATTTTTGTATCAGCATGGGGACCTGAGTTTAAGTCTCTAGCACTCGCATACACATACATATGTGAAAAAGATGGTGAAAGTGAGAGAAAATTCTCTGACAAATGGGAAAATCCAAAAAGACACCAGGAGGGAGTTTAGGCCAGTAGCGACAAAAATAGCATTTCAAATGTGCACAGTTGTTAAAACCAACCATCTTGTATTCCATTTAATGGTAATGGATGTACATTATTTGTCACTATATTAATGAAAAAGGTAATTGGTTCAGATCAAATGTCTATATTAGTCTTGAATTGTGCACAATCAGCTTGTGGGTCTCATGGAAGCATGTACCAAGTAAATGGTTACTGCTGCTTGAGACATTTTCAATAAACTCTAAATATATATCTTTATGTCAAACACCAGTTTCAACATCCAGGGTAAACTGAGGCAGTTGGCAATTGGCTGAGGCCAGTGAAATACTCCCTGGAGCTAAAAAGGAGAGAAAAATAAAGAAGGGAATCATACACACACACACACACACACACGCACGCACGCATGCACACACACACACACAAATACATGCACTACATCCTTGAAACATGCTTCAACAAGGTCCAACAGCTTCAGATACAAACATGCATACAAGCATCCATACACATTTACACACTGGGTGGATAGAGAAAAGCTACAATCAATATTATATACATACATATAAATACATATATGCATACATAAACATTCATACATTGGATAGATAGAGCAAAGCTCCAACTAACTTTATATACTTATATACGTATATGCTTATATATACATATATACATAAACATTTATGCTTACACATATATACATATATTTATACATTTGTTCAACATCTATATATCTATCTATACATAATTCATACATCTATACATCTACACATCTATCTAGATATTAAACATCTATTCACCTATACATCATCTATAAACCTATATATCTATACATTTATACACCTATACATATAGACATGCATGCATATATACATATATATATGTACATCGTGCATACATACATCATTCATACATACATACATATATACACATATACATATATACACCTACACATATATGCACATATACATTTGGTAGATTGTACAGACTCCAATGAACAAGTTCAAACAACTTTATTTTTCTTCCACAGCTTATATATCCCAGCAAAATCTTTCAAGCAGCATAAAAATTACCATGTGACTACATTCCATCTTTCTTTTACTGAATGATTATAAAAAAGCAGTATGCTCCCCAATACCTTAACATAAAAAAATGTTTTAGGCATTACAAGTGAAAAAAAAGTTTCCAAGAACCAACATACATTCCTACCTAAGCAACTTGTTTCAAATTAACAAAGTGTATGTAATCAAGGTGATTTCCTCAACCAGTTTCTGACAGACTGCAGTTTGCTGTTACCAAGAAAGGATCAATTATCTTATTATTTATCTTCAAGAGTAATCTTATAAAAATCTTAAAAGAGTCACAAATCTAAACTTTTACATAAAAAATCAATCAGTCATTTCTATTTAAATCTTCAGAGTATAAATCTGGTCATTAACAATTTTTTATTAAATCATATCAGGAAGCTGAGGGTAAAATGGGTACAAGAAATTAATTATTACATTGATAATCAGGACAGCTTCCCCAAAAGAGTCACATCAGCCACTGCTAGTGAGTCTGTCATTGTTCTCGTGCTCTGACCTTAAAAATTCCCACACATTAAGAGTGTGATTTTCTGAACTTCAAATTGTTTTCTAAGATTTTCCACATCAGAGCCACTGACAAAAGCATTTTAACCTAACTTTGCTCACAGTCTACTTCTCCAGATTCTTTCTAAGGGTGGTGGGCAATGCTAACAATCTACAACTCTAAGTTCTTCCCAAGGAGGGCTAGTGAATCATTAATCTGCTCCAGAGCAATACTTGCTAAAGGTCAAGCACTGTTACTGTGAGTGTCAATGATACTGCTCAGGGAGGAGCTGGAAGCCGCTTAGAGTTTCCATAAAACACATAGACTAGGAAGGATGTGAGAACTGTGAGGAAGAAGCAGAACAATGCTCCATGACATCATGAAGTCCTCAGGTCACAGGGTCTCTGTCTCTCAGAGGCTCACTCATAAAGACTGTGCTAACTGGTGGGCTGCACTCCATGACTTCTAAAGCTGTTTTGCTGTTTCTCTTTCAGGGCTTCCAACATCCTTAAAAACAAAATTTGAGCTTGAATGGTAGATGGGGAAAAAAAAACCAGTATCTGGTAAAATGGAGAAAAGACACCTTGTATAGAATTGAAACAGTCCTTGAAAAAGAGTTAATGTATGTGGTGTTAGACTGAAGGAAAAACCTGTAATGTTCGTGAAGGAAGAAGAAATTGGATTTTATGGCTGATAGATGGGGAAAGAGATACAAAGTTTGGAAGGGAAGATGGTGGGATTAAGGAGGGTATGCTTGAGGGAAGAAAGCAATGATGTCCTCAAGCTAATGACTTAGGTCAAACATCTACAAAGGGCAAAGTTAGGTTATAGGCACAAAACATACAAGACAGCATTTGCCTCATATTCTAGGTCTTGTACTCTAGGCACAAGGTCTTGGAAGCCTGCCCACGAGAAGGGCAAATTGCCTAACATTTATGAAGTTTCTAAACTCACTTCTGAGGATTTACTAGACAAACCCAGAGGGCTGTGGAAAGCACCAGGCTAAACAGTTTTGTATGAGGTTAAAAAAAAAATCAAGACTAGCCAAATAAATGTTGACAGCAAGGCTGGGAATACTGTGAGACATGAAGTTCTGCACCCAAATACACCCCTGTGACACATTAGTATGTGTCACTAACCAAAAGCATAAGCTGGTTGGGCCTGGGAGATGGCTCACTTGGGGACTTGGCTTTTGTTTCTGTTACTGTGATAAAACACTCTTGCTAAAAGCAACTTAGGGAAGAAAGGATTTCATCTAGCTTACAATTCCAGATCACAGTCTTGTTATTGAGCAGAAGAGAAAGCAAGACCTCAGAGTAGCCCATCACATCACATACACAGGGAAAAACAAACAAACAAACAAACCAGAAAACAATAAATGTGCCCATGCAGTTATTGACCTATTGCTTTCATGTAGCTTTGTCCTGTCCTTTATATTCAGGACACCCTGACTAGGGAATGGTGACACCCACAATGGGCAGGCTCTCCTGACAATTAATGATCAAGACAATTCCCTGTAAATATGCCCATAGGCCAATCTATTCTAGCCAAATACTTAAGCAGAGCTCCCCTCTCAGGTGATTCTAGTTGTGTCAAGTTGACATTTGAAACTAATCAGCACAGTTGGTAAAAGCATTTGCCACCAAGCCTGATGACCTGAGTCCTTGTCCCAAGACCTACAAGGCAGAAGGAGAGAATTAACTCTTACAAGCTGTTCTATGACCACACTCACACTGTGGATTGTATGCACTCAAACACACACACACACACACACACACACACACACACACACAC
>JADRCH010000031.1:9740247-9809144 GCA_019843965.1 Rhynchomys soricoides
TATGCACTCAAACACAGTCTCACACATACACACAGCTTAAAAGCTATTGTGACACAGATCACAGTAGCGCCGTTTGCTTTGGCACAGTTCATGTGCCCAACAACTGGGACCCTGAGCTGTCTGGTTCTACAGGATCCTCAGCATTCTTTACAGAATCTTTTATGTAAGTCTTCAGACTCAGATTAGAAGCCATACCTATCTAACACAGAGTTCTCTCTAGAGCCTGATACTAAAAATGACACACAGTATGTGCTCAGTAATGATTTGTTTATTGGAAAAAGGGAGTACAGATTTACAAGGTTAGGAGTGGAGTGTTCACATGTGTTTCCTGGCAATGTTAGTGTTTCTTAAAATGCCTCTCCAGAATAAGGGACATGCCCTTTTATGAAGGTAAGAATTAAGTAAATATTACAGATTCATTTGCTATTAATTAATTTATTTATTTCCTTTTGGGATTGTGCTAAGATCTGAACTCAGGCCTTTTGTGCATGAAAATTAAATGCTATACACTGAGCTACATCCATAGACTTGTTTTTAACTGGTGTTAAAAGTTATTAACTTGGGCATTATGTAGCATCCAGTAATATGTTCTTGGGTTCCCATTGGCTTTGCTATAAAAAAGACCACAGATGGGAGTCACCTAACAGCAAATATTATTTGTTCCTGTCTTCTGAGGAAATTGCTTTTCTCTAACTCCCTGATTCTCTGGGGAAAAAATAGCTACCTGTTATCTCCCCCTGTTTTCTGAGGAAAGTTTGTATCCCCATAATTAACTGCAGAATTAACTATTCCTAGGGAAAATAAGTTGAAAGAACATGAGTAACAAGACTTTCTAATCAATACTTATCTTAGATTTATGAAACCTAGAAAATCTGGTGATCTAGAAATATCAGAAGCTTTGAGTCAGAGAAACAGATGACCTGAGATCTATAACTTCTATGGTACCCACTTATGACATGTCTCCCCAAAAGTTCTTATTGAACCTAAGCTCTGCATTCCAGATAGTCTTTGTGATAGTTTCCACCTCCTTTGGCTTTCTAGCTTTCCAAGTAAATGTATTTCCCAACCACTTGACTGTAATCATTGTTTTGTTGTTGTTGTTCTTTGTTCTTTGTTTTGTTTTATTCAATAGGAGAGCAGCAAGTGTGGATTCATGGTACTGATTAGACATGTGATATGCAGTGTCTGTCCCTTGTAGTTGGGAATGCTCCCTAGGAACAAAGTAAGATGTAGATATGCTTCATCATGTGATGACACACTATGAGAATATATGCCGTAACTGACTTTAGCCATGGAAAAATACAAAACAATAAAAAAAGGCTATCACGTGCCCTGTAATCCTTTGCATCAGATGGAAGATACATATCCCTAATACAGGAATTCATTTTCAAAATTAATGATATTTGTTAAATGAATAAGAAGAGTTGAATGAATTGGAGACTATATCCTTCTATACAAATTTGAATAAGATGCCCCCCATAGTCTGGGTATTTGAATATTTGGTCACCTCTTGGTAGCTCTTAGGGGAGGTTTAGAAGGTATGGCCTTGCTGAAGAAAGTAAGTCCCAGAGAGTGGGTTTTGAGGGTTTCAAAAGACTCATGCCAGTTTGAGAGTTTTCTCTCTCTGTGTGCTGTTAGATATAAGCATTCAACTTTCAACTTTCAGCTTCCAGCTGCAGTCACTATGCTTACCAAATGCCATGCTTGCCTGATGTGATGGTCATGGACTCTCCTGGAACTTTATGGGCCAAATAAACTCTTCCTGTTATAAGTTGCCTTGATCATGGTGCTTTATTAAAACAATAAAAATGTAACCTTCTAAAATCTCTGAAGAAAGAACTTCAAAGTCATCACAGCAGAAAGAAATGTATAAGTTGTTGGGGACAGGGCACAGCTCCTCTTACAAGAAGTGAAAAGGCCTAAGCAGAGCCTCCAACCCTGGAAGAAGACTGGTCTTTCAGCCAGGTGTTGTGTAGCCTGCCTGTAATTCCAGCACTCTGCAGGCTTAGAGATCATCAGGAATCAGAGGCCAGCTGGGTTTGTGCAGTGCATTGCAGACAGCCTGGGCTGAAGTGTAAGACTCTGTCTCAGGAAAGCTCTCCCTCAAAATCATGTCTTTTCATCAGCTAGGATATTCACTTTTGGAGTGGAAAAGATAGATCTCCACAAAAACACCCCAGTGATTACTTCTCAGTAGTAACTTTAGATTTAACTCTGGAGTAGCTGAAATTTTCTGGATGGGTTAACAAGCCCTGGAAAAAAATATAAAACAAAGAACTTGAGATATTTCCAGGAAATACTTTTGTTTCTCACATCTCCCTGTCATTATGAACCAAGTGACAGCTATAATATAGATGAAGGTATCTGTACATAAACTAAGCTTCCTTTTTACATTGACATTTACTTAAATTACATCTGTGTGTTGTTACATTTAACGGTCATTTAAAATGTCTTAAAAGACTGCATTCTGATTCTGCAACTAAATGAAAATGCTGTGTTTCGAAGACCTCAGAGGTCGCACGATGGGGCACATGCATAAATTATATAGCAATAAGTACCTACCCTCAATATTATAAATGGAAGTATATATTTACTCGGGAAGCAAAACCAAAGTGAACTGTTGGAGTGCAGGAAGGCAGGTACTATAGGAAGTTAAGGAAACATCTGTCTTCCTTTTACTTATTATGTGCCAAGCAAGAGTGTTCTGGCATCGGATCGTACAGAACAGAGATCAACAGATTGTGAAAAAATTCAATAATCTGCAGTGGAATTCTTTTAAGCATTGCCGTATGTTTGACTGACTTGGATGGCTGTGGGTAGTTTGAATGAGAATGTCCTCCATAGGCTCAGTAATTTAAACACTGGGGAGGCTTAGGTTGTACCACGCTACTGGGGAAAATATTTCGCTGGGGATGAACTTTGGTATTAAAAGTCTCATGCCACCTGCCATTCTATCTCTACTTGAGATTAATCTGTGAGTCCTTAGCTTCCTGTTCCTGTCACTGTACCTGCTCCTAGATGCCACAGTTCCTTGACAGGATCAGCTCCAATCCTGGAGCTGTAAGCAAAAATAAACTGCTTCTTCCATAAGTCAGTTTTTGCTACAGTGTTTTATCATGGCTGCATAAATGTAACTAGTCCAATAGTACAGAAGATATAGTGTAGCAAACCTCCAATTAGGAGTAACAACTCTGAGTTTAAAAGCAGACACAATGTTTCATATTTTACAAGTTACAAGGAGATGCTGGTGCTTCTGCTGTAAAGATCAGGATTGGAGACCCACTGTTTTATACACCTGAAGACAGAAAGTAGAGACTGCTTTATCTGGGTGTCTGTACAACTGGTTCTGGATATCAGGAAGAAACACACCCATGATTTAGAGGAAGAAGAAAAGAGGAAAGCCAATGCCTAGCTCTTTTGATGAGGAAAATTTATACTGATGACGTGAAGTTGTTTGGGCTCTGTTCAGTAACATTATCAATTTAGAACATACTCTGGCACTGGGATAATCTATAAAAATTGAGGAAAATCCCTTTCAATAAGTACAGAATAAAATCTTTAAACGATAAACTGTCATGACACAAACTTGTGGTCAGAATGGTGTTTTCATCATTGTTAGACATGATGGCTGATGTCTTGCATTAATCTCCCTAGATTCTATTTTATGTTAATGCTGGTTAGATTTTGAAGTATCTAAAAAATCTTGGTGATCAGGGTAAGCACACGAAATCTAATCTCTGTGGTAAGAAGATGGATAAGGTAGAAAACACTAAAAGTCCCTGAAATAGCCCATGTGAGCAGAACTTAAAAGTATGAAATTCTATCTGGGAAGGGGGTCCCAAGTGAAAACAATGGGTTTTTTTATGGCACATTCTCTTCTTTATCTGGAGCTATGAAAAAAATATCCTAGGTGTGGTGGTTTGAATATCCTTGTCCCATGGGAAGTGGCACTATTACGAGGTGTGACCTTTTTGGAGAAAGTATGTCACTATGTAGGTGGGCTATGGGGACTCCTATACTCAGGCTCCACCCAGTACCTAGGAGAGCCACCACCTAGGTGCCTGCAGAAAGCAATCTCCTCCTGCCTGGTTTTGGATCAAGAACTCCATCTCCAGCACCGTGTCTGCCTGCATGCTTCATGTTTCCTGCCATGGTGATAATGGACTAAACCTCTGAAACTATAAGCCAGCCCCAATAATACGTCTTCTCTTATACAAGTCACCTTGGTCTATGATGTAAGTTCACAGCAATGAAACCATAACTTCAGACACAAGGCAAATAGAAGCAGGAGATGTGGAAGGAACCGGGTGACCCAAGGCTAATTATCTGTAGCCTGTCTGTCTCATGTTACAATTCTTTTTTTTTTTTTAATTAATTTATTTATTTCTATCCTTCTGCCCAGAGATCAGACAGGTTTGCCTGAGCATTACCAAACCCATCTGTCTGGAAACATGGTTAGATGCACTCTTCATTTAAAGGTGATCACATAAGCCTATTGCAAAGACCCGGGCCCCTCTCAACACCTAGAGCAGAATTTCATTCTGCTATAAAATTAACTTGGACTGACTTTCCAGACTCTTCCATTTTTCATTTCCTTCCCAGCTGCCACACCCTCTGGGAATCAGTCTGGCTCTAAATGGCTGAAGCAATGAGGCTTCCATTTCTTCCCCTAGGATACTAATGCACAGTCTAATAGACTTGTTTCTGATATTCAGCCTGCATTTTCTTTCCCTTAATTGCACCACATTACTACATCTAAACAATTTTTCTTTTTCCTCTATACCCTACAGATTCTGGGGTTATTGCAGATTGGCCAAGCTTTGTAAACTGAGTTATTTTTTTTTTCTTTTTCTGTATTTCTACTGGAACTCAAACTTTTTGATTTCTAGTTTGCTTATTGGACATTCTGAAATTTTCTTGCTTCTGGCTATTACAATGATAGTCAAAAGACTGCCATTTACTAAGAAAGTTCTGGTGAGACAAATACAGGAAATCACACTTTCTTCTTATTTTCAGTGTGAGGTTTCAGTCAATTTCACATCAAGTATATACTGTGTTTTAAATTGTTTTGAGGCAACCACTGTCTGGATTATCTTTACCACCCACCAATACGATTGGAAATTTTTATCCTTTGAATCACTTAACACCCCTTGCATTGCATTTGAGATTCTCATGGGTATTTTTGCCTTGGTTTATATTATGGCTTTGTATCATTACATATCTTTTGCCAGATCACAGTTTTTCTATAATCATAAGTAGACAACTCAATTTTACAGGTTAAATGATCTGTTAAAACAAGAATACAGCATTACTCAAATATTGTCAGTCTCAAAGCTGTTACCAATAAATGCTTTCCCATTTTTGTAATAAGGGTATCTATAATTGCTATTCTTGGCTGCCATCCTGACTATGTTTAGAATAAATTATAATCCAGAAATGGAGGATGTACCTGAGAGAGAGATTGTCTGTTTTGTTTGAAATGTGTGAATCCACTTCTCGTCTAGACCTTTGAGGTAGGAAGACACACAGCTTTGATCTGGATCTTGAGATGGAATGAGGCCATACCTTGTGCTGGAAGTCTGTATAAGGACATGGAAAAGTACAGTTTTGTTGATGTGAGAAAGAGAGGGAGAGAGAGAAAGAGAGACGGAGAGGCAGAGACAGGGACAGAGAGACAGACAGAGAGGCAGAGACCGATTCATTCCATAAGTTTTATGACTCTAGAGAACCATGACTAATATTGTATGCAATATTTACATAATGACATAGATATCAGTCTTCCTACAATATAGAAATATCAAATCATAACCAATCACAGAGTTTTCACTGGAGACAAAGAAAGACTTCAATGAGTTGTTGCTTGATGCGGTTCTTGTGGAGCTACAAATTCTTCAGAATCTTATCACGAAAGGAAACTTGAAATACTTGCCACCCAGTGAATAATATTCCAAGATACCAAAGGTAAACTTGTGTTAGGAAGGGCAGCAATCAGCCTTAAATCTAGGAAATTATCATACAGAGTACATCTCTCCTGGCTATATACCTTTAATTGAAATCTGGATTGCAGTACTCATGAGCAAGAATTGCCCTCACTCTCCAATCTCTGGTTAACTTCCTTGCACAGCAAAAGGAAGGGATGGATGTTAGACCCAATAGGCCACATTTCGCTGAATGTTCTGAAGGCATTTAAGTGACCCTGCTACCTAGTAAGTATCGTGTCCTTTCTAAGAGAGATTCCATGTCCCTTTCATCCCTCCTTCTATTTTTCCTGTGGGGTGGGAGCACGTTCTCAGAACAGATCCATTCATTTGCCTGCTTCTTGATTTCCCTGATGATGTGAGTGACCTATAATACAGCCTGATGCGTCTCACTCCTGCTGGGAGTTTATGGTGAGTCATGTGGCTGCCTATGGAAAGTTCTTGCCTGGCACAGGAAAACTAAAAGAATAATTTAGCAGAAGCATTTAATTTACACAAGCTCAGCTAAGAGTCATAGAGAGTGGCAATGGGGTAAGGATGGTCTTTGTTCTTCACCAGCGGGATCACGGCATGGAGCTCCAGACAGCCCCTCACGTGAGGGTCACCCCACTTCTCCCAGACCTGCCTGCCCACTAGGCTCTCCTTCACCCTCAGCAACATTTCCCAAGTAGTTCATCTTCAGTGCTTTCCTCTGAGTTGTCCACATTCCACCTCTTTCCTTTTCAAACATTTATTTATTTATTTATTTTATATGTGCATGTACCTCATACATGAAGGTTGGCAGACAAGTTGAAGGCATCAGTTCTCTGCTTCCAGCATGTGAATCCTGGGGACTGAACTCGGATATGTAGAGCTTTGACCCATTGAGCCATCTCAATGGCCAATATCTAGCTCGTTTAGGGGAAAATGATTTCCCCCATCTCCTTAGCATGTCGTTAGGTGAATCAGCTCTCCTCACGTTCTGTACTTTTAATGTTATATTTTCAAATAACTTCAGGATTATTTATAAAAAAGATAGACTAGCAGTGCAAAGAGATCCACTAATTTTTATATTGCCGGAACTTGGTTCACTCTTTCTCATGTATTTGTGTATTATGCCTTATGCTTATTTCAGATGAACTTTAATATGTGTTTGGGAGACAAAGAGGGAAGAATTTGTCCAGAAGCCAAATGTCAGCTCACCTGAAATGGGCAGAACAGCAGAAACAAGAGACCTGCTGCCTCAGCAAGGTAGAATGAGAGAATAGACTCCTGAAAGCTGCTCACTGACCTCTGAACACATATTGTGGTATATTTGTGTGCACACACTCATGCATGTAAGCACACACACACAACACAGACACACACACACACACTAAATATACAGGAAGACATCAATGTTTAAAAAAAAACGGCCAAAGGAGTTTGTATTCCTCTCTGGAGAGCTTCTTTCTCTGCTGTTAGCATTATACCCTGTTGGGCCCCATTTTGGCCCTGCCTTGGGCCTTGAGGACAAACCCGAGCCTGGCTCAAGTTTCTGCGGCCTTGTGGGAGAGCCTAAGTCTGGCTTGAGTTCTGAGACCTGTCTCAGTCACTTCTGTATCGGGGTGACTCAGCAAGATCTGTTTGGCCCTGCCTCTGCCCCGTTGTTGGCCCTGTCAAGATACCCCTTGCCCTTCATCACCCTTCCCCACCTCCTACATCATCCTCCCCCTCCAAAAATCCCCTGCCCTATACCCGGAACTTATATGGGCAGGGGCATAATATAATAAAGTTGAGTTCCTGCTTCAACAAGACTCCTAGCCTGGGCCCGGTGTGGGTTATTTTAGGGCCGTTGATACTCACCATCCTGCTCAGCCCCGGACAGACCCTGCCCTGCAGCAAATCCTAACTTGATCAGTGTAAGCTCTCACGGTACTTTCCTTTATCCTCTTCCCTACGTCCTGGAACGAATCATTGGCTGAACATTTTTGAAGTACCTGAGTGCGTAGGCACAGCACGAGGTCCTACGATCAGGGGTGTGGTCAAATCTTGGTAGTCCTGTGAAATGTTTTATTTTGGCATCTGTTCTTTACCAGCTGGCCTCCTATGAGGAATGTTGGTAACATCTTGTATTTTACTGCTTATGGAGATCTATTTTCCAAGGTTGCTGAAGCTCACACAGGACCTTCTCTTTTTACTAACCTAGCCCTTGCCTGGACGTTACAAGGAAAGGGGTTTATTTTAATAAATTATTAATATCACATTCTTTCTGAGTGCCAGTTTGTGCTTTTTATTTCGCAAATGTATCTTGTTCACAGAAGAAAAATTGTGATGGCCCAGAATTTGATAAGCAAACCAGGAAATAGACTTCTAAACTTGAAATGAAAATGAGCAAAATTTTAATAGTGACTATTAGGTCAATGAAATTAACCCTGCACATGGCATTTGCACTGTATGTACTTGTCCTTGTGACCATGGTTAGGCTCCTGTTAGTCATGATTCCTCAGTTTTGCCTTAGGAAAAACTCATGTGTGTTAAGGAGGGATCTCTGTTCGATCGGTTTTCTTAGGTTTTCTTGGGACAGGATGTTCAATACCAAATATCTATCAATGCTGAGCAGCAGTCAGCCATGCAGGGCAAACAACTAGTATTCTAGAATGTACCTGAATTATATGCTATATTGGAGTAAAATAGGCTTTGTGCTACAATATTTCTCCCAATCCTAAGCTCATATAAGTGTGATAAGTGTATGTCAGATATCCCTGACTAAACTATGATGGTCAGTGGATTAAAGAAAGTTTGATTTGGGGCTCAGCAGTTAGGAGCACTGACTGACTGCTCCCCAGAGGTCCTGAATTCAATTCCCAGCAACCACATGCTGCCTTTCAACCATCTGTAATGGGATCGGATGCCCTCTTCTGGTGTACATGAACACATTGCACTCGCATAAAATAAATAAATGAAAAAGACTAATTTAAAAAAAAAACAAAATTGAAAAACAAAAAAGAAAGTTTGATTTATTGATATTTTCAAAGTACAAATGGCTTATCAGATCATAACCTCATCATAATTTGTGTAACATCTATTAAATGAACAACATGAAATGAAGGGTAATGATGTAAAGTAACTTATTAGGGCATATGTGTGTGTGTGTGTGTGTGTGTGCTATTATAATTATTTTATATATAATACATATAATGTTTAGACATGTAAAATCTCTAATTTAATGCCCTACCTTTCAAATTGCTTATAGATTAAGGAAAGAATAATAAATAATATATATAAATAGCTGCTAGATCATGGATGATATTAAAGGTAATATATAACTATCTCCCCATCATTATTAAATGTCTCATGTAGGAAAGGAAAATTAAATGTACCTAGGAAATGAAGGGAAGTTTTATAAAACAGTATTTCAATGCAACCTTGAAAATTAGTGGGATGTCCACATTTATGACTTTGAAGTTGTACAAGTAGGGATTCCAAGATGGAACGCAGGGAAATGGGTGAGCACATACATTGGGATTCTGGAGTAGTAACTTCATGTAGAGTTGCTAGAGGGGAGGAATGAGGAAGGGGAAAGGGGGGAAGAGGGAGAAAGCATTGATTATTAATATCACAGGAAGGTGGTAATTTGTCTAAGTTTCATCTTGCTTAACAACCCCAGGCAGAGAGATGTAAGTACATTATTAGGTATTGTGCTGGTTTGAAGGAGAATGCCCTACGTATGCTCATAGGTAGTGGTGATATTTGAAGGATTAAGAGGTGTGGCCTGCTGGAAGAAGTATGTCACTGTGGGGTAGGCTTTGGGATTTTAAGTGCTCAAGCCAGGGAGTCTATCTATCTATCTATCTATCTATCTATCTATCTATCTATCTATCTATCTCCTCTTACTGCCTGCCCACCCTAAGGTAGAACTCCCAGCTACTTCTGCAGCACCATGTCTGCCTGTGTGCCACCATGCTTCCCAATAATGGACTAAAACCTAAAATGGTAAGCAAGCCTCAACTAAATGCTTTCCTTTATGAGAGATGCTGTGGTCATGGTGACTCCTCACAGCAATACATCACTGAGTAAGGCAGGTACTAAGGAAGTGGTTGTCAATTTAATGGAAATCATAATTTTACCTTGAAGATGAAACAGAAATCAACGTGGAATGTTACAGCTGTCTTGAGTTATACTCCTGTATCTATTGTACAGAAATAAACATCCATTGGGCACAATTAAATACAATTTCTTTAAATAAATATTTCTGAATATTTATTGTTTTTCAACAACTTGCCATGTGGCCTATGCTTTTCTACCAAGAGAAAAATCTATGTATTTCCTCTTCTTCCTCCCCTTTAGACATTTAATTTTAATCTTAGTTATAAATTAAAATAACGTTCTGAAAAATGCCCAAGATTGAGAAATGACAAATCCTCTTGGAAACAATTTAAAAAATAGGTATTTTATGGGCAGGGCCTTAGATTTTTCATAGTTTTTGCACAATGTTACTGATGGGCACATTGTAGAAATGAGTGTGGCGTTGTAGAAAGCTGTTAGTTCCTCATTCAGATGACTCGCTGAAGTATTTGCTTTTACCCTTCTGTCAGTAATGTATTTGTTTCTATACTAAATGCACTTTCGTTGCACACAACAGCCCATTGTGTGGCTAGCACGGGGACCTACGGCCATAGGAGAGGATGAAAGTCTTCAACCTGATCCCTACTCTCATTATATTCACCACACACACATTAATAAAGATAAAGAGTGTTTTAGAACATAGTGCTAACGAAATCACAGTTATGATTTTATATCAGTCTACTGACTTGATTGTCTAATGGCCACAGAATATTCCTTCTCCAGTGCTCAGAATGCTCCTCTTGGCCATCAAGAAACCTACCGAATAATTAGGAAACAACACTGCAAATCCATCACTTCTACTGAGAGCACACTGTGACATCCCTCAGGATCATGAGCCTCATCTATAAGAAACAGTGAAGGCCAGAGGATGCTGATCGGGGAAGTAGGGTTGGCTGTGAAATACGATCAAACACAAATCCAACTCACCCCAGTAACTCTTTCTCTACAGTTTTTCTTCTCAGTGTCACCTGTCAGGCAACAGCCTTGACCTCATTTGAGGCTTGATTCAAAATGTGGAATCTCATTCTAACTTTAAGAAGCTTGATCCTGAATGACCCAGCCTCGTATGGCAATCTAAACTCTGAGAAGCATCTGAACACACCCAAAGTAGGCAGCGTTCACTTTTCAGTTCATCATATCTGCTCCATAACATCATATTGATATTAATAGAAACTAAATTCTCTTGGCATGGCACAGTCATCGACCTCCACTAGGAGAAATGGTGATAACAGTTTCTGAAAAACAAATGCTCTTAGAGCTTTGACAAAGTTTAAAAGATAGTGCATCTATTAGCCTTGCTTCTTCTGGTACCCTGTAGTTTCCAATATAACTGACGCCGCTGCCTGTTTGTAGCCTTACATTGCTGTAAAAGATAACATATTTTAATCTCAATTCTGTTCTCTCCTGAATAGGAGGACTTAAGGAAACAACTGTCTAAAAGCTTATTTTAATCTGTTACATAATTCCTTTAAGTAGAATGTCACAGCACCCACTGAAAACTGTATTTCCTTAATCCACACGGTTATCTGATGAGCCACCCCTGAAATGCCTCTCGGGGGGAAGGGAGCTTCAATTGCTTCCTTTTTATTTCAGTGCAACTATTTTTCTTATTCAGGATTAGTTTGTGGAGGCAAGAATACACCTCAAATATTTTATTTTCGAATTCAAAATACATCTCCACTGTGCTTTCAAGAAAGTGTCAAAAATTTAAGAAAAAACAATAGCCTTTCAAAATGATATCAAAAGCTTGTTTTCCGAGGAAGACAATGGCAGATATCTAAATGTTGACTCTCCTTTGTGCTCACATTAATGGATGTTGCAAGAAGTATAGAGCTCTTAAGACTTCCCACTGCTTAGCACATGCTCTGCCATAGCAAGTTCAAAGCCTATGGCACGACTGTACAGCAGAACATCTGACAGTGTCATCGACTATGCCTCCTTCTAAAGATCATGCTCGTTTTACATGTAAAAGACATGTGAAGATTAGTTAAAACATTCCCTCCCTCTCTCCCTCCCTCCTCTCTCTACTTCTCCCTCACCACCACCGGGAAATGAAGTGTGTGAGTAGCGATCAGCTAGATAAAAAGCAGGGGAAAGGTCCTTTTCAAGGAGAGGTTACTACTGTCTTCATATTGTAAAATCTTTCGGCCAATCAGCTGTTCTCTACGTGTCTGTCAGCGGCATGTTACATGACTTATAACCTCCATCTTCCGGAAGCATCCTGGATCTTATAACTCCACCTCCCAACCTCCTCGCATGTTGTTCAGCTAGAAAGATTAATGATTCTACTCCGGCTCCCTTATCTTCGTACTTTGGGGTACCTGAAAGACAGTTCTTTAGCCTCTGTCTTTCCTTCTCTACAAGCTTCTAACTGGCCTGGGTACCAGACGCCAAGCTCCCACAGAAGACTCCAGCTCCTATTTCAGGTCTCTGCTCCTCCCACTCTAGGCTCTAGGCCCTCACTTTTATGTTTGCTGACCGTCCTGTGGAAAGATTTAGCTTCCAAGAACAACCAACCAACCCTCTTCCAACAGCCTCTGGACACAGGAAGTACAACCCAGTGCTTCCGAAAACTCTGGCTACAGCCTTCACTTCTTTCATAGCCTGTCTCCAATCTATTAACCAGTTGTGCTCGTCTTCTTTTTTTGTGTATGTCACATGACAGCTACCGCTGCTGCTCAAACTTCCATTTTCCCACCAGGTCCGTCTTCCTCCCATCTTACTGCTTGACTTTGCCAATTCTGAGGATGACAAGCCAGGGTTTACAGCACAAGTCAGGTCCTGTCTTCTCGCCTTGAATAGAGCACAACAAAAGCTCTCTGGGCAGTTTTAAAGATTTTTTCCAAAAAAGCCCAAGTCCCTGTAAAATTCGTTTTGTATTACTGTTTGCCCTCTTCTGTCCAGCCAGCTCCAGCTCCTCATCCCTGGGCTAAACTACATGCTACCCCCCCCCCAGCCCCCGTCTTCTCCGCAGCCTTTTCTTTGGTTTACTTCTTCACTTCGTTCACATTAGAACCCTTAAGAAGGGAGCGGTGTTGACAAACTCCTCTCTTCTCCCATCTTTCTCCTTCTATACCCTTTTATCCTCAGTTCGATTCTTGTTCTTATAACTACAGTTACAGCCCACACCTAATTGTCCATTGTCCATCTTCCAAATAGAATGTAAGATGTGGGCCTCACATGTTTGGTTCTGTTCTCTGGAGCAATAAACAGACACTCGATACATGTGTATGTAGGAGGAAACTATGCAGAGATTAATGTAGAAAGTATATCCAAAAGTTCTTTCTAGGGGCAAGCACTGTGGGAGGTATCTGCTAGAGGTGTGTGCGAGAGGTGTATTGTGACGTAATATGGTATATGGTCGGTACGTCTGTGAACATTCACTTTATTTACGTTGAAGTGCTATTTTAAAATTTTGTGAGCAGTGACAGCCAGATATGGATTAAAGCAACTTTATACATCTTTGATTATGTGCCCCGTGTTATGTACTGGTAAGAGCCATCGCAACCAAGAAAACGAATAAAAACCGATCCCGTGTGATGATAAACTTAAGGGAACCATAATGTATTGGTTGCTATACCATTCTCCCTATGCCCTAAGCAAATCCTACTTTGGGATCTCTCTCTGTACACAGTGAAAAACCTCAGGTCAGTAATGGGATCAAAGCTGGATATCTGGCTGCAACTTTCTGCAAAACTTTGCTATTTACTCTACCTTACAGTAGATTCTCTGCAGTGGTTTCAGAGCACAGGGCAGTTTCCTGAAGGCTGGGAGCAATTGTTGACAGTGGTATTTGTTAACACAAAAGACTCTCTCCACCACCATTGCTTTTTAATGAATCTACGTCATGGCCCATCATGCTTATTGCATGCTCTGTAACTATGGGTGTTAAGCTTGCTAATTGTATGTAACCTCCAAAGCAGTAGTAGTGAGTTTCTTTTGAGTGAATTACAGACATAATCAAATGACACAGTGTCCTATTTGAACTGTAAACAGCTTCCTGGATAGACAATCAACATCAGACATAAAACTTTCTTTTTTTTTTTTTTTTTTTTTGTAAGAGTTGCTCATGATCTATTTCCCGTGGGAGTACAAATCTTCATAGATTTGAAAATCCATAAGAAAAGTGAACGAGAATTCTTACATTTTTCTCTCTCAGGCTAAGCATTAAAATAAGCCAGCATCTGTCAAAGTGACAGCCTAGATACAGACTTCAAATAACACTGCATCCTCATTTTTTTTCTGACATTGTCCTCCTACATCAAATTTGGAGGGGACCACAGTCTGGGATGCAAAGTAGCTCATTCATATTTTAATTCAGGCAAAGAGATATGAACTTAATCTCAAACTTTCACACAGTTGTGTTATGAATTTATAACAACAGCTCCATAATTTATAGGTGGATGAGATGTATTTCCCAAAGAGCTTGAGATGACTAATGAAAACCGTGTCCCACTTGAGCAGCTGAATAGGTAATGGAGCTGCAGGTTTGACTTCCAAATCACTGAGCTCATCCTGAGTAGATAGGGGATCTCCCATTCCTCTACAATACCAAATAAAGGTAAAGGTATGTGCCATGAGGTTCAGTGGCATAACTGAACAGCAGGCACCAAGTGCCTACTTATATCTGAAAAAAGAAAAAAAAAAAGACTTAAGAGACCATTTCAGAATTTGTATATTTGTCAAGCATCTCAAGTCAAATAAAAATGTTGACAATTGTTGTAATCTTACAGTCTGTTAGCACATGAGCATATTCTGTGTGTCAGGCACTATTAAGAGTATCAACATTAATATACTCAGCTCTATGTAGACATTAGGACACTGGCAGCTGTCCCTCCAATGACCTCCCAATTCCAGTTCCTTCTTTACCCATATACACCCTGTTTTAAAACATGTTTTGTTGTGTTTTAGTTTACTCTTAGATCAACACTTTTTTTTCTAATGCACAAACGTTTCTTGCACTGATATCCCCACCCTTGCCCCTTGTGCCTATCAGGACGGTAAGAATATTAGCATAGAAGATCCACATTTTCTTAATCTTACAACAGAAAACTCTCAACCAAACTTCACCATGATGGAGGAGACCCATAAAAGTTCTCTGAGTAAAGTCTGATATCATAGCCCATAAGCTACAAGTTATGTTCTCTGTCCCCAAAGCTACTTCGGGTCCTTGAAAAGCAAGAACATATGCAGGAAATTATGCATTGAGAGGCATTGGCTGAGCACACACCGGAGAGAAATGACTTTTGTCATTAGTGTGTGACACAATTTGAATCACATGAAGAAAAGACACTCAGTAGCCAAGATAACACCTGTCATTTGGGAAGACAGTACCCCGTTTCTACGGGAAATTCAGAATGTTCTCTACTGAGAATAGCCCTCCAGTAACATTGCAAGCTCCTTACATTTGTGTTTGGTCAGCATCAGAGGATGCAAGGGAGATAACCACACTCCAGATTTCCCAGGCTTCTGCTGCAAATAGCAGTGCAGCCAGAAAGAGAATAGCCTTTCTCACAAAATCTCTCCTCCAAATTTACATGCAAAATGTTCATCCCTGAGTTGATCTACAAACCATTGCCTAGAACATTAACCTTGATTTGTTATCTAAAAGAAACAACAAATCTGAAAACAGGTTTTTATTAATGACGATTTTTGGTTCAATTACTTTGTCTCGAATCTCCAAACAGAAACGGTTCAGGAAGCAGGCACCAGCTTTCCATTTTAACAAACAATTTGCTTGAAGAGCAAAAGCAAAGCAACAGCGTCCTGAAAACATAACACTCAGGGAGCACAATCAAATACTTTCCTATGCACGCTATTTCCCTGCATTAGCTAGCCAATGAAGCTAAAAATGGTACTGGGGAAGGGACAGAGAGCAAGACATATGTCCATTACTCACACTCAGCACAAGCACAAATCTGGAGGTAAAATACAACTCCAGGGCTAAGCAGGCCTTGCCTCTGCTCTGTAGGAAGAGTACACACACACACACACACACACACTCACACACACACAGAGGTTCATCTACTTGGCAATTCTAAATAGTCGAACATCACACTGCATTAAAGCCATCATAAATATAAGAATGAATGTGGAAATTTACAATGATAATTTAAATGGTAAATTTCACCCCACAAAGATTAACACTAAAGCAGGAAAAAAAAAGGTTGGGGGTGGGGTGAGAGGGAGAGACTGGGAGAAGAGGAGGAAGGGGAAGTTGTGATATAAAATAAATAGTTAACTTAATTGATTTTTAAAAAAAAATTTGCCAGCCTAAAATACTGCACCAAATAAAAGTGTCTTTCAGTCATAAAAATAAAGGACAGGAAAAGAAAGAAAGAGAGAGGGGAGAGAGAGAGAGAGAGAGAGAGAGAGAGAGAGAGAGAAGAACGAGGAGGAGGAGGAGGAGGAGGTAAGGAAGGAAGAAAGGAAGGAAGGAAGGAAGGAAGGAAGGACCAGAGATGCTAAGAGCCAGTGGAAGAATAAAACCTTTTAAATCTTAATACCTCCCATGGTTTTTGAAGAAAGGGCTCACATTTTATTCTGTATTGGGCCTATGTATACATCTAAAACTGCCCATTAAATGTTTAAATAAGAAAGCATGGCTGTTCAGATTAAGAGGATAAATGTCCTTCATTGAGGAATACTGCTTGCTGGTACCATATTCATGGACCCATGTCTACATATAACACCTGACTTTATTCTCCACACAATACCAGCTGTTCTAACTTGTTTTCTGATGCTGTGATAAGGACCATGGCCAAAAACAAGTTGGGGAAGAAAGGCTTTATTTGGCTTAAACTTCATAATCCCTTTCTATCATTGAAGGAAGCCAAAGCAAAGGCTAGCCGGGTAGAAACTGGAGGTGGAAACTAAAGCAGAAAAACTGCTTACAGGCTTGATCCCCACGCCTTGCTCGGCTTGCTTTCTATACAACCCAGCACCACTTGCCCAGCAGTGCCATGCTTCTCGTGGATTGGTCCCTCCGGTGGCAATCATTAATCAAAAAAAATGACTCACACAGATTTGCCTACAGGCCAACCTAATGAAACACTTTAACTGAGGTGCTTGCGGTCTTCTCAGATGACCATATCTTGTTAACTTAACAAAATCCCAAACAAACCACAATGACAAAGAATATCTAACCAGGCCAGGAGCATAGTGAAAGAGTATCATCTTCATTTTCTTCTCACTTGAACATCAGTAGCCCCAGAAAGAGTGACAAAAAGTCTTCAGTGTTCACTAACAGAAATTACAGTCCCTGCGTAAACTTGAGCAAGCTGCTTAAGTTTTCTGAGTCTCCTTGTACTTCTGCAAGTAAATGAGGAGATATGGGTCCCCCTTGTTCTAACTGAGCTAATTAACATACATTTTTGTCTTCCAGCCATCTGGAAAACTCCCGAAAAGAAAAAAAGAAGGAAGGGAGGGAGGGAGGGGAGGGGAGGGGAGGGAAGAGAAGGGAAGGGGAGGAGGAAGGGAGAGGGAAGGAGAGGGGAGAGGAAGGGAAGGGAAGGGAAAGAAGGAAGGAAGGAAGGAAGGAAGGAAGGAAGGAAGGAAGGAAAGAAAGCTGACTTCTTTAAGATGTGTCAGTTTGAAACATAACAAAAGCAGCAACACATTTTTTTTTCTTATGATTGCTTGACTTTTGTTATTGATTATCAGAATCATTTAACTCTACAACTAAGCATTGTTTTTTTTTAAAGAAATCAACATAAAAAATACTAGTACAAGTAGTGGTAAGGGAATACATTTTTCAACCTTGAGAGTATAATGACCAAACATGCATTAGTCAGTGGAGCAAAAGAGCCAACCAACCAAACAAACAAACAATCCCACAGAGTTCAGACTCTGTAAACATTAACCATGCTGGGCAATGCCATCTGGGAGTGCAAACACTGAAAGAAGTTCAGACATAATGACAAGATTCATAGCAGTACCCATCTCACATGCAAAAACAACTAAGTAGTAAATACATTTTATCGAAGGTTCTTATTTTAGACAAAAAAAAAACAACAAACCTTTCTCCTTGGTTTTCTTAGAATGGGGACACAAACATTTAGCTTTAATTTATGATTTGAAGTTCTAAGTTAGATATTTAACCACATGCAGAAAGGAATCAATTCCCGTTTCTGGGCAGTGAGGTAGACCCATTTTATCTATTAACACCCCCCCCCCGAAAATCCTGGGCTACTGTATTTCAAATGAACAAGAAAGGTCTATGAGAGAGGGGGAGGGGGAAGGAGAGGGGGAGGAGGGGGGCACATGGACTTTACATGACTTCAGGACCTGAGGCACAGTGCACGGATGAGTTCCATAGTCTTGGAGTATAGGGTTTTTTAGACTGGGAAGAGAAAGCTGGAGAACCACAAGGCTGTTCATCCCAGTTCTGTAGACAAAGAGAGCTGAGTTATCTGGCTTCTGGAGGACCTTGAGGGTGCAGATTAAACCCAACCATGACTGGTGGTGTTGCTCCTATGACTATGGTAGTAACCTCTTGGCCACTTCACAAGCTTTAAATCAGACCCAGAGTCCTATGGCATGAACTGATATGAGATTGAATAACATAGGGCAGCTGACATTTCTCATCTGAAACCAAAAGAATCAAGTATACTGGAACAATATTTTCAAAACTATCCCTAGCCAGAGCATTCTTCATGGATAAATAAAAAAGCAAGAAGTACTGAGAAAAATATGGCACGATCATCACCAGACTTTAAAAGAATGGCCCAAATAAGCTTTGTTCATTGCTTGAGAATTTCATTTCCATATATAATGTGTTTTGAGCTTCCCAGTCTCCAGTCTCCCTCCCAACCCCCAGTTCATGTCTTAACCCTTCCACTACTTTTTTTTCTCAACCTTGTGGGCTTTGTTTATAAACCACAGAGTCTACCTAGTAATTCCCCATCCCTGAAAAAAACAGACTCTCTCTTCCAAAGCAATCAACTGTCAATAGCTCCTCGGCTAGAGGGAGTATCTCATGCTCTCCTTGCCCATCCACGCTGGGATTTCAGCTGGCATGATCTTCATGCATCCCTAGTCACTGAGTTCATACGTGCAATAGTCTAGTCATGTCCTACAAGCATTTATTTGTTGCAAACATCCATTATCTCTGGCTCTTAATCCTCCCTCCTCCTCTTCTATGATGGCCACTTAGGCTTGCATGGAAGGACTATGATATAGGTGTCCTATTTAAATCGGATTATTCTATAGTTCATTAGTCTCTGCATGTTGACCAGCTGTGGTAATCACCATCTACTGCAAAAAGAAACTTCTCTGATGAGGGTTAATGGATGCACTAAACTATGGGTGAGAAATGAGGAAAATTTTAACACTATGTCTATTTAGCAGAATAACAGTATTAGATTCTCCATTAGGTCCTATAACCTGGCCATCCATATTTCTTGGCATTTTTGACAACTGATGGTTCCAGGCACGAGTGGACCTTAAGTCAAATAAGAAATTAGATGTTAACTCTCAGGCCACTAAGGCCTCTTTGGGGACATTTTACCAGGAAAATTGCTATTATACTTTGCAGTATGGCTATAAAAGGCAATATCAAGGATCATTATGTGACAGCATTGACTTATATCTTGACTAAATCAATGTCAAAATCTTGGTTGTGATTTTCACCATATTTTCTATAAGGTGATACCTTCTGGCTGGGCATGCTGGTGCACAACCCTGAAACTAGGACTTGAAAGACTTAGGGGGCTGAAGCAGGCAAATCATGAGACTGATGCTTACCTGGACTCTTCATAGGAATTCTCGATTGCTCTATCTATCTATCTATCTATCTATCTATCTATCTATCTATCATCTATCTACCTATCAATCTATCATCTATCTATCTCACACATACATACACACATGCATGCTCCCTCTCTTTCTCTCTCTCTCACACACACATACAGAGAGAGAGAGAGAGAGAGAGAGAGAGAGAGAGCGAACAGTGTGATCGTCTAATAACAAGTAGGCCAAGGAGACATAGGATCTATCTATATTATTTCTTACCACATGTGGGATTATATAGTCTTCTAAACATTAAAAAGATGTAATTTGAAAAGAATAAATCAGAGTTTCTTTCAATCAAATCTTAGATCTACATGAACATAAAAATATTTGGAAACTTTCCAAAAATACTCATCAGTAACTGAAGAGAGTGATTGTTTATTCAGATATAAAAGTAATTCTCCAAAGAAGCTGTATTGCTGATGTCAGTTGATCCTCACTTTACAGCTGAGCATCAATTTCACAAGCCATAAACACTCCTCCTTACTTCTGATGTTGGTGATGTACCCCTTGACTCCTGATTTTCCAAGTGATGTACCCCATGACTCCTGATTTTCCAAGTGATCAACTCTTGTATCACATATAAAGGTTTTGAGTTGGAAAAGGTTAAAATGTCACTGAGATAAAATTTCTCATATAAAAGATAAGAAAAAAAGAAGCCCAGAGAGCAAAATTGAGGCAGCCAAGGTCTCATAACTAATTTGTAGCAAGGACAGTTCTGGACCTTCAGTCTTTGGCTCCAAGACCATTGCTCTCACCCTTAACATTTTTAAATTTCTGTCTTCATAGATGGCCCATACATATATCTTAAAGCAACTGTGCGTGTGTGTGAAGTCAGCTTGCTGATTAGCTTATATGATTATAGAAATACATGTGAGATTTTATTAATAATGTATGGAGAGAAATAGTGAGACTTTAAGCTTGACTGGGTTGCTGAGAAAGGATAGATTTATTAGGACGAGAGTGTTCACGTGATCTGGGTGATGGAGACATTAATGTCTAAGCTGAGCCCTCTGATACATGTAAATGAACAGTCAAAATTCTAATGTTCGTTTAAATAGTCCAAAAATATTGATGGACCTGAGCATGGTGGAATGCAATATTAAAGGCAGTGTAACTTTAATACCGTTCAGAAACTGGCTCTCAGCTTCCTGTACCCCATTAAACTAAGTGTATGTAATTGTAACCCAAACATAACAAAACTCTTTCTGTGACCTTTGGAGTGTATACACTGACACAATTCAAAAATCCAATGTCAAATGTGTTTTGGGGTGATACCGCAGTGAAATTCAGGCCTTGGAAAATACCGAGAAAAACATGAATTTCACAGCATGTGCAACGTATGTGCAATGTATTTTTCTACTTAATGATGGCGGCTGTCACCATTCTAGAATTTCTAATCCTTCCAAGCTGCCAAACAGATTTCTGTCTCTGGTATTTGGGATCTACTTTCTGCCTTTGATTATTACCTGCAAATTTAGTCCCTCTCCCTCTCCCTCTCTCCCTCTCCCTCTCCCTCTCTCCCTCTCTCCCTCTTCCTCTCTCCCTCCCTCTTCCTCTCCCTCTCCCTCTCCCTCTCTCCCTCTCCCTCTCCCTCTCTTTTCATCTCTCCCTTCCCCCACTTCTCTTTTCCACCCTCTTCTTTCTCTTATCACTCCTTCTTCTCCTCCCACACCATCCCTTCCTTCCTATAGCCTCTCCTCTCACCACCTATTCCCTTCCCAGATCAACCTTCTTTGATGATGACACTTATTATCATATGGCAACCTGATGTCATCCAGACGGGACGACCCAGATTAGAGGTATGTCTGCCCACCTCAAGATCCACATCAAAGCAGTATGTCTTCTTGCCTCAAGACTAATATTTCAGGTGTGTCTTCCTACCTCAAAGGTCTGGACTGGAAGGGGATTCATCCCACCAAACCAAACAGAAAAATATTTCAAAGGTGTGCTCTCTATTCAAGGTTATAGTTCATTCCAAGAATAGCCATCACAGAAACACGGTCTAAAGCCTGAAACTTATACACCATTTGAGCAACTGCTCATGAATGGAGCATATAGGCTTGGAAGTTACTTCCTGTGAATCAGTGAGGAAGAGAGGTGTTTGTGAAGAACTCTGAGAAATCACTGGACCGTGGATTACTGAGACTAATAGAGATATATAGACATACATAGGTAGAGTATTGATTATTTATTTATTTTGTTTGTTTGCCAGTGTGTGTATGCATCTCTCTCTCTCTCTCTCTCTCTCTCTCTCTCTCTCTCTCTGTGTGTGTGTGTGTGTGTGTGTGTGTATTTGAACCTGTCTGCACCTACCTACAGACATTGTAAGAGGATGTGAAGTACCCTGGAGCTAGAGTTACAGGTTGTTGATGTGAACTGACTGACCTGGGTACTGGAAATAGAACTAAGTCTTCTGGAAGAGCTGCAGTCTTAACCATTGAGCCTCTTCAGATCCACTAAATTAGTTTAAAACATTTTTTTTTCAATAATAAGTTAACTTACATTTCCTGTACCTATTTACTTAATAAGTTTTTCCATCTGTAACACTTCATTAATCAAAATATAAATACATTATACAACTGTATAAAATAATTTTAATTCTAACTATTATAAAAACCTTTTTTTATTTTTAGAAGGTGTGTGTGTGTGTGTTTGTGTGTGTGTGTGTGTGTAATATAAGAATACTTAACAGCGCTATGGGATAGTTTACACCCATTCCACCAGACACACAGGAATGGTACAAAGCTTTAACATTACAGTGGACCATGGTGTCACTAGGTGGTTGTGGTGGAAGGAATGGAAGTGTTCCCATCGTTTAATATGCCTGTGTGAATACTTAGTCCCCAGCTAGTGAAAATGTTTAAGAGGGAATGTTTAAGTGATTAAGTGGCCTTGTTGGGGGAGTTATGTCACTGAGGGTTGGGCTTTGAGCTTTTAAATGTCGGTGTCATTCATAGAGACCTCCCTCGCTCACTCACTCTCGCTCACTCTTGTTCAGAGAGAACTCTTGCTCTCTCTGCTTCCTGTTTGGGTATCAGGAGCACCATGCCAGCACGCATGCCTGCTGTCATACTCCCTGCTGTGATGGTCATGGATTCTAGCCCTCTGTAACTGTAAGCCACTGATTAAATGTTTTCTTTTATCAGTTACTTTGGCCATGGTGTCTCATCACAGCAATAGAAAAATAACAAAGACAGTGAGGAGGAATTTCATCTTGCCAAACAGCAGTTGAAAAGGGGTCTTTCAAAGATGCAGTGCTGTTATTTGCTACACGACTGTATTCAGTTGTTTAACAATCACAACTGTTGGGATTAGTGGCTTTTTGATAACACTTTTTTTCCCTTAGCTACATATTGATTTCACATCTGTGATGTGTGGTAAATATTTTTCATCAAAGACACACAATCACCAAATGATGGCATCGCTTGTGTTTAAATAAATACGACAATGAAAATTTAATATTATATCTGCTATATGCTTACAGGGGTATATGCAGAAATACCACAATTTTAGTCAAGAAAAGGGTCCGAACTTCAGTTCTGTTATCAAAGTGCCTTAGAAATGTGGAGAATAATTTACCCATGAGATAGTTCCAGATTTTGAGTTTAGAAGCCTTTTGTTTATGTTTTTACTTTTTTTGATAATATCATTCTTGAAGTACAAATATATCCAGAATATTTTGAAAAAATTTGAATGGTCAAACTCTGTGCTTCGATAAGTTAATGACTAAATTCAAGTTTGTTAGTCCAATCTGGCTTTCTTGGCACAGATTACCATTGCTTAAAATACTCATGATTTATGTTGTCACATGGTTATATGTTATAAATACATACAATATATTTATTATTCTGCTCATTTTAATTCTCATTTTAATTAACACTAATATATGACAAAATAAGTAGCACATATATGCATATATATACATATAAATATAAACAAAATTCAGAAACTTAAATGTACATTTAACAGTGTTAAATACACTTTTGTTGTTGTATAACCATTGTGAACACCCATCTCCATAACTTTCCTTATCTTTTGAAAGGGCTACATTACCGTATTAACGTATAAGCCCAAAGCCTCTGGTAGCAGATATTTCACTCTTTAGATAAGTGAGTTTTTGATTATGTTGGGTACATCATAGAAGTAGAGTCATTTAGTTCTTGTGCTTTTTTTTACTGCTTTATTTCACTTAACATAATGTCTTCAAGGTCCATCCTTGCAGTACATTTTGTCTGAATTTCTTTCCTTGTTTAGTCACAAAGCTAGGATCAAACATGGGGTCCTGTGTATGCTAGAAAACACTCCCCAGTGAGCTACACCTGCACCATTTCTTTGTTCTTAAAATTGAATATATTCTGTTTTATTAACATATATCATTGTGTTTACTCATCCACTCTAAGCTGGATAGACATAAGAATCAATTAGAACATCAGTGAGAAAGATGAAGGAAGGATGACAGTGGGGAGGTAGAAGGATAGGGATAGAAGACAAGAGCAAGACTCAAGGGAGTTGAGGCAGTATTACAGAGGAAGTCTAGGGAAGACGGAGCTAAGAATGAGCACAAAACAAGTGAAACAAGAAAAAAAGGAGTTAGTTTGGTATCAGAAATCTTTCATGTTCTATGTGTGGTGGTTTGAATATGCTTGGCCTAGAGAGTGATATTATTTGAAGGTGTGGCCTTGTTGGAGAAAGTGTGTTATTGTGCATGACTTTAAGACCCTCATCCTAGCTGCCTGGAAGCCAGTCTTCTCCTGATTGCCTTTGGAATGAGATGCAGAGCTCTCAGCTCCTCTAGTTCCATGTGTGCCTGCATCCTGCCATGTTCCCATCTTAATGATAATGGTCTGATTCTCTGGATCTGTAAGCCAGCCCCAATCAAATGTTGTCTTTATAAGAGTTGCCTTGGTCATGGTGTCTCTTCACAGCAGTAAAACCCTAACTAAGACAGAAGTTGGTACCAGGGAGTGGAGTATTATATGATAGACCGGAGCATGCTTTTGTTTGGAGGACTGTGGACTTTTGGACTTTGGAAAGCAGTGGAGTGCTTTAAGTTGCACTTAATGGGCTATCCAAATAGGAACATAGAAGTCTTTGTTGATGAGAGTGATTTGAACTATGCAGACCAGGCCCTAGAGGTCTCAATGGAGAAGAATTTCAGTATGTGGTATAGAGACTATTTTTGTAGTAATTTGGTGAAGAATGTGGCTGCTTTTTGCCATTGTCCAAAGAGTCTGCCTAAGGCTAAGGCAAAGAGATTTAGATTAATTGCTTTGAAAAAGGAAGTCTCAAACAGCCTGGTATAAATTGTGCTGTGTGATTACTAACGTTCAATCTTATAGAAAGTGTTTGAATGAAAAGGAACAAGCTGAGAAAGGAAAAATACAAAATTTATGGTTTAAATATATTAAAGGGACACCAGGAAGTAGAATGGCACTGGATCCTATGTTCTAGGAGATAACAGATTAAGGGAGTGGAATTTTAGGGCAAGAACCAACGCAACTAAATTTAGATCCAGGCATGGTGGTACATATCTTTAATCCCAGCAGACAGGGCCAGGCAGAACTCTGAGTTTAGTGTCAATCTACAGAGCAAGTTCCAGGACAGCCAAGCTTAGGCAGTTAGAGAGTTGCAAAACAGAAAGCTAGTGATAGAATAAAATGGGTCATGTTCCAGCTCTAGGAAGTAGCAGAACTCAGCAGCTTTGGCCATGTGGCCCTGTCTTTAGAGTCAAGAATAGAAGGGACTACTGGGACAATTGATGCTAGTTAGCTGGAGCCAAGAAATTAATGATGATTAATAAGAAACTAGCATCGCTGAGATAAAATCATCTGTGAAGTGTTTATGAGAACACAAAGAAACTGTGTTTCAAAGATAGCCAAGGTTGTACCTAGGGCTGCAGCTGGACTTAGTAATGTGTAAGAATCACCCACATGGTACTGGTTTTGAAGGTATAAAGGGGTCATGGAGAGCAGCTGAGGCTTGGCACTGTGAGAGACCAAGGTAAGTAATTTGTGAACATGCAGCCTCAGTTGACAGTTGACAGCCCAGGACTGAAGGAGTCATGCAGGTTGAGGCTTGCTATCATATACAACCTGTGAAAGAGAGGCTACTGAGAAGCTTAGTTGCAGCAGAATACCCCAGTATATTGGAGATGCCAGTACCATGGGATGATCTCCAACAACAGCAGCAGAAGTGGAGTGGAGTCAACCAGAACCTAGAGTGTTACAAAAAGTAAAGCTGGAGAAGTGACCCAAGCCCTTTGGAGGAGCCCAGAAGATCATGTGTGGATCTCAAACATTGGAACAAGAGCTGCAATGTTAAAGTTGCCTTGGAGACTCCAAGATATTCAAGATGCCATAGCCATGAGATATCTGCTGGGGAAAGCTAATAGCAGTGAGTGGAACTAGCCCAGGAAAAAGAACTTAGTTGGTAGGTGTGGCCTTTTTGGAGGAAGTGTATCACTGTGAACGTGGGCTTCATGTGAAATATAATACTAAATTTTGTATGTGAGAAAATTCTCGTATGCCAATAATAAATTTTACTTGATTACAAAGTTTAACCTTGAGGCTGAATAGGTTAAAAACATTTGTTGCCCTCCAGAGAACCAGAGTTCAGTTCTTTTCTAGAATCCATGCTGAGTGGCTCTCAACTTCCTATAACTTCAGCTCCACACACACACACACACACACACACTACACAACTAAAACTAAATCTTTCAAAATGCATAATCTCATCATGCTGTTTAATTATGTAGATTGGATCTTACCCAGGAATTTACTTCAGTATTCATCAAGGATATTGATCTGGTAAGTGTGTAAACAATGGATAAACTCCTGAAAGAGTGAATATTGTAAGTATGGGCATGGCCATGTCAAGGACCAGTGTCTCAGACCCTTGAGAATACAGCCAAGCTTCCTCCCGCGTCCCATAAGGCTAAAAGCAGCGAAGCTGTCCTCTGGTCTAAGTCTGAGTACTTCGGAGTGATTGACCAATGTGTACCTGTAATGGTTATTCTTGCTGGTCGACTTAACTATATCTGACATGCACTACAATCCAGAATTGGAAAGCTCACCTGTGATTCAGATCTTGAGGCTGGAAAACACAAGTTTCTGACCTGGATATTGGCATGGAGATCTTGAGGCATAGTGGCCATGAAAAGTTTAGGCCCAAGCAAGGAAGTACATGCCTCTAATCCCCAGAGAATGATGCAAGGAGATCTCTGAGTGCAAGGTCAGACTAGGACAAAGCAAGTCCTAGATCCAGGTGTGGTGGTGCACACCTTTAATCTGGGTCACACCTTCTGCTGGAGACCTACATAAGGACATTGGAAGAAGAGAGAGTCTCTCTTCTTCCCCTGCTTGCACTTACTTGCCAGCACATCTGTTGGAACTTACTTCTACATAAGACCAGCTGAAACAGCTAGCCTTATGGTACTAAGCAACTACTAGATTGTTGGACGTCCCATTCACAGCTGCCCATTGTTGGATTAGTTGGACTACAGACCATAAGTCATCACAATAAATTCCCTCAATATAGAGAGACATTCCCTAAGTTCCTTGATTCTAGAGAATCCTGACTAAGACAGTACCCAAACTAAAATAGCAACTTCATCCTCAGGGAGTTTCACAGCCTGAGGCTGCATGGACATAGACACCTCCTACTGAGACAAGCTAATCTCTCCCACTTGCTGTACACAATAAATACACTGAGACTCTGGATTGCTGTGGAGGTTGATGTCACCCCATCTGACTCTGGCCCCAGCTTTTCTGTAGGTCTGTTGGTATCTCTCCTTTCTCCATTCCTCCTCTACCCTAGTAAAATTTCCAGAGCCAAGCCCTGCAGGTTGCCCGAAGTGTACAGTTTTTTTCTTTAAGTCTTTCTCTAACTTTGGGGTCAGCCTTTTGGGAGGAGATTGGAGGTGTTCTTTTCTCTTCAACTGGTTGGAAAAGTTGAAGATTGATATTTCTTCCTTAAATGTTAGTGTAGAATTCAACAGAAAAGTCAACTGTTCTTGGGCTTTGGTTCTTGTGATATTTTTACTATAGACTGGGTCAATACTTCACTAGGTTTATTCATATTTTTAATTCATGATTTACTCTTATCTAGTGATACATTGCTAGGAATTTATCTGCTTCAATGAGGCTTTCCTATTTGCTGATTTATGCCTTCATACACTCTTCCCTCACACTCCATTCTGTTTCTGTAAAAGTGGCAGAGGGGTGTTCTCTTTCCTACTGTTTCATAGGTCTTCTAATCCAAAACCAATCTCTTGGTCTTATTCATCATTTCTATTGTTCTCTGGGTGATTATATTTTATTTCTGGATTGCTCCCTACTTTCTTCTTTGTACTTTAAGCTTATTCTGACTCTCAGTTTGTATTTCTATTACAAATAAAGTATAATTATTAATGGAGACACTTCTCCATTTTAAAGAGAGAATTTACAGGCGATTTTGGAGTTAACATCATATTTTTTTTTAAAAAAACTCATATCTTATAGTGTGTTTTTACTTGTGTTTGTCTGCATGTTTCTTTTTTGATTCATTCTTTGACTGCTAATTCTTAATTGTTAATATCTTGTTAACTTCCACACATTCACATGCATTTTCTGGCTTTTCTTTCCTACTTGATCTCTTAGTGCTACTCAATTGTAATCTCAAAATAACATTTTTTTCAATATTTTAAAGCTTACTAGGATTTTCTGTGGCCCAAAATATTGTTGATAATGCTCTGTGTGTACTTTTGTCACATAAAATGTTCATCAGGTACCTGCTAAATCTGATTAGTATTGTCCCAGTAAGCTACATAATGATTGACATTTGTTGCACCATTTATTATTGAAAATGGGGACTGGAAGTATCTCACTACTATTGCAGCTGTATGTCTTTTACCTCAATTATGTAAATATTTATATTACACTATCACATATGTCTTATACCTCAATTATGTAAATAATTATATTACACTATCACATGTACTAAGGTGTGAAAATGTATATGTATAACTGTGTTTTAAAATACATAAAGCAAGATCAGAAAATGTATTCACATCTTTAAACATTTCTTCAGGTGCCATGGAAAAGGTGAACAGACAGCTCTACTTGCTCCACCTTTGGATCTGCCATTGAGTTAATTCAGTGAACATACTAGGCTGCTTCTAACTAATTAACAGCTTGGCAAGAGTGATGGAGACAGGCTATTTCTGTCCAGTGTTGGACTTATGTGGACAGTCTTTATTTAGAAACTCATGTTGGCTTGGCCAAGGCTTCTTCAGAAATGTGCCACATTCTCTCAGATTTCTACAGTCCTTTCCTTCAGGTTTTGTTTTGTTTTGTTTTGTTTTTTCCTTTTACAAGTTTAAGGCCTACGTTGTAGTCTGAAGGATTTCCCAGCCTATTCAATCACATCTTTGAACCTACCTCTCACAGGACTTGAATAAAACATTTTGCTCACGATGAGGGGAAAGTGACCTTAAAAATAATATATTATCAAGAAATGTTTATCCTTACTTCCCAACATATTATGAGAAAAATTAAATATATCAGTCTATCTATGCTTGTTTATTCATTGTATGCAAAGTTTAAGTCTTACACTGAGCATCTTAAAATAATATCATCAGAAGAATTCACTTTTTTCAGGAAGAGAGAATTCCGTAGCATCTCCCTTTCCTGAATATGTTGCTCATGCATGTGTAGGCTTTTTAACTTGTTCTTGTGGACACTGTTAATAGGTAGAACAAGAAACTATAACAAAATGTTAGCAGCTCATCTTCATTCAGCCTATGAGTAAACCAGGATGACTGCAGATGACTTAACCCATACATATGCTGCAGGAGGCACACTCTGCGTGAATCCGTTTGTAAATTACAGAACGATATTCTTTACTTACAAACCGTTATTTCTACATCTCAGGAAATTGTTATCTTATACTGATTTCTGCAGAAGGAGACATCTTACTGCCATCTGCTGGAAATTTTTTGCGGAAATATATATGTAAACTACAATGCCTATTATGTAAGTTAAGCCTTATTAGATATGCCACATCCTATGTGGAAGCCTGGAGATAAAGGCCACTGCCTTCTAAGAAATGTGCTTTTCATGTTCCCTACAATAGCAGTGGAGAAGGATCCTGAAGAGCATTATTTATAAGAACAAGTAATGAAAACCATATTAAGAGGCTTCAAAATTGTGTCAATTTTGCTTGCTTATTGAGTCATTAGTCGTGAGTAATAAATGGCTTCTTAGCTATTGTGTAGATTAAAAAAGTCTTAGTCTAAATAAAGGAAGGACTTTCAAATACCTTCCAGGTTACAAGCTGAAAACATGATACATTCTATTTTCTCGGAATTAGTAAGATGGTCACATATCACTCCATTCTCTAAAAAGTTTAAAAGGCAATTTAACACAAGATGTATAATGAATAGAATTTTAATTCTTTGCTTTTGCTTTAGAAGCCAACTCAGTATATTACATAGCCTGAAGCTGGCATATACCACATGTAATATGGAGAAGTAGAACTGCATTAAAATACTATACTTTACACGCCCACAATAGACAAATATTTCCCTCCAAGATGAATAAATTGTGTAGGCTTGGATTTTTCAAAACCTACTTTGTTCTTAAATGCTTCAACCTCCCTTCTAACCTACCTACCAGAGGTAGGTGGAAAAGAAGGCTAATAGGAAGAGGGTGTTGTGGACCTGTTTAGAAGTAGTTTCTTAGGGCGATTCCACTACTCCTTGTCAGGATGGCAGCAGTCCAGTTCAATAGCAAACACCAATCACAAATCAGTAGTGAAGGCACAATCCAGCAGAATCAAAAGGCTTCCCCAAAACAGCACAAGTCAGAGGATGCAGCCAGAATCAGCTGGTATATCATGAGAAGTTCTCCACAAATGAAGAAGTGAAACCAACAAAGACCAGCACTGACAAGTGAGGAGTGAAGCATTGCAATGCAGGAGTTTCTTCTCACTGTTTGTGGGGTCCTATTTATATTCTTTCTAATATCTTACATCATTTCAAGTGTCTGTTTTCAGCAAAATATTGCATGCCCTCTCACAAGACAGCTTCCAGAAAAGCATCATGTGACACAACTGAGTTGTTAAGAAGCCAGAAATTTCCACTTCAAGATTGGGATCCTGCTACCCAATGTGCTGGACACTAATAAAATTATAGGGTGTGTCCCTACTCTGATAAAATTGTGGCCACATACAATGAAAAAGGCATAGGTCATTCTCTGCAGAACCACATTGAGAAGGTGGCTGTTTACAGCCAGTACAGCCCTCCAGAATTGTGAATAAATGCATTTCCTTGCTTGAGCTACCACCCTATTTTCTTTTTATGGCACCCTGAGCAGGCTAGTAAACTTGGTAATTCAATTCTGCATCAATGAAATCATATCACTCACTACCTCTAGCACGACTTACAAAACTTCCAAATTTTGTGTGAGACATTTTATGTAAATAAGACTCAAATGTAAAAGATTTTCAGCATTAAAGTATGCTTTAAATTTTCTTAATTGCATTTATCATTAGGGTGTATGTGTGTATATGTTGTGTGTGTGTGAATGTGTATAAATGTATGTGTATGTATGCACATGTTATGGTATACCTGTGTGTGTCAGAGGACAATATTCAAACGACAGTTCTTGGCTCTCTTCTTCTACCTTGTTTTATAAGCAATGTTTCTCTTATTTCTGCTATGCTGCATATTCTGGGCTAGTTAACCTGTCAGCTTCAAGACGGTTCTGCTGTCTCTACCTCCCGTATTGTAGGACGCTAGGATTGCGATATATGCTATCATTATCCATCTTTTTACAAGGGATCTGTGTCTCAAACTCAGGTCGTCAGATTGTTTTCTTCTTATGTCGTTTTCCCTCTAAGCCATCTTACTGGCCTCCAGAGAGAGTCTTGAAATTATATTTGAAACAAGCATATGGAATAAGTAGGAACATATAGTCACTCACATAATGATCCTCTTTCTTCATTTATTATCTAGAACGATGTTCGGTTAACCAAAATAAAGAAGTGTGTCTTTATTACATGTTGGAGCATCTTCTGGGTATATGCCCAGGAGTGGAATAGCTGGGTCCTCAGGTAGTATTATGTTCATTTTTCTGAGGGTCTTCTAAAATGATTTCCAGAGAATTTGTATCAGCTTGCATTCCCACCAGCAATGGAGGAATGTTCCTCTTTCTCCACATCCTCACCAACATCTGCTGTCACCTGAGTTTTTGATCTTAGCCATTCTGACTGGTAGGAGGTGGAATCTCAGGGTTGTTTTGATTTGCATTTCCCTGATGACTATGGATGTTGAACATTTCTTTAAGTGCTTCTCAGCCCTTCGAGTTTCCTCAATTGAGAATTCTCTGTTTAGCTCTGTTCCCCATTTTTTGATAGGGTTATTTGGATCTCTAGAGTCTAATTTCTTGAGTTCTTTATATATATTGGATATTAGCCTTCTATCAGACATAGGATTGGTAAAAGTCTTTTCCCAATCTGTTGGTTGCCGTTTTGTCCTATCTCATAGCAGCCATATTTATAATAGCCAGAAATTGGAAACAACCCAGATGTCCCTCAACAAAGGAATGGATACAGAAAATGTGGTACATTTACACAATGGAATATTACTGAGCTATTAAAAACAATGACTCCATAAAATTCTTAGGCAAATGGATGGAACTTGAAAATATCATCCTGAGTGAGGTAATTCAGTCACAAAAGAATGAACACTGTGTACTCACTGATAAGTGGTTATTAGCCCAAAAGTTCAGAATACCCAAGAGTCACTTCACAGCAACCATTGGTCTGAGAGTGAGGGCCCAGATGGAGGAGTTGGAGAAGGTACTGAAGGAGCTGAGGGGGTTGGCAGCCCCATGGAGGGAGCAACAGTGTCCACTGGCTTGACCTCCTGATCCTCCTGGAGACTGGATCACCAACCAAAGAATACACATGGACGGGCCCATGGTGCTGGCCGCATATGTGGCAGAGGAGGGTCTTGTTAGCCATCAAGGGGGAAGAGATGCCCTTGGGCCTGAGAGTGTTAGATGCCCCAGTATAGGAGAATGCCAAGGAGGGAAGACGAGAGTGGGTGGGGGAACACCCCATAGAGGTAGGGGGATGGGGGAGGGAATAGGAAAGTTCAAAGGGGGAGATCTGGAAAGTGGGGAAACATTTGAAATGTAAATTAAGTATCAAAAAATGCAATAAAAAAGAAAATGTAAGATCTAAGTTGCTAATAAAGTATTTTCTTATTTAAATGTGAGAAAGAAAGAAAGAAGTGTGACATAGATGTTCTCATGTGATTGACTAGATATTCTTTAGTTTTGTATGGTTTCTCAAGGTGTGCTGGCTGTACCACCATCATGTAAAAAGTATCTGGTCATTTCTGGTCTCTGGATGCCCTGTTGGCCTCTGGTACTGATGCCTTCAGCTGATAATATACAGATCTTCCTCCAGCTGAGGCAGGACTCTGGGTAATACTCTCTACAGACCATCTCATCATCATGATATCAATTTATTTTGAATGGATATGATTTTCTCCTCTGACAAGTTTCCAAGACAGACCCTTGGATATTCTGGTTCTGCTCTTGGCATTTAGGAACAAAGATGTCTTGTTTCCTTCATGCTGCTGTGAAAAACCATCATAATACGACCATCCTAAGGCTGAAAGGTTTATTCAATCTCGAGTTCTAAGTTGCAGTCCATTGTGCTGGAAGAGTGGTAGAATAGAAGCAGGACATTGAAGCAGACGGTCCCATCATAGCCCCCGTCAGGAAACAGCAGTGCTTCCTAAGGCCACGATTTATCTCTACACTTATATACTCCAGGATTTTCTATCAAAGGAGGAATCACACACAAAGTCAAGATGAGTCTTCTCATGTCAATTAATGTAATCAAGATCATATCCCACAGGCATGACCAAACACTCATCTCACAGGTAGTCCTGAACTTGGTCAAACTGACAGTGCTAATATCAGAGAAAACTTACACTATAGCCTCTATGTTTCCAGTCTCTCCAGGATATGGAGAGGTCCCACATGATATGACAATGGTCCCAAATTGTACAAAACTCTGTGACAGAATCATTAACAGAAAGCAAGGAGCACAGAAATCCTCTTTCTATGAGGAACCACGACTAGAAATAATAATGAGGCAGTCCAGCAAAGAGTGGTCCATTCCCTTGGTTTCCATTTATAATTCTTCTGCTCATACTTGCCCCGAGTCAGAGAAGGAAGATTTACATGCTACCTTACAAATGCTAAGGTGTTGCCTTCCCTTTGGCAGTTGAATGGTATTAAAGAAATTTAGACAGTCTTCTGCAAAATAAGTTTCAAGTCTAATCTATTGTTTTATTTTTAAGTTCTATAAATGCCAGAGACTGAATGTTAATCTTAATTGTTGAATTATTAATGTAATTTATCCTAATCTTTCCTCATAGATGAGATACTTAAGGAACCTAGAATGAATAGCAACTGCTTAGAAAGTAAAGTACCTGAGCAACACCCCCAAACCCAAATGAGCAGCATATTTCTCTCTGCATGCTAGCCAAGAAACAGCTCAGGCATGGGTGCATGAATAGGTGTGAGAGTGTATGGTTGGATCACTTCTTGTCTGGGGTAAAACTAGCATTAAATGTATCCTGTAGAGTCCCTTGGTCACATTTTCTTACAGTCAGTTTGGCTATATGTATAAAGAACTGGGATAATAATGTTTAAAAAGTAATATCTATCTCTGGTTACTTATGAGGGACTTCCAAGCTTATACTCAAAATAATTTAACACATACTATCAGAATCCAACTTTATCCACATGAACAAGTGCTTAAACTAAACAATGCCTATATCCAGTCAAGTTCCATATTTATCATAGATAGTGCTTTATGCCTTGTGGATAAAATTCAAATGGCTTAAAAGTTTCCACAGTTCACAACCATGAAGATTTTAAAGGTCCACGATTCAAAATGTAATCTAAATATGTAGTGAAAATCCTCATTTTAAAATATTATCAGTCTGGTCAGTTGTGTTGGTTTCTGCCTTTAATCCCAGCACCTGGGAGGCTAGGGCAGGGTAATCTTTGTGAGTTAAAGACTGTTTTATGTAATGAATTCCAGGACAACTAGGACTATTTAGTAAAAAGACCCTCACTCAAACAAACAACTTAGAAACAAAAGTAAAATATTACCAGTATGAATCGAAAAATTGAAACTTTCCCATTTCTTTTGCATCCAATAACAATAGCCTCTTAAGCAAGACCAGATGCGTTACTGCTTTGGACAAGGTATATTGATATTCAGTTGTATGAAATGAGTTTGGGGAATGAAGGCATTCCTTCATGAAGATAATGGAAAACACTGAAAAATGAAAATCTCACAGCAGTATAAAAGGTGGTCAATGCTGGATCAATGCCTGGCCATTCTCTTAGGTATGACTGGAAAGTATACAGATACAACAGTATCAGCATCAGCAGACAGTGATGACCTTATCCACCGCAGAGACAAGCGCACTATAACTGATAACCTGCAGCACCTGGGAACTACGTGAATCCCCAAGTCTGAGTTTGGTCTGTTTATACCATCAGTACTTAATATATTTCCCAAATGATAGTTCTGATTCGATGTCGTTTCCATTTCTTCTCAGCATTGCAAATGAAATCTCCAGGTTGGAAGCTAGAGGTTAAGAAGCATGGAATTCTGTTCACAATGAATTTTTACAGGCCTCTCTGGAGTTAATTGCTGAAACCTTGCACATGTAATTAATTTTTTACAATTCATCACCATCTGTAGATACAGTATTTTCATTCAAGTCTAGTATGACTTGATATAAAATCGAAATTGTTAAGAATCATAAGAAAGCTGAAATATTTGTGTCTTTGTTTACACTAATCAATAAAACAACAAATCAACTATATTGTGGAATTCCAAAAATATAGGCTGAGGCCCTTTAAAATAAATGCTAATAATAATAATAATACCCAGAAAATTTTTTAAAATGTTTATTTGGGATGCTGGTCTCAGATGGAAAGATTCTAATAAAATATTCCTTTTCTAACAATACTATCATTTACAATATTCTGTTGACTCACATTTGTATGGTGCTTGCAAAGTTTGTATTACTCCTGTCCACATTCAATTATGCCCAGTTTCTGCTTCCATAACACTGATCCACAGAGTGCCAGCTCTCTCCTGATGTACATATGAAGCAGAGCCTGCTCCCCAGAGCCCAATAAAAAACTAATCAAAAGAGACTGTGAAGGGGAGTGGAGTGTATTACCCTTTCCTCTGGGCTCCCTGCCTGGTCCTCATTAGTTTTGCTGTCTAACACTCTTGTGGGCCTGTCCTGATTTATTTTAGGTCCGAGGCATGTGTATCAGTACTTTGCCTTTTGATAGTAGACTTATACCTTCAGGTAAGGCAGGTAAGGTTTCCTTTATGTTAAGATGAGAACACAGCCATCAGATTCTCTGATTTGCAAGTCCTAAGGCCCCAAAACTTGCTTATAATCAAAGACAGTGCACGGAGTCCTGTTTTCCATCCTTTAAGAAGGTTGTCCTTTTCAACGGATTGTGAATCACCAGTGAAAGATTCACAAACATTCTACCATTGACCAGGGAACCCACGGCACCAAGGTCAGGCCCCAGCAAAGGACTTGGACTATTGCAGAGTCTTTGCAGGCATACCGCTTCCATTCCTATGGTAATGATGCTTGTGCCTGGTCATCTAAAGACTGGACTAAAAGTGCTCCATGAGTCAGTTAGAGCAAGAGTGTCCCTTCATTTCTAATTTGTCTGCATTTCCTTCTGTGACAGAAATCTGAAGCACTCAGGTTGAGACATTGATGGAAATTCAGACATTGATGGAAATATTTAAATACACAAAAAGGCACATCACAAGAATTTATTTTTTAAAGTATGAATACATAATTTAGGCTTAAAAATTGTATGTACTTTTTGTGTGTGTGTGTGCCTTTCATCTATTATGATACACTTACATTCACAAGCTATTAAATAACTTGTCTGAAAAAATAAAGAGCACTTAGATACAGTTTTTTAAAAATAAATATTGCTTTAAAACTCATCACACAAAATTTTACAAGCTATTTCTTTTAACCATGGAGGAAAAGCCAAGACAATAAAACTATATAAAATGATAGATTCTTAAAATAATTGTTGTAATCCCTCTTCATTTACAAGGCGCATGACTTCACAAGCCTGCTTCAGTCATCATAATTAAATAAAAATTCACTGCTAGGAGTAAAGCATCATTTGGGGACAAATTCTAGGCTCTGTATTTAGTCCCACCTGCAAAACAAAGTCACTACCTCTAATATCATTCTCAGTAAATAGAAATTTGTGGTGCTTCTGATCTTTATATAGCAGACATTGATGGGGAGGGCATTTCTCCTAGACACCTTAAGAATGGGAAAACATGGTAAGTCATCCATTTCTCTTTCTTCCACGGGTAATTTGATCTTTATCTCCTACCTTCACACTCCAATTCTGCAAAGAAGTCTTTGTACTAAGCTAACTGATAAGGTAAAGAGACAAAATCAGAGACTCAGAAAGCCAACTTTCAATGAGTACCAGATAAAATCACCGAAGACTAAAGGCTGTTACTGAAGTAAGTTCGCTTGATTTAACGTTGATTTTTTTCATATCGAGAGACTAAATTTTATGAACTATTTCATGTTTTAAAAAGAATTCTCAGTCTTTGCAGATCTGTGTGCTTCTTTAAAAAGCACATTGCAATGATCCACACATTTTGAAAAGTAAATTATGGCTGAGGTCATGGGTTTCAGGTTTCCTTTAGTATGCTGTGCCATTTTAAACATGCGGGAATAAACTAGCTGTCCATATTTAAAACAAAATTGTTCATATTCCACATTGTTTAAAATACTCCTAAACAAGGAGAAAAGTTTAAAGTGCAATATCGAAGAGATCCATATTTGAGATTACTGAACATCCTTCCTGTGCTTTACAATATTGGACTGGAGTCTTATAAATATAGTACTGGAGCCCACTGAACACAGCAAACTTATCCCTCTTTATCAAACACAGACCCTTCTGCAAATGAGAGTAAAGAACTAAAACAGCTGTAACCCTCACCACGGGTAGAAAGGAAAGTCAGCTTGAGCTGCCAGAAAAATATTGGGAGAAGATGACCTAACAGATAACTGCAGTCAAGAAATGAAAGGAGAGAAAATTCGAGTGTCTCAAGATAAGGATGCCCAGGGGCCATCTGTGAGGTCTAATCTTAATTGTCAACTTGATGGGACTTAGAATCACCATGGAAACCAACCTCTGGGAATTTCAGTGAGGGGCTATATTGATAGGTTAATTGAAGTGGGAAGATGTAGAGTTTTTTACTATTGCATGGGCTGGAGGCTTGGTCTAAATAAAATGGAGAAAGCGTGGTCACACTTCCTGACTATACATACAGTGTGACCAGCAGCCACCTTCTTCTTCTACCATGCCTGTTCTGCCCTCATGAATCAACCCTTCCTTCCTTACATTGTTTTAGTCAGGAATTTTGTTGCAGCCAGGCGATGAATAGCTACCACTCCATCTGAAACACATAAGGGCAAAGGTGTCAGTGCCAGGGACCACAGAAGATGAGCAGAAAGCATCTCTGACAGGTAGATCACCCAGGGGATCACCAGTCTTGATGGATAAATAGGGTTTGTGACTGTATCGCAAATTAAGACAGCAGATATGCCTGTGGGGCTCAGAATGAGAAATATGGAATTTAACAGATAACTACATACCTGATGCTAAGATGCCCACAATCTTTCTACGCTCTTAAATACAGCCCCCCTAAGAGAACGGATTAAAGAGGTGATTTCTGTGTGAACTGAAAAATCATGGAGAAAGAAGCAAAGAAGTGTACATACAGGTCGTGTGGAGGCTTGATGTGCTGCGTACCCCCAAGGCTTCTGTGTTACAGGTTTGGCTGTAGTCTTGCCATGTTCTTGGGTGGCGGGACAATATTTAAAAGGTGGGGTCTAGTACTGAAAGAACAGAAAGTTGGATGACTCATGAGGGTCTGTCACCAGCAGTGTAACAAGAAGTTGCTGAAGGTGGAGACTCTGACCAGCTCAACTCCAGAAAACCAAGATTCTGACTACAAAGCTGTTTGTAAGTTTTACTGAGAGCTCCAGGGCTTTAGATTTCAGGAGTCTTCACCCATGTTGGGGTAGCTTTGCCCCATGCAGCTACATTAGCATTCCCACTACTCCTTGAATGTAACCCACAAACCATAGTCCTGTTAGTAACCCCAATAAGAGTACACTGACTCACCAAGTTGGACATTGAGGAAATTACTGCATTGGTCCTCTTTGAGTTCTTTCTCTGGCGTGAATAGATATGTGTGTTGTCACTGCAGGAAAAGTCTGTCCTACATACTACAATCAATCCATGGTCCATCTCATTAAAGCTAGATAATATTCTGGGATCATAGAGACCTTGAATGTGTGATGTAATATAAATAATAATATACTGTTATTTATGTTCATTAAAATTTGGTTGCTTATATTACTCTATATATCTGTAAACATTCTCTTGGCCTGGATACTGGTATTACTAAAAAGGAATTTTCTTAAAGTCCTACAACAACCAAGGAGGCAAAATAGGATTTTTACCTATGTCTTCTGATTATGATCTAATACTCTCTCCACCATTTACTTTGGAAGCTGGAATTTTTCATCTGTTCCTAATTTGCCATAAACTTGCCATTCCTTGATATTTTTTCCATGTTCTAACATTCACTACCCAGTTCTGTTAAAATATTTACATAATGTGAAATTGCAGCTCTGTACCATTCGGGGCTCTCTGCCAGTTAAAGGGTAAATATGAAAATATCAAGCTGAGATAATCCTTCTTTCACTGTTCTGCAATTAGTGGCAACATGTTTCAAACTGACTATGTACTGTGCAGGAAATAAAATACTGGATGAGCTTCTTCTGATTTGTAGATGATGTGTTTGTGGCTGTGGTGAGTTAAGAGCAAGAGGAGCAAACTCAAGGATCTGACAAGGTGCTAAATGGTCTGACTAGTTCACAGGGTGGTTTCACTGATAGAAGCGCCTTTTAAAATGTAATTTCAAAAATGTGATAGCTACCAAGTTCACCTTCAACCATCCATTCACAAATGTGTATTGCTGTAGCATGCATTCTTGGATCTTTTGTGAGTTATTGGTTCATTTCACTCATTCTGCTGAGCTTCAGTTAATATTTTTAATTTCCTTATACTCCAGTTAACTCCATTTTATCTACACTTGCACACTATAATCATCACAAAATCTGCCCAGCAGCCACCTCTAGAATCAGGCACTATTGCTTTCAAGGAAGCAATATAATGCTAAATCTGATTTTTCTCCTCTGAAGAAAACAAAATAGCATGTACTGTACTGATTGTGTGACTTTTCATTACATACAAGGAAAAGATGTGTTAGCCAAATAAGAAATAATTTCATACAATATTTAATCAGCTAGGACCCAAACAGAAGAAAAGAACCACTAATTAATATTTAAGACAAAAGAGATTTTACTCCAGGAATTGGAAAGAAAGAAACAAACAAACAAAGAAAGAAACAAAGAAAGAAGAAAGAAAGAAAGATAACAAAGTTAATTTGCTGAGAAACCAGCCAAGATATTGAGACCAGCAATCACAGGGAAACTGAATCATCTGTAAACTGCAAACACAGAGGGGCCAGCATCATCAGTGCCATAGGGCCAATGTTATTTTGGTAGATGTAGCCATAATAGATGCATGGAGGAGCACCAGAGTCAAGACATGGTTGTCACAGACCACCCCTCTTACAAAAATAGAAACTGACATCCTTGAAGGGAAACTTTTGTGTTTCTGTGACAATTGATTCTAGTTAAGAACAGTCAAGCATCATTGAGGTGAAATATTCTGGGAACTCTTTTAGAGCAGCTGAGGTTTGGCACAGTAAGAGTTCAGAGGTGAGCACTGATGAAGGTGATACTTCAGTAGCAGTTGAAACCACAAGATTGAAGCTATGCAAAGAAGGCAAGACTTGGCATTATGAGGGGATCCCAGAACTGACTATTGGAGAAAGTGCAGTCCAGCTGCAGAAGACCCCAGTAATTTGGAGTTACCAGCGTCACTAAGAATAGAATCAGTGATGCAGTGGAACCTGCCAGATCCTTGAAGATAAGCTGCATGTGCTGCAGAAGGTAGAGCCAGAAAAGGGACCTATGACCCTATGAGCCCAGAGGACTGTGAGTCCAAATACTGGACATCAAGCTATTTACACTGATGGAATTTGGCTTTACTTTATTCAGATTGTGACTGTGCCATGGTTCTTCCTTCCTGAAGTGAGAACATATTTAACTTAGTTTTGACTTTCACAGGAGCCCACAGTTGAGAGTTCAAACTTTTAAAAGAGATTTGGGTTTTTTTTTTTTTAAAGATTGAATATTTTAAAGAAACTAAACTGTAAATGTATGTGAATTTAACAAGAATGTGGGACTTGTAATTTATTTTTTAATACTGTAACATTACTAACATACTTCTTGTGGATAAAAGAGAAAGAAAAGATTCTAGTTGAAAAGTCATGTGTTTGTGTCTTAAGGTGACAAAGGGTCATTTGTGCTGGCTAGTTTTATGCCAACGTGACACAAGCTAGAGTCATCAGAGACAAGGGGGAGCCTCAATAGAGAAAATGCCTCCTTCAGGTCAGGTTGTAAAGAATCTGTAGGGCATATTCTTACTTTTTGATTGATGTAGGAAGGCCCAGGCCAATATAAGTGGGATGACCCCTGGGTTGTTGGCTTTGGGTTCTATAGGAAAGCAGGCTGAGAAAGTCATGGTGAACAATACAGCAAGCAGTATTCCAACATGACTTCTGCATCAGCTTCTCCCTCCTGGCTCTTGCCTTGCTTGAGTTCCTGCCCTACTGCTTTTGATGAACTGCTATATGGATGATATGAACTATGAATGATAGATACCTTTTCCTCACCAAGTTGCTTATGGCCATGGTGTTTCATCATAGCAATAGTAACCCTAACTAAGACACTCAATAAACATTTGTGGAAGGTTCCTAATAAGACTCAATACCCACTTATTAACAATTTAGGATGTAACAACAATAATTCCATCGCTTAGTCAGTGAAACGCATATTTTTCAGGTGTGTTTTGAAAGATCCCTTGTAGGAAGTTGACTCAGTCTATTGCTCATTAAAGAACTCATTAACAGAAAAATCAACAATGTAAATGTGTTATTTATAGATACAATGAAATTCTGCTGAATTGCAAACAAAAATGAAATTATGATACTTTCAGGAAAATGTATAGAACTGGAAATTGTTCTATTAAATAAGATAATCTGGGCTCAGAAAGACAAATACCACGTTTGTTCTTGTATGTATGCTTCTAATTTTTATATGTGTGTATTTATGTGAGAGCAGGTTTGTGCAGAAGATAGTCAAATGGGAAGGGGCTCTGTGAGAGAGAAAATAGAAGCTTCAAAGGGGAAGTAAGCAGAACACACATGATATGCAAGTGGGGTTCCTGGGGGAAGAAGGGTTTAAGCAAGCATCTTAGTTAGGGTTTTACTGCTGTGAACAGACCCTATGACCAAGGCAAGTCTTATAAAGAACAACATTTAGTTGGAGCTGGCTTACAGGTTCAGAGGTTCAGTCCATTATCATCAAGGCGGGAGCATGGCAGCATCCAGGCAGGCATGGTGCAGGAGGAGCTGAAAGTACTACAGCCTCATCGGAGGGCTGCTAGGAGAAGACTGGCGTCCAGGCAGCTAGGATGAGGGTCTTAAAGGCCACACCCACAGTGACACACCTACTCCAACAAGGCCAGACCTTCTAATAGTGCCACTTCCTGGGCAGAGCATATACAAAACATCACAACAAGGATGGGGAAATCAAGGACATGAGGCAGGTGAGAGAATTGGGGGAAAGTTAAACAAGAACTATATATGCCAATACCATAAGGAAACCTGATACTCTGTCAGGTGGTGTGTGTGTGTGTGTGTGTGTGTGTGTGTGTGTGTGTGTGTGTATGTGCGCGTGTTTTATTAAATTTCAAGTCTCTTTTAAATTTAAGTTCATATGAGCAATGTTTGATGTTTCTATACTGTCTCTATTAGCATTCAATTGTCAAATTCACAGCAGAGCATCAAATATGAAAAAAGAAACTGTAGAACATAAATATTTATATGGTAATGCAAAAATGACTTCAGATGAGTTTGGTTCCCAGCACCAAAATATCCAGCCTTCCTACCCAGAAGTTCACATTCATCAGTAACTTCAGTTCTAGGGGATCTGAGGCCCTCTTGACTTCTGCAGGGGCTAGGAACAAAAATGGTGTACACACATTAAAGCATGAATGCAAAAACTCACATTTAATTTGAAAAATCAAAATATTATCATAAGCATTTTAATAGAAAACATTTATACACAAGCAGCATTAAATGATGACTATTTTAACAAATACTCCCAGAGTTTATGTGTAGGTATTTTATACAGACATGTGATCCCATCTGATTAAGGCTAATTAATATTTATATTGAGCTCTGAAGACATGATTAGAAAGTGGCTGAAAAAGAGATCCAGATTCGTTGGACATTTTATACAAGTGACTCTTAATGACTGCTGGGAAGACGGAGAGCTGCCTCTTTTAGCATGCGAGTCGCTGCACAGGGACAAAGCTTAACACTGAAACACTGTGGTCACAAAACTCTCAGGCTCTGATAGAACAAGATCAAGGTAAAGAGCACAGACCACAAGGTGAGATTCCGGGCCACAGTCTCTAATAGCATGCAGAAACAGTGGCAGTTTAGCTCTGGAAGAGATCTGGATTACCCAGCCAGTGACATCGTCTACATGGATGTAGAATGAAATACATTAACATAATTATGTTACCAGCATATTAAGGGCATGATGTATAAGACAAAAATAAGCATGGATTGTGAAAATTTTGCAATTAAAATAAATCTACTAGAGATACTTTTTTAAAAAAAGATAGATGTTAAGGTTTGAAGCCATTAAATCTGTTTACAAATTTTATTGTTGAGGATTTGAGACATGGGCTCACTCTGTAGGCTGCCCTGACACTTGTGGGGAGAGGATGTTCTTACCTAAGCCTCCAGAGTGCTAGGATTAAAGGTACACATTGCCATGCCTGGCTATAACCAACTCAAAATATGCATATAATATCCATATATAAAGTATATATAAATCAATGTGTAGCAAGGAAAATATCCTCAGTACATTTAAGACTAGTAAATATCCTCAACACATAAGAGTCTCTAGTTTACAAACAGGGAAACAAAGACTGCAGCACGGAAAACATAAATACTCCAGTTGATTAATTTCTGCCTTCTCAGAATGAACACATCAATCCACTTTCAAAGAATGCTTACAGGTTTAATCTGAAAAAGCAGTTGGCCCCAAATTCCTAGGAACTTTTTAATTGTGTGAGGTGTATGTGTGTGTATGTTCATGTCATGTTCATGTCTGTGCACATGTGAGTGCCGATGTATGTGCACATATGTGAGAAAACAAGAAGATAGCATCCAAGTGGTTTTCTTTATCACTATCGACATTATTTTTTTTCAGACAGAATTTCTCACTAAACCTGAAGCTAACCAATTCAGCTACACTAGCTGGCCAGTGTGGGCCAGGTTTCCATCTCCCTTGTGCTAGATTATAGATGTATAGCACTATACCTGCCTGCTGGAGATCTGAATACAGATCCCCTTGCATGGCAGCCCTTAGCCAACTGAGCCAGTCTTTTCTTTTTCATTCATTGAAAATAGATTCCTTTCTCATATAATATATCCTGATTTTACTTTCTCCTTCTTCTACTCCCCACAGGTGCTCACCATCTTCCCAATCCTCCAGATCCACTCCCTTTCTGTCTTTTGTTACAAAAGAACAATCTTCTAAGAGATAACAAGTAAACATGACAAAACAAAATATAAGAGCAAGAACTATCACATCAAAGTTGGATAAAGCAAACCAACAGGAGGAAAAAAGGACTTAAGAGTAGGCAAAAGAATCAAGAAATCCCTCCTTCTCAGAGTCAGGAGCCCCATAAAAATACAAACCAAAACACTGTAGTATATACACAGAAGACATAGGGTAGACCCAGGTAGGCCCTGGGCTTCCTGCGTTAGGATCTCTAGGCTCATATTTGCCTTGCTTAGTTGATTCAGAGAACCTTGTTCTCCTGGTATCTTTCATCCCCTCTGATTCTTACAAATATTCTACTTCCTGCTTCATGGGATCCTTAAACTTTGAGGAGAGGAATTTGATGGAGACCTCCACTTTATACTCTCTCTTTCCTTATAATGTCTGGCTATGGGTCTCTGCATCTGCTTCCATCTGATGCCAGAAAATGCTTCTCTGATGATGACTGGGTAAGATACTGGTCTATGAGCATAGCAGAATATTATTAGGAATCATCTTATTGATTTTTTTTTTTTTAGATCCATGATGTTTGGTTTTATCCTAGATCCCTGAGCTATCTAGTCTTTTGTTTTCTGTTACCCAATAAGTGTTAGGTATGGGTTCCTTCTTGTTGTGCGGTTGAATGAGACATTGGTTGGTCACTCCCACAACTTCTGTGCCACCATTGCCCTAGCATATTTTTTCAGGCAGGATAGATCTTAGATCAAACATTTTGCTGTTTAGTTGGCATTTATGTTTCTGTATTGGTAGCCTGCAGAGTACCTTGCACACTAAAGTCACTAGACCTTGGGGACAAAGGTTTCATGTAAAAGCAACCTGGATTTCTCCATGTTCAAAGTGCTGTATGGGTATTGTCCTCAGCAATGCTGTTTATGGAGAGCAATCTTTTCTCTTACCATTAGCTTATGTTGATTGGGGATTTCCATGAGACCCCTTGGCCAACAACTCAATTAAATGCAACTCAGTTACACCACTGGAAACTTCACCTGTCAACAAGAGATGGCCACTTGAGACTCTATATCGCTCCCCGTTACTAGGAATCCTCATTAAGACCACCTTTATTCCAAGGAGTTTTCACACTACCACTTTACTACCCCCAGTTCTAGCAATCTCCCACACACTCTCTCCCTCCAGTTTATAACCCCCAAGAACCTGATCCCTCCCACTCTGTCTCTACCTGCCCCCAATTCACCACCAAAAATCTATCATATTTGCCACTCCCAGGGAGATCCATGTGTTCCCCTCCTTTTTTACCTAATCTCTCTGGATCCATCGATTGTAGCTTGATTATGATTTACTTAATGGCTAATATCCACTTATAAGTGAAAACATATCATATTTGTCTTTCTCAGTGTTTCTATTGCTATGAAGAGACACCATGACCTCAGCAACTCTTATCAAGAAGAACATTTAATTGGGGCTGGCTTACAATTAATTAATTAACTATCATCACAGAAGGAATGATGACAGCAGGCAAACATGCTTGGTGCTAGAGAGGTAGCTGAGAGTTCTACATCCAAATCAGCAGGGAGCAGGACAAGAGAGTGCCTGACACTGGCGTAGCTTGAGCATCTGAAACCTCAAGACCTGTTTCCAGTGACACAATTCCTCTAACAAGGTCACACTCCTAATAGTGCCATTCCCCTGAGCCCACGGGGTACATTTTTATACAAACCACTGGACTGGGTCTGGGTTACCTCACTCAGGATGGTGTTTTTTTCTAGTTTCATCCATTTGCCTGAAAAATTTAATGATTTCATTTTTTAATGCCTGAGTAGTATGCCACTGTGTATTTTCCATAATTTCCTTATCCATCTTTTCATTGAGGAAAGTCTTTCACTTGCTTGGTTGGAGCAAGTATTTTATATTAGTTAAGGCTATTGTGAAAGGTTGTTTCCCTGACTGATTGGTTTCTCACTCCATTTGTCATTAGGTATACAGGCAGGACACTGATTTTTTTTTTTTTTTTTTTTAATCTTGAATGATGAACACTCTGATAAAATGTTTTATCAGCTGTAGGAGTTCCCTCATGGGATACAAATGGCTACTTATGTACACTATCATATCAAATGATGATATTTTGACTTCTCCTCCAGTTTGTATCCCCTTGCTCTCCTTCAGTTGTATTATTTCTTTAATGAAAATTTCAACTACTGTATTGAATAGGTGTGGAGAAAGTGGGCAGCCTTGTCTTGTTCCAAATCTTAGTGGAATTTCTTTAAGTTTCTCTCCATTTAATTTGATGTTGGCTCTAGGCTTGCTATAAATTACCTTTATTATGTTGAGGTATTTCCCTTGATTCCTTATATTCTCCATTAATTTAATCATGAAGTAGTATTACATTTCATCAAAGGCATTTTCTGCATATAATGAGTTGATCATGTGATCTTTTTTTAATTCAAGTGATTTATATGATGGATTACATTCACTGATTTTTATATACTAAAATATCCCTGCATCTTTGAGATGATATTTACTTGATCATTGTGGATGATCTTTTTTATTTTGTCTAGTGTTCAGTTAGCAAGCATTTTATCAATTATTTTTGCATCTATACCCATAATGGAAATTGGTCCATAAATCTCTTTTTTTGAGTCTTTATGTGGTCTAGGCATCATGATGAATGTGACCTTAGAAAAATGATGTTTGCAATGTTCCTTGTGTTTCTGTTTTGTGGACTAATTTGAGGAGTATTGGTATTAGCTTTTCTTTGAAAGTCTGGTAGTATTCTGCTCTAAAGTTTCCTTGCCCTGGGTGTTTTTGTTGTTGTTTATCTGTTTTGTTCTGTTTTTTTTGTTTGTTTGTTTTATTGGTTGGTTGGAAGACTTTTAATGACTCCTTTGATTTCACATTTTGTTAGGCATTATAGGTGTATTTAGATTGTGCATATGACCTTAACTTTGGTAAATGATACTTATTGAGAAAATTATCAATTTCTTTTACATTTTCCAATTTTGTAGAGTACAGGTTTTTGAAAAAATGTTCTTATGACTTTCTGGATTTCCTTAGTGTCTCTTGTTATGTCCCCCTTTTCATTTCTGATTTTGTTAATTTGTATATTCTCTGTGTCTTTTAATTTGTTTGGATAAGGGTTTGTTTATCTTGTTGATTTTCTCAAAGAACCAACTCTTTGTTTCACTGATTGTTTGTTTTACTCTCTATTTTATTGATTTCAGACCTCAGTTTGTTTCTTATTGTCTATCTATTCTTCTTGGATCTACTTTCCTCTTTCTGTTCTAGAACATTCAGGTCTGCTGTTAAGTTGCTAGTCTGAGATCTTGTTCCTCTCTCTCCATATCTCTCTCTCTCTCTCTCTCTATCTCTATCTCTATCTCTATCTCTATCTCTCTCCCTTTCAAGGTAGGCAATTAGTGCTATGGACTTTCCTCTTAGCACTATTTTCATTGTGTCTCCAGTGTTTGGGTATGCTGCATATTTATTTTCATTGAATTCTAGAAAGTCTTTAATTTCTTTCTGTCTTGACTCATTTTTCATTCAGGAGATTTCAGTTTCCATGAGTTTGTAAGCCTTCTGTTATATCTGTTATTGATGTTCACCTTTAATCCTGGTGGCCTGATAGGATGCAGAGAGTTATTTCAATTTTCTTTTCTCTGTTAAGAGTTGGTTTGTGTCCCAGAATGTTGTCAATTTTGGAGAAAGTTTCATGAGGTGCTGAGGAAAAGGTATATTCTTTTGTGTTTGGGTGAAATGTTCTATAGATATCTGTAAGGTCCATTTGTTTTATAAAGTCTGTTAGCTCCAGTATTTCTCTGACTAGTTTTTCTCTGGATGACCTGTCCGATGGTGAAAGTGGGTTATTGAAGTCTTCCACTGTTAGTGTGAGGGTCAATATGTGATTTAATCTGTAGTAGTGTTTCTTTTAACCAACTTGAGTAGCCTTGCATTTGAGGCATAGATGTTAAGAAATGAAAGGTCATCTTGATGAATTTGATGAGTGTATAGTGTCTTTACCTATCTCTTTTTAATAGTTTTGGTTGGAAGTCTATTTTGTTAGATATTAAAGTGGATACACCAGCTTGTTCTTAGATCCAATTACTTGGAATATTAATTTTTCTAACCCATTACCCTGAGGTAATGTTTATCCGTGATGCTGAAGAGTCTTTCTTAAATGAAGAGGAATGAATTCTGTTTTCACATCCAGTCTCCTAGGCTCTGTCATTTTTTGGGGGAATTGAGACCATTGATATTGAAGATATCAATGACCAACGATAGTTGATTCCTCTTATTTTGGTGGTGGTGGTGGTAATGGTGGTGCACACTCTCTCTTTCTCTGTGTGTCTCTGTGTGTGTGTGTGTGTGTGTCTCTGTGTGTGTCTGTCTCTCTGTCTGTTTCTCTCTCTCTCTCTCTCTCTCTGTGTGTGTGTGTGTGTGTGTGTGTGTGTGTGTGTCTATGTCCCTTCTTTTGGTTCTTCTGATGTGACTATTTCCTGTTTTAATGGTTATAGTTAATCTCCTTTGGTTGAGGTTTTCTTCAAGCACCTCTGTAGGGTTGGATTTGTCGATCAATCATGTTTAAATTTACCTTTATCATGGAATGTGTTATTTTCTTCATCTATGGTGATTAGAAGCTTTGCTGGCATAGTAGTGTGGTCTGGCATCTGTTGTCAGCCAGGCTTTTCTGGCTTTTAGTGTTACATTGAGAAGTCAGGTGTAATTCTGATAGGTCTGCCTTTATATATTACTTGGCCCTTTCCCCTTGCAACTTTTAATGTTCTTTCTTTGTTCTGTATGTTTAGTGTTTTGATTGTTATGTGACAAAGAAACTTTCTTTTCTGGTCCATTTAATTTGCTGTTTGATGTGCTTCTTGTATCTTTATAGACATATCTTTCTTTAGGTTAAGAAAATTCTCTTCTATTTTGTGGAGGTCATGCTCTGGGTCTTTGATATGGATTTCTTCTCTTTCCTCTATATCTATTATTTTTAGGTTTGGTCTTTTCATAGTGTCCCAAATTTCCTGGATATTTTGTGTCAGGTGTTTTTAGATTTAACATTTCCTTTGACTGATGTTTACATTTCTTCTATTATATCTTCAATACCTGAGATTCTCTCTTCCATCTTTTGCATTCTGTTTGTGAAGCTTGCCAATGTAGTTCCTGTTTGAATTTCCCAACATTTCATTTCCAGAATTCCCTCAATTTGTGTCTTCTTTATTGATTCTATCTCCATTTTCAGTTCTAAAATAGTTTATTTATTTCTTTTAATGTTTGTTTCTGTTTAATTTCATTAAGAGATTTATTTCCTTCAATTTTTTTGGATTTTTTTTTAAGGATTTATTTGTTTCCTCTCTAAGGGCCTCTATCATCTTCATTTAGTTGATAGTAACATCTTTTTCTTGTACTTCAGCTATGTTGGAATATCAGGACATGCTGTGGTCGGATAGCTCTATTCTAATGGATACATACTGCCCTGGCTATTATTGATTGTGTTTTTAAACTGGTGTTCAGACCTCTGGGTTTGAGATTATATTTCTAGGGGCTAATTTCTGGATTTGTCTTTGTTAGGTGGGCGTTTTGTTCCTTGTTTTCTCTATGACTGTGTGTTGTCTGTTTTCCTGGCCTGCTCAGCTGCAGTGTTCACAGAGAATGTCTCCTGTTGTTGGAGGGTGGGATACAGGGACATGTGGTGGGAGGGAGGTTGGAGGAGGTCTTTGAAATCCATTGAGGATGGTGTCAGAGAGGAAAGAGAAACCGCAGCAGGTTTCCAATTACAGAGCTGGGTATAAAACTAGGATGATTAAATCTCAGGAATAATAGAAGAGGTGTGGGTATGCCTTTAGCTTACATGTTGCCCTGGGAAGAGCAACCCTTAGATTTGCAGGGAGTGCTGGCTGGAGTGGGCCAAAGCAACAAGTGGGGCATAAGGTTGGTTAGAAGGTGAAGATCTGAGGGATTCACTGGAGATGGGAATAGGCAGGCAGGGAAGGCTGCCATGGGTGTTCTGCACTAAAGCTGGCGAGGAGGCTGGGAAATGGATCTAGAGGAACAAAGTGAAGGGAGGTTTGCAGCCAGTTAATCTGTTTTTCTAACAGTCAGAGCCTGTATTTAGAAGCCTGTGCCTGGAGAATTTGATATAGTCCTCAAATTCAGTGGGTGGGGAGAGGGAGGGTAGGAGGGGATGGTCTGTGGGATCCACAGAAAATGTAGGCAGTAGGGAAGGAGGCTGCAGAGGCTCTTCTGTTGTTCACCAGGGATGAGACTGAGGAATTGGTCCTGGGGAAAGGGAAAGGAGAAGGTCTTACGTTGTCCTTTTTGTGACTTTGAGTAATCTTTGTGTGTGTGTGTGTGTGTGTGTGTGTGTGTGTATGTGTGTGTGTGTGTGTGTTTGCATGCACAATTTACATGCAAATGATTTTCTTGTGTATATGTGTATATGTGCATATTTGTGGGTGAGTATCCGTGTGCTTGTAGCATGTCATGTGTGTGGAGATCAGAGGATAGTCTTCATCATTTAGCTTGTTTGTTTGAATCAGGACCTCTTGTTTGCTGCTGTGTTTGCCGAGCTAGCTGACCAGTTGGCTTCTAGTGCTTTCTCTGTCTCTGCCTTCTATCATGTCCTAGGAGCATCAAGGTTACAGATGCATGCTAATGGCCCAGCCTTACATGGGTTCTGAGGAACTGAGATCAAGACCTCGTATTTGCACAGCAGGTGCTGTGGCCACTGAACCATCTTCAAGCTTCATCTATAATCTTTTGAGATCTAAATAAAAGAATATAAAAGTCAATAAGATTTGAAGGTTTTTGTCATCTTTGGTCTTATGTTTTGCTTGCCCTGGGGATCAAATCCAGGGTTTATGTATGCTCAGCAAGCAATTTGCTGTTGGAAAATTTTTCTATGAAGATTTTGAAAGGTAACCTCTTAAAACATCACTATCATGTTGTGATTGTTGTAATTAAAATGTGAAAAATAAAACGTAAAAATAACCCTTTTCAAGAATACACGCATACAAGAGCAATGCAGTACTTATCTACTTCATGTGTTAAGAATGTAAGTTTCTATGCTATGTATCCTAATGTAGCAAAAGGATTGTATAATCATAGCAAAAACAAATGAGCCAACACAGGAATGGAGAGACAGCTCAGTGGGCAAAGCACTTGCTATGCAAGCATGAGGATCTGAGTTCAAATCCCCAGAGCCCATACAAAGCTAAGTATGATACCTGGAGTCTATAATCCCAGTACCCATAAGAAAAGATAGAAGGCAGAGGCAGGAGAATCCCAGGATGTGCATGAGCCAGCTGGCTTGGGAGATACAGCATAAAAGAAAGACCCAGTCTCAAACAAGTTAGAAGGATCAAGGCCCTATACTACGGTTGATCAACTGACCCCTACATGCCTACTGTGCCTGCTTGCCCTCACACATATATATTACATATAGAGATACCTTCAATACACAGAGAGAGAGAGAGAGAGAGAGAGAGAGAGAGAGAGAGAGAGAGAATTTAATTTAAAAATAAGTCAATAAAAAGATCTATAATTTACATTTTCAGTAATTTATCTTTTATTTCCATCCCTGGGTCATTGGTGTGTTTTGTTTGTTTGTTCTCTATATAGCTCAAGGTATTCTCGAACTTGCTGCCTTCCTGCCTGGTCCACCAGGTGCAGAGCATCATGTGTGGCTCACCATTTCTCTACAAGTTGTTATGTAGTGGAACCTGGATCAAGGCCGTTATAGTATTTGTTGCATTGCAGGTTCTGCATCAGAATCATCTACAAGTCTCCAGGAATTAAAAGGCTTGGGACCACAGCTTGGTAGGCCTTGGTTTTAGGTTTCCCATAATTTCTCGGGGTCTGTGGGTGTGTGCGTGCTTCTACCCTAAGAGTGAGGATGAGACTGAAGATGGGGATTGGGATGGGAATGAGATGAGGATAAGGTAAGCTTTGAGAGTCACCACCTCCTGATACTACCCCAAAAAGTGAGAACTACTCTTGGCAGGTTCCCTTACAGCAGGGATCAAGATTTGAATTCAGTTTCCATCAGGTACAAGTGCTTGCTCATGGCTCAGAGAATGGCAGACCAACCTCTGTGTCTCGGAGGGAACCCAGCTCCTGGCTCCTATTGTCAAGAGGAATGAATTGATGCTCTGTAGTGGCAATGTCAGGGGCAATGGCAGTCATGGCACCTTTTTCTTCCTGTTCCCTGGAGCCTTCTTGGCCATGGGAGTGTTACAGGGCTTAAGTCATATGTGGATGCCCAGCTAAGCCTGGTATTAAAGCATCGAATGTGAATACCCAGCACAGTCGTTTCTTCTTCAGATCATCAGACAATGTCATTAGCACATAATTACCTTTATGTTGAGTGGTTTCTGTTCCCTCTAGTGAATCCCGATCTGATAGAAAATACAACACAAGGATGTCAAGAAAGTGTTTTCAAGGGCACTGATTTCATTTCTGAGCTACTCTTGTGTAACCATGGCTAATTGCACACTTAGCTTCAATAAATATACTTGTCTAAAATATTCAACTAAAAATAGTTTGCTATGGTGTCTAGCAGAATGTCAAGATATTTAAAACAAGATGGGTAATTTTTCTGAAACCTACCTGCTGTCTACTTTCGGAGCTCACGTCTTGTTATAGAAAGGGTCCTAAGTCTCACATGATAAAATATTAAAGCTGAAAGGGCCTTAGAGATTAGAAAGATTCAACTTTCCCTGTCACCTCTGCCCTTGCATGGCAGCAAAAGTAATTGAAAATTCAGAAAACTTAAATGACAGCCCACATGCCAGTCTAGGTTTTCCAAATATGATTAATGCATTTTGATAGCAGAAAATGATTCTGTTGTGTATGACCTAACGTCTACATAAAATTTTAGGTTACTATGTTTCCTGTACCTAAGAGCTTTCTAGTAGACCACAAAATCATGATATACAGTAGGGAGTTGTAAGAATTAAGAACATAAATGCATCACTCTATGTGTTTTGGACTTTATTGTGTTATGAATATATCATCTCATGCACTCAATCTTTCCCACAATCCTATGGGGAATAACAAGCGTTCAGTCAGACCAGGTTTATTGTCAACCGACAGACTGTGTCCACACTGTGTTCAAGGCCCCAACTGAATCTTACACCAAAATATTTGTTGAGTTCCATTATATCAACAAAGAATTGCTTTTACACTCTGTGTGTGTGTGTGTGTGTGTGTGTGTGTGTGTGTGTGTGTGTGTAAATCCCCCAAACAAAACAGCTATCTTAGGAGCATCATCTCAGGAAAAAAAAATTCTGGATATTTAATATTGTCTAAGCTCATTGAATCAGTGTAGTTAGTGTCCATGAGATACCCCTGGGCTCAGACATTATGTGCTCAGCAGACACAAAAGCTCACAGACACTGGGGGCTCTGTTCTCCAGGAAACAGTAAAGCTAGTCATCAAAATGAAATAAAGGCGCCCAGTGCTGGTTCCCACAGATGAGCTGCTTCCAAGTGGGTGTTTGATGGTTCTCAGCTCATCTTTCTCCCCCAGAAGCCGAGTGTCTGTGACATTTCATGAGGCTGCTGCTGATTTACTGTTGGTACATGCAGGCATCTAGAGACTACACACAAACAGCACCGTGTTTAAAAATAGATTTAAAATTTTTTGTTCCGTTGCCTTTAAGAATGCATTTTCTCTGGCCACCCTAAATCTCCATGGTTACCCCCAGAGCTAAGTGTGATAAATATATGGATTACTGTGAGAAAGCTGAAAGGGAATTTTACCCTGATCCTTCCTTAGCTAACTTTCATCCCTTCCTTGGCCCTGACCTGCCTCAGGTCACTACCAGCAATGCGGGTGTCACTGACCCCTGCTGAGAATTAAGCCTCCTTCTCTGGCTTTATTACACTCTGAATTATTCATTGTGGATGATTTTTACATATGTTAGGCACAAGGTCATCTAACAAGCAGTTCATGCTAAGGTAAGAATGACTAATAATCCCCATGTATTTCTACTAGAAGTCAGTTATTATCCAATGAGTTTCTGAATTATGAAATTAACTTCAGTGGAAGGGTACACAATGCCTTCCTGATCTGATAAGAAGAGGAAAAGATCTTCATAATCTCCTTTATAGAAGTCATTATGTTGAAAATATACCAAAATTAAATATATAAACTGTTTACCAGCTTAATTAACAGTACTATGAGGTTATTTGCCACCCACCTTGAAACTAGGTTTAAACCTTGTAAAAGTAATTAGTGTCCAATAATGACTTCCAGATCGCTTAAGAAATAGCAAAATGTTAGGTCACTTCCTTAATCACAAAATCAAAGCAGAGGCCCCACTCCCCGTCCTCCAGTTCTGGAAGCCTAGACAGCATGGCTATGGTTTCTCCTCTGCGATTTTTGCTGAGCACATGTGAGAGGCGAGCCCTGGATTCTGACATTACAACAGGCTATGGAAGAGACAGCTTGAGTGTTCACTACGTAGACACTTAATTTTTCTCTTTCTCTTAAAAGCAGACATTCTTTCTATTTTGGTGATGAACGTGTTCACAGATCTTTATGTTACACTCTTTGGAAAAGCCACAGGGCGATAGTCTTGTGGATGATGTGCGCCAAGCATTTGAAACCTGGGTATTGCGGAGCTGCTGTAAATAGGAATGTTAGATTTTAACCTGAGGACTTCTAACAAACTGGAGTTTGAAAGTTTCTGAGTTCTTGCTTGGGCCACCAGGCTGAGGATTTTTGTCTGAGTGAAGCTATTGATGCTCTTCTCTGGGTCTTGCAAGCCAGAAAGGGCTTGTATCACCCTGCTTCTCAAAGGGATATCCCTCTGCTGGAACTGTCATTATGGAGTTGTGGGTAGACAGGGGGGAAGCTCAAATCACATCACTTTGGAGTCAGAGGGTCTGGTCCTAGCATCCCTCTGGCTTTCGTCTTCCACCAATCACATGTACTTCCGGTGTTTTCTTTCTCAGTAAGGCCCACTGTTTTCATTTCAACCTGTTTTTAGAAAACACAAATGTTCTTATTTGTTATGAAGAACAACTCAGTGTTCGTTTCTTATCCCTTCCAGCTATGTTTAAGTCCCAATTTTCACATCTTAATGTCTTCTCAGAGCATTTTACAAAAGAAAAAGGGGCCCCCTGAGAAGCATATGTCTATCCTTTTTAAGTCAAACTCTGGATTTTCAGCAATTGTGTATGTGTCTAAGTTCAGATGTAGAGAGATGCATATATTTGTAATGTTACAATTATGTTTGGTTAAAGTATAAGAAGTGACCACAGTGGAGTCTGATAATGCTTAAACATATTAACCATTCATATACCTAGAGGTTTGCTAACTAATTGCTATGAACAAATGAATGATATATTAAAGATTTCTGTTAGAAATATTTGTTTGAGTAATAGAAATGTTCTTGTATACATTTAGTATACCCTAAAATAAATTCAACCTGAAAAATAACTCAAAGTATAATTTTGGACTCTTCATGATTAAATGTCATAGTTAACCAACTGAGTCCTCTTTGAGGTGAGAGTCAAGGGTAGATTTAGAAACAATTTCAAAGCCCATCCCTTCACATATAATTGATAGATTTTTCCATAGTCACATCCATTTTTTCTGCCTATGTAACAACAACAACAACAGAAAACCATGCAAGGAAACTCTAAAAGTCCCCATCATGCAAGAAAGTCTTACATTACAGAAGAGAGAGCATAAAATTTCACAGGAGACAGGGTCATAGCATGACTCTCATCCTTGATGGTTACTTACCAATGCAAATAACAAAGAAAAAATATTTTAATTAATGTGCCTAATAAAGCTAGGAAGACATTGTACCTTTATGACTGATGTTCTCTGTAAGAATGATTGCTTCATTAGCCTTACAGGATCGACTCCACCTCATTAAGAAGGTCAAATAAGTGGATATATCATATACTTCTGAAGAGCAGAAACACTTTATTCAAAGTACTGGAAGGGCTAGTATCTCACTTGTTAAAGATAAAGCATTAACTAAACAAGCACAGAGATACGATACTTGATATAAAGTTTTCCTGCCCTTTACATTTTTGTTCACAAAACAAATGAGCCAATGTGACATGAATGATAAACGCTTGAATAAGAAATAATTAAAATGGGAAATGTGTCTTCCATTTAAGACTTAAAATGAGTGATGTGATTTTCTAGAGGGAGTGTAGACTATAAGATAGAATATGACCGTGACTGTCTATACAGTCAAGTACAATTTGGGGCATGCCATTGTGAGGATACTACTTAAAGTGTTGAGATTCTTATCTGATGATAAATGACCTTGTTGACGCTGTTTTTGTTTTTCTAAAATTTGACAAGCAGTTGTTCTTCCCCCTGAAGCTAACTCTCACTAAAACAACCAGAGCATGAACAGGAACTGTTTTATGGGACACCCACTCTCTAAGAGTTGCTTAAGGATAAAGAATGCTTGTCTCGGTTGACAAAGTCTGTGGTGGGGCAGGGAGATGTCTCAGTGGGTAGAGTACTGGCTGCATAAAGATGAAGACCTGAGCTCAGACGCCCAGCACCCACATAAAAGCCAGCCTGAGCATTGCACAACTACAATCCCAGTGTTTAAGCTCAGACAAGAGGATCCCTGGGGCTCACTGGGTATCCAGTCCAGCTAGTCTCTGAGCTCCAGGTTCAAAAAGACAACCTATCTCAAAAAAAAGTAAGAAAGAGAGCAACTGAGAAAGACACTGATACACACATATATCTCTCTGTCTCTCTGTCTCTCTGTCTGTCTCTCACACACACAGACACACACACACACACACACACACACACACACACACACACAGCTTTGGTAGTATCTGAACATTACAAATGTATTGGCCTTGGCTGCTAAAATTCACCACAGTCTACCACCCTGCCCTGGCTTAAGACCTTGAAGTAAGCAGAGTGACTGGGAAACTTTGCTCTCTTCAAAGTATCTGATGTGTTTATAAAAAGATAAAGAGATATAAGATATGTTCTATGGGTGTGTGGTGAGGTGTGGGGGAAGGGTGTGCCTCAGTGGGCCAATGCTGAGGCATCCTTTCCCCCTGACCGACCAGCCACAAGATGGTATAGTATAGACATAGAGTTTATTCAGGGCATGGGGAGGGGAATTAAGAGGGTAGTAGAGGCAGAGAAAGGCAGAGAGAGGGAGAGAGTAGAGAAGTAGAGGCCGGCCGTGACCACGTGGAGAGAGGGAGGGACGAGAACAGGGAGAGGGAGCAAGAGAGCAAGAGAGGAATCAAGAGGAGTAAGAGAGGTAAGAGAGAGAGGAGGGGCAAGCGGCCCCTTTTATAGTGGGCCAGGCACACCTGGCTGTTGCCAGGCAACTGTGGGGCGGAGCATACCTGGCTGTTGCCAGGCAACTGTGGGAAGGAGTTAACAGAATGCTAACTGTATCTTAGAGCCTGAATAAAAACAGCCTTCCTGTAGTTGGATGACATTTATATAAGTGAAAGTTTCATGTTAGAATCGTTTTGACTGAAAGTTGCAAATGTGCCGGGCAGTGGTAGCACACAGCTTTAATCCCAGCTCTTGGGAGGCAGAGGCAGGCGGATTTCTGAGTTCAAGGTCAGCCTGGTCTACAGAGTGAGTTCCAGGACAGCCAGGGCTACACAGAGAAACCCTGTCTCGAAAAACCAAAAAAAAAAAAAAAAAAAGAAAAGAAAGAAAGAAAGTTGCAAATGCAGTGTGCAGTACACTGTTAGATCTCACAGCACTGTTTTCTCCCTGGACCAACTGACTCTCATGCTAGGATGTTCCATTTGTTGTGGCTAATGAAGCAACACAGAGACATAATTAGTAACCGGAAGCTATACTTCATTCAGATTTCCTTACATTCTTTCTAATGTCCACTTCCTGTTACAGTGCCCATTTAGATGTCACATCTCTAGGCTTCTCTCCACCCCAACAGTTTCTCAACCTTTCTTTCTTTAGATGATCTTGAGAGATTTAGGAGGCAGCAGACCTAACTTCTCAGGTATTTTTAGAATGCCCTTCAATTCAGGTAAGCCCGATTCCTAACAACTGGTAATAGTGAGGATTTGCATTTGCAAGAAATTCCCAGACCTAAGTACCACAGTCAGCCAGAGGGGCCCTGGAGGGCAGTTGCTTATGGGAGTTATTTATTAGCTTTCCCCAAGGTCCAGGGGCTTTGTCTTCAGTTGATTATTTAGTAAACATTAGCATGTATTGCAAGGCATGGGTTTCTCTGTAAAGATAGAAGTACACCAAGTTGTGCAGAACAAGACGTGTCTCCATGCGAGCTAAAGGAGTTCTCAGTTTTCTTAACTTTAAAGCTCTGAGTTTCCTGTTACTAAGCAATCACTCTTGTTTACAGAACCTGAGGAAGTGCCCTCTTTGTCCTATGAAGAGAATGATAGAGGAGCCCTATACAATAGCCTCATACCATAAGCTTGAGGACTCCAGATTGGCAGTATTTGGATCAGTCCAAATTGATTTCGCTTCTTAAACTTAATTTTAAAAGTAATTTCTGGAACTCAGTAACACTTTCTGGTTGAAAGACTTAAAGTGACTAACTTACAAAAGTAGAGAGGGTATGAACTCCAAATCCATCAATAAGAGAAAACACAAGTGAGAAGATCACAGGAAAGAACTGTAGCAGAAACTATGTAAAGGTGTTAAGAATTGTTGAATGAAAAAGTGTAAGTAAGCTTCCAGACACGGTGGGAAATTAGGGACTAAATATAACTTCATACTTGAAAACTGAAAACAAGGATGGGTGGGGGCATAGTTTATATAGCAATTGATAGCATTCTGTCTAAACTCCACCCCACAATTACCTGGCAACAGCCAGGTATGCTCCACCCCACAGTTGCCTGGCAATAGCCAGGTAGGCCTGGCCCACTATGAAAGGGGCTGCTTGCTCCTTCTCTCTCTCTCTCTCTAATCTCTTGCCTCTCTCTTACCTCTCCCCATTCCCTTCCCCCCCTCCACATGGTCATGGCCGGCCTCTACTTCTCTACTCTCTCCCTCTCTCTGCCTTTCTCTGCCTCTACTACCCTCTTAGCTCCCCTCCCCATGCCCTAAATAAACTCTATGTCTATACTATACCTTCTTGTGTGGCTGGTCCCTCAGGCCTGGGCTCGGGCCGCTGAGGCACACCCTTCTCCCACACCTCCCTACCTCCCTATACCCCCGTAAAACATATCTCTTTATATTTTTATAAACATATCATTGGTGCCATGACTCAGATTAGAAACTCTGAAGGTTTGCATCCCACCTCATCCACCATGAGAGATCCACGCTCGATAGCTCAAAAGAACGGGTAAACCCCATCTTCCACTGGTCAGAGTAACCATCCACATGGACTCAGGGAAGAGTTCTTGAGCTCAGAGCTACTCCTTTGCTGCCCTGAGTAAATGACTGTCCGTATGGTCCCCACAGAGAGTTCTTGAGTTCAGAGCTACCCTGTTTTGTCCATTCAGTCTTTCACTGACCCTCATTTTAAGACTTATTCCTTGGGTGAGACATTCCTCTTTCCTTTTTCTTTCTCACTGACACTGCGAATTCCAGGCCGGGCCTGGACAACTGCTCTCTCAGGAGCACTGAGCACTAGCTCCCATCCCCCACATGTCTTGCCCAGGGGTCAGTCTTCGCAGCCTTTGTCTCTATTTAATGGGATGTCTTGGTCTAAAGCAATCTCTCTCTCCATCTCGCTAAACTGGCACTTTCTTGCTGAGGACCCTTAGTACAGAATTCCCTCTCCCGTCTCATTTGCAGCTCCCTGAAAACCACTGGTTCAGCTAATTAGCCAGAGAAGCAAGTTTGATTAGTGCTCCCTGCCAGGCATCCCACTTGCTGCCCTTCCCCCCTCTACTTCTTGGCTCAGTTAGGTTCTCAGCAGGGGAAAGGTGAGTCTGGCTCTGCCCCTTGCATCCTGCAAGGGAGGCCCCTCCCTTAGACTTGCTTTCCCACGCACATTTGACTACATCCTCCCCCGCAACCCCCCACCCCCAAAGCTCACAGCCTCTGGAAGGGCTTTGGCCTTGCTTCAAGTTGGTTCTGTCTCCGCCCCCTGCCAGAGACTCTGCTGCCTCCCCTCCCCTTGCTCAAGTTTCCACCTTCCAGCACACATGAGGGACTTTCTTCCTCTCTCCCTCTCCTTCTAGGCCATTACTGCCAGCTTTCTTATTCTGGTCCTAGTCATATGTCTCTTTGCTACTGCTATTAAATTCTATTCAGTTATAACCAATGTAACAGTTCTCAGTCCTGTCAGAAGTTTGTTCATTCTTAAATTCATGGCAGACAGAATTCCCAAAGTCTTAACAGTTGGCTCAGGACGGTCTATGGTCTCAAAAGATGTGGACACAGCTACAGGATGCTGCCTAGACTGTGATATGACAGTCACTAAGAATGCAGTGGACAAAAACGGATACTTAGGGTCAAGGGGCTTGGCTACTAAACCAAGGTAAGCTTACTTCCCATGTCATGTGTACCCATTCCACAGACAAAAAGCCCTGCATCTTCTGTGCTTGAAAGCCAGACTGACTCTACCCTAGTTGCCACAGAGACCAGGGAACTGTTGACTAGTGGACTCTGTCATTTTTTAAATAATATAACTGCTAGATTATTGTTTACTATTTCTCAGACTTCTGACTACATTGACAGCTAAGCTTTCACAGATGTAATCTGCTATCTCCTTACCTAAACTCTGTTTCCATTAATTAAATGCTTCATATTTCCTCTTCCTGCTATGCCACTGTCCTAATGTTATCTGAGTTTCTATAAATTTGCCTGACTCTAATAAAACATCCCACTATACAATCCAGCTTTTTCAACTTTTTAATCTTGTCCCTTCTGCTCCACAAAAGGCTCATCTTAAAGACTCTTCATATTGTTAGCTCATGTTGTTATCTCTTTTATAAACTTATTAACTACAGAAAATCCACTCAGATCTGCCTATCATGGACCCAATAGACAACATCCAGATGAGTACATCTGCCCAAAGTTCCCACTTACTACCTAATCTAAAGGGTGGGATTCCTCTGGGTTTAAAATTTACATCTTAAAAAAAATTTCTTTCTCCCAAATGTACTTAATCTATTTTTCTACCTATAATAATGTGCTTCAATATCTTGTCAAGTTCAGGTGCTTACTACACCCAGGACATCTCCAGAGAAGCAACCTTCAGATGCTCCAATCTCCTCTCAGACACAGACACCTCCTTCTGACCTATACTCAGATTGTTCCACAGACCCTGGACAGCAAGGAAACAGCCAACTCTCCTATGACTGGACATACATCCCCCACCACCATTCTTCTAGGTTCCCCAGAAACATGTCCCCACCAATGCCAGCATGAAGCATTCAGATATTACAACAACCCTATTCCTGCTTTGCCATTGCCTCTTTGTAATTTTTCTCTTTAATTAAACCAAAATGAGGGAATGTTAGCATTCTGTCCAAACTCCACCCCACAGTTGCCTGGCAACAGTCAGGTGGCCTGGCCCACTATAAAAGGGGCTGCTTGCTCCTCTTCTCTCTCTTATCTCTTGCCTCCCTCTTCTCTTACCTCTCCCCATTCCCTTCCCCCCTCTCTCCACATGGTCATGGCCGGCCTCCACTCCTCTACTTCTCTACTCTCTCCCTCTCTCTGCCTTTCTCTGCCTCTACTACCCTCTTAACTCCCCTCCCCATGCCCAAAATAAACTCTATGTCTATACTATACCTTCTCATGTGGCTGGTCCCTCAAGGGGAAGGGATGCCTGGGCTTGGGCCTGCTGAGGCACACCCTTCCTCCATACCTCCTTACCTCCCTATACTTCCATAAAATATAGCTCTTTATATTTTTATAAACACATCAGCAATGGCTTGTATGTTTCATCTAGTGTTTGGCTGTGGGTCTCTGCATCTGCTCCTATCAGTTGCTGGGGAAAGCCTCTCTGAGGACAATTATGTGAAGGCTCCAGGTCTCTGAGCTATCTAGTCTCCAGTTCCTGGACCTCCAGGCAGTGTGAGCTCCCTCTCATGGCATGGGTCTCAAGTTGAAACTATCATTGGTTAGCCATGCCCACAAGTTCTGTGTCACCTTTATCCCAGCACATCTTGCAGGCAGGACAATTGTAAGGTGAGATTTTATGCCTGTGTTAGTGTCACAGTTTCTCCGCTGGAAGCTTTGCCAGGTTATAGAAGATGGCTGGTTCAGGCTCTGTATTCCCCATTACTAGGAATTTTGGCTAGAGTCATCTTCAGATTCTAAGGAGATTCCACTGCACTACGTGTCTGCCTTATCCCCAAGCCCTTCCCAATTTCAGCCATCTTTCCAAGTTCTCTCCCCTCTATCCATGTCTGCTACCTGACCCCTCCTGTTCCTATCTGTACCCATAAACAATTCACCCTTGCCTTGAAATCTATTCATTTCCCTTCCCTAAGGAAATTCATGTATCCTCCCTTGAGCACTCCTTGTTAGTTAGCCTCTCCAGGTCTGTGGATAGTGGTATGATTATCCTTTACTTAAAAGCTAATATCCATTTATAACTGAGTAGATACCATGTTTGTCTTTCTGGGTCTGGGTTACCTCACTCAGGTTATTTTTCTAGCTCCATACACTTGCCAGCAAACTTCATGATGTTATTTTCTTTAACATCTGAATAACACTCTGTTATCTAATTATACCACATTTTCTTGATCTATTCCTTGGTTGAGGAATATCTAGGTTGTTTCCAGTTTCTGGCTGTTGTGAATAAAGCTGTTATGAACATAGTTGTTAACTGTCCTTGGGGTAGAATAGAACACCCATGGGTACATGCCCAAAAGTGATATAGCTGAGTCTTGGGTAGATCTATTTCTAGTTTTCTGAGACACCATCGCATTGATTTCCACAGTGGCTGTACATGTTTGCACTCCCAATAGCAATGCAGGAGTATTCCCCTTGCTCCGCAGCCTCACCAGCATGAGTTGTCACTTGTGTGAATCTCAAAGTTATTTTATTTGCATTTCCCTGATAGCTAAGGATGTTGAACATTTCTTTAAAGGCATCTTGGTTTTTTAAGATTCTTCTATTGAGAATTATCTGTTTATACTTGACCTCATTTTTAATTGGATTATATAGTTTGTTGATGTATAGTTTTTTTTGAATTCTTTATATGTTTTGCATATTAACCATCTGTCAGATGTGGAGTTTGTGAAAATCTTTTCCGTTCTATAGGCTGTTGTCCTTTTGAAGGTGTCCTTTGTCTTACAAAAGCTTCTCAGTTTCATGATGTCCCATTTATTAATTGTTAATCTTAGTGCCTGCACTATAGCTGTTCTGTTCAGGGCATTGTCTCCTATGTCAAAAACATTTAAGGCTATTTCCCACTTTCTCTTCTATCAGATTTAAGTTGAGGTCTTTGATCTACTTGGACTTGAGTTTTATGCAGGGTGATAGATATGGATTTATTTGCATTCTTCTATATGCTGACATCCAGTTAGACCAGCACCATTTGTTAAAGATGCTTTCTTTTTTTCCACTGTATATTTCTGGCTTCTTTATAAAAAATCAGGTGTCTATGTGTATTTGGATATCTGGGTCTTTGATCCAATTTCATTGATCAGTCTATATGGTTTTATTCCAATAACATTCTATTTTAATGACTATAACTCTGTAGTACAACTTGAAATCAGGAATAGTGATACCTACCTCAAGAAGTTCTTTTATTGTACAGCATTATTTTTAGCTATCCTTGGTTTTTTGTTTTCACATATGAAGCTGACTATTGCTCTTTCAATGTCTGTAAAGAATTGTATTGGAATTTTAATTGGAATTACATTGAATCTGTAGATTGCTTTAGGTAGGATGGCTATTTTTACTACGTTAATACTACTGACCCACGAGCATGGGAGATCTTTCTATCTTCTGATACCTTTTTCAATTTATTTATTCCAAGACTTGATGTTATTTTAGTATAAGTCTTTCATCTGCTTGGTTAGTGCATTATTTAATGTTTCATTGCTATGAAGAGACACCATGACCAAGGCAACTCATATAAAAGACATTTAATTGGATCTGGCTTACAGATTCAGAGGTTCAGTCCATTATCATCATGGTGGGAAGCATATAGGCAGACATGGTGCTCTAGAAGGAGCTGAGAGTTCTACATATTAATCTGAAGGCAGCCAGGAGAGGAAGTACTTCCACAGGCAGCTAGGAGGAGTCTCTTGCACACTGGGCAGTGCTTAAGCCCACCCCCACAGTGATGCACTTCCTCCACAAGGCTACACCTACTCCAACAAGGCCACATCTCCTAATAGTGTCACTTGCCATGGGCCAAGCATATTCAAACCACCACAGTTAGTTACTCCAGGATATTTTAAATTATTTGTGACTATTGTGAATGACATTAATTTCTTTCTCAGCCTATAACTTTACTAACACCTAATTGTTATCATGGTTCTTAAACATTTTAACCTCCTTTTAGCCCATCAAGAGGTAATGGGAAAGAAAATGAGAGATCAAATCTTTTAAGTTGAGACTCCAGTTTAGAGAACCTGACCTAAGTATAAATTCATGTAAACTAAAAGGCCATTATCTAACATCAGTTTCCAAGTTACCCCACAACAAACTTGAGCCTAGCTCCGGTTCCTAGGCTCATCCCAACAAGACCTGTGTCTCTGGGTTAATCTCTCCCAACAAATCTAGCTTTTCCATGTTAATTGCCATAAACCTGTCCCCCTGCCTAGCAACCACCAATGCAGAGGAAGCAGAAATTAAGTTTATGGTTTAACTCCCAGCACAAGTCAGTCAATTATGCTAAGGGCATAGCAGCTTTCCAATTAGATGCTTGTCAGACTAGAAACACTCACCAACCCCCACTCCCATTCCCACTCCCCATCCCCCACTTGCTGCTTTCTATAAAACCTTTTCCTGATAGATGTTCGAGGCTCCTCTCCTCCAAAACCGTCCTCCAAGTGGGTGGGTTGGGAGGGGGGTCGAGTTAGCTTGAATAAAAGTCCTGTGTGATTACGTTGGAGCTGCTCCTGTCTGGTCCTTTTGGAGTTCACTAACACTTCCTTGGCACTACAAAAAGGATACAGAGAAGTACACCTCTTTAGAAAGGTTCTTTGGAGCAACTCCCATCTATATTGTTGGGAAGTTGGCAGTTCAGTTCACAGGTTAGCAGAGGCAACTCAATCCACTCAAATACACCAACAGTTCAGTTTGATAGAATCCAGATAGCAAACAGGAATCAGTAGAATCAGCTGTAGTAGCACTATGCAGCAAAGACAGCCAAGCCTCAGCCTCAGCAGGAGTCAGCAGGAAAGACCAACATGGATGCCAGGAGAGGTTCTCTGCTGTGCCTCTGTCTGGGAGATGAAGGTCAGCAAGGATGCGAGACCCACAAGCTTTGCACAGCTAGCTCTATAATCGAGCCAAGCTCTGCCTCCTTCACTGTCCGTGGAATTCTATTTATACCCTCGAAACCACAAGTCCTCCACATACCTTGCCTCAGCACATGCATCTGTTTCAGCTGTCATCATTCTGCCAATGAGCCTGAATCTGCAGAAGTGGCAAGAAACTGCATCATGTCACCAGATTTTTTGTTGTGTTTCTCCTATGGAATCCCGACAAATGCAACTCAACTACACAACATAAAGCAGACAGATTCATGCATGTCATTAGCAAGGACTCCTTCATCTCATGTCCTTTTATATGCTTGCTTTAGCAGAACCTCCCTTCACTTGTGTTCACTTCAGCTAAACATTCCTTCATTTGTTTGCCCCAGCAGCAACCAACTGGCCTTTCAAAAAACCCTTAAGTTTCCACTTCATCAGACCTTTTGTGTTTTGTATATATGATGGCTACTGATTTAAGGGCATTAATCTTGTATCCAGCCACTTCACTGAAGGTGTTAGCTGTTCAAGACAGGTTTTCTCTGTGTGACCCCAGTCATTTTAGAAGTCACTCTGTAGACCAGGTTGGCTTTAACCTCAGAGATCCACCTGCCTCTGCCTTCTGAGTGCTGGTATTAAAGGCGTGCCACTACCACCCAGCTGGTTTTAGAAAATCATGACAACAAAGGAATTTCATTTTTGACATTAATTTACTTTTTCCATCAAAAGCTCAATTTAAATGCTGGTTGTACTTCACAGGCCTAAATAAACGTCAAGTTATTTCTGAAATGATGAACAGAAACTAAGACCTCATTCTTCTATCACCTTACATGCTCTTGTGATAGCGTCCTGAAGTGTCTTATATTTACAAAAAGTTTCGGGTCTCTGTATCAGTCCCAAACCATAAGATTCTTAAGGGAAACTTCCATAGATATGGCACCAAATAAGTGCTAACTGTATTATCATGTATTATTTTATATTTCTAGGTTTTGTGAGTTCTACCTACGTTTGTATACATATATACATGCACCACAGGATAGACTGGTGCCTGCAGAGGTCAAAAGACAGTATCAAATATCTGAGAGCTGGAGTTACAAACAGTTGTAACCCTCCACGTGGGCTGGGAACTGAAACCATGGCCGCCATAAGAGTAACATGTGCTCTTGCCACCAAGCCACCTCTCTACCCATGTACTTTACATTTTTTGAAAGAACAGTTCTGTGTTACATTGTAAAATGCGTTTAAATGTAGAAGAATATGATCTCCTTTCCTCTGTAACTGTTCCTCTACTCATCCATAAAATTAATGGTATTTTTATGTGGACAGAAAAATGCAATACAGATTAATATGTGAATAAATAAATATGTGGGAACGGGACCTGAACAAAAGAAACAGCCAGCTCCTCCCAAAGGTAGTAATGGTGGAGGCCATGTGTGCTTTTCCTGCTCCTCTCTTCGATTTCATGTGCATACTTTTACTTTATCAGGGTTAACTTAGTGTGAGATGACAATATGCAAATATAAACCTAAAACACAGCAATTTTGTTTGTTGTATAACAAATAAAATAATTAGCACCTTGTCATTTTATCCATTTACAAACATGCAAAGGTCAATAATGAATTATAAATGGGAATTACTATTCTCATTCATTTTAGAAACAATTTTATTCATACCGTCCTAATGAAGATGCTTTGTAAATGCTTAAGGTAATAATAAAGTGTAGGTATTCTGATTTAAAGAAAAATTTACTTTTCTTTGTAGCTTTCTACCTGTGAAAAGGCTGAGGTCAGACAGATGGGGTTATGCACACGTTTAATCTCTGCAGTCAGAGGCAGAGGCAGGTGGATATCTGGTGAAAGCCAGGCGGGCATGTACAGTGAAGCAGCAAGTTCCAGGTCAGCTAGGGGTCAAAATGAGACCCTGCCTCAAAAATAAATAAACAAATAAATAAGTAAATAAATAAGCAAATTATAGGTTTTACAATGTGAAATGACCAATAGAGATGCCATTTTTTTCCCAAACAGCTTGATAAGTAGCCTTCTCTTTTCCACAAACTCACTTCCATGGTCCCATTTCATGTTTTCCTCCAAGGGCTTGTTTTTCCACCCATTGCCAGTTCATCCAGGTAACACATCAACCATCTGAAACTAGTCCTGCCACTTATAACTACACTGCAATGGCTACAGTCTTCATCCTTAATATGATCTTCAGGATGATTTCTTGACTTGTCCCATCGATCCTGTCTTTCTAGCAAATCCCGGAAAGGGTTATTATCGCCTTACATATTTCAGTCATCCAATCATACGAATACTCGGTCACTCAACTAGATAGCCACGGTCACACACAACAGTGGTAGCAGATCGTAGTGAGGGTGATACTCAATGCATAATCACATTTATTTCTTATGAAGAATTATAGTTTTTATTTTTAACTATGTGTGTATGTTGTTGTTCACTGGAGTGAGATGCACTTACAAGTAAGAAGAGGGTGCAGAACCTCCTGGAACTGGAGTTACATGTTCGTGAACCACCCATGGATGCTGGGAACTTAACTTGGATCCTGTGTAAGAGCAGTACCAACAGTAATGCCATCTCTTCAGGTCCTCATATTCAAATTTTCATGACTGGCTAAAAATGTCCTTGTTTTCCATGGACTTTTAATCTACCCAAGATCTCTGTTACATTTGCACTTTAGATGCCTTGTGTTCCCGAGATGGAATTAGGATAGCAGTCAGAGTGTAAGACATTTTGTGGATCTAGGAAGAGAGAGAGAGAGAGAGAGAGAGAGAGAGAGAGAGAGAGAGAGAGA
>JADRCH010000031.1:9809154-9823230 GCA_019843965.1 Rhynchomys soricoides
AGAGAGAGAGAGAGAGAGAGAGAGAGAGAGAGAGAGAGAGAGAGAGATTGAATAGAGGCTGTCATAGTATAATTCTGCTGTTGGAATAAAAAGGTTTTGCCAGCTCAACGGGAAACTCTGGAAACTATAAGCCATCTCCTGTTCCAGGCAGAAATGGCTAGGGCCAGGGTAAACAGCCTTTCTCAGAACTTAGCTAGAACTTAGAGGGCAAGTTAAGTTTTGTGGAAGCTGTAAGCAGACATACTTGCTGCGCAGAAGGCAGCGAGTACCTTCAGTTGAGTTCAAGGGCATCACCTGTAAGTCAATTCTCTCTACAAAGAAATACCACAGAAGAAATGATGCAAGTCCTTAACTGTCCCCACTCCTTGTCATTTCTCTAATCTGCATTTGATTGTTGCCTGCGAACAAGGAGTTGGTGTATTTTTTTTGCTCTTATTTACATTGCTTTCAGTTTTCTAGTTTTTGTGCAGTATTTTGAACTCATGGGATTGGTTTCAATTCATACTTTAGAGTTTATTGACTAAGAGAAGGGTACTTAAATGTGAATTTCAAACCCTGCTTTTATACTATTGTTTTGTACTTAAGGAAGATAAAGTCTTTTGTTCTGAAAACAAATATCCACTCATTAAAATCTCTTAAATAATAGAATTTAAAATGATACTTCTATTCCTATTATTTTGTCAATGTGAACATTCTCCCTCACTTCATAGGTCTGTATGAATGTATTTGTACCATATGTGTAAGTAGTTTTGTGTGTACTCACATGTGTGTGTGTGCATGTGGAGGCCAGAAGTTGTCTTATAGTATCTTATTCAGTAACTCATGGACTCAGGATTTCTCACTAAACCCAGATCACCAATAGGCTTTACTAATCAGTGATCTTGAAGGACATGCTATTTCTTTATATGGACACACACACACACACACACACACACACACACACACACGCTCCTCTAGCACCATAGATATAGATGGGTGCCACCACTCTTGGCTTTTTCCATGAGTAGCTAGGATAGAACTTAAGTTTTCATGTTTGTAGAGAGAGCACTTTACTAAGGGAGCTATCTCTTCAGCCCTCCACACATAAACATTCTCTGATCACTAACAAGTCAAATTGTAATGGTCCCATCTGGTAAAAGTGCTCCCCCTTCTTTCCTATTTTAAATTTTACATTCAAACAAATTCAGACTTACAAAACGTTACAAAAATCAGCACAAGGACTTTCTGAACATCTTCCTTTTCTGTAATTTTTTTCTTTTCTTTTCTTTTTTTTTTTTTTTTTGATATTTTCTTTATTTACATTTCAAGTGTTATCCCCATTCCTGGTTTCCCCTCCAGAAACCCCCTATCCCATCCCCTCCCTCTTCTCCTGCCTCTTTGAAGGTGCTTCCCCCATCCACCCACTCCCTCCTCCCTGCCCTGGAATCCCCTACACTGAACATCTTTCCATCAGCTCACTTGGAACAAAGACGTGTGGCTATTTTGTACCATAAGACCCTTTAGAAAGGATGTCGCTATCTAAAATTACTGAAGTCAGAGTCTGCAGTAGGCCACCAGTCTAGCTGAGCTCTGTGTTGTATGGTATTGTTTGGAGCTGCCTGTTGCATTCAAACTAACTACTTCTTTTATTTATTTTTCAATTTAAATGTTATGGGTTCATGAAAGCCATGTTTGACTTTTCTAACACTCCTTTGTCAATTTTCCCTCTGAGTCTGTCATTTTTGTAGGGCAAAGAAATTGTTTATCCTATTTTTAAGATATGCTAACCAGGGCTTTTCCTAGCCCGTCCTCATGGCTACCACTCTGGCAGCACACTATGGTCTCCATTTCACACTCTGCTCTCCCATCCCATTTTATATACTTCCCTTCTGTTCACTTTTTTAACGTTTGCGATTATAATTACAAAATGTTTTCTTTCCCTTTCCTTTCCTCTCTCAAAACCCTCCCAGATGCCCCACTTGCTCTCGTTTAAATCCCTGGCTTCTCTTTTCATTGATTGTTATTGCATACACATATGTACCTTCGTATATACTCCTAAATATAACCTGCTGTGTCTGTATAAGGTAACTTACATGCATGTTTTCAGGGATGACCATTTGGTGTTAGCATACTCTTGGTTAGGAATGATTATGTTCAGAAATAGTTGTCTGGATTTTCATACTAGGCATGACGATGACATATGCACAGGTTCCTAGAAGTGCAATGGATCACTGATGAAAATGATCTTTCTTGTGTACATCCTTATTCAAGGTCATCTCTCAGAATGTCTGTCATTTGCCTTGAAATAAGATATGATTTAAATGGTCTGAGGAGATGGCTTAGTGGTTAAGAGGACTTCCAGAGGTCCTGAGTTCAATTCCCAACAACCACATGGTGGCTCAAAACCACCTGTAATGAGGGATTTGATGCCCTCTTCTGGTGTGTCTGATTTTATATAATATATATGTATATTATATACATATATATAATATATATATATTTACATTATTATATTATATTATATATTATATATTATATTTATACTATATTATGTTTATGTTTATATTTATATTTAAAAATAATATGTAATATATTATATGTTATATGAATATATACTTGTATAAATACATATTTACATATAAAATAATATATTTATATAATTACATTATATAATATAGTTATAATATATAATATATTTATATTATTATATTTATATGTATGTATTATATGTATATTTTTAAAGATGTGCTTCAAGTATTCAGCAGGTCCCTGTTCAGTCAGAACAAACCACACATTCTCTATATTCTAATAGTATCATTTGACCATTGCCTCATGGTTGCAAGGTAAACAGGATGGGCGTTATAGCAACTTCATGAGTGAGTAAACTCCAGTGAGCTATCATCATGGGTTTCTCCTGGCCTCATGTTGGTGAACTGCAAGATTAGAATGAGAAGATTTGGTTTCTAGCCATAGTTCTGTTGCTTTGCTGTTTGTCCTATGGTTTAGTCAAATCTCTATATAACATATATCCATATGCAAGATTCTTTAAAATATTACATTTTAGTGGCTGACAACTTCCAAATCATTTAAGTCACATCATGTTCTACTTTAAAGCACTATTCAATTACCTTTCCTGTGTCATGGGTATTTATCTATACAATGTGAAGTATCATCTTTAACAGAATGGAAATCACCGGCTTAACTGAACATCCATTCAGAATGGTTGCTGAAGATGAAGCCATGGTATTTTGAGGCTTATGGCCAAGTTGGTTCTTTTGATTTCCCCATTTCCTGAAAGATAATTGACACCAACATTACATTATTTACTCTGCAGTGTGTTTTTATGCCAACACTACAACATAATTTTAGCAGCGTGAATTATTGGCAGCAGTGCTTGCTTTTTGTTTTCTGTTCCAATTCATAATTCACACACAACATTTAAAATAATTACATTTGGTTAATTTGCAAAAGCTGTTTAGCCAACTGTCCAAGGTAAGCTGTAATCATCATATGACAGCGATTTGACTAATAAAAACATCGGTGGGCTGCTTTCCCTTTAACAAAACATACATATATAATCAGAATATTCCATAACTAAACCTGAATTAACATGTCTACTGGGAGATGAGATGATTACAGTAGAATTGCCATGGTAACTAGAACATTTAAAGGCAATCATTGTTGAATCTTTATGGTTGTTTATGTTACTACACCCTATGCCTCAAATTTGCTCTTATAGAAATGTTGGTAGAATGCAAAAAATAATTTGAAAATTATTATAAAGTTACTGCCTTCCATTTAGTTCCTAGATATGCCAAAATTCATGCCTTCAAAGAATATTTCTGAGCATTTGTCTCATTTACTGTGCAAACTAGTGTAAAGTATCTCTAGTGTTTAAAAACAGAAGTCTATCGTTTAGAAGACAATAATGGTCCTCATTTGTTGACTTTTCATTTTCCTGTCACAGGGATCTGTATATAGACCAAGATAACATGACTGAGAAATTAGCCCATCTTCTTTGTCAGTATAAGTGCACTATGGAAAAATTGTGAGAAGTTACCTATCGTCATTCAGTCAAAATAAAAGGTCAGGGCTTTGGGTCTCAGAGAGTAAATTTCTGAGCATTTTGGAAATGACAGAGCATCCAAACACCATGAGTTTGTGCACTGAATATGGGTTCCAGAACCATCGATGTACCCTTTGCTACAATAACCTTATATCAAAATTAGACAAGTGATGCGTGAATGCTGCTAATAGGAAAGTCACACTCAAGTGATGCAGCCTGAGCAGGGAAGAAGGCTGCACCCTGTGCTAACACTGTGGTAGCCATATGTATGTGATAAAATTAAATTTTTAATTCTTCAATCAGGCATAGAAGGCATATCCTTAATCCTAGCACTAGGGAAGTGGAGGCAGGAGAATAAGGAGTTCACATACCCACCCTGAGTTAGAGAGCAGTCTAGGATATATGAGATTGTTTCTCCAAAAAGAAAAAGGGAAATCAAGTCCTTGTTCACAATGGCCACATTCCAAAAGCTCATTGGTTACGTGTGCCTAGAACTTACAATATTAGATATCACAAAATAGACTATTTTCATGATCACACAAAGCCCTATTAAGTAGACTGCTATTGGGTACCATATAATACAAAACTCATTTATTTCACATTACTAAATCAACTAGATATTTAAGGATTAGGACACACAAAATGAGTTTTGAAGAAAAATCAGTCTTTCTCTTCTCCCTCTCCCCCTCTCTCTCCCTCTCCCCCTCTCCCCCTCTCTCCCCCTCTCCCTCTCTCCCCCTCTCTCTCCCTCTCTCCCTCTTCCCTACCTCTTCTCCTTCTCCCTTCCTCTCCAAAATTTCATGTGAAATGTTTCTTCAGGAAAAAAACTGATGTAAATCAGCTATTATTAAAAGCCAGATATTTCTTCGAAGTTTCATACTGTGTTTTCAATTTATGTGACTATTTCTTTTCTAGAAAATGCAGATTAAGAGACTAGGAAGACCCCCTTTTAAAAAAAAAACATCCTAGAAATGAACAGAAATGCAAGTTAGAGGGTCCTTAGCACTTATCCATGCATAAAGGACAGGCGATATAAACAAGTAGACAACAAGCAACCGGGCTATTCTGCTTGGGAGACATTTGCTGATCGCTGTAGTGTAACCTGTCAATGCACAAGCAGTGAAACCACCAGATTCACAAGTGTGAGAAGAGCTAAAACTGAAATTTATATAACACTAGAGCAGATGTTTCAAGAGACACCTTTGATAAGATATAATATATCAAGAAAAGGGTGCATCAAAAATGGAATTCCTCTGATGCTACTAGAACAGGAAGTATAAAGCAAAGCTCCCAGGTCCTTCCAGAGAGTCTAGTCTCACCTTCTAGAAGTGCATGGAGGACCTGTATTCTCAGTATTTGTGTGCATCTGACCTTTATTAGGGCAGTGAAAACCATCTAATCTCCAAGTCATCTGTTTGAAAAACTCAACAATGGTTTAACAGTGTATTAACTGAGAGAGCTTTAAAAATCAGCAGGGCATGGTTGTTGACATTTTTAATCCCAGCACTCCCTGGCAAAAAAGCAGATTAATCTCGGAGAGTTTCAGGCCAGCCTGGTCTACATAGGAAGGCTATCTCAAAAATAAACAAGTAAGTAAAATAATAATAATAACTGAAAATGGCATTCCATTGAGAGTTTTGCTAAACTCCAAAGTTTATCTGGGATCATGGATAGTCACACACATGCATAGGGCTTGTATACTAGCTGATGTAGGAAAAGCCCAAGGAAAAAATCCAAAATCATCTTATAATTAAAAACAACAACAAACAAAAACAACAACCAAACAAAACCAAGGATAAATAGAAGGGAGTTTCTGCAACCTATGACAGGGTTATCAGTAAAAAGCTCACAACAACATGCTTAATGTCAAAGACCACTGCTGCTCAGCATCCAGTCAAAACCATACTGAACAATTAGTCAAGAGAACCAAGTTAAATATATTCTGACTGGGAAAGAAGTAACATCTTCAGATGGCCTGATTTTACATAGAGAACGATCAGTGTTCAAGAAAATTCATTAGTCTTTTGAAATTAAGTAAAAGAAACCATTACGTTGATAATAACATCAGGAAGAGGAGAGTACTCATAGGTTAATGATTGGCATGCAGTGGTTGGACATCCAGCTATAAGGCACCATCTAAAAAGCTGCAAAACATCCAGTGCTCAGAGACTGGAGGGCCGGCCTCTGCACATGCATTGGTAGGGTCCATACAATCCCTGGCAAATACAAGGGACCATGCTTGCAAAACTTTCAAAATACTCCTAATGTGTATGTGGGAATACAAAGACTCAGAACTGCCAGAAGCAATCTTGAAAGTAAGAATGGTGCTAGAGAATTCTCACGGCCAGGCTATAAGTAGGAAAGCACAGCACATGCATAAGGATGGGCACACAGATCTGCAGAATAGGATTAAGAACTGAGAAAGCAGCTCACACGCTTATAGGGAGTTCATTTCTGACAAAGCTGCCAAAATAATTCAATAGGGAGGAAGAAGAGACTTTCAATAAATAAGGCTGCAGTAACTGGATATCCATATGCAAAAGGACAAAGCTCACTTCTACTTAAATCATATACAAAAATGAAAAAGGAAGAAAGGGCCACAGCCCCACATGTAAGAAGCTCAGGAAAAAATGAGGAAACTTCTGTGACCTAGGATTGTGCAGTATCTCCTAAAGACCGCATCAAAACTACGAGAGCCAAAACAATAATCAGGCTTTACCAAAACTATACCTTCTTTTGTTTGTTTTTAACCTCAAAGGATGCTCTTTAAAAAATGTAAAGGTATATGGGCTGGATCCTCAGGTGGGGCAGTCTCTGGATGGCCTTCCCTTCAGTCTCTGCTCCACACTTTGTCTCCGAATTTCTCCTGTGAGTATTTTGTTCCCCTTTCTAAGAAGGACCAAAGCATCCACATTTTGGTTTTCCTTCTTCTTGAGCTTCATGTGGTCTGTGAATTGTATTTTGGATATTCCAAGCTTTTGGGCTTATATCCACTTATCAGTGAGTGCATACCATGTATGTTCTTTTGTGATTGGGTTACCTCACTCCGGATGATATTTTCTAGTTTTATCCATTTGCCTAAGAATTTCATGAATTCATCATTTTTAATAGCTGAGTAGTACTCCATTGTGTAAATGTACCACATTTTCTGTATCCATTCCTCTGGGTTCTTTACAGCTTCTGGCTATTATAAATAAGGCTACTATGAACATAGTGGAGCAGGGGTCCTTGTTATATGTTGGAGAATCTTTTGGATATATACCCACCCTCAGGTAATACTGTGTCCAATTTCTGAGGAACTGTAAAACTGATTCCCAGAGCGGTTGTATCAGCTTGAAATCCCACCAGCAATGGGAGTGTTCCTCTTTCTCCACATCCTTGCCAGCATCTGCTATCACCTGAGTTTTTGATCTTAGCCGTTCTGATCGGTGTGAGGTGAAATCCCAGGGTTGTTTTGATTTGCATTTCCCTGATGACTAAGGATGTTGAACATCCCATATACAGTCACCAAACCCAGATACTATTGTAGATGCCATGAAGTGCTTACTGACAGGATCCTGATATACCTGTCTCCTGAGAGACTCTGCCAGAGTCTGACAAATACAGAGGCAGATGCTCTCAACCAACCATTGGACTGAGCATGGGGTCCTCAATAAAGGAGTTAGAGAAAGGACTGAAGGAGCTGAAGGGGTTTGCAACCTCATAGGAAGAACAATATCAACCAACCAGACTCCCCCAGAGCTCCTAGGTACTGAGCCACCAACCAAAGACTACATAGGGAGGGACCTGTGGCTCCAGCCACATATGTAGCAGAGGCTGGCCTTGTTGGGTATCAGTGGGAGGAGAGGTCCTTGGTCCTATGAAGGCTCCATAGATGCCCTTGTGTAGGAGAAGGCCAGGGCAGAAAACTGGGAGTGGGTGGGTGGGGATGCACCTTCATAGAAGCAGGGAGGGGAGGAATTCGATAGGGGGTTTCTGGGTGGGGGGATTTAACCAGAAGAAGGAAAACATTTGAAATGTAAATAAAGAAAATATCCAATAAAAAAATGTAAAGGTGGTAAATCAACTTGGAAAAAGTCTACGATTCACAAATCTCATTGAACAACCCCATTCAGAACATGCAAGAAAACCTTCACAGCTCAAAAACACCAAAGCAAAAATAATCCAATATAAATTAAATGGGCAAAGACTCAAGTAGTTGTTTTTCCAAGGAAGGTTTGAAACAGCCAATGGGCATAAGCAAAATTGTCAATTGCAAGTCTAACCCAGGAAATGTAAATCAAGACTACAGGGGGAAGCCAAGTCACACCTCCATCACAAGTATGGTAGAAGCCAGATGCTATGCTGTATTGGCAAGGGCGCTAAGAACCTGTAAATTTCTTGTACTGTTATGAAGATGTGAAATGACCATGAGTCCTTCAGAAAGCTAAATAAAGATGGAGTTGCCATATGACTCTTAAATTGGATTTCTAGAGCAGTATATGAAAAAATATTGAAAAATATTTATTTTCACAAACTCTAGTGTACAATAGTTTATAAGCATATTACTCATAATCACCAAAAGTAGACACAACTCAAACACCTGTTAAATAATGAATGGGATAAATAAAATATGTTATAAGCATACTGTACAATATTATTTGGCCATAAAAGGCAATGAAAAAACTAGGGTTGGAGAGATGGTTCTGTGGTTAAGACCACTGGCTGCTCTTCCTGAGATCCAAATTTGGTTATCAAGCACCCACATGGCAACTCACAGCATCTGTAATTCCAATTCCAGGGATTATGTCCCCTTCTTCTGGCCTCTGCATGCATGTGAAATATATATATATATATATATATATATATATATATATATATATATATGCTTGCAAATATTCATACACATTAAATAAACATGATAAAATATTTTTAAAAAAGAATGAAAAACTAAATTATGCTTGAAAATGGATAAAAGACATTATGCCAAGTGGAAAAGTTTGTCATTAAAGACTGTATACAATATGATTTTATTTATATGAGGTGTTTAAAATATGTAAATGAGTAGTGACATATAGTATGCTAACTATTATGAGGGACTGGAGGGAGGAATGGGTATTGACCACTTATGGATATAAAATTTCTTTGTGCTATGAAGAAAGCTTTCTGAGTTAGACAGTACTAATATTCTAAAACATACTACGAAGTATTATCTTTTAAAGGGTTGAATTTTATGGCCTACAAATTATATCTCAATAAAACTTACATTTAAAAGCATTTGCATGAGACTATACCACCCAACTGAGAAAAGGCCATAGATGTTGATAGATGTTCATAGATTTCAAATTGCATACTGAGTACAAGACATTCTTCAATGTTCTTATGCCCAATGTAATTTCAATCAATTGAGAACTCATTCTAGCTTTGTCTGTCATGAAATCCCATCCTAGACAAAGTAGGACAAAGAAGACTGCCATATTTTACTAGACATGAAAGTCTCAGAGCTTTATTAAGAAGGCTTTGTGGGATTGGTACTAAGTTAGAAGGTCTGTGGAAACAACTGCAGCTAGGAGAAGTCAGCCCTCAGTACTGACAAAAAGAAAAAATTAACTTTACAAACCTAGTTATTCCTCAGAGGCATCTAGGACTGCAAGACATCTGAGAGCTGAGAGGCTGGCCATGCAGCAGGGTGAGCACAAGAAAATGCTCTGTCTTGACTAGCCTTAACCTTGTATTTGCTGAGCACTGGCTGACATGATTCTTATGGATAGTAGACTCTTGTGACTGCTTGCATAGCAGTTATTTGTCTCACCTTTCAAGTCCTGTAATCTGTCTTAAGCTTGACCCCAAGTCCTTGATACTCCATTCAGTGCCTGGATTTGAAAATGGACATAAAACATAGTGTATAAACTACAGTAGTAGCAAGTGCTTGGATCTGTTCTGTGAAGTGCTGTTAACTGTAAAGTAATGCTAACTAAGGTCAGATGATGGTTATAACAAGAAAATTGCTAAAGTAGCAAAGGTCTATGGGTAAAGACATGTGAATGTACTTCAGATTTATACAATAGATGCAGCTTAGCTCTGGGTTGTTTTGTTTTTGTTTTTGTTTTTGTTTTTGTTTTTTGAGACAGGGTTTCTCTGTGTAGCCCTGGCTGTCCTGGAACTCACTCTGTAGACCAGGTTGGCCTCGAACTCAGAAATCCACCTGCCTCTGCCTCCCGAGTGCTGGGATTAAAGGCGTGAGCCCCCACTGCCCGGCAGCTCTGTTTTATGTAGAGGAAGAGGAAGGTAGTCTGCTATTCCATAGGTTATTCGGTAGCATAGGCTACATTTGAAGGTGGCATCCAGAGTCTTCCTTGAGGCTAGCTTCATTGATAAATGTAAAGTAAGAACTGTCCTAAGTTTCCTTGCCTAGGGATGGAAATGGCAAACATTATTCTTTCTGAGTTCTTTCTTTCAACTAGGACATGACTACACTTAACTAAAGGATAGTCAGTGTCCTATTGACCTATGCCTTACCCTATTTTTCTCTGCTTCCAAGGCTTCATGTATCCCAGGCTAGCTTCGATACGTGGCTCATTATGACCTGAATGTCTGATATTCTTCCCTGTATCTACAGGCGGAAATGTTAGGGTAACAGATTTGTACTATGTTCAGTTTATTTCATGCTAGGAATCGAATCCAGACCTCATATATGCTGCGTGCGTAGCATAAACTCTACCAAGTGGGCTACTTCTGTAATAGCTGAAGTTATGTTTTAAGTTTTAATTACTGTACTTAAGAGATTTCTAAAACAAAAAATGCCTCTAACCTGTATGCCTCACTTCCCCAAGGACAGATACCTTCCTGGAATGTTGGGGCTGTTGTTCATGTGAGAAAACATGCCATGTGTTTTCACCTCGGGAAACAACTTGGTTGCACCCAACTGCACAGGATGTGTGCTTGATCACACTTAGACAGGAGGTGTGTAATCAGGAAGTACATCAGAATGTATGTTTGGACAAAGGTGGAAAGTACACAGCCTTCTGGCTTCTGCCTTTAAAATTTAAAATTTAAAATATTCAGATTAATGCAATCCAATGTCATACTCCAGGAATCGTAGGTATGGGCCTGGCCAGTATTTAATGAAGCTTGCTTTAAATTTAGCTCAAAAATTGTAGTAGTGGACTCATTCTCACCTGGTGGGATTAATACATCCTTAGACCCTTACTAAACACACACACACAAACACACACACACACACACACACACACACACACTAAAACTGTATTACAAGGAACTGAATGAAATTAACACAAATAAATTATCTGAAAACTAAGAGGTAATTGCCTGCTATCTTCTGAAATGTGGCTCAGGCAGAATGAAAATAGCATCCTATGAAATGAGTTGGAAGACAGATATTACCTGTTAGCTGGTGGGAGTCAGTTTGGGCCTAGGATAGGGGAAGAGGGATGAAGAGCATTGGGAAGCCTGTGGCTTGACCTGGAGGATGCTGGGAAGCAATTGAAACCAGTTTTTGGAACAGGAAAACATGCTGGGTTTTCTATTTATTTTCAGAGTGGCTATGATGCTGACTGATTCATGTTTGTTTCGAAGCTCGCTGCTGCTGAACTATCAGAAAGCCTACGTCCTGTTGAATACTTTACATGACTCCCTGCTGCCCTTGACCTATGTCTGACTCTTGTTGCAGCCTTGTTGGACAATCTCAGATGCTCTCCTTCACTTTTCTGCCCTTACAGCTTTGAGATCCATGTGAGGTCACTTTAAAAGGCTAAAGGCAGCCTGAGAGTGTAGGAACAGGATGACTCTGGGGACAACCCTCAGTTACAGAGTCATGGAGTAGGGATGTCTATGCTTCTACCCAACACTGCTAGGACACATTCTGAACTCTCTCTGTTGTTGCTTCTTCTTTCTCTGACTCCATGCTTTCTAGTGCTGTGCACTGGAATCATGTCACGAATATGATTCCTTCAGAGGTTCTACCAGCACCAGACCAATACAGATGCAGATACTCACAGCCAACCATTGGACTGAGCACAGAGACCCCAGTGGAAGAGTTAGGGAAGGACTGAAGGAGCTGAAGGGAATTGCAACCCCATAGGAAGAACAACAATATCAACCAACTTGACCCCCCAGAGCTCCCAGGGACTAAACCACCAGCCAAAGAATACACATGGAGGGACCCATAGCTCCAGCTGCATATGTAGCAGAGGATGGCCTTATCTGACATCAATCGGAGGGGAGGCCCTTGGTCCTGTGGAGGCTTGAAACGCCAGCATAGGGGGATGCTAGGGCAGTGAGGTAGAAGTGGGTGGGTGGGAGGGAGGAGCACCCTCATAGAAGCAGGGGGAGGAGGGATGGGATGGGAGCTTGCAGTGGGGAAACCCAGAAAAGGGATAACATCTGAAATGTAAACAAATAAAATAACCAAAAAAGGGGGGGTCAACAGATCCCTAGAAGCTGAGTGGATTGTCTTAGTATTTCATGTCAACAGCTAAAACATATTATATATGGTGTCTTAGTCAGGGTTTCTATTCCTGCACAAGCATCATGACCAAGATGCAAATTGGGGAGGAAAGGGTTTATTGAGCTTACACTTCCATGCTGCTGTTCATCACCAAAGGAGGTCAGGACTGGAACTCAAGCAGGTCAAGGAGCAGGAGCTGATGCAGAGGCCATGGAGGGATGTTTCTTACTGGCTTGCTTAATTCTCCCAGCTTGCTCAGCCTGCTTTCTTATAGAACCCAAGACTACCAGCCCACAGATGGTACCACCCACAAGGGGCCCTCCCCCCTTGATCACTAATTGAGAAAATACCTTACCGCTGGATCTCATGGAGGCATTTCCTCAAGGGAGGCTCCTTTCCCTGGGATAACTCCAGCTTGTGTCAAGTTGACACACAAACCAGCCAGTACATATAGTATCCTTTTCTTGTTGCAAACGCTGTGCACTGGGCTGTCCTAATGTTGCTCCAGGCAGAAAGGACTTCTGAGTTGGCCGCAGATGGAGCTTACTTTGGGTGGCCTGCACTTCAGTTGGGACCCCCCAGCTTTTGTCCTTTCACTCTGCTGTCAAGGTATAATTCCTAACTCTTCAACAGGAGACAAGAATCTGGGACACCATACAGAGGCCATTGCTAACAGCAAGAGGGAGCCATTCCAGAGATGAATTCTTCCCAGTAACTCTTAAAGCAGCCTCCATATCACTCATATCAATGGATGTTCTATAGCTTATAGTGATTGTCTTCTGTCTTGTCAATTTTGTGACAAACTATACTATGCAATTTATATCAAAAGTTAAACTCTGAAAGGAGTATTTCCGACTAAAACATCATGAGCTTTTTAAAAGAAGATTTGCTCAATACCAACAAATTACCTCAAACAATGTTAGATCAGTTTATATTTTTAACATTGTTCATAGTGATAACTATTTATATTTCACTTATCAATATGAAATATCAATACATGTTTTTAGTACATACTTTATCTTAAGAAAACTAAAATGTTGGCTCCATGATTATAAAACAATTCTGCAACTCTCCAGGTGGAAATGAAGATATTCTAAGACTACTCTCTTGCCTTGGTTATCAGACAATTAAATACCCTGAGAAGCTGGCATTTTACCTAGGAATTTTAAGCCAATAGGGAAAGGCTGAAGTCTGGTGGCAGCCAGAAGTGAAATTTCTCTCAAGGAAAAAGGTTTTACATATTTCTGACAACTTGACAGAACGTCTTGCAGTAGGGACTGGAGCCTAGACAGGGATGGACCAGGGATGAGCATCCTAGGTCAACCTGTACCCTAAGAAAAGGCCTTACTCCAAGGAAGAGGAGAGTGGGAAATCAGGACAGCCCTGTCCTGACCCTACACAAAGAACTACAGGCAACTGAGAGCAGAAGAAATAGTCTTTCCGGGGAAACAGCACACCAATTGGTCATCCAATACCAAATGGACAGCCCTGAAACATACATACAAGTAACATTATACTGACTGAGCAAGTCGTATTTATGTGTTCAGTAACACACACACACACACACACACACACACACACACAC
>JADRCH010000031.1:9823240-9847484 GCA_019843965.1 Rhynchomys soricoides
TTTTTTTGCTTACATCATAGCCCAATTAAATGGGAACTTCCTCCTATCTAAAGAGAACTTGGAACTTGGAAGAATATCTTATATTCTTCCTAGGAGAAGACTTTATATATACCAGTATCCAATGCAGTATCCAAGGAAATTTTGCATTTCCTATTTGAAGTGGAGTGATTCCCGGTGCAAACACAGATGACTTGCTTACAAAAGACTAGTGGCCTAGCAGTTAATGCAAAATGCTCTGAAAAGAACAGTTTCATATCCTGGTCCAGAGACCTCATGTTTCTATGCTTTCTGAGAAGAGTAACATGGAAACCCCTCAGGGTTCCTGGCTTAATAATCTGCCATAGGACCTAATCTAAAATGCCATGAGAGACTTTACAGCAAAAAAGTCTGTTCCTGACCTCTAAGAATTTACAATCTCATGAGAAAAGCAACTTAAATCAAAACTCAAGGAGGGAAATGTAGTCTAGATTATCTGCACTCTGGAAATACAAAGAATGAGGAACTCATTGCTAAGAGGGTGTAAAGCCAGACTCCAGGAGACAACCAAGAACAGTCACAGAATCTGAAAAAAAAAAAAAAAATCTGCCTGAAATCACCAAGAGGAATAATGTGACTTAGTAATGATTTATCTAATTTTCGGTGTTTTAAAATTTTACACTTACTGCATGCTCCTCATATTGGCTTACACGTACACATACAAGAATGTATACACATGTACACTACACCATACAAGAACGTATACACACACATACACTACACCATACACTCAAGAATCTAGGTGAAAAGTGTTTGTCAGCCCTCACATTTTAACTCAGTTCTTCAAAGCATTCGCTTTCGTCATGCACTGAGTTACATTTACAGGCATTTCACAAACATAGGTAAAGGAATTCTTCACACAAGCTTTGAAAAATTTTTGCTCTGAAATTGTGTGCCACAGCACAAATGCTAGAAATGATTTGCCTTTTTAGTGAGAAGTTTAAAGGATAAACATATTCAAAAGAAAAATCCTAGAACTATCTGTATTTGGAGAAAATAGATCATCCTACAATGCAAGACATTTGAAGGAATAATTTCAAAGATAAGGAGCTAATTAAAACCATCATTATGTCAAGATTACTGTGCACTGCAGGGCAGGGAAAGTGGTTAATGTATATATGGAGAGGAGTGAATTAAAAGGTCAGATAAGCAAATGTGCCACAAAGCAGTGGCCAGAAGAAAATGACTGATATAATAAGATTTAATATGCACAAAATATTCTAAACCCAAGTTCAGCTAAGATATTACTACATTTCTTTTTCAGCTTCACAAAGCTAATCTTGGGCAGCTCCTAACCGAAGTGTAGTCTTTGCAAGTTACCTTTTTATGGACATTGTGTAAAGACACAAGTGAACCTTGCTGTGACGGTACCATCACCATGATGCTATTGCAAATGCAAGTTACATGCACAACATGTTCCAGAGATGAAAACTGTGGAACACATTCTAAATGCAGTGTTTATGCTGAAAATAGAATAGAATAGAAGCTCCCAAAACTTGGGCTAAAAACTCTGGTATGTATGAGTCTGCTGTTTCCCATAAAATATCAGAATGTTACAGTGTCATCTGTAATAGTTTTCAGCTATCTAATACCTTACTTTTGAAAACTCTATGGTTTTTTTTTTTTTTTTTTTTGCTTTTTTGCTTTTCTTCCTAAAACTAAAATGTATCTAATTTGAAGGGAGTTACTCTCAGGTAAGTAACTAAACCTTCTAAGTCAATGTGAACAGGGCAGAAAAACAATTTTGTTACAGGAACAGTGAAATACTCAGGCCATACTAAAGGGTGATGGTGTGTGATGCTTAATCACAGACAGAAATATAAAGAAAACCACAACCAATTAAAACCAGTATCTACAGGGATAGATAGTACACCTCCTGTGCACTGTGTAGTAGCATCACCTGTCAATAAAAAACTGAATGGCCAATGAGCTGAGTCAGAATTAAAAGATGGGGTGTCTGGTAGAGAGAGATTGGAGCTCTGGGAGTTAGATACACAAAGGGAGATTCACCCCAAACTCTGAGGAAGTCAAATGCATGAAACAGAAGAGAGATAACCAACCATGTGGCAGACAAAGAATGGCTTAAAAAGACTAATATGAGTTACAAGATAGTTGGGGTACAGGCCAAAGTTTATGGGCAAGGCATTTGTTCATAAATAATTAAGTCTCAAAGTTAATATTCTGGGAACAAAAAGGTCAGGTAGAAGAGCTTATGGCTACAAATATCATCTGAAGAACTGATAAATTTTAGAACTATGGAAGACAAGATGTTTAGGGGAATGCCAGGGCAGTGAGCTGGGAGTGGGTGAGTGGGAGGGGGAGCACATTCATAGAAGCAGGGGAAGGGGAGACTGGATAGGGAGTTTACGAAGGGGAAACTGGGAAAGAGGATAACATTTGAGATGTAAATACATAAAATATCCCATAAAAACAGAAAAAAGGAATATGATATAAAAAACCACATGATTTTTGTTAGGTGATATTTGGATCAGGAGGAACACAATCCCAAACAGTATGTCTGAAAACATGCATACAAGTAACACTATATGGACTCAACAGGGAATATTTAGGAATAAATGTATCTATACAAATACATATATACATACAATAACAATCAATGAAAGAAAGTGGTCATAAAGTTGAATGAGCACTTGAAGACATATTTGGGAGAATTTGAAGAGAGGAAAGGAAAGGGAGGAACCTTATAATTAACTATACAATTCAAGAATATTTTTTAAAAAAAACACATGGTGACATACGACTGCAGTCCAATCTACTCAGAAGTTTGAAGCAGTTTTTATCTGTGTACTAAAACTCTGTCTGGAAGAAGAACAAGAATGAGAAGGAGGAGGAGGAGGAAGAGGAGGAAGAGGAGGAGGGAGAGGAGGAGAAAGAAGAGGAGGAGGAGAGAAGGAGGAGACTGCTCTCTGCCTTTCTGTCTCATCCTGGGCCTTTTCCTCTTATCCCCTCCTGTCACCATGTAATGTGGCTACTAGCCAGAGGCCACACAGATGGAAACACCCAGTCCTATACTTTTAGCCTTCAATACTGTTAGCTAAATAACTGTTTCAATGAAGTTCAAATATTTTCTTTAAAGAACACAAAATGCGCTACCACAAAGCATCAACGTGCTGAACTAAAGGAAATAGAAGTAAAAGGGAGGGGTGTGTGGATTGTGTGGGAGAAGAGAGGGGCCGGAGGGAAGAAACAAGAGAGAGTAGCCTCCTTATTCTTCCACTATGTTGAGGAAGGCTCTGTTTTGACATCTGAAATCTCATCAGGACAGAAACACTCAGTTCCAGATTGGTGTTTGTAGTGTTGGATACTTCCTCTGACGTAGTAATGTAGGAATGACGTGATGATGTAGTGATGTAGTGATGATGTAATGATGATGTAGTGATCATGTAGTGACGATATAGTGTTGTAGAGGTGTAGTAATGATGTATATTCCCTCTGATGTTTTTTCTTGGATGCAGCTTCAGTCACAGCAACTGCCCATCAGTCTCCACCCATATATCCAGAGGCTCTCACATAGCAAGCTAGTCTTTTCTATTACTGAACTTTTTAACATGAAGGAAATAATTTTACAAATTGTAAAGGGTTTATACTCATGAATAGTTGAGTTTATAAGGAAAAACATAATTTGAGAAAAACATTTTTGAGTATCAATTATTACTAGAAACTACTTAATGATTATTCTAAATTATATAAAATAAAATTATTTGCAATAATTTATTGTCTCATTTTCTTTTTTGTGAATCCAATATCCTCAACATATTTGCATATTTGAGTCATTCATTAATATATCTTGTAATTGATCATCTTAGCTACTTTTTTTTCTAAAGAGACACAATGACAAGGCAACTTACAGAATAAAAAGGTTATTGAGATTTTCAGTTCCAGAATGTGAGTCCATAACCATCATGATGGGGAATTTAGCACAAGACTGACAGGCATGGCACTGAAGTGGTAGCTGAGAATTTACACCCTGATCCACAAGCAAAAGGCATGGTGTAGACTTTTTAAACCTCCAAGCCACACTCCTTTCAACAAGGCAAATCCTTCTCAAACAGTTCCACTAACTGGAGACCCAGCACTCAAGCACAAGAGCCTATATGGCCATTGTCATTCAGACAACCATGTCTGCTAATTACCTTGCACACCAATCATAGTACCGCAGAGGCTAAAATATATACACAAAATTAAATGAGAATATGTGAAAATATTTTTAATCTATAATAAAGTTATTAAAATAATATATATCTAATTAGGCAAAACCAGTATCTGTTCTAAGGAATAACATTTCTCATGAGTCTTCTCTTACACTAACTGATCTTTTAGGTTTAGTAATAGTTAAGCTTCCAATTAATAACATAAATATGTGCTGCTTAAGAGATGACTCGGTGGATAAGAGTCCACGTTACTCTCCCAGGGGACCCAAGTTCAATTCCCATGTCAAGTAGCCCACAACTACCTGCTAGTGATCTAATGTTTATGGCCTTTCTAAGCAGCATTGCAAGTGCACACACGTGCGCGCACACACACACGCACACAAGCACATGTACACATGCATATTCACATGTACATACACACAGCGTACATTCATAGAGACATATAAATATGCACATGACTAAGACTAAAGTAAATTTAAAATCCAAGCAAAAACATCATAGTTTCAGAGATTTCACTCCACCATGATGGAAAGGGCCTTTGTAAAGTAGTGAGTGTCATAGCATAGTGGTCTAGAAGCAGACATTAGAAACCAACTTTCTACCATTTCCACTCTTATTCCATCCTACCCCACAACCCACGGGATGCTGCTGCCCACATTCAGCGTGGGTCTCCCACTTAATTAATGGTCTCTTGATTCCTTTTCAGATCTACTCTTTGCTAATGTGGGTATCTTTTTTTTCAGTCTAAGTTGTCAAGGTTAGGCATCACACAAAACACTTGGAGGCAATTGCCTGTAATTGCTACTATTTTAAGTGGGCAAAATGAGACAGGCCTAGAGATATATTTTATACAGAATATTAGTGGCAGAAACAGGATAAGTCCACCTGACTACTGGAGTACTTCCCAATTTCTTTCCTAGTACTCCATGGGGCTTATGGTTTGCGTACCATGCATTATCTGCAACTTGATTGCATTAAAATATACATATAATGAACTAACCTAATAAATTCTAAGCCTTCTCATATAACTTCAGTCCTTAAAAAAATAAGTATTAGGCATTCCAACATCCAATTGACCTATGGATAATGAGCTAAAGTTTTATTAAGTTGGGTTTTTTTTTTCTGTTCTTCAGTGAAATGTTAAGCAGCCACATACAAATAACCAATATGTATAATTAATTACAAGCATTTAAAATTTTGTTGCTGCCGACTATGGAACAATAGGCATATTAAACAATTGTCTGGTGATGCAGGATGATTTGATGAAGTCAAAGTACAGTAAAAACTGAATATTTGGAGAGTATAAGGTATTGACTAAAAGTAAATTAGTAATCATCAACATATCATCAAATCTTGGGAAGTTCATCAGAGTGGAAATATTGAGACCAATACAAATTATTGTTTCTATTTATTTTATTACAATTCATCCACAGAAAGAAAATTAATCACTAAATATTATGAATGAGAAACCTTAGCATTTTCTTCAACTCTGAGTTGATGTAAGGAAATGTCCATATTTTCTGATGTAGACAGAATACAGGTAGAATTTTATGATATGATATAGAGAAACCTTTGTTTTCCTTTTGTAACAGACACAAATGGAAATTGAATACAGAAGTGGTCCCTCAGTGAACAGGATACATAAAAAAAGAACACCAAAAAAATCCTCTCTTTCTTTTACCTGTAGGTCTATTGTTGGCTTCAAAAGTCCTCCACATTATGGCCTTGCCATCAAGATGCACTGAGGTGAAAGAGAGCAGGATCCCAGGGCTCTGTCTATCAGAGTTTGGGCTAATGCAGGCATCAGCTGCAGGTTCCTCTCTTGAGCATTAGCACAACAATGGTTTGACTTTCTGATTTTTCAATGGAAGCAAATGTCAACCTTATCACCAAGGAAGACAGGTACCCAAGTTCTGGCAGCAGAATTCTACTTCATAATGAGTTCAAATCGCCTTGGAAAGACGGAGGTCAGCTCTCAGGTAGGGTTGCCCACCCGTGTACCCCAGAGAGTGTCTGGACCTGTCTAAAGATGTCAGTTTTCAGAATAGTTTCCGCAAATTGCGTTTAAAAACAGTGAATAGCTAAAATGAAAGTAGAGATGGGAAGAATTTTTAGAGGAAAGTCATGCCATTCAGAGTCATTCCGTTATTGTAAAAAGTATCATTTGCACATACACACACACACACACACACACACACACACACACACACGCTTTTTCTTTTAGATGGATGAAGAGAATTACCAAGGCATGAAGTTCAGTAAACATAATCTCTGTTGCATTTTATCTACTGTCCTCAGTCATAGGTGCCACAGTAGAAAGAGAAGCTCCCCAAGACTCTAATCCGTCTTTTCTGAAGGAGCAGAGGAGTTCAACCTTCTTGGAAAAGACTGACACTCAGCTAGCTCACTCTAGTTACTTTGTTTAAACATTATACAAGGTTAACTGGGGCTGGGAAAGGTTCCAACTACCGAAGTTATCTTGACCTTGCTGCTGGAGAGAGTAGATGACAACCCATACAAATCTCAGTCCCTTTTGACTATGGCTAGTCACAATCAAAAATAAGAACTCTCGGTTGGCCAGGAGTGCCGTAGGACCAAGTTTGGTGCAGCTGCAAGCTCTCAGGTAGCACAAAGTGCAGATTCTCTGGAGAGACATTTCTTCAAAGCTCAAACAATCTCATAACAATTTCTTAGCCTCTACTGATTGATCCAAACATAGCAAAGGCTTTGCTGAAACATTTCACTCAAAGACAGACATACAAAGGCCTCACTATACGTAAATGCTTTGTTATACATTTCACTACAGGACTTCAACTCTGGTGTATGGATTGATCTAGAGTTCTCTGGGTCACAGAGGTAGTAATTTAGCCTAAAATTTTCTTTGTTCATAGTTTGCTGATGAACAAATTTTGGAAATTCACACTTTTGCTCCAAGGTCTCTTTAAACTGCTTTGTTCCAAAACTGCAAGTTCTATTGTATTGGTTAGCTTGAACTGTCTTCATAAACCAACTGAGAGGTTTAAACAGCAGAAATTTACTTTCTCACAGTCTGGAGGAGCTAGAGGTAAAATCAAACTGCCATCAAGTTTGCTTACTGCTGAGCACTTTTGGGCAGGCTTGAAGGTAGATGTATTCTTAGTGTGTCCTCACATGGCCTCTCCTCTGCAGACCTGTGTGTCCAAAGTTTCTCTTATAAAATCTAGCGAGGTTGTGTTAAATCCCATTCTAACAGCCTGTTCGAACTGTAATGGAGAGAGGCAAGTGAATCAGATGAAACCCAGCAGCAAGGGCAAATACAGCACAAAGTTCACCTGATGTTTCAGGATGAACATCTGAAGGCAAAGAAAAAAGGAACAAAAGGTAGCTCGTAGAACATACTTAGAGGAGCAGTGTGCAGGGAAAAGGTAAGGTGCGTCTTTAATTGGGTCTATCACTGTAACTGAGCAGAGATACCACATCCTCTTAAGTGAGATCAGGCCAGTTTGACCCCTAGATCCTAGACCTACACCTTCCATGAATACTGGTAGCTCCAGATACGTGGGTATTTGACTGGATCATGTTCATTTTGGAAAGAGACTGAGGCATGGAGAGTTAAAGTCACATTAAATGTAGCGAGTTTTCATATCAAACTCCAGACTGCTTAATGATGAGTGCATCATGAGCCATGCCCTAAGTTTGATTTCCATCTCTGTAAACAAGCAAAAGGAAACCCATTCAGGTCTCAGCCCTTCTATAAAAGCAACTGTTCTTGAACATCACAATTTATGGTAACTACTACGAACTGTTGATTACTATGTCAACCCAACAACATAGATGTCTCCCTTTACAGTTGAGAAAACTAAGGGAAGTTACCTATTTATATTTCCAAGATCTAGACATAGGGTTATAAGTGCAAAACATAGGCACAACCTACAAGCATTCTGCTCTTATTACTAACAAATGGGGTTGCTCAAGAAAACTGAGCTATAAAGTATTGGATGCTGAAGGCCACAGGAAAGGGGATCATCGCTGATGGTTCATTATCCCTAGAGTAGGGAATGACACCTCTATCAATAACATATGTGCTCCAAAAATGCTTTTGAGATATCAAAACAAAAATGGTAGACCTAAATGAAAGGCAAGCACACTGTAGGCTCAGAATATTGCCATCAGAAGAAAGCCAGCTATTGAAAAGTTTGCACATTATAGTCATGGACTAGTGACGGCCGTCCTACTTACACTAGTTCTGAAACAGGAAAAGAAGGACAGAGAACTAGACGTCACTCAGTTAGCACAAAGGTTGCTATGTTTGTCATACCATCAATTACAGATTCCTGCCTTAGATGTGCTTTGCAGTAATGTGGATAAATGTCTTTAAATTGAGCCTTCATTACTGGTTTCAGTTGGTATGCGCTTGCTGTGAAAACTGGGGATACGGGTTCAACCCCATTATCCACATAGAAATCAGCTATGTGGAATGGAGCTGAGGATATAGCTCAGTGGTGGAGCATTTGACTAGCATACACAAGCCCCTAGCTCCATTCCCTGTAGCATAATGTGGAGGTTTGAAAGGCAATGTCCCCCATAGATTCATGTGTTTAAATGCCTGTCCATAGGGAGTGGCACTATTAGGAGGTGTGACCTTGTTAGAAGAAGTATGTTACTGTGGGGGTGGGCTTTGAGGTCTTACGTGCTCAAGCTATGCACAGTGTGACACACAGTTTTCTTTCTCTGCATTTGGATCAAGATATAGAATGCTCGGCTCCATTACCAGGCTTCCTGCCATGATGACAATGGTCTGAATCTCTGAAATGTAAGTCAGCCCCAGTGAAATCTTTTCCCTTTGAAGAGTTGCCCTGGTCATGGTGTCTCTTCACATCCAAAAAAAACCCCAAGACAGAAGTTGGTACCTGAAGAAGAGAAAAGAACGAAACAAAGAAAGACAGGTATGACATATGTGCCTGTAATCCTAGAACAGAGGAAGTAGAAAAAAGAAGATTCCTGAAACTCTCTGGCCAACAAGTATGCTTACCCACTCACTCACATGCCACATGTGTGCATGCACATACACGTGAGCACACATACACACATACATTTATACACATATGCTCACACACACACACACACACACACATACATGCCTCACACACACACGGAGTATTCTTTTCCAATTAAAACAGCATGCTATATCAGGCTTTCAATCAATTTCAAAGAATTTCATAATCAATCCAAAACCAAACTTGTTTTCTTCAGTTTTTGGCATATTTCTGAACACTTCCAGGGATCAGCTTGATCATACCTTCTTTTATTGTTAAGGAGTTTAGGTTTTGTAGTAGATTCTTATCCTGGTTCTTCCACTCCTAGTATTGATAAGATTCTTTATTGAGCTCTATGACATTTGTACTGATGACAATGGCCTCATAACCAAACAGCAAGAACAGCAGGAATACATACCAACACCCACTATTTGCTGGACCCACTATGCGCTGGACATAGTTGGTTGCATTAGATACACTCTGAGAAATCCTATGTTGACTCCTCTATGTTTATCTCTCCTATATAGACAGAAAGGCTTAGAGATTCCTGTCTTACATAACACAATTATTAAAGTTTGACAAGCTAGGTTAAAATATAGGTTCATAGGATTTTCAAAATTATGGACATGGAGCCAGCTCTCAACACTCCTTCTGATAATAAAATGGCCTGGTGTGCATAAGTTATTTGGCACAAGCCAGAGAGAGAATGGGATCTCCATTGAGATTTCTTGTTCCGGGTGAAGCCTTTCAACTTGCTCTGGATTAACCGCTCACTCTCCAGTGCTTTCAAAGACTGCATATATGTGTGTGTGTGCTTGGAACCAAGAGTCCTTAGGCAAAGTTATTTTTTAGCCTGATTGTTTTCTGCCCATGCTACACAGAATTGTCATTCTTCTGTTTGAAGAACCTACTCTGCATGAACCATGTTATAAAACCTATCGCATAGCATATTTTAACTTTGACATGGCTTTTACCCAAAGGTAAGAATTTTATCATGCTCATTGTGATACTTTAAGTATCACACATTGTAGGAACACAATAAAGACAACAGGAAACTGAAGAGTAAAGAAAATAGTATTTAGATTCTTGCGCTGCCCCTTTCACTTGCAGTCAGTTAGTAGCAGCATATTTTGAACACCTTAATTTGTGATTTATACCTTGTGGATTAAATTTTAAAGTGGGATGCAATCAATCCATATAAAACATTTTTATAACCAGAACAACTTTTATTTTAGATTACATGAGCTACCAAGTCCCAGAGGATGCAACCAAAATGTCTCTCATTTAGCTTATGCTTTTAACTTTAGTTTTTACAATGATGTTGTAGGAGAGAAGCTCTTCTTTTTCGTTCGTCTGTGGGGAAAACAAAACTTAGAGATGTGGAAGGGCTTGCCAGGACTAATTATCAGTGTAGTGCCGTGATACCAAGTTTGGGCTTCTCACTTATTAGTGATAGCTTTCTTAATATATTATGCCTACGAAAAAGGCTAAAAATGGTCCTACAAGTAAATTTCATTTAAGATCAAAACCTAGATGATGCATTAAGAGAAGAAGGAAATTAATTCAGTTTCAAAATCACAGGAAGGCTGTGTTATCAGAGAATCCAGAGTCCCCTTTCATACACTTTCAATCTTCTAAATGAAGAAATTTCAAAACATACTCAGGATGAAGCTTAAGGACCATTTATTACAGTTTGAGGAAAATCCAACAAACAAACAAATGGACAGGCAAGCTGTAAATCCTGGCAGCTGTCAGGAGGAGGAAGATAGAGAAGAGGAAAGAAAAATCATAAGTTGATCATGTATATTGGCCAACATGTTTGTAAAGCAGAGAAGGAGTCTTCAGAGAAATCCTAAAAGCCCAGGGTTTCAGAGAAAGCATACTTAAATTTTTGGCTAATACTGAAAACGAAAGGAGAAGCATGCTTATACCAGGATGTGAATATGAATTCAGAGGACTCCCTGCACCATGCTCCAGACAAAGGCTCACACTAGGGCTAGAAATAGAAATAAAGAAAGTCTGTTAGGAAAGGAAACAAACTCCCAAGAATAGGAACTAGTGAGCCCAGAAATAAGCCCATCACCACAAAGCCAGGCAAAGAGGGGAGGTGGGTGTCTATGCCCTGCGCCTAAAACCAGATCTTTAGCACTCAGTCATAAGACTTTTGTCCTTTTCTGCCCACAGGCTGAGTATATCTGGTTTCTTGTAGGAAGCCTGGGTGAAGAAGGGTTTAGCCCTTTTCCTGACAACTGGCATCTTATGTTAATCTGGGGGCTATTTTCTCCTGTTCTTACTCTCTAGTCACAGTAGATTTACAACTAAAATCACTCCTTCGTTTCATTTCTGGGTTTAGGGGATAGAACCTCTTTTCCCAGATAAGTCTACAGAGGAGAAAGACATCCTCAGACACAAAGGCTGTGACTGCCAGAAGTTACTGGGACTGGGGCCAGGTCAGGAGCCATACATAACTATTTTTTCTATATGGTAGTAATTTAATAACAGAGAAAACAATAAATCTTGCCTCAATTTGTTTAAGAACAAACAAACTCTAAAAATCCACAAAATATTGACCTAATTGTGTGTGTGTTTTTATTTAGTTAAACCTACACAATGGGAGAATAAACAGCTCCCCAAAGGAATATTCCATTGAGTTGCTTTACTTCCCATGTTAATTTAGAGAGAAAACATTCTGGAATAAGGTACCTGAGGGCAAATTATTTCTTAATTTATTAAAGAATAGCTAATGCTGCAGTTCTGACAATGTCATTTGAACATTTGAAATTTTATTATGGAAAGCAATAACTCAGACCTCCATGAATTGCTTCTGAACAAATTAACCCCAAAGCCATGGCTGCAACAGCTGCAGCACTTCACCATTTCTTCTGAGCTTCTGAGGTGTCAGCTTTGAGAGAAGGTGTCACAGAAGGAAGCGGAGACTGTTGATGAGCTTCATGTGAAGACTAAGGTCAGTTTTCAAAATCCCATGTAGTGTAGATAAGACCAACAAACTGACAAACACACAACAGGAAACAATGATTCATTCTTTAATTATTCAAATCATAAACATTTTTCTGTACAGCTAAATAGTACTCCATTGTGTAAACATATCTTACTTTCTATTTTCCATCTATCACTTGAAGGACTTTTAGGCTGTTCTCATTTCTTAGCTGTTGTAAATAAGCCCACGGTGCATTCCACATCAACTGCACTACTCCTTCATCTAGGGTCCCAGGAACACCATGGAAGTAGGGGTGGAAAAATTAAAAGAGCCAAATGAGCACATTGGGTTATCTGTAAATGACAGGGAAGCTACACCCATGAAATCTCAACAGAATGGTTACCTAAACAAGACCTGAACAGTAACAATAGGAGCTGACATCTCAGTGTGGATGGGGAGAAATTTCACAAGGCCCCCACCCCTAGATAAAGAACCACAGGCAATTAATGACTGCTGAGAGAGAGAGAAATCAATTTTCACAAGGATAATTCCCCCTTAATTAGTTATTGTTAGCATTTCCTCTAGGCTCTGCCTACCTGTGGTGCCAGGGACCTGTTAAGGAGCCCTCAAAACCCAGACAGAAGCTGATCTGATGCAAATGAGCCCCCCATAACCAGACAGGAGCTGATCTGATGCAAATCACAATGGGGCCTCTATTCACAAGCTGGAGCATAAACTCCTGGCCTGCCAACCCTAACACAGCAGGATGGCTTTGATGGAGAGGAGCCCCAAACATCCATGGGGTAAGGCTTTATAGCAAGCTAGGTGGGGCATGAGGGTAGAGGGTGGGGGGATTGTGTGTGTGTGTGTGTGTGTGTGTGTGTGTGTGAGAGAGAGAGAGAGAGAGAGAGAGAATTAAAGAGAGAGAGAGAATGTTTCTAGCCTGTCCAGCATCTAATTGAACAGCTACTATGGCCTTTAGTATAATTGGTTGGTGCTGGGATTCGAACCATAATCTTCATTTCTTAATTTCTGCTTCCCTCTGCATTGGTGGTCAATGGGCAGAGGGCAGACTTGCTGGCAATTAACTTGGAGACCTGGATTTGTTGGGAGTTGGCCTAGAATCTGGAGCTAGGCTCAGGTTTTGTTAGGGGATATTAACCTGGAGATGCTGGTCTTTTTTTTTTTTTTTTTTGGAGGGGGGGTGTAACTTGCAAACCAATGCCTGTATGTTTACCTGAATTCAAGTTCCCTAAAATGGAGTGTGAATTTAAAAGATTTAATCTTTCATACCCAGCAGTTACCTAGCAAGAGCCAGGAACCAGCCTGGCTCACCTATGAAAGGACTGTTCCTGTGTCTCTCATTCTCTCTCTCTCTCCTTCCTCCCTACCTATATGTTCCCTCCTGGTCTCTTCCCTTTTTCTCTGTCCTCTTGCTTTTTGTCCTTCTCTGTCCTTTCTGACTCTACTACCCTCCCCAGACCCCCTTCCCACCTCCCCTTCCCACCTCCCAGTTTAACTTCATTTTATACTAGACCTGTCATATGGCTGATACCTCTTGGGACGGACGCGGAGTGCCTGTGCCTGGACCTGCTAAGGCACCCCATCCCAGTGCACCATACCACTGCTTTATAAAACATATCAGTTAGCAAATGACAAGTGGTCAGTCCTAAAACTATATACTAAATGTACTCAGCAGGCTGAATTTATACATTTATTCATTTATGTGCCTCTCTCTCTGTCTCTCTCTCTGTCTCTCTCTGTATGTGTGTGAGAACACGCATGTGTAGATGGATGCCAATCACAATTAAAAGCAAAAGAGCCATAGATGAGAAGAGGTATAGGGGTCATGCCAGGGATGGGAGGGAGAGAGGTGGAAAACAATGTTATGTTGTTACACATAAGTAACATTTTAAAAATTATAAAAACCCTCTTATCACTTATCACTCTTATCACTCCTGGCTTGCTAAGTCCTTCCACCCCTCCTTTAGATCTTGTTGCTGCTGTTGGCACATTTCTCCCCTTTGAACTCCTGTTCTGCTAAGAACTGCAGCTAAACCTACAGGTACAAAGATTAAAGGCCAGTCTACTGTGACTTTCCAACATCAAAAGGCCAGAGGTGTAGATGACTCGCAGAAATTGCATGTTGCAGGGCTCTTTTTCCTCTCTTCATGCCTGAAAGCTATTCATTATCATTCTGTTGTGAATGTTCTTCTCCACTTTCCTGCTGATGCTAGATACCCATCAAAGGGATAAGCATCCCTTCCCCAGAGAGGATATGTTATGTTCTAATCTACAGCACAAGATTAGGTAGGAGGCAAAGATTCAAGGGGAGCTGAGAAGGAAGGATGAGGAGATCAGGAAAGAAAAAACTCACATTTATCCACTGATGCTTTTTAAAATAATAGCAACACATAATTTCTGACAACAATGAGCCCTGTGCAGAAACAATTTTGCTCTGAATTCCAGTATATGATGATAATCATGATCTGAATTTATTGGACAGTCTGCATATTAAAGAAAACCCCCACAGAGCTCGAGGCTTTGTTGGAGAGAGGAAGCCAGTACTAAAATGAGAAGCTTCAGACAGATGTAATTTATCAGTTAGCTCCAAGAAAAGGAATCCAAGTAACAAAAACATGTAAAGAAGCTGACACAACCCAAGGAACCCCAGAGCTTAACCAGAGAATCAGCTGGGTTGCTTTCTAATGAGGTCCCGGATGCTACCAACCTTGAATTTGTATCTCTTCTTAGAATGAAACGTTAGAGACAGCAGACACAATGTATCGAGGGGCTGTATTGTTCTGTGTGTAATGAATACCGCACACTGTCGATTTCTTGGTTGAATAACAAGTTGTTTCTTGTGAGTGCAAAACGGAGGCTAAAGATTTAAAGACAAAATATACCCTTCTCTTGTACCGTTCTGAGTTCTTCTGAGCTTATTCCACAATTAGCACCTAGTTGTCAGGACACCAGTGTGAAGTGATTGAATTAAACTGTATGCAGAAGTCAATTGGTTAGTTAGTATTTCCAAGGTCTGCCCCGTACCTGCTCTAATGCTGGTCTCATCATTGGCTTTCATAAACTGAGAATTCAGAAAAGCCTAACTTCATCTACTTACCCTTCCATGCTCCTCCCCACCTATTCTGTATCCATTTCTACGCAGGAGAGGACTAAAGGGGAGGACTGAGCACCACGTGTTGACTCTGCCCACTGCTTGTGTTTTTCCATAGCATACCTTAGAATGCGTAGCGTTAACGAAACGCATTTACACCTTTGTCCAAACACACGTGTCTCATAGGCTTAGGCTCTGACCAGTTTCTTAATCCTGCATAGAACCCCAAAGCGGCAACAGGGTAGTAATGTTGTTTAAGAATACAGCTGCTGCTTCAATTTCCCTAGAAAAGAACGTTAAGAGCTAGATGAAGATTTTGCACGCAAAATATCTTAGATTTTTTTTCCTGTCCTTTCTTCTTTCTGTCTTTTCTTCCTTCCTTTCCTCCTTCCTTTCTTAATTTAGCATCTTCTATATACACATACCTAATCAAAGTTGCTTTCAAAGAAAAATGGCCTCTTTATACAGGTGGTACACTGCCACGCTCTTGTGTATTCTTCATGGCCTTGTTTCAAGCTTCCCCCAAAGCAACTAAAGTCTCTACATTAGGTAGATTCCTAGGCAGCTATCTATCCTGAGAGCTTTCAGTCAGCTATCTATCCTGAGAGCTTTACCTTATATTGCTTTGCCAACCATAACAAGCGCCCAGCCCAGGGCCTGCCTTTAGCATTCAGTAACTACAGACATAGTCTACATAGTGCTGATGTTCAGAACCTCATCTCAGCTAGATATGCTATAAAAATAATTTTCTTACCCGAATTCTATTATTTTTATGTTGATTAAACATAAAGTCTAATTGATGAAGCCTGGAGATCAGAATGTGCCTTAAACTTCAACACCATAACTACAGAGGCCCGTTAAGAGGGTCAGCTGGTGAGCTATTATGGGGAAACTATTAAAGTCAGCCTATTTTCTCCATTCATCTTTTTAAAAAATTGTTCAATGTATTAGGCCCTACAAGGATTCATTTTTAAGCCTAACGGAGGTTGTTAAGATATCACTTTCAGTACCATTTAAGTGTTTGCTGCTGTATCTGTAGCCTTTGAACATGCCCTGAATTATGGCTCTGTCAAAAGCTGCCCATGGCTGCCAAAGAGTAGCTGGGGGAGGGGCAAGACTTGCTGTGACACAGCAGCCCATCTGTATTCATTCGTTTGCCTCTGCTTAAGTTGATTTTAATGTCCAGGTTTGCTTACACTTTTGAAACCGTGCAACATATTTCAAGGAGACAGGTTCAATTTTCAAGTCAAACAGCAGATAATGGCATCAAGGGATGCCTGCAACCACCAAGAAAATGACCTAAGAGAAGAGAGTTTGAGTTAAACGTTTACACAGGCAGCCAGACAGAAATGAGATTTCAAATGGTCTACATTTCCTGTAACACCAGCACTATATGTTTTCAGGACAGTGTCTGGTCACTAAAATCACACAGTGTCGCCATGGTGTCTATTATACATGCTTATGAATTAAAAGGGAGCAAAAGTATTAACAAAGTCTCTGGAAGCTACTTAGTAAGATATAGACAAAGATATAAACAGCCCCTTTCGTCGTAGAACCAAAGGTATTCTACTTACAGACCAGATTAAGTTCATTGTTAAAATCCCAAACTAAGACTGGTTCTACAAAAAGAAAGGAGGTGGTTTTGAATTAAGGATGAATGAGCCAAAAGTATGTCTTTCTGCCTAATTTACTGCTAAGTTGTTAGCGCCTGGTGTGATGTCAGGACAGTGAATGAGGTATACAAGGAATAAATCGATGAGTCAGGGACTTAATGAGGAGACTCAATCAGAATGGTAAGTAAGAATCTAAGAAGCTAGGAGATAGTGCTTTCTCACATCTGGGTTTCCTACTCAGCATACTTTTGGGCTTTGCTACAGTTTTGAAAAGAAGAGGAGAACCTTCCCCTAAGGTATTATAACCAGGAGAAAGAGTTAGATCCCCCAGTATAGGAGAATGACAAGGAGGGAAGACGAGAGTGGGTGGGTTCGAGACTATCCCCATAGTGGCAGGGGGAGGGCGGAGGGAATGGGGAGGTTCCAAAGGGGAGATCTGGAAAGGGGGAAACATTTGCAATGTAAATAAAATATGAAAATAAAAAAAGAGTAGATTGCTATAGACTGAAAGTCAGACTCAGGCATTGTTACATCGTATCTCCATCGGGTGTTGCTATGTAGAATCTCTGACCAGGGGTTGGCACATGGCTGAGCTTCAGGGTTCAGGAGACAGAGCCCCAAAGCTATGCTACACCAAGCAAGCCTAGCAGAGTGAAGGGAATGACTTCAGAAAAGGGATGTGCAAAGAACAAAGTGCTTTAAAGCCATCTTGTGGTTCAAATGAGGGCCCTTTTGTAACCCAGGAAAACAGAAAGTTGATCTTAAAGATGAGTGAGTGTGTTGTTACCATCAGCTCTCCTGGCTGGGCAGAGAAGGAACCTGCTCCTATATGATGATGTGCCCAGGAGTAGAAAGTGGGAATGGAGAAGAAAGAAGAAAACGGATGTTTAAAGGGACAACTGGAGGACTTGGGGGAAGGAAGACGAGGAGTATTAGCCAACCACAGGTTGGAGTCCATATGTTTGTGGGTGATAGAATTCTTTAAATATCAGAAGATGGGAACAATTTACCTACAGAGCATGCTATTTTAGGAATCTCAATAACCATCTTAAACTCATGCTTTCAGAGAATGAGGGCAACGTGCCAGATAAAGCCAAGACACCTCATCTCTAACAGCTATGAACTGATCGAACATCTTCTTAACCTGATGGCATCTCTGCGGCATTCTGAAAGCTCGCATAGTACCAGGAGTTGCTTGATTGAAGTGCCAGCCCCAAATGATTTTTCTGAGTTTAGTATGTTTGTCAAAACAAAGTCTGGAATATATATATATCTAATTTCTCTGCCCCATGTCCCTCAGTTGTAAAATCAAAACACCAGAACTACTTGCAATACTTTTGTTATGGTATCTGAAATTTTCAGTCCATGTCAGCCTTCGAAGCATAGTGGCTATTTCTTGAGAATATGTGGTACTTAGATAAGTGCACAACACCCTTCAGGGGACAACACTGACTAGGGAGTCCTGGCTACTTCTCAGCCAGTATCTCCGGATGATTCATTTAGCATGGTGACAACCAGTGTCTTATTCCAAGTGCTCAAGTTTGAATCCTGACTATACAGCCTTATAAGCCCTTTCCAAAGATGTGAATTTGAGAGGCATGCCCACCACCCCAGTCTTTAAGCTATCATGAAATCTGCCCTAAAATGAGGAAGGATTTCAGGACATCCACCCTTGACTGTGCTGTCCTGCAGCATCAGCTATGACTTAAATTAGTCTCAGTTTAGTCACCCTATGTATCACTTTAAAAACACGGAGTAAATGAGCTCAGAACGGTTTTTAAGTGTGTGCAGTAATTACTTCTCTGCTTCCTACTTTACATTAGAGCAGTTTTAGTTACTTACTGGGATTTGAGGACAGCCCAAAATTCATTTCACAGTTGGAAGGATAACATTATGTTGAAGACTCAGAAGGTGTAAGACACTGTGAATATTGTCTTCACTCTAATAATTCCAAGCCCTGGAATTGAAGCACACGACCAAAGCAGTAAGTCATTTTCTGAAATTCCACTGCTACTAGCTGACTCCACAAACATGCACTCGGCCATATTCCCCTGCACTTGGCACTCTGGGGTTGTAAATAGACACTGATCAAAGCTGTATTAACTCTTTCAACAATGCATCCGTGTCTGCCACTGAACAGAAAGCTTAAAAGTCGTAATTTACTAAATGATTTGGAATTATTCTCAACAGCCTTCTTAGAAAATGAGGGTAAACCTTAAAAGGTTCAAAGGTTGTAGAATCAGAGAGGTATTAAGAAAACATATAACATTTAGAATTTCTGTTACCTGTAAAAAAAGATAATGATTCTATGAAAATTATGTAGCAACATGTACATAGCTAGTATTATAAAAAAGAAATAGCAAAGTTCATAGAAGAACTTGATGGCCTTAGTTGGATAGTTGATTTTCCCAATGATGTTTTCTTCAAAACCCAAACAGTAAAGTCCTTTAAAAAATTATAATATAGATGAATTATTAACCATGATGGTAGATCTCCAAGTACCATGGTGGATGAAATTACTGGCAACTGTGTCTGACTTTTAGAATATAAACAAAGTCTACAGAAGCTGCAGATGGCTAGCAAGTCAGGCTCAGATGACAGTGAGTCCGAACATAAAAAGCCAGAAACTGTCCTCATGATTGCCAATCCCTCTCTTCATGTGTTACCACCTGAATCCTTAGAAACAATTATCCCATGTGTTCCTAATTCCCTGCTTCATAATTTAGCCAATTTTGTGGTGTTTGAAAGAGCTTCACTTAGCATCTCTGAAATTTCCCTACAGTGCTTTTATAATCTCTCTTAAACTATTAAGCAAGGCATTCTGGGAAACCAGTCATGTGATCTCATACTAACTGTTCTTCCACACTCAACTTTGGGGGATGTATCAGAAGTCTCCATGGATTTTCCATGCTTTATGCATTTGTAATCTCTAGTAATCTTTGAACACAAAGAAACCTAGAAAATCTCCATATGCAGAACCAAATATCTCCATTTAAAAGAGACTCTTCTAAATTGCCAAATTTTGAAGTTTGATTCTTTCTAACTTTCTTCAAGCCACATTTTTAAAGAAATGAGTATCCCATTACAATTAAGCTAAAAAAAGAATCTCATGACTCTACATTACAGATAGTCTGTTGTCCCAAGGTCAACTCATTCAAATGGCTTACAAATGTAGCGTTTTATGTTTAGATTTGATTCATGCTAATGTGCCATCACATTCTAATCATCTCTATAGTAAGCAGACATTACCATGAAGAACTACTATGACTTCAAGATCAATATTTCTTGCAAGAAGAGCAACTGGAACACCTCCTTTCCCTAATAGTCAACAGATATTGGTTTTTAGATAATAGTCACAAGTTTGAGGCACACCAGAATCACCCCCACTTTGGATCACCTGTCTATACATTCAGACGTCTTTATGACCAGCCTCGGGTTTGCAAATTCTTTAGAAAAAGCACAGGATGCACTGTGCTTGCTGCTAGAGTCTTAGCATAATAAAAGAATACAAATTAGATTCAGCTAAGGAGAGATGCACAAAACAGATCTGGAGGGTCCAAAATGGCATCTTAGGCCATCACTCTGACAGCTTGATAGTGTCAGTGTCTCTGGGATGAAGTATTGTATGTGACAACACCAAGTATTGCCAATCAAAAAAGTTGACACAAATCCTTGAAGTCCGTAGCTTTTCATTGGAGTTGACCTCACATTGAGTGTATAGCTGACTTTTAGTCATCTCAAATTATTTCTATAAAAATGATGTGTATTTGAGCAGTATCAAACTAAAAACTTCTCAGAAGAGAACTTTAGATTATGAGACAGTCTGAACAGGTGTTGAATTTCACTAGTGCCCCAAGGTAGAGCTACTCAAATTGCTCACATATATCAGCCTTCCTGAGGGTGTCCAATCTTCCTACAATGGAATACAGTATTACCATCTCAAAGTTCACATCTGAGACAACAGAATCTAGATTTAAAAATACAAAACAACACACACACACACACAAGCCAAAACACAAAATAAACAACAACAACAAAACAAAAACCTTTCCTTGATGTTATAAGTAAGTCAATGATTTTTCTATTGGGCTGCATTCATAGCTAATCTTGGCCACATACAAACTGCAGGTTGTGGGTTGGTCACACCTACCTGGAAGGTTCACTGGGAGTTAAAAACTGACACAGCTTGTTAGCTTGTTCCAGCAACTCTATCTTAAATCACATTGTTAGATCCTCCAGCAGCATCAACAAAGAAGCTACTCAGGCGAAGCATGGGCTGTGAGCTGGAAATCACAGCCCAGCATTCTGTACAGGCATCTTAATGGGGCGGTGAATGTGATGCAGGGGAAAGCTGCTAGAATAAAGGCTTATAAAGAAGTCTTCACCCTTATTCAAGAATTAAGTGCATTCTACTTTCCCAGTAGTAGTAAATATTGTTTTCTACTCACTGGTCTTGAATTCAAATGAGTGGAAGGATGCAGGACAACTCCTAGGATTTAGGATAAGCATTGGTTTAGTGGTCAGAATGGTAAGCTTTATTTGAGTAGCTAAGATATCAAAAAAGTTCTATGATTAAGATGGAAAATATGAGATAGCACTCTTCTACACACACACACACACACACACACACATCCTGACTCCCCTGTATCTGCATCTTCCTTCAGTAGCATCTGGATAAAAAAGAAAAATAGGGACTCCCTATTTAAAAAAAACAAATTATTTTATTTTAAATTTATGGATGTTTTGCCTACATGTGTGTTTGCATACCACCTGTGTGCCTGGTGACCACCAGGGTCAGAAAATAATATCTGATCCCCTGGAACTAGAATCACAGGTGCTTATAAGTTGTCATATAGGAACTGGGTCCTTTGCAAGAGCAGCAAGTGTTCTTAATAGTTCAGAAATATCACCAGCTTGGATAGCCTCTTTTTAAACCTCCAACTGAGTCCAGGTCTCTCCAGTCACAACCTCCAGGAATATCTCCTTGCTGTCTCTACCTCCCAGGAGCAGCCAACACTATGGCATTGCAGTTAGTTCTATACTTCCAATCAATCATGACTGCTCAGATTCATTGGAATTATTCCATAGAGGAGAAGACTACCCAACAGTACCTTGGTATATGTACAAAGGACGTTCTCCTATACCCATTGTCCTAGGGCCAGTATTTCCACTGAGAAGATGTGGCTCTAGAGAGAGTGGTCCACTTCTTCCCAGAGTTGGTCCAGAAGTGCAAGAGTGCCTAGCATCTTCTCAAGTTGCAAACTCAGCAGGGTGTGCTGATGCTGTCAAAATGGGTAGTGCCAAGCCTAGGAAGAGATAGGGATGGCCGTGGCTTGGAGAAGAACTTGAGTAAGGCTCTCTTGGATCTTCATGTGCTGGGTTCTGTCAGCACAAACTCCCAGCTCTGTGATTTCCTGGAGAACCATTTCCAGGGTGAGGAGTGAAACACATCATGAAGATGGATATCTGTGCAACCACCTAACCTGCATAGGCTGACAGGCTGCATCACAGACTAGTGTGTCCTAGCCACCAATGGGATGATAAGTCTTCCAGAAGCTTAATGTTATACACAACTAGTAGGCAAGCTGCCTTGCAAGAGGCTCAACACCAGCCAGCCCTGACCACTGTCTCAGACTCTCTAGCACCTTGTCAGTTTTCTAACTGCCCTGGAGCCTGCCTTACATCTTGGACCAAATAAAAGTAAAGCTTTGTGAAATACACAAACACATATGCACACACAGGCACACACACACACACACACACACGCATACATCATTTGAAAGGATAAGCATTTCTTGAATCAAGTTCAATTTTAGCAAAGATCAAAATGCAAACAATGAAAAGTAAAGCAGCATTTCAATGAGTATTAAAATGAGGAGAACTAATTGAAATGGCATGAAAAGATAAAACTAAACAATATAGTCAAAAATTTTCTCTTAACTAAAATGGGTATTAGTCAGCAATTGTAAGGACCTGTGCAGAAAGAACACTGCAGAAGTTTGGTTTCATTTTCTTTCTTTCATTTTTTCCCACTTGTTTGGGGGATTAAATCCAAATAATCAACCAAACTAAGCATGAACTCTACCAATGAGCTACATGCCAGGTCCTTGCAAATCATGTGTAATACCATGAGACTGAGAGAGAACATTTTAGGACACTAAGTCAGGAGAGAGCTAATTGTTTCAAGCAAGAATAAAACCTAAGTTTATCTGACCATTTCAACCAATTGATTTTTTTTTATAAAATGTCCTTGAGCAGACATAAAAATAAAATTCATCTAGAAATTAATATACAGTAGTCCTTATGTGAAAGAACATTTTGATAATTCTAAAAGGTTTAGCGCACTTAAGTCAAGGAGAACTTTTTCAGTAGAGCAGATAAAACAACCCGTTTGGTTTGGTCAGGTTTGAATGGTGTTCAAGTATGACTTTGAACCCTACAGCTCTTTGAAGAACTTGACGTATACAATCTACAAAAGAGCTTTCATATGAGACTCAAAATGCATTAACTCTTATACAATATAGTAAATCTTTTTCGCAAATTTCACAATTAAGAATATTAATCAGTTTTTAACTTTAATATTACCTTTTAATTAAATGCTATAAAAGAACTTGTAGATTACTCTCAGCTAAACACAACTGTAAGAATAATTAATATATCTGTTGGCTTGGTATTTAAAGTTATTTTTAAAGAAGTTAAACAACATATAACCTTTGTTAAATATAGATGTAATAAAGTAATTTCACTCTGGATTTCTTGACATTTTCTCAAACTTATCCGAGACTGTTTAAGTAGCTGGAAAATATGTCATTACCTAGGTAAGGCTGCTCTAAAAATGCCATCAACTAAATTTAACAAGTGTGCTTCCTGGCTTAAAGATGTTTCAGGTGATAACTGTTCCCTCTGGTCTTATCATCATGAGAAATGACATAGCACTTGGGAGCTTATTGCTGTATAGCATGAACTCAAAGCTTGAAAGAGAATCTGATTGTCCTTCTGCCTGAGGTAACCTTCTATCAGTCCTCAATCCAACCTCCCCTAAAAAGGCATACATGGGTTTTAGAGGCTCAAGAATGACTGAATGAATGGAAAAGAAAGAAGGATAGAACTGTCAATCTACAAAGCCTCTGTACGTTAACATGTGAATTCCAGTAGTCTTTAACATCTTAATGCATTGTGAAGCTCTTCTAAAGCCACAAGAACATTAAGTTTTACTTAACTCCTAATGTTGGGATTAGAGGACAGACAGTATGTCTGTATCAGTAGATGTGTATATACATGTCGACACAGAGAGATGCGTATATACATATCGACACAGAGAGATGCGTATATACAGATCGACACAGAGAGATGCG
>JADRCH010000031.1:9847494-9867978 GCA_019843965.1 Rhynchomys soricoides
GATCGACACAGAGAGATGCGTATATACAGATCGACACAGAGAGATGCCTATAAAAGCTTGGGAGACAAAAATTAAAAAAGAGCGGGGGAGGCTAAGAGCAGGAGAGTTTAGACTGTGCAGATTGGAAGAGAGAGTCACAAAATATTTCCCAACAGAATTCTATAGTGCCTTTGATTTTAATGCCCATTTTTGTTTACGATTTTAGATGCTTTACTGGAAAAATATTTTGCCTTTTTTGGCAGAGATGGGCATCACTAAAAGAAAAAAATCATTTCATTTTGACAGATGAACAACTGGATATTTCCAGCTTCCACTGCAATCCTCTTGGTTTAGGTCTCTCACTCGGTAAATCAATTCCCCCCATCACTGGCCCACCCAGCATGGCCAGAGTTCAGCTTTTTCACCTGTAATCTGATACGTGGACTTCCTTCTAAATATGTAAATGCTTTAGCTCTTCCATGTGCATAAAAAGAAAAAGCACTTACTTGTGTTTGTCTTTCCTTCAGTTTTTAGGCAGTAGAGCACAGTGCAAAAGAGAATGAAAGAACAGCCTCTGTAGCTCTTCAGGAATTCTAAGTTTAGAAGATTGCATTGGCTTTCCCTGACAAAATAAATATTACTATCAGTAAAATATTTTAACTATTGGAAAATAGATTCAATATTTTAACCAATTTAATTAAAATAGTTTTCAACATGTTTTGGATGTCTGAAAATATTCTAAATCAAAGCTGTGTAAGGTATTAGCACCGCACAACACATTGTGCTTCAAACAATAACAAGAACCCAAAAGACAGAAAAACAAAACAAAAAACTCTGGAAATTGCTAGGAAGGCAAATGAATGGATATATTACAAATTCACAAAAGTAGATTTACATGAGTAAACATTAAATGTATTCTCTTGTTAATTTGATGCTAAAATCAATTAACAAGATTTTTATTTATAATCTACATGATAAAGCAAATCAAATGCTTATGCCAATGACTCATTGCTCTGAACACTCTCTACTCTAAAATCAATATTGTATTATGTATTATCTTGAGATATTTTAAATTTTAACGGATTATTTTAATTTCCAAAGCAGAGTTATAATACGCCAAAGCAACAGTATTTGTTTGCTATCTTTCTTTTGAGACCGAGGGTGTTTTCCACCATTTCACCTTAGAATGCCTGGCTTTCTAAGGATACCTTGAGCTAAGTGATTCCCCCTGCCTCGGCTTTTTAAGTAGCTGGAGATAGGTTGGACCTCTGCAGGTAGCTGCACAGCAAAATTTTGATGAGAAGAAGTACATTTCTCCACAATTTTTTTCTCTCCCTATGCTATTGCTAGTCAAGATTAGCTTGGAGACAAAGTGTTTAAAACTTATTCCAAGCAATTTAAGACATATATCTTAGCCCTCCTCTCAGAAAATGGAAGCATGAAATTATAAATAGTGCATATTTTCCTATATACCACTTCTAAAATGCGCTATACATTTCACTAATTCTTTTGTGTCACATAGAATCTGTTCTTTGCTATAATCTCTAGGTGATGCTATACTGGAAAGAGCTAGGTCAAATGGCATGTCTATGTCTGTATCCATCTTTTCAACATCTGATAAAACACCTTTGCATTCTGTTAACTCATAATTTTATATTTAAAGTTTTCTTTTTAAAATTTTTAAGCTACAAATCACTTTAATGAATCTCTCTAATGACTTATGGACATTTTCTTTTCTATGCCGGTGTGGTGGTCTTTATATCACATAGAGTTTAATAATCCCCTTTATAATATGTATTACTTTGGGAAAGGCTCTTACTCAGAAAACATCCAGTATAATTTAAAAATATCAAGTGTTCAGGCCCTGAAAACTGCTCATTCTTCTAAAATAAATACATAGGTCAACATTTGACCTAAGTGTTATATCCTAGAAAGTTTGGTTGTATTTCAAGAATATAAGACAAAATTTATCAGTATTTATTAGTTTTGATCTCCAGATTTTTCTGATGAAACAGTCAAGACACATAAGACATAAATTTATTTTCCACAACATCCCTTATTGTTTCTTAAAGTCTTTAAGAAAAGTTGGGAGCCAAGGCAAACCAATTGTTCCATTCCTGGCTAGCAGCAAAGTGCTGTCCAGAGGGTAGTCATTAATCATCAACAAATTACAAAGAAATCACCATGCCAAGTTGAAGATAAAATCAATCACAGTGGCAATTAAAGTACCAAAGCATCAAGCCTCAAGCCCTTCCAGTTAATAGACAATCTGAGACAACTTTATAGGGGATTCAAGCACAGGATTCTCCATAATGCAAAAATATAAAGCTATATTTAATAAAAGGATATGGAGCAATAAATTATAGTGTAAGTTGGGTAAAAAGCCACACTGGCAGTAACATCGACAATGATTTGGCTATTTTCTCCATCACTTATTTACATTGTGGATAGTACAGGTGCACACATTGATTCCAGTGCTTCTGCTGCACTCAAGCAAGTGGTTATAAGGAGAATTCCTTGTGCCCTGACTTGATGTTGGAATACAGCTCTAAGACTCAACAGACTTATGTTTGCCTTGCTATGGGACTAAAGGACAGTCTTACTACTTCAGGCTGCCAATGGCATTTTTGAACTCTTTACAGAGTCTCAGATTAAATCATCTGAAAGGAAAGTCCAGTAAAATGCAAAGCTTTATGGATCGGATCTTGCTCTCTAGAATTCCATTCTTATTCACATGTCTGCTAGAGTCAACCAATGTTACTATCTCTAAGATTCCCAAATACAGTTATGCAGAGCACTTGCTTCCTCTGACCCTGGTTGTTCATGATAAAAGGATTCATCTTTAATTTACTATGCCCCATAACACTGCCGCATCTCCTCCACTTGTTCAGCCTTGCATAGCCATTCTGTGAGAAAATGTTTGTTCTGTGGCATTTGAAGAAAGCATCACATGAGATACATATGTGGTAAGAAGATGAAGAAGGCTGTTGTAAGTCCCAGTCTTTTTATTGGCTGGCTAATTGGGCCTGGGTAAATTATTTAAGCTATTTCTTGCCGTTCTTTCTTATTCCGAAGTGGAGAAGAGGTTGGGGAAATGGCTTGGCAGTCAGAGTGCTTCCTGCTCTCCCCGTGGGCTGAAGTTCATTTCTCAGCACCTACATTGAGTGATTCACACTCTTGTTAACTCCAACTTCAGGAAATCTGATGGCTTTTTCTGAATTCCAGAGGAACCTGCACACACATTGTGGGACCATGAAAGACAGCCTGGTTTCTGGTTGAGCTAAGGTTTAAAACCCCAAGATCCAGTAGGGGTTCCCCAGCAGGGGATAACCCTACAAGGGACAGTAGGCATTTTGCCATGCTTCTGGGCCCCAGGCTCCTGACAGGAGGCCACAGATCTCCATAGGTCTGTGACTTGTAGCCCTAAGTCCCTCCACAGATAGAGGTATAGTCATGTAGCCTCAAGACATTTTCATTTTAATGAGGCTCCTAGAGGCTTAGCCAATAAACTCCCCTTCCCCTTCCCAGCCGCTCCTCCCTGCAAAAGGTATTCTAATCTCAGGCCTGCCCTGAGTTTGTGGGGTATGGATTCACTCATTGCCACTCTCCACTCTGACAATAAATGCCCTAGAACTATGGACTGTCTCTCTTCATCGGGAACCACCATGGGGAACGATGGAACAGGCCCTTGTCTAAAGAGCCACGTCCAGTCTCACGCAGAAGGTCTCTCAGTGCTCAGAGCCACAGCCAAAGACTCGTCCCTGGTGGGATCCAGCTGTGATCCTCCCCCTCTTTTCCTCCTTGGCCCCAGGCTAGATCCAGCCCATGGCCCCCACTCCATTCTCAGCTCTTCTGTGGCATCCAGCAGCTCCTGGGATGTCCAAGAGCCTGAGAAACAGATGGAGACAGCTCCATGCGGTCCCCAGGACCACCAGACCCCAGTCCCCCACCCGCAGGCAGTGTCTCACAGCTTCTCACAGCCTGCCCAGTGGTGCTGTGGGGTGAGCCAAGGCAAACTTTCCAAGTTCTGCCTCTCCCAGAGGCCCAAGCCCGGGGCCAGACGCAGGACACTCACCACACACCACTTTAACTAACAGCACATGGCCCTTGCATGCATATATACATACATGCACACACACACACACACACACACACAAATGCACACACACGTGTGCGCACACACACACGTGTGCACACACACGTGTGCACACACACATACACACACACACATATACACACAAATATAAAATAAAATGGAAAAGAATGTCCTTATGCAAGGAACCAGAAGAGATGCCTCATTGTAGAAATTGATCTTCAGATGACTGGGAACTGCTACACAAGCCCAGTGTGCAGAATTGAAATTTTCTTAAGGATATCAATGCTGTACTATTATTAAATCCCCAAACTACCGATCCCCATTAGTTACATGTGACTTCAAATTTTCTGCTGTGTTTACTTGAAAAGGGTTTTGTTCGTTTGTTTGCTCATCACTGATTCTATGTACTTCAGATTTAATAATCATTGGATGGATAAAATTCCCTTTCAGGGTAAGCCCATTCTTAGACTTTGTATACAGACTGTGAGATTCTCTGTTTACCACAAACTCATTGGTTCATCCTGTACCCATAAATCTTGAAATTCTTACAACCTCTTCACCCAGTTAAGAGAAGCTTCAAGTTTACATTTATCATGGTCTCTTGTATCTCAGGCTAACTTTCACATCACTTTGAAATCAAGACTAGCCTTGAACTCCCTGTCTTTCTGTTTCCAACTCCCCAGGACTGGGATTATAATTCTAGACCACTGCGCCCAGTTTACATGTTAGTGGGGATTGAATTCAAGGCTTTGTGCATGCTAGGTAAATACTCTAACAACCGAGCTTCCAAGTCCAATAGTTTTAATATCTATTGATGAGCACATCCCATTCTCAAAAGTCTTTATTTCTTTTTCAATTACTGATCAGTAGAGAAAGTGTTTGGCAATATATCAAACAGCAACAAGAATAAAAGTCTATTTTCACCTTTGTCCTTGGAGAAAAGAAGCCCAGAGGGGTCATGTTCTGATTCAAGTGAACTGGGGATTCTGTTGTGTTTTACAGCATGATCTAGGTAAGCAGTGTGTATGGGAGAACAAATATATATGCTAACTCACTGATCTTTAAACTAAGCGTAGGAGGCAGATGACATCACTATCATCATTTCCCTGAAGACAACACCAAGGCCAAAAAGAGGTTAGTGTCTTATTCAAGGTTACTCATCTTACTTCAGAGTCGTGTGTGGAACCTAAGTCTAATGTTAAAACTCACTTTGTTTTATCTATATGAACATAACTCATGGGGAATGTGAGAGCTAATCACTTTTTAGCTTTCTGTGGTGGTTAGTATTGAATGGCACCTTGAGAGGAGACAAGCTTCCTGTGGGGATCATTTAGATCAAGTTACTCTATGGGCATGCTCATGAAGGATTATCCTGATTTGGTAAGCCAAGAGGCAAGACTCACTCTACAGAGTACCATTTCTGGGGCAGAGGCCCTACATGCTTAAAGCTGAGGAAGCTGTAGCCTATGAGATGGCTTAGTGAGGAAAAACTCTTGCTTTCAAGCCTGATGACTTGAGTTTATTCCTCAGGAACAACAAGGTTGAAGGAGAAAACTTACTCCTTTCTGCAGTTCTCTGACCTCCACAAGTATAGCATGGCATATCCATGTGCCCACAAACAAGTCCACACATGTCTACACATGTGGTGTATATGCAACACACACACACACACACACACACATATACACACTGAGTAAATCAGTGTCAATTGTTTTAAGGAGAGGAAGCTATCTGAGCATAGGGATTTGTCATTCTCTGCTTTCTGACTTCAGATGCAGTGTGACCAGTTTTAAACTCCTTCCACCATTTCTGACATGATGGACTATAGTGCTTTGAGTGAGAATGGCCCCCATTGACTCATATATTTGAATTGTTGTTTCCCAGTTGGTGGAACTTTTTGAGAAGGATTAGGAACTGTAGCCTTGTTGGAGGAGGTATGTCCCTGGAGGCAGGCTTTGAGATTTCAAAACCCACACTACTCCCCGTTCTCTCTCTCTCTCTCTCTCTCTCTCTCTCTCTCTCTCTCTCTCTCTCTCCTCTCTCTCTCTCCCTTGTGGTTATTGTCTTAAGAATGTAAACTCCCAACTACTGTTCCAGCACCATGCCTTCCTCCCTACTACTACATTCTCCTCTACCGAGGTCATGGACTCGCCCTCTGAACCTTTAAGCCCCAATAAATTCTCCCTTCTATAAGTTGCCTTGGTCATGGTTTCTTAGCACAGCAACAGAAAAATACTAGGACATAGACTGTACCCTCAGATTGTAAGCCAAAATAAACCCTTTGTCTTGGAAAGTACTAGGATGGCTTCTTTCAGGGATGTCAACTCTGGTTGTCCATGACAATGTTCAAATTTCTTTCTGTTTTAAGGAAAGTGTTGCTATACATTTCCACTTAAATCTAGCTATAGAGACACTGAGGATAAATCTGTTTTCCTGCATAGCCCTGCACACACTTTTACAGTTTAGAACACTGAGCCATTTGTCAAACACAAACTGACTTCTATGGCCTGTATACTAGGTTAGGCAGAAGTGTAGAGGGTTGGTCTGGCACTGTTATGTATTCAAATGCTAGGTTCTGTAACCTAAGATCTGGTTGCCCCAAGATGAGTGAATTCCAAGGTACACCAGCCTTTGGTATGCAAACCTTACTTCTCAATTTAAAACCATTTGGTTAAATAAAATTAGCTACAACCAATTACTGGGGAGACTAGAGAGAGGTGGAATTTGAGTTACTAGGCTGAGGGATATCAAGTAGGAATCATGAGAAGAAAGGAGAAAGGAGGGAGAGAGAAGGAGCACAGAGGAGGAGAAGATGGAGGAAGGAAACGGACCACGAGCATGTGGCCAGGAGAAAGAACAAGGGATATATGGCTGGGATCTAAGTTAGAATAGCTCAAAACACGCCTAATCTAGGCTTATAGCTTGCAAATAAAATACCAGGACTTTATGTCTTTATGCAGGATAACTAGAAGATATATTTCATTTACACAGAAGGGAAAGATTTATAAGCAAAGCTTGGAAAGCTTAAGATGATTGTGATAGTTAAAAAGTTACCATGAAATAAGCGTGGTAAGTCAAGCACCTTGAGTGTTAAAAGGTGGTACCAAAGAATACACATGGAGGGACCCATGTGCTGGCCACATATGCGGCAGAGGAGGGTCTTGTTAGGATCAGGGGGAGGAGAGGCCCTTGGGCCTGAGGGTGTTAGATCCTTCAGTATAGGAGAGTGCCAAGGAGGGAAGATGAGAGTGGGTGGGTGGGTGGGTAAGGGAATACCCCCATAGTGGCAGGGGTAGGGGAGAGGAAATGGGGAAGTTCCAAAGGGGTGATCTGGAAAGGGGGAAACATTTGAAATGTAAATAAAGTAGGAAAAATTAAAAAAATTTAAAAATTAAAAAAAATGAATCCCCCAATCCAGCATGCCTCACATTGAACCTACTAGTTCCATACAAATGTTATCTAATGAAAATTACATAGATGAACCCCAAGGCATACAATTCCAAAGAAAAATCATATAGCTATCAAATAATCCAGGAGGTGAAAGAAGACATAAAAATACACTACAAAGCACAAGAACAATAAAATTCAAACCCAGTAGATTATAAGAAACAATAAAAAGGCAGAAATTAATTAAGAAGAAAACAATGCAAAAAGAAATCAGTGACTATAACAACCTTTGAGAAGATAAACAGGATTGACCAACCAAAAGAAGAAAGAAATGACCCGGTTATGAAAAACAGGAGTGAACAAGGAAACATTACAACAGACATCTAAGATGTTCAGAAAATTCTAAGAAGATTGTGGGGAGCCAGCCCAACCTCATAGTTTCTCAGAGCCCCTAAAGAGAACCTTAGTTCTCCGCCCTTGTCCAGGAGTGGATTTGACAAGACTGGCGTGGGGGTCGAGCCAGTGCTGCACAGGAGTAAAGTTGTAGATTCTGGGGACCTGAGTCCTTCCCACTGCGCTGTGGTCAATAGTCTGTTGGCAGCAGAGTCTGAGCTACCCATGTTCTCATTGCCATCTTTGTCTGTCTGCTTTAGCTCTAACACTCCCCCTTTCCCCTTACAAATAGTATATAAAATGCTATACTTCTTAATAAATTTGCTTGACATTAAAAAAAAAAAAAAAGTGGTGGGGGCTTCCTCTATTGGGGCCCCTCCCGCTCTCAGTTCATTCTTTCCTTATGCTATGGATTTTTCTGTGAGCAGAAAAGTGGTATAATCTGCCTCATTTTTTCTGATGATTACTTCCATTCCTGTAGGCAGACTCAGTGGAAGGGAAACAGGAGCAAGCCAGATAGAACAGGTGTCAAAACAAGCAAGATGCTCTCGTCAGTTTGGGGGACGAGTGATGGCAGCTTAAACAGAGGAAAAGCAACAGAGGCTGGAAAAGGTATTTGGCTTTTGAAGTGACCTCAATAAGATGCCCAACGAATTATACACGGAAATGTGCGAGGAAAACAGTGAGGATGGAGCTGGCTTGATGGGCAGACAGAACGATCACCAATAGTTAGGATGTCAGTGGGTGCACTCATTCTGGTTCTGGGGCATGGATTGGGAGTCCAGCTCTAGGGACTAAGTTTAATACGTAAGGGGGGATACGGAGGTGAAGAGCTCTGCATGACAGCCTGGGCTGGAGCTGCCTAAGGCATCATCAACAGAGCCACAGGCCTCAGTAAAACACCCATAGGAACAGGGTTCACAGAAAGGAGAGATACGATTCTCTTGACGTTACATTCATGAGTATATTATTTCCTTCAGTAGAGATTTCAAACAGGGCAGCACTTTATTTTTTTCAGGGAGTAAAATAAAAGATTAGCGATCCAGGCTCAACATGGGATTATTTCCAATTTTCCATCGGGATAAAAACCTTCACTGTTCCTATGCTCAGTAATACATCACTGCCCAACTAAAAACATTCACATACACCACAGGCTTAATTCCTTGCTATCGTTCTGAAAGTGATAGCACAAATGTCTAGCTGCAAAATTCTATTCCTTATATTAGTTATTAGTACTCAAATGGAAGTGTTTCCAGGAGGCTAGCTTCCCTGCCTGTAAAGTAATATCCCATAATAAGAAATTTAAACATAATAAAATTGAACTTTAAGGAATATCCTTTTATTTCTCTGTAATGGAAAAAATACAATGGTGATTTAGACATTTTACCACAAGAGCCTTATCACATGCAAGCTGAGGGGAAATGAACAGGGAATGCTAATACCTTACTCTTTTCCCTTAATAAATTCTTTTTCTATATTCATGTCTAGTGTCTGGGAGTTTCCAGGACTAGGGAATCTTCATTCTAAGCTTCTAGGGCTTGCCTGAAAACTAATTATTCAAGTATGACATTGAACAGCTAGTTAAGGGAATTTAAAACCGTCTACAGAGTACAGCAACAAAAGCCCCGCCTTGGAGCCACTGACCTAGTCAGGTCTCACTACAAACCAATGCAGGGACTCGGGATAAGAGATAGAAGAAGGTAATAAAACCCAGGAACAATAAAAAGCCAAGGAACCTATGCAGTTTCCACGGCTGATAGGTTCACAGGCAGGTTTAAGTTGTATGGAGAGAAAAATCTGCAACAAGATCCTGGAACTAGTTACTGTTTCTCCCTGTGTGACACCAGTGCCTCCTGTGTTCCCTCAGTCCTTCCCCACCTCAGTGCCCTCAGCTGGCCCCTACCGTGTTACTAAGGAGATCCACAGGAGATATTGAAGTATAGTTTGCCTTCCCTTCAAGCTGGGATTTTCCTAGCCCCAATCTGTTTATCGTTCCTAATTGTTTTGCATATTTTCTTCTTTAAGTAGCTGTGTGTATCAGACAGGCCCTCTGAGGAAAACAGATGGCATGTGCAAACTGGGACGTTTGAGCAACGTTTAATAAAGAAACTGTTGAGAAAGTCAAATGGACAAGACTGAAGGAGAACAAAACGCAGTTCCTGCCGGGTAACGGGTATTTACAAAAGGGAGCCGCTGAGGAAGGAAGGAAGGAAGTGAAGAAGAAAGGGCCCATGACAAAAAAAAAAAATAAGTCAGCAGCATAACCCTGCGGAACGTGGGACACAGACTGGCGTTTCTGTGGAGTAATTACTACACCGTTTTGACTTTCTTCCCAGTATTTTAACTCTCACCAGTGTCTATACTGGCTTGGATAAACCATTCTGAAACCAAGAAGCCTATTGGTGCCAAGCAAATGGTTATGTGATGGTTTGATTAAGAATGGCCCCCACAGGCTCCTGTATTTGAATACCCAGTCTGTATTTGGTGGAACTGTTTGGGAAGATTAGGAGGTGTGGCCTTGTTGGAAGGGGTGTGTCACTGGGGTGGGTTTGAGGTTTCAAAAACTAGTGGGTTTCCAAGAGCTTTCTTCTTGCCTTGTGATTCTAGATTAGGTAAAGAAGACAGTTAACTCCAATCACCATGTCACTACTCAGAGAGATGTGCATGCATGCAGTAGTAGCACTTTCATAAATTATGTGAACTCCATTACTGGGGAAAAATTCCAAACTCACTGTATTTTTTTTCCTGAGAAAATTTTATAGCCATACTTTAAAAGATTCTCAAAAAATGTGGTAGATATACGTTCTGTAAAAGTGAATGTTTTCTGACATACCTATCCTCTTTGAGTTCAGGCTATTGGTTATTCATATAAGATCATGATAATTTTATGGTAATTTGTTGCTGAAATCTGAATAAACTGTCATCCTGTCTTCTCTTATTAGGTCGCTCTTTTTTTGGAAATGCACAAAGATGTCCCCTTAACACGTTGTATTTCCCCCAGCCCAGCTAGTCTTTTTTGACTGTTCATAAGGTCTTGCTCTGTAGAAATTGTATCCCTCTATCCTGTGGACCATACAAGTCCCTAGATGCCACGGAGTCTAGAGAAAAGAGCAAGGAGGGGCTCTGAAGCTAGAAGGACTTCAGCTAGAATCTGGCTTTGTAAAATATGCACTTATTACCTAAAAATCCTTGAGATTCATTTTTTCAATTTGTAATTTTCAATTTTGTGTAGAGCCCAAAGCCAACCATACACAAGGTAGTCAATAAACTAGTTCTTTCCTTCATTCCTTCTTTCCTCATTCAGTTTTGTATCATAACTATATTTTAAACTCTTAGTGAAAACATTGATTTGTCTTACATAAGTATTCTTTGTTTATTCAGCTTAGATTTTTTTAGCACTTGTTTTTAGAATAGTTGTATAGCATAAATAAAAGTAGAATTTTCTTCATTAGATATGGTGAATAGAATTAGAGATGACAGAATAACACTGAACTACCAACTAAGGTCAGAATTTTCATCGCTGTATAATATGTAGTATTTGGCACATGCAGAAATATTGTTATAAATTGTGTGATAATGGCATAAGATCAATGTTTGAACTAATTCTTACAGACAAGCCAGGAGGTCCCACTTAGCTGTTTCTCCAGTAGAAATATATGGTGCTAAATGAGGAAGCATAATGCATTTATTTTAATATTGCTGTCATATGGCAGAATGAACAATGCCATGCTAAGTGAGGTTCACCAGTCAGCTGAAATCAATACAAAGTCATATTTGCTCAGAATTGGTCAGAAGTCAGTTTACATAAGAGAATCTAAAGATCACAGAGATTAGCCATTTTAGGCAGTAGTTAAAATATATTCATATACTTTTTAAATAGTATTGAGTGCTGTACGCTAACATATTCTGCATGATTTGTTTGTGATGATGTTCTCCATGTTTGAAATATGCTACCATGCTACCAGTATTTGTATGTCTGGGAAGCCCTGGATTTAATATGTGAGTTGTTAGTGTGTTATACTATTAAAAATTAAATTAATTTTATTTGTCTTAATCATATAGCCCAAAGATAATATTTTATCTCAAAATATAAATAAAACAAAGGAAAATTTCAAGTTAATATTTTTGTATCTTAAATCTTTCATGATCAATCTTTGCTAGAATAGAGATATCTTTTATGGAATTGTTGGGGAAAGAACTCTTCAAAGAGAGAATAATATTCTGGCATGTAATATTCAATTTTTAAAATTGTGGATTATGAGAATTTTATAAAGGTTCTTTTTCCTCTGGCTTTTTCATGGCAGACCTTGCAGTACCCTAAATATATTACAACAGATTATTTTCTGTTGTGATTCAAGGTCACTGTAAAAAGAATTTGCATTGCTGGCATAAGAGAGTTAAAGGTGCTTGCTGTCACCTTGAATAATTTTGCACATTTCTCTTTTGGGGGGAAAAAAGAAGCATAGCAATGACTTTATATTTGTATTGGACTATGAGAGATTAATACAGCACTATGAATTTCTTGAGCAAACCTATTTTCTAAAATGATTGTGCCTTGTTACAGCACAGGAAAAATAGAAGTCTTCACACTACACAGTGGGTGCAGATCGATGCTTGTAGGAAAAGCACTTGACTCCAGCACACAGTTGGAGCACTTGCAAGAGAGATCAAGAAGACAGATGGTTGCTTCAGCTTCGTGTCTGAGAAACACACTGCCCTGAGAAGCAGGGGTATCCAGGAGAGGCTTCATGCTTTTTAAGAACTCCAATTCTTCCCTAATCTCTTACTAAGCTACCCAACTGTTTTTCTTTTACTCTCTTTGCTTCACTTCTGATCACATTTTAACAGGGAGGTAAGAAATTTGGTTGCTTCCTATTTGACTTCAAATCCTTATGAATGTTGGGATGTTGGTCTCCCTTCTGAGCTCAGCTTATGGATGATGTCAATCATGAGCTAGCCCTTTACCCTGTTTCCCTCAGAATACATCTTTTCACTGTGTGTGTGTGTGTGTGTGTGTGTGTGTGTGTGTGTGTGTGTGTAATATAGCACATTCTGGATCATTTTCTTCTGCTTCCATAGTCAAAATCTTATCACTTTATTTTATTTTCCAGTGAAATTTTCTATTTGTCCTGTGTCCTTTGGAAAACTGACCATAGATATAAGACAGAAAGCAACATAACTGCCTATCTAATATACTAGTGTTACTGTGGAACTTCTATATCCAAAAATATGCACTGAGTTCAGAGATTTGGAATGAGCAGTATGCATCCATACACCATTGTCAGCATATAAGTAGATCATAAACTTTATTACAGTGGCATTTTCACAGAGTATTGTTAGTAGATGCCCAAACGTGGAGCCTTAGCCAGGCAAGTGAATGTGATGCCATTGAGAACTTTATGGACACTAAGTACCTAAATTTTGAGACAAAAATTCAACCTTTCCTGCTTTTTATGCCACCTTCCCCACTGTTTAGAAAATATCTTATTATTTTTTGAGAATGTCATCCATGAGTGCTACACTTACATCATTTCTACCCTCCCTACTGGTCCCCAGCCACTTCATGACTTCTTCTTTACTTACATTTGAGATAGATGATAGCTGATAGATAGATAGATAGATAGATAGATAGATAGATAGATTCAGCCAAGTCTATTTAGTGTTGCTCATATGTATATGCATAAGTTTATGATGTATATGCATTTGATGTATATGCATACAATGTATATGTGTATGATTGTATATGTGCATTATTGTATATGTATATGTATACACATAGGCATACATATATCCATATGCTATATATGTGTATGATATATATGTATATAATGTATATGTCAATGGATATAGGTATTATATGTATATATGCATATGATATATAATGTCTATGGGTGATTTATATGTATATTATGTATATGCATATGATGTATATGATTACATATGTATATTTACACACATACATATACATATATGAATAGGGCATATATGTATATGGTATATATGTAAATGGATATGGATATGATCTATATGGATGTGTGTGTATGTTTATGTTTATATGTATGTGTATACTTATATGATGTATATATATTTAGGGCTAATCAGGGAGCTTAGCCCCAAGGAGACTAGTTTTAGCTCATTAGCAGCCATTGGTTGCTTGTAGTCCTTCGTCTTCATGACTTCACTTTTCTTTCTAGATGAACAGAATCCCATTACATGCATTATCCATCCATCACTTGAAGAACATTTAGGTTTTTCTATTTTCTAGCTATTATCAATAGAGCATCAGTGAACATGGCTGAGCAAGTATCTGTGGAGTAAGATATCAAGTCCTCTTTTCATATGCTACGGCATGGGATAGCTAGGTCATACATACAGGAAATCTACTTTCTGCTTTTGAAAACGCTTCCTACTAGTTTCCACAGTAAAATACTTCCACTGTTTTCCTAGTTTGCATTCCCACCCAAAGTGAATGATACCTCAAGAGTCTACCAGAAAACTCCCAGAAATGTTCAACATTTTCAGCAAAGTGTCAGGATACAAAATCAGCTAACCAAACCAAGCAGCCATTTAATATATCAATAACAAACACCTTAGGAAAGAGATCATGAACACATTCCCATTCACAATGCCCTCAAAGAGAATGATGTATCTAGAAAGGAACCTAACAAAGAGGTAAACTAGCTTTACAGTGTAAATATTAAGTCTCTGAGAAAAGAGACTGAGGAAGATACTAGGGTCCTGTGCTTATGAAATGGTAGAATTACCATTGTGAAAATGACCATCTTACTAAAAGCCCAGTATCACACATTAAGAAACAAAACAAAACAACTCCATTCTATTTTTTAATTGAAAGAATCTAGGAGATGTCTACAACAAACTGTTGTTCCCCTTGGCTATCTCTTAGAAGTTGAAAGTAAGACCTTATTGCTGAAAATACCATGCAGTTTGGACATAAAACTCAAGTCCGTTCTAATCCAAGAACCTCCTTCCTTTCATAGTACTGGAAGATTATATGAAAGATGCCAAAGGGGTTGGGGGAGCATTTACTATTTTAATAATTTTCCAAGCTGTGATACCTATGAACCCCAACAATGATAAGCATAGAAAGATATTCCTTAAGGTACAATAGTGACACTCATATCTTGGCAGTCAACAATAAATATTTTTAATTAGGCTTCAGGCTTCCTTAACAGGATGGAAATCATGCCTGGTACTGTATACTTATATACTATATACCTTTATACTGGGGATTGGGGGTTACGGAGTTTTGAATCATTAAGGCGAATCTGCAATCACCACTTTCCTAAACCATATTATGCTAACTACATTTTAAGACCCTTATCCTTATACCCACAGATAACTATCACCCCTCATCAAAAAAAGGCTTTATTTGTAATATGCAGACAGCATTACAGAAAACCATAACTGGTCAAAATGCAGAGAACAAGTGAACACATGTGTACAGCACAGCTCCTATACCTAGGCTCAGGGAGCATCTCAAAAGAAGGATGGAAAGACTGTGAGAACGAGAGGAACATGAAGTTGGCTGCAAGATTGGGTCTTCTAGATATCACAGAGAAGCTACACCCATGAAATCTCAAAATATGGCTGCCTAAACAATACCTAAACAAATCAAACACCAGTTGGCCTTCTCCTGTGAATGGGGAAATCTCATAAGACCTACCCCTACATGAAGAGCTACAAACAGTTAACAAGTTCTCAGAGAAAGAGAGAAAATTAGTCTTCCCGAGGAATGAGCCCCCTAAATATCATATAGACATTATCAATGCTAAACGGACTCAGCAGATTGTAGTGTGTGTATGTGTGTGTGTGTGTGTGTGTGTGTGTGTGTAAACTTGGGAACAGTTGGCAGGAGGAAAGGGAAGGAATGATGCAGTATTTTAAATAAAATATTGTTTTAAAGTAAAAAATGCCAATGATCCAATTTTTAAAATGGGTTATAAATGTAAATAGTGTTCTCAAGAAAAAGGAAACAAAGAAAGAAAGAAAGAAAGAAAGAAAGAAAGAAAGAAAGATGGCTAATAAATATCTTCTAGAATGTTCAACATCCTTAGCAATTAGGGAAATGCTAATCAAAATTACTTTGAGATTCCATTGTACTCCAGTTAGGATGGCTGAAGGTCAAGAAAACAGCTAACACCAAGTGCTGGTAAGGATGCAGAGAAGGAAAAACCCCTTCTCCTGGTCTCCTGCTAGGACACTCTCAGATCAGTTTCAAGCTGTTCAAAGTACTCCATGTCCTTCCTGTGGCTTCACAGCCTCACACCTACCTGGATGGTTCAGAGTCTCTTCCCTCTGCTTTTTACAATCTCTCCAGACTTTTATCTTTCATTCCTCCTCAAGCCTACCTTTTCTTCAAGACTCTGTTGAGATGGAACCTACCTGGTGATAAGTAGGACATCTAAAAGCAGGATAAAAATGGCATCCTGCAAAAACATCTCATAAAGACATCTTACAATGTGTGGGTACCTCCTTAATTTAAATTGGAATGCAATCCATATTGGTTTATCCTAGTCAAATCACCAAAATTTACTTGTAGATGTTACTTACAAACATTAGTGCGCCACACAAAAGCATCAGAAACAAAGAACTATTATCAACAACCTTAACTAAAGTGTCAAAACTGCCATGCACTAACAACCACAAACTTTGCTAAAAAAAAAAATAAAGACATGTAAACATAAAAAGATTGTTAAGATGGCAATAACATGATCTACAACTCTGGGCAATTCCTATTAAAATCACAGTCTGTCTCCAAGGTCATAAAATTTCAAGGAACCACAAACAGCACAGTTTTGAAAAAGAAGAAAGTTCACGTGCTTGTGGATTACAATATAAATTTTTCATTCAGAAACCATTGGTTCAATATTTTGAAAACCATGCTAATTCAAATCACCAATGACCTCTTCAGAAAAAGTTATTAAGCATTTAGGAAGTTTACATAAATTTTGTAAAATTCTCATTTCCACCTGAAAGCTCGTTTATAATTTGATAAAATTTACTGTCAGGGTTGTTCCCCAAACCGACAGGCTCACTTTGTTCAAAATTGAAAGAATGTCTGTTGAATACCCAAGTTTGAATAGCCACAGCTTGTCATTTTTCAGTGTAAAAACACAGTGTTCTTGCAACAGTGCTGGCTGTATTCAAAACCCAACCATACACGCCTTTCTTCCAGACAGCCACGTTATGGGACTTTGCAACACAGTCTGTACCTGCTTCCGATGTCATCAGACAGAATATTAAGAAGGTATGGACTCAAAGGTCAGGGCTTCACAAATGAAATGAGTTCTCAAGCTTCCCATCATCATCCTGAAGGGAATTTCATGTGAATGGCTTCTGTTCATGTGAAGGACGCTGCCTTGGCTGTGTAAAGAAGAGAGGAGTGTTGGGTAATTATGGGACTCAATAAAGGAGAAAGAAAGAGAGAAAGGGAGAATGAAAGAAAGAAAGAAAGAAAGAAAGAAAGAAAGAAAGAAAGAAGAGAGGGAGACAGAGAGGGAGGAGGAGGGAGGGAGGGGAAAAAAGAAGGAAGAGAAAGTATGGAAGAAAGAAAGAGAGAAAAAAAGAAAGAAAGAAAGAAAATAAGATTTTAAAATGAATGTAATTTGACCTCACACACAGACCCTCTGAACGTGAACCCCAGAGATCTGTGGCCTCCACTTGAAAATTGCTGGATTACGAACCCAACACCGACCAGCCGGCAGTGGCGGGCTGTTATGTGTAGTGAGCATGTCCAGCATGCACACAGACTTCTCTTATTTGTCCAAATTGAGGTAAAATAGGCAAAAATACTTAGTATCTCAGAAGCTGTATTAAGACAAACTTCCTTTTGCTGTTGATTTCATATAAACTAATTTTAAAGTTACCTTTTAAAAAAATCCATTAAAAATTCTGATTTTAAGCATCCAAAAAGAAAGAAAAAGGGAAAAAAGCCATTCTTTCAAGTTATCATTAGTAAAGAATATTTTGAAATGGAGGAAAATATTTCTTGCAGAATCATTTTGTATTTTCTGTGATACAGCTTCTCATTTCACTTTCCAATGTTAGAAAAATAGATACCATCTTGGATACCACCTGATTCTTTCTGAGTTGACAAACAATGCAGATCTGATTTCTAACTCCTGAAACCCATTGTCACTTTGATTTCCAATGCTAATTAAAATTCGTTTATTTTTAAATTAAAATCACCAATGTCTTGAGAGACTTCTTAGAAAATGTGATATTAGGTATTAACTTTCACACTTCTGAGCACTGTTAGTATCTATCTGGCAAGTATTGGAAAGATCAATGGAAAGCTAAATATTCTAAATTTAACACAAACATACTTCTTTTTGATTAATAAAATAAATCAGATTTTTCAAAGTGAAAAAAAAAAAAGAAAATTACTGGCTCACAAAGGCTACATTTTTAATATATTTTATAGAGTGATTCCAATGACCATGTTATGTGTGGTCATGCCATTAAAGAATGAGTATGTAATAAATATTGCAAATGCAATAAGAAAAATGTAATTCTAATTATATATGCATATATGTATACACAAAGAACAAGAGCAAAGGATTTCAACTCTCAATGATTTAGTGGTTCACATATAATACATTTTCACAAATTGTGACAAATTTCACTTTACATTGTCAGTTCATATGAAAGTTAGTATTCCCTGGACCCCTAAGATTAGAGACCAGAAAGATGAACTAGACTTAAAATGATGCATGACTCCTCTAGACATTTGCATATTCAGAAAATTTAGAGTCTGGGTTCTAATGTTCCCAACAGGAACAAAAGAGTGTCCTGTAACCACACATCTTGGTAAGACATGGTTTTCTGATTCTTATGCAATGATGGGATCCTCATGGGCTGCATCCTCACACCCTCAGTAGGGTCATCAAGAATAGATGTTTCCAGAAAATTTCTATTTCATGCAATAGCCAAGGGAAAGGGTAAATAAATGTGTTTCAACATCATGAATTTGGACAATAATACCTAGTAAGTAAGAATTCATAGCTACCTCCCCTCTCAAATTAGAATGGAGTCCCTAAGAAGAATATTTACTTAAACTGAAACAAGAAATATACTCCCAGAGAATTCAGTGGATGCAAGGCAAATGTACAATAGGAGTCTCAGGGTTGTTGAAGACTAAGATCTTCCTGGAAAGCTATAGAGTTCCAACATACAATAGAGAACATGATGACAGTGCAACGCATAAAAAATTAATCAATGGAATTCCAGAGATCAACTGTTTAGATGCTCTAATCAGTGTACAGAAATGTCTGTTCAAAATATGTGAACTCCATGTGGAAAACTTCCCTCCCCCAGGATCATGTCTTGATCTCCATGTGGTGGTTATGGAACTTATCTAGCACAGGGCCCCTCTGGTAGATTTCAGGTCCTAAGACTAGGGCTGGAGGTTTATATATAGCACCCTGGCATTGTTCAAGTCTCTGTTCACTAATCTCCTGATACATACCTGGTCATCCCACCACCACCTGCCACTCTGGACCAAGGCAATCCCAGCAGCCATGCAACTGTGAAATACAATAAACAGAATTTGTTCCAACTTGCTTCTGTCTGATATCTTGTTCCCATGACAACATCAGTAACTAATACACAAAAATATTTTACTTCATCAACAAGGCTTTCTTTGTGTCTGGCCCTGTCCTAAATCCATGACTATGGATTTGCTCACTGAATCCTACCCAACTATAAAGCAGGTGTTAATAGCTTTGTGTATAAGGAAGTCAAAATGAACTTACACAAAATGAACCATGGTGCTGGAATCTAATTCCAGGGAACACAACCTTGCTTTGTGTAACTCTATCAGTGATCAGCTTACCTGTTTAAAAGGTGGGGAAAAGGTGGATGAAACCCTACCTCTATGGCAGGTCCCTTGCCTTGCATGCATGAAGCCCTGGTTTAAATGCCAAGCACTGATAATAACAAAAATGAAGAGGCAGGAGAGGGGAGAAGGAGGCTGGGAGGGAGGGAGAAAAGTGGAACTGCTAGACTAGAACTGGAATTGAAAGAAGAAACTCAGTATCAGCTGAATTCAGTATCAGACACAACTGAGGAGAAGAGATCAGACTAGAAATGACAGGATATGGGCCCACAGCTGAAGAGATAATTGTCCAGTAGCTATCTCAGAAAAGGAGAATAGGGAAAGTCAAAGAAAATCTCAACTTAAAGAGATAACAACTCAGATTCTTTCCCAACACAGAGAGAAAGAGCACAGTTTCAGAATGTACCCCAAATGTCTCACTGTATAAATCACACAGAAAGAGAAACAATGGAAATAAAAGGCTGGTGATTGTTAGGTGAGAGGACTGAGGACCAGAGATGTCTTTATCATAATGACCCCGTATTCTGTATACGCACAATATTCATAACATTATACTGCCTCTGACCAAGGTATCACACACATACACATGCGCATGTGCATGCACACGCACACACACACACACATACATACACACATATGCACACACATGCATGCACACTCACACATGAATGCACACACACATACACACATGCACACATATGCACACACACATAAACACATATGCAACACACATACACACATGCACACATATATACACACACATACACACATG
>JADRCH010000031.1:9867988-9892276 GCA_019843965.1 Rhynchomys soricoides
CATATATACACACACATACACACATGCACACATATACACATATGCACACACACATACACACATATGCACACACATACGTACATGCACACACATGCATGCAAACACATATGCACACACACGTATGCACACTCACATATGCACACACATGCACACATATGCACACACACATACATACACGCACACATATGCACATATACATGCACACATGCACACATACACACATGTGCACACACATGCATGCACACTCACACATGCATGCACACACACATACACACATGCACACATATGCACACACACATAAACACATATGCACACATACATACACACATGCACACATATGAATGCACACATATACACATATGCACACACATATACACATATGCACACACACATACACACATGCACACATATGCATGTACACATACACAAATATGCACACACATGTATGCACACTCACACATGCATGTACACACACACATACACGCATGCACACATATGCACACATATACACACATATGCACACACACACATGCACACATATGCACACACACGCATGCACACTCACATATGCGTGTACACACATACACACATGTACACATATGCACGCACACATACACACATATGTACACACATGCATGCACACTCACATATGAACACACACATGCACACTTTCACACACACTCACGCTCACACACTTGAAAACAAGAAAAAAATTGGGGTAGAGGGAGGACAAAAGTGACCAGAGTAAAGACAACTCAAAGTGAGCAATAACCAGGCTGAGGGCTGATCTCTCCACAGGAAAATCAAAGGTTAAGATGTGTGGTATGATGTCTACAATAAAAGAACAATGGTGTTTTAAACTGATATTTTAAAAGGATTTGTTTATTTGGGGGCCAGTGAGATGGGTCAGAGGGTAAAGGCCATTGTCACCAAGCCCCAAAACCTGAGTTTGATCCCTGAAACCTACATGGTGGAAAGAGAGAACTGACCTCTTCTGCAGGCTGTCTGTCACTTCCACATAAGTATTATGGCTCCTGTGCACATTAATACACACAGTCTCTCTCTCTCTCTCTCTCTCTCTCTCACACACACACACACACACACACACACACACATATACACACACATACACCCCACACACAAATACACACATATAAATACATGCATATACACATGCATACATACACATACACACATGCATATACACATAGACACATAGACACAAAGAGACAGACATACACACACAAACATATACACAGACACTCACACATATCCACCCATACACACAGGCACAGACAGATACACACATAGACACACACAGAGAGACACACACAAAGACACATACATACACATTTGTACACATGCACAAACACACACAGAGACACACACAGACACAACCACACATATATAAGCACATAAATACACATTCATAAACACACAGAAATGTTGTGGATAGCCCTGCGGCTGTTTGTATTTTGATGCTAATTCCACTTTCCTGGAAGGAGCTGCGGATAAAGAGTTAGTCACATACTCAGGTGATTTCTTGTGAAACAATCCCCTAATGAATAAAGGAGACAGTCACTGGGCGAGTAGGAGGAACTTCCAGGTTGGAGAGGGGAAGGGGGGGGGAGACTTTTTGGAATGGGGGCAGCATAAGGGTAAGATGTAGCTGCTAGAGTTTCCTGGTATCATGGCAGGTCCATAAGGATTCACCACCATAGGAATCAGATTTAATAAGGTTTACAAGATTAGGTTTTAGTTGTTGCACCCAGAGATTGAATTACCATTGTTTATGAGCTAACTTTGTGTGGTGTTTTTTCTTCTCACGGCAGCTCATCTGGGTTCAAGAGAGAAAGGTACAGCAGCAAAGTGTGGGTTTGCCTGATGTGCACCACAGAAGACATGGGGTATTGAAGCATAGGGCTGTAGTGGTAGCGACCCACCATTGGGAACCTAGCAATCTAGGTAGAGAGATTGTGGAGTTCTGAGTCAGAGCTCCACAAGATAAAAGCAGGTTGGCCATTGCCCGCCAGCGCATGGACGGACAGTAGTAGGGCAGTAGTGCAGGAATGTGACAGTTCAATTTTTAATATTTCCCTCAACACACAAACCCACACACAGACACTTGCACAGACAAAACTACACACAGAGAGGCATATATATACACATTTATACACATACACATACAAACACACACAGAGACACATACATACATACACAATCACATTTCACACACACAAACTGAAAACAAACCCCCAAAAAACAAACCACTGAAGAAGGATCACTCCTGTCTCTGCTATGATGCTGTATGCAGGAGTTTGCCCCTGTTTCTGTCTCTGCCTCCATCCCTCTACAGGGTGTTGGGAACCACAGATGTCTGCCACTGTATCCAGCTTTCTTGTCTGAGCTCCAGATATCATTTCTTCAGGCTCCCATGACAAACATTTTTACTGGTCGAACCTTCTTGCCAGCCCCTAAAATGACATTTTCCCACAAGTTAATATAGAAAAGAATAATAAACTTTTACAAACTGTTTTTTGTTGTTGTTGTTGTTTTTGGTTTTTGGTTTTTTTGAGACAGGGTTTCTCTGTATAGCCCTGGCTGTCCTGGCACTTACTCTGTAGACCAGGCTGGCCTCAAACTCAGAAATCCACCTGTCTCTGGCCTCCCAAGTGCTGGGATTAAAGGCGTGCACCACCACTGCCTGGCTACAAAGTGTATTTTTAAAGGGTCAAACAATATATTGCAATAGGAAATTAAAATGACTCATTTTTTAAAAATACACATATAAAATGGCTACCTGGTACAGGAAAAAAATGCTTGTTCAACATCTTCAGTGATTAGAGAAATGTAATGTGCATCATAGAGACCTCAAGGACAAACACAGGCAAAAGTGCAGAGAAACAAGGACCCTTGTACCCCGTTGTATACACGGTGGCTGAGTTCAGCATGATGAGGTCATTATGCAGAATCCTCAAAAAAGTAAAAAGAGTCTCACCATTCAGTACAGCTTATTTGTGTAGTTGAAGGAATTGCAAATACAACTTCTGAAGAAGTAAAACATAGTACCATATCCAGAATAGATCATAGCAATCACAATAAGGAAATAACCTACATGTCTATCAACAGATGACTTAAGGAAATATGTGGTAAGCCCATGAAGTGGGACTTTCAACCTGTAAAAGAAAGGGACATTTTATCCTTTGCATGTTAAGTGAAATAAATCAGATCCAGAGAGCTAAACATAAGTAAATCCAGAAAGGGTGAATCATAGGTAATCCCTCCATTGAAGCAAACAAACAAAACAGGGGACTTTGTTGTCAAAAAGTGAATTTGCAGAGTTTGGTTATTTTTGACGTGCTCAATGAAATTTAAAAAAAAAGAAAATATGTACCAAGAGAGTGGACTCTCAATGGGAAAAATCCAAACCTCTTAGACCTATAATCCGTAATTATTCAAATATAACATCAATAGCTGCATTCATATACAAAACACCTTGTGAATGTTGTTTAGTGGAGTAGAAAACAAAAGAACACACAGGGTGGATGTCTCCACATTCATTTTACAGCATTTACCATCAAGGCATGTCTAGGGAAAGGCATAGAAGAAGCAGAATTTTATACTTACAACGTTAGCCCCTCCAGCACTGTTTACTGCTATTACTTTTGTAAGAGAAACTAAGTTGAATGAATATAATAATAAATGTCTAGTACTGAAGAATCTTTAGCCACAGAGTTGCAGGATACTATCCACTTTCCTCCATGCCAATTCTCAGGGGAAACATTTAACATGTTTTGTTCATTTCTCACCAGCTTCTTATCGTGCATATTTTAATATTTTTCATTTTCTCTGCTTTATTTATCTAGATTCTATACTTAATCTTCAAGTTGTGATGTTTTGTCTCCTACTTGATTTAATCTACTTGTGAGTCTTTCCCCTGGGTTTTCTAACTGGGATACCGAGCTTTTCAATTTTATCTTTACTTGAGTTTGTCTTCTCCTCAACCTTTCTATCTCTTTATTGGATTTAATGTTCAGATCCTGGATTTTATTTGTCATCTCATTTGGGCATGTAATTGTATTTTATTGGACATTATTGTTAGAGTTTTAAAGTATGAAACATAGGTTGTATCACTGAAGGGTTGAAAGAGTCCCATGCAGACCCACAGATTATCTCCTTTATTTAAAGGCAACTATATGTTTAGATCATTATTTTCATTAGATTTAAGGTTCTTATTTGTATCTTCTTTAAGTTGTTTTCATTCCTTGATAAATTTTCTAATTTATAATATTTTAAATTCTGTGTAATGGAATTCATCTAGGTAGTTCTTATTAGAGAACATTCTATAGGACTAGTTTGGGGTTGATGGTAGACATGTTGCTTTGGTCTTTATGATTCTGTTTCTGCTAATTGAAGTGGGCATATAGACTTCTTTCTTTGTATGTCTGATGTGGGAACCAAGCCTTACTTAGATTGGGCCAGTGCTAGAAGTGTGTGACCTAAGCTAAGCCAGGACAGACTGTTGATGATTAACATTAGACCAGGTAGAGATACTCTCAGACTATAAATATAGAGTTAAGTCAAGTGGACAGGCTCACAAATGATAGGGTTTATAGGCTGCAGGGCTAGGACTAGCCTGGCCTTTCAGATGCACAGGGGTAGGAGGAAGGGGGAAGAGGCAAAAAGGAAATGGTGAGGTACCTAGAAAAGGTGACTAACACATAAAGTGGGCACATGGTCCACAGGTCTGGAAGGCAGAATACTAAAACAACTCTTCACCTTCAAATGCTTTGTGGAATCTTTTTAATTCCTTTGTTGGGTTTGTATGAGATCTGTGAATATGATTAGAGAGTTAGCTTCTCTCGTGATTGAGCTATTTCTTATAAGATTGCATCTTACTTTACTGGTCATTCTTCTGCTATCTGTAGAAGATGATTCCATGTTTGAGAAACTCACATGGCTATTGTCTGAAATTAGTCTCCATGAGTTGAAAGCAATTCACGCTGGCCAATAGGCCACAACTGCCAAAAGGGAATCTCACTCCCACAGACAACAGCAAGCAAAGTTGGGTGGGATCCTGGTACCTCCAATGGCACTGCAGCCCCATCTAACACTGATTTGAGACTAAGAAGATCACGAAAAAGGTCATCTGTGCTGGGACTACAGATTTTTGCATTTATTTACAAAGCTAAATATGTGGCATTCTGTTGTGTATGAACAGAAAATACATGTATGTATTATGTGAATTGCACAAATCTAAAGAGAAAAATAGAACATCTCTCCTCATTTTTGACTCTATGAATTTACTTACAAACAAAAGCAAAGCAGAGAATTGTGGCAGCCAGAGGTCATGTGCCACATGTGGAGGTGCTGGTTACAGGATGCATAGCTAATGTTATAGAAAACAAGTCTTGGAAGGCTCTGCATATCACAGTGCCTTTGATTAAGGATGCTGTATCATATACTTAAAATTTCACAAAAGACTAGATCTAATCATGTAAATGAAACCTCAACAATAATGAAAGAACACTCACTAATTTTTGGAGGTAATAGAGAATCCAGGGCATGGATAGTGATGGTGGCTTCCACCATGTTCATGTATCTCCAAACATATCAATTACATCTCAGTATGTTCGTGTGTCTTAACAAAAACAAGCCCTCTCCTTAAGAGAGAAAGGTCAGTAGAACTCATTGAGCTCTACCAAAACAAAAGACTGCAAAGGGTGTAAGAGCTGTGGTGAGAAGAAGATTGTAGGCCAGCTCTGTGTTGTAAAACTATCAGGAAATTTCTTAAAAGACATCTCAAAGGCATATGAAATGAATGCAAAGTTTTCCACAGTGCTCTGGTTTCTGCTGCTTAGTTGGGATACTCAGACAAAAGAACTATGGGGGGAAAATGGTTTATTTTGCTGCATAGTTCCTGAGAGGATAGAGTCCTAGGGAGGCATGGAATGGGTTTTTAAGCCTGGCCATCAGGAAGCAGAAGGACCACAATTCATCTACACAGCATAGCACACAGGAAGCAGAGACAGGGGTGAGAGGAAAGTGGGGGGCAGATGGAAAGAGAAGTGGGTGGGCTAGACTACAAAACCTAAAAAGCCACCCCTAGTGACGCAAGGCACCTCCACCCCTTAAAGGGTCCATGACCTCCTCAACCGGTACCATTAACTGGGGACCAAATGTTCAAATACATGAGCTATGGAAGACATTTCTCATTCAAAATGCGATGGTAAGTACTCTCAGCAAATGAGTCAAGCTGGAAAATTCAAAAGAATCCTAATTTAGTACAGTCAAACGGAAAGGAACATTCCGTTTAAATTAGTCAAAGACTGTTTTAATAAGCAGCCAAAGATAGGAAAGTCCCCACTCAGAGTGGTGGCAGTGTGGAATGGCCAGCAGGGGGTGCTTTCTAGAAACACTTGGAGGGTGGATCCAGAAGATCTGCTGAGACAGGATGGTGGATGGAGCAAACACTGACAATACCAAGTTTGCTCTATATTCTCTAACCATCCTATACACACCTGTACATTTACACAACTATGACACCGGACTGTGTTTCAGTGAGGCAGCTGTCCACTTTTAACAATAAACATAAAATCCAACAATGCTTGCAAGCTGCCGATCAGTGGCTGTCAGTAATAACTACACAATGATCCAGCTCAGAACTATTACAGGAGTTGCTCACTATCTTTCATGACTAAGCCACCTTCTCATCTATGCCTTTTGAAATCACTAGCTGAATGTAGCAACTTTTGGTACCCTAAAAGTTGGCAAGACCTTGGAGTATGGCTATCTTTTTATGATTTTGAATGAAGCCACAAAATTCCTTCTACATATTCAGTTGTTCGTTGAAGAGGGAAATCTGTAATTATGTAAATATATACACACATTTATATTATTGATTATTTTGGTAGCAAAACAAAAATCATCAGCAGTGTAGTCCCCTTATTTAATTTACTGTGTCTCTCCTTAATTTGTTTGTCTTCCCCTCTCCCCTTGGGAGATTCTCTCAAGTTCATCCTACAAGGAAATGATGAATATAATGCTCTTGAATCTAATTTTCACAATGGCATTTCTACCTTTTACTATTCCACTGCCATTGTGTTTTGCATTCTTTAGAGTTTCTTGTCACATCAACCCACATTATAATTTATTCCCATTGTTTTCTCAACATGTTTCAAATTTCATAACATCATCATTCTCCAGTCTGCATAGCTGCTTGTGTCAAGGTTGCTTTCTATTCTGGCTTAAACCTGATTCCAAGATTTACTCTTCTTTCGCGTCTTCAAGACAATATTTCTCTTCTCCCTGCTTTACATCACCTTTTCTAGAATCTCTCTGTTGGTTATTTTCTGTTCACTCCTTATTGAGGAAAAAGATGTTCTCCTGCTTTGCGTTGTCCAAACCTATCATCTTGGCATAATTCGTCTCCACAGTATACTGTTCAAATATAAAGCATGACAAGGTAGTATTCTCAAGTATCCAGTTCCCAGTATCCATGGACTTCTTTCCAGTGTGACATTGTTGTCCTGTGACTGGTTTCTTTCTAAGCCTGCTATCCTAAGGTCTGACATGCTAGGAAGATATGTTCAGGGATTCCTAATGCACCTGTCCCCACAACTGTGCAGCTCCCCTACTTCCCAAAGTAAAGTGCAGTATTCCATGTCCATGTCTTTCCTTTCCTTAATCCACAGTGGTTTGGGGTTTACAGTTTGTCTTACTCAGGGTTTCTATTCCTGCACAAACATCATGACCAAGAAGCAAGCTGGGGAGGAAGGGGTTTATTCAGCTTACACTTCCATGTTGCTGTTCATCACCAATGGAAGTCAGGACTGGAACTCAAGCAGGTCAGGAAGCAGGAGCTGATGCAGAGGCCATGGAAGGATGTTACTTACTGGCTTGCTTCCCCTGGCTTGCTCAGCTTGATTTTTTATAGAACCCAAGACTACCAGCCCAGGGATGGTACTACCCACAATGGGCTCTCCCTACTTGATCACTAGTTGAGAAAATGCCTTACAGCTAGATCTCATGGAGGCATTTCCTCAAAGGAGGCTCCTTACTCTGTGATAACTCGTTTGTGTCAAGCTCACACACACACACACACACACACACACACACACACACACAAAACCAGCCAGTACACAGTTCCAGCATATATACATCAGACATGCTAAGGAAGATGCTGTTCTTCAATGTATGCTATTGAAGATACTTACTAGGCTCTGGAAAAGACACAGCAGGAAAGACAGGCTGGCTGTTGGGAAGCAATATTCTTATGCCTGATGCTTAGTATGGAAGGAGTCTAAAAATGATGTAGAGTTGTTTCATTTCCCTTGCTTCTTCTTGAGTGCTTCTTGAATCTACCAGGACATACTCCAGGGAATGTCGGATTCTTGTAGGAAGAGCTTTCACATTTTGATTTTAATAATAGTTGGTTTCTGTCACATTCATCGTCAGAAATGAGTATGGAAGTACTTTTTAATCTTTTTAAAAGTACATTTGTGTGTGTGTGTGAGTGCATGTGTCCATGTGTGTGTGTGCGTGCATGTGTGCGTGTGTGTGTGTGTGTGTGTGTGTGTGTGTGTGTATACAGGGATCAAAGAATACCTCAACACATTCAATTTTCTCCTTCTATCATGTGGCACCCAGTAATCAAACTAGGTTTTTTGGTTTTGTTGTTATTGTTGTTGCTGTTGTTTCTTGTTTTTTTAAGCTCTCTAAGCTTCAGGCACCTTTACCAACTGAGCTATCTTGCAGGTCTTTCTAGTAACCCTTTACCATTCATATTCTTAGGATACTCGGGGAAAACGCAAAACAATAAATTGTTTTTAGAGGCATTTTGGGACTAGAAAGATGGCTCAATGGATAAAAGTTCCTAATGCCAAATCTGACAGCCTGAGTTTGATTCTAGGGATCCACATTGTGGAAGAACAAACCTGAAGCCTGCCAGCTGTCTGCTGACCTCTATGCATGTGTTATGGTACTTGCAAATTCACTAATATATACACATCAAAAATAAAAATAGAAAACAACATACAAACAAAGTCAGTCTGGTGGTACACAGGATGGACAGGAATAGCTGAAGCTATTTAATGCAGTTTGTAGAAGTTAGAAACTAGTGCTGATAGAAAGAGAAAGACATAAATATGAGATGCATTTTATAATTTCATGTTTACTTAATTTTACATGTGTGTTTTGTATGCATGTATGTCTGTGTACCTCATGCATGTTTGATGCCCAAAGAGGTGAGAAAAAAAGCATCTGAACCCTATGAACTGGGGTTATGGACAGTCATGAGCTACTACGTGGGTGGTGGGAATTAAACCCAAGTCCTCTGCAAGAACAGGTGCTCTTAACTGCTGACTTGTCTCTTCATCTTCTGAAATTCATTATAAATGAGAAACAAAATGTCATAATAAGAATAACTACAGACAAAATGAGCCGTAAGACAATTATTTAACCAGGTATATGAAAATTAAAATAGAAAGACTTTAAGGACAGATTTCTATAGAACTGAGAATTCACTACAGGGGAAAAAAATAGAATCAGTAGCAAAAAAAAGCACCTAAGATGTATTGAAGTAAGACAGTATTCCACATAAGAATAAATGGCATTCTTGTCATTGAAAACTGATTGATGGCCCAATCCTGCTAGAGAATATGAAGAAGAAAGGCAGGATTAAATCAGATTCATGGAGATGGTGCAGACACACGGAATGAAACCTGTGAGATATGATCAAAAGAATTGGTTTGTATGTCACATTTGGGATGACCTATTTTTTAACCTTAGCCAAGTCATTTAATCATTCTGGGTTTCAGCTTTCCCTTTCTGTAAAGTGAGTTTAAGCGTACTATGTAATAATCTCAGGGCAGTGACTCTGGCAGACATCGCTGAAAACTGAGGGAGGTTGAATCCCCAGCTACAACGGGAAAGACACAGTAGAATCCTGAAGGGAGATGGACTTCCTTAAGCAAAGAAACTCCACTCTTCCAAAGTTGACAGAAATCATAGAATACACCTCAAAAGCATAGCTGGTCCACAAACCCCAACATGTACTCCCTAGGGACCAAGAGGGTAGAGAGTTTAGAAAAAAGGTAAGTCTTCATGGTAAGGGTCAAGAATATTGGTTAATTTGCTCTTTCTCAATCTGGATAGTTCTTCACAAGACTAATTTCAGCATCTCAAATTTAACAAATTAAGGCAGTCTCCAGCTTTCTTTGCAGTTCCATAGTCACCATCTGTCAGAGATCAATCATTTGTGTGCCACCTAATGGTAATGTGGGCATCACCTAGGACCCGAAAGCCATTCTTTCAAATGCTTCTTAAGTTTGTCCCCAACAGTGCAGATGATATCTGCCATCTAATGAATACATCAATTCTTTGGGTAGAATATTTAATGAGTATAAAATTTTTTACTAACAATTGGAATATAGAATTGGCATATATAGTAGTGTCTGTAATTTGTTTACAAGGATTTGTTTCCCTATTCTGATTAACCTGATGTTCACTTTAAAACAATAACTCCTAGTTTACTATAACTAATTATATAACTATTATTTTAAAATCAAAATTAAACTTAAACAGCCACAACCACCCAATTTTTGATAACTATGCCAAAAAGTGAATTAGAGAAAAAATAGTCACTCAAGAACTGATGCCCAGAAAACTGGATTTGCACACCCAATAAAATAAACATTGATCCTTATCACATACTTCAAACAAAAAGCAATTAAATTTATTCAAACACTTACATGTAAGAGAGTATAGAAAAGACATAGGCATAGACAAAAACTTTCTGAAAATAATTCCAACAGCTCGGTAAATAATCCCATGAAGTAAAAAATATGATTGCATCCAATCAAAATGTTTTTGTACAGGAAATTTTATAATTCAAAACTCAACAAAAAGCTTACACCATGAGAGAGAAGTATTTGCCAGCTATTCACTTAACAAAGGATTAGTATCTATAATATATAAAACACTAAGAATCACAAATGCCAAAAGAAAAATTATCCAATCAATACATGGCAATTCAATTGTATAGACGGTTCTCAAAAGTAGTATAAATGGCTAATGAAAAGAATCAATATCTTTAGGAATCATGGAACATCAAATAAAAACTACAGGGAGATTTAATCTCAGATCTGCTAGAGTAACTGCCATAAAAAAGAAAGAAAGAGAAAAAGAAAAACTTGCATTCTTCTAAAGACCACTCAAGAAAAGAAAATTCATTGTTGTTGTTTGAAACCTTTTTGTTGTCATAAGACAGAAAGGTACCGGTGACTCGCAGGCATTCTGCTAGTCTCCAGAGAACAGTCAGAGAAGTCAGATAACAGCTATAAGAAGAGCTGAGTGGTACCTGGATATCTCCAGTGCTAATAGCAAGTAAAACTGGAAAGATTACGAAGCAGGGAAGGAAGCTCGGAGAATATCCTGGAGAGACTACCACAGAGGCACTCTCCATCCCACTAATATAGACCCAGCAGACACCTCAGGTCACCTCCACTGCATTTTCAGTAACAGGGGTTTTAAAGAGCAAGGAAAAGTGGAGGAATGGTAGGGGAGAACTTGTACGTGGCTACAGAAGAGGGAGGAGAGACACCAAGTAAACCCTCTCCTTCTTGTAGCAAAACAGCAGCAAGATTCCATTTTTAAAATATCGCTTTATAAAAAACCTAATATTATTATTCTCTTAAAGGTTCACTGCAATAAAGTGACTCATGATGGCACAGTGCTATAGCCATAGAAGAAGACATCACTGAACCTTTGTCAGAGAAGCTTCTTGGAGTACATAGGGATTAGCTCCAACGGTGTCTCTGTGTAGAGACAGTACACAGAGAATAAGAGACTCTGAAGCACTCATCATAAATAGGGTGTCTTCTTCAAGCCCTGTCTCCCCAAGTCTCAGGTATCTATGCTGAAGAGGAAACTGAAACATTAATAATAGTCACAGTTGATGGATGACATTTTTCTGGACATAAGACTGATGCACATATGAACTCAGAGACTCTGACAGCACTCCCAAGACCTGCACAGATTCAAACCAGATGGTTAAGGGGAAATGGACACAAAGTAGCAACCCTAATCATGAAACACTTTGAAAAAGATACCTGCTGGGAAAAAGAAAAACCGTTTTATCCAATGGGATGTCAGTACATAAATCAACCACACTGCCAGACAGCCACCATATCCAAGAGCAGTTGTCAACATGAAACAGACTCTTTGGGAGTCTTATGTTGTTTGTTTGGTTGGTTGGTTGGTAGGTTGGTTGGTTGGTTGGTTGGTTGGTTGGTTGGTTGGTTGGTTAGTTGGTTGGTTGGTTTTGGTAGCTTTGTTTTGATTTTCAATATTGCTTTGTTTTGTTTTATTTTTGAGAAGAGGCGGGAAGAACTTGAGGTTGTATAGGTAAGGGGGTGGGAAGGATCTGGGAGGATTTGGGGGAGAGGAAAGGCAGGATTAAAATACAGTGTATGAAAAATATTGAATAATATATACTTCTTGGCTTGACCACTGGAGACTATTCATAAACCGCATAGTGGGTACATTCAGAATCAGTTTCAAAGGACTATTAATTGCAGCTTCAACAGAAGATTTTGAGACTGTGTGAGAACAATGTACATCAAAACTACACAGAGCTGACTGAGGTTAAAACCCAATGGAAGCCAATGCCTGTAGGAGAAACAGATTCAGACTCCAAACAATGTGCCATACATCAAATAGAATTGCTAAGGAGCCAGGTCAGTATTCACAGACATACCTGTGAAGTCCAGATCATCACCTGTGTGGTGGATTGAATAGGTATGACCACCATAAATTCATGTTGAATGCTTGCCCTATAGGATGTGGCACTATTAGAAGGTGTGACCTTTTTAGAGTAGGAGAAGGCCTTATTGGAGGTGTCACTGTGGAGGTGGGCTTTGATGTCTCAGATGCTCAAGCTAGGCCTAGTGTGGCATTTACTTCTGCTGTCTATGTATCAAGATGTAGACCTGTCTGTTCCTTCTCCATGTCTACCTGTATGGTGCCATGTTTTTTTGCCATGATACTAATGGACTAAACCTCTGAAACTGTAAGCCATCCTCAATTAAATGTTTCTTTTATAAGAGTTGCCATAGTCATGGTGTCTCTTCACAGCAATAGAAACTGTAACTAAAACTACCTGTAACCTGACCTTGCTAGGGACTATCCAAGGGATGAGAACAGCATTTGGAAATCAACCCCTAAAGAACTACTCAACATAAGAACATCCTCTGTGATCCACTAGCATTTGCAATCTGATCTTTGAAGATGTGAGCAACATTTTCAACCTAGTCTTACAAAAGGCTATGTACATGCATCTGGGAAGCTTAGAAGAATTGTCTAGACAAGGGGCTGAAACTATCAAGCATAAAACTGCATTCAGATCCTAGATCCCTATCTGACTGTCTTTGTTCCACTTTTGCTCCTCTCATGCTCAACATGCAACTCCAGGTTAGCTGGCAAGCTTCCATGTTTCTTTTCTATCCCCCTCCCCCTTTTTTTTTTGAGAGAGAGAGAGAGGAGGGGAAGGGGAGGGGTGGGGAAAGGGGAGGGAGAGGGAGATAGGGAGAAGGAGAGGGAGAAGGAGAAGGAGAGGGAGAGGGAGAGGGGGTGGGGGAGAGGAAGAGGAAGAGGGGGAAGGGAGGGGGAGGGAGAGAGGGAGAGGGAGAGATATTTTTACTTTTTAACAGTTCTTTATGAATTTCACATCATGTACCCCAATTCCACTCATCTCCCCCTCCACTCATGCCCACCCTCATCCCTTGCAACCTTTCCTCCAGTGAAGAAAGAAATCTGGTTGTAGAACCTGTAGTATATCACGGTGTGTCCCACTCTACACCCTTTGTCCACATTTCTTTGCTTGCAAATGTTCATTGCAATGACTGGCTGGTCTGCTATGAGACTTCTGGCTTCTGCTACTTTATCAATACAAGACACTCATGGGGACTCCTCATTTTTTTATTGTTTCTCCTTTTATTTATTTATTTATTTATTTATTTACTTATTATTATTCTTTAATCTTTTGTTTTACAGTCCAGTCTTTATCCCCCTTCTCAGTCTGCCCTCTGACTGTTCCATATCCATAGCTTCTTCCTCTCCCTTCTCCAAGGGGATGTCCCCATTCCCCACACCCCCCCAACCCACTAGACCTCCCCATTCTCTGAGGCCTTAAGTCTCTTGAGGGTTGGGTGCATCTTCTATCATTAAATCAAGACCTAGCAGTCCTCTGCTGTATGTGTGTTGGGAACCTCATATCAGCTGGTGGATGCTGTCTGGTTGGTGTCCAATGTCTGAGAGATCTCGGGGTTCCAGGTTAGTTGAGACTGCTGGTCTTCTTATAGGGTCATGTTCTTCAGCTACATCCAGCTTTTCCTAATTCAACCGCAGAGGTCACCAGCTTCTGTCCATTGGTTGGGTGTGAATATCTGCATCTGACTATCAGTCCCCCAGCTCTTCTGCTCTCATGCCCTCAGGGCCCAGCTAACTGGCAACCCCACACCCAAAGCCTGCTGCCCAGGTGAGGTGCAGGACCTCAAAGAGGACCAAATCTTCCACTCTGATGACTTTGGGACCAGCCCTCCTGCCTGCTGTAGGTGGCAAGGAGTTAGAGGGGGTGCATTTTCCCTTGCCCATGTCACTACACAGCAAACAAGTAGCAGGGACAGCCAGCTCCCCCACGCTCATACCTCAGGGCTGGCTTGTCCATGCCCCTGACATCAGGATCAGCTCTACTGTGCTGCCCAGACAAGGTGCAAGGAAAGCTCTCCTTAGTGCTGAAGCTAGGGAGGGGCAGGGCCAGTTGTCCTGTGTTCATGATCCCAGGACCAGGCTTCCCGCCTGCCACAGATGATGATGCATGACACCACGTGAGAGATTAGAGATGTGTGGTAGAGCTAGGTCTCCCATGCTCATGTCCTTGATGCTAGCTCAACCACAACTATCAAAATGTGCATGCCCACTCTCCTGAGAAATACAGCTGGCTAGGGTTAGGGTCAGTTCTTCTGCTCTCAGTTCCCCAGAGCCAGCTTTCCTTGGATGCCAGATGAAGGTGGGGCCTGTTCTGCACAGAGCTCAGATATCAACATGTTCCCAGGCAAATGCCCAGACCAGGGACATCTGCCTGATCTTGGATAGAAACAGACCCCCTGCTGCTTCAGGGCCACAGACCCAGACATGGCCTGCTGTGGCAGCACAGGCCAGGATCCCACCATGGTCCCAGGTGGCATCACCAGCTACTCACATCAGGCTGTTCCTCACTACCCTTGAGTCTCCAGTTCTGCCTCTCTTCATTGTGCCCACATCCTTCTGTTTCTCTTCTCTTCCATTTCTCTACCACTTACTTGCTTCTCTTATTGGTTCTTGGGGTCTCTGAACGTCACGAATGGTCTCAGGACTGCTATGACCTGCTCATGCATTATGGCTCCAGGATAGGGGTCATGTTGGGCATTGTCTGCCCCCACCCCAGGCCTATGCAATGCTGGACTGGTGGTTATCTCAGGCTAGCTCCCTGCCCAGGCCTCAGGGCATTAGTCTGATGGTTGTCTCAGGCTTGTTCCTCTCCAGGGCAAGTCCTAGTGGCCCCACGGGAGGGTGATTTATTTCAGGCTCACTCTCACTGGAGGCCTGCCTGTGGTCCCAGATGGATTTCTTCTAGTGGCTGGCTTGCTCCCCATTCTGAGATCCCATCTATGCCTGCAGGTCTCTGGCTTGCTTTTTTCAGGGAACATTAGGCTACAAACGAGGTGAAATATACAAATAAATACTGCTCAGCCACCCTAGTCATCAGAACTGCAAAATAGAACAAGATTCAAATTCCTTCTTATCCCAGGCAGAATGGCTGAGATTGAGGAAACAAGTTACAAGATGTACACAAAAGGAAGCCTGTATGCTGCTTGTCAGACTACAACACACTCCATTATAGAAATCTGTGGAGGGTTGCTTCCAAAAATGCAAATACAACACACTCCATTATAGGAATCTGTGGAGGGTTGCTTCCAAAAATGCAAAAGCATGTAACATATGATGTCACTATACCACTCCTAGATATTTACTCTGACCACACCAACTCAGAGTGTCACAGTGATACATGCACATCAATGATCATTACAGCACCACTTACACTAACTAGTCTAGGTGTTCAAGAGAGAGGAATGAAGAAAGAAATTTTGGTCACACTTAGAAGTGCTTTCAACCGTAAAGATGAACTGAGTTACTTCATTTGCAGGAAACTGGAGCAACTGGAGATAATCATTAGGCCGGTTTCAGAAAAGCAAATATCATAGGTTTTTTTTTTTTTTCTCATTTGTGGTTCTTAAGTTCAATAGAGTTACAAAGTGAATAATGAAAGTGTATTATGATACAAAAGTTAAAGTAAAACTGGTTTGGGGGAACAAAGGATGAAGAAGAGAGAAAGGAGCAAGAGTAAGTAGGGTAAAGGTTATGGGAGGAATGTATTCAGTATATATTATATACCAGTACAAAATATAGTCGATTAGTATAAAATAAAGTAAATGTTAACTTACATACTTCAAAAAAAGAGAAAAGACTAAATGTTGTCAAGGAGACATGAAAAAAGAGCCCTTATGTATTTGTGGATGAAGTGTAAAATAATATAATTGCTTTAGCTATCAGTATGAAGATTCCTCACGAAAATTAAAATTGAAGACCCAGATATCATAGCTATGGTTATATATGGAGAAGTCAAAATCAGCATTATAGAAACATTTTATATACATGTTTATGGAAAAAATACTCAAAATGGCCAGATTATGGAATTACATAAAAACATAACAGGCAGCATTAATAATCGCGAACCTTCGTTTGCATGAGCCCTTCATTAGAGATGGCCAGAAGCTATGACCTTTCAACTTGCAATGAAAAACACATATACTTACATAAAGAAACCCATGGTAGCATATCATCGAGAACGTACTGTTGCTAACAGTCAACGGGTTGCATTTGCAAGAACTTAGTACACAATCACGTATGTTCTTGAAACCCTAAGGTCTCCAACATCATATACTATGACTACGTCATTTGAAAGCTAGCTGGGTAATAGACTTGGGAGGAATGACCTCTGATGACAAACCACGCAGATGTCAAGGGTAAAGATTAAAGAATTAGATGATAACCCCACACATGGAAAAGAGCAAAAATTAAAGAATCCACCAAGCAACTTGAGAGTGTATTTAAACATTAAAAAAACTGAATCCACCAATGCAAACCTATTTATCATAAAGAAAATAATAGATAAAAGAAGAAAGGCACACTAAAACTTCTATGTAAACAAAGTTTCTCAGAAAAAAAATGGTATTCATAACAAGGTAATTATAAACATTTTAAAGATCTGAAAACTTTTAAAATATTGAATTTAAGAATTAATTGATAATAAAATATGTTCAAATAGCTGGTAATGACATGAAAAAACTCATGTTGTAAAGATAAATCAAGAAAATAAAACTATAAATACAAATAAACAGAATTATGATTGAGCTATATAACAATTATATCTGAATCTTGATAATTCCAGGAAATGTTTATCTCTAAGTGGTAGGATCAAAATTCTTCCAATTTCTTGGAAGAATCTATATACAATAATCTATATACAATTTACTGTGGGAATGTCATGAGGAAAACTTATCTGCTATTAAAATAACATTGTCTTAGTGTTCTGAAGAAGTTCTGAAACAACTTTCAGTTCCTAAGTCTCCAGGTCTTATATATAACCTTCACAAAACATGAAATTAATCAGTTGAAGATTTTCTTCAGTGCTAGGAATCTCAGCAACAGAAAGGAAAAACAATTTGTCTCTAAATTGTTCTGTTAAACCTGTAATATCCTCAAAATTCTCTTGCCTCTACAGCTACAGATTAGTTCTCATAACTTCGAGACATTACCTTTAATGGCTTGTCTCTTTTAAGATTCTCCAGACTAAATAACCAAGGTCAACTCAACTCCTTCATGCAGACTATAGTTCAAACCATGCCCGGAGGAATGTTGTCAAAAGGTAAGCATTCTTGAAATATTGCAGCACAAAGCACTGTATGATCAGGTGTGGTTCAGTCAATACTAAAGCTTTCAATATCTGGGTTGATACACTGTGACTTACAGGACAGTTGTTAAATGACACTCACTCGTAATTGACATAATAGTTCCATTCGGAAATCACAGAGAGTGGTAGGAGCTGGGCTCGGGATTTATTTAACGACTGGTAGCAATTCCTCAAGAAGTCAGAGAAGAAACCAAACTAAGAAAATGCCGTGGGATCTATGACATGCCTGACACATCTTTGATTGGTTTTAAGTAGAATTAACTTAAAAACCTTGAGCTGGTTCCCTCCTTCTTTCATCTGTTCATGAGTTTCCCTGCCTCAGCTTCCCTCTGTGCCACTCTCAGGGAAGTTTTAGAGTCAAACGTCATGCCCAGGCAGTGCGGCTCCCAGCCTAGCACCACAATGCTGAGAGCACATTTCCAGATATTTAAAAATAAATATAACTGCGCTTTCATTCTATGAAACAAGAGAGATGCTATGGTATAATGAACTATTTTGTTTTTCTCTCTCTTGCAAACTTCATCCAGGGAGGAAATCTGTGATTTTCCTGCTATTAGACAATAGTCTAGAGTGTGCCGAAAATGCAAACCCTAAATTCAAAAATTCAAAGTGTAAGTCCTCATTGGTCTACATGGAAAAACAACTGTTGCTACTCAGGTAGAGCCTGAGACAGATTGATACCTTTTTAGTTTGTAGAGAAGAGAATAGTACTTGTTCTATCTTCCAGTTCTTTCTGCAGTTTACATCCTCTTTGGCTTACAAGCTACCCAACAAAAACACAAAAGGTTGCCAAGATGGCTTAAGTACAAACACTTAGCGCATAAGCCTTAGGAACTGAGTTCAATACCTGGAACCCACAGTGGAAGCAGAGAATTGACTACCCTCTCAACCCCAGGACCTACAGCACTCATCAACCTGCTCATGTGCCGGATATAAAGACAGCACACGCACATGCACGTGCACGTGCACGTGCACGCATGCACCCAAACACTTGCTAGCACATGTGCACTGTTAGCACATATACATAATGCATGATATTATTATGTGGGTAGAGGTTGCTCATCCTTTCCACTGCGTTTTCAGTTTCCCCAGGCGGAATCCTGGCAGCAGAGCTAACCTCCCGCTGGCCTCCAATTCTGGTCATTCTATATACACACAGAATCTAACCTTTGCTATCTTCCTGCTATGCCAAGGGAGAAATTAACAGCAGTTCTCTTTTGTACTCGATTTAGATTTAATGTTAGGTGATAGTCTCATATCCCGTGGCAGAATAAACAAAGAGAGTGTGATTTTCTTCACAAACTGAAGCACATTTTATTTGTTGACTTGACTTTTGTTTCCCATTTTGTAAATTAGGTACTTTGATCTATTAACATACAGATCCTATAGGGTTCTGGTGCCCTTAGAAACTGCCAGGAGATCGGCTATCATACATAATTCAAGTTTGTTTGGTATTCTGTGTGTTCTTTATTGAGGAGTAACTTGGATACTGAAGAATGTGTGTAGATTCTATGAGTGAAGGCCTGCATCTTTTCACCTATGGTCTACTTATCTGACTACCATGTACTCATAGTGCTGGACGCTGTCACTCCAAATCATTTCCTTTGCTCTATTCCTTACTATACTTCACCCAACATTAAGGCACTGATCTAATTTATATTCCTAGAGGTTAATTTTGTTTGTTCTGAGCATCAAATAAACATACATTCTGATGCTTTTGCTCAGCCACGTAGTTCAAAAGATCTGTACATGGTTTTACAGGTGTCAGTTTTCTTCCTTTCTCCATTAGCTAGCACTCCAGAGTATGAATATACCAGTTAGTTTCCCACTGGCTGCAGTTTGGAATCTTGCCCTGCAAATCGAATGGCAGATTCACTGAAATCGAGTGGTTAGATGGTCTCTCCAGGCCTTTGCTTTGTTGCAGTGAATCATTTATTTCTGTTGATGCCCAAACCAACTTGCTTGATTACAGCTTCATGGCCTTGAAATCTGCTGCTGGATGGTCTATAATATTGTTTCTTTTTCCTTAAGTTCATCTGATTATCTAAGCCCTTTGGATTTCCATATTAATTTAGGAGTCATTTTGTCAATTTCTATATGACCGATCCCTGGTTAGAGACTGTGCTGTGATGTCATCAACTGTGCAAACCGTTGTGTAATACCAATGATACTGGGCCTTAAACCTTTGAGTATACCCTTCTATTTGCTTAGCGCTTCTGTGGCAATGCGTTCAGACTCTCAGGATTTCCATATTCTGTTTTTGGTGTTCCCTGTCTCTGCCTTGTGTTATGATCTTTGAAATACTTTCACAAATTCGTTGAAAATTTCAATAAAAGGGATAGAGATTAATTGCCTTCCTCTTGAGTCTGGGAGTTGTGATAGTCATCCTCAGGACTGAGTCTTGCATAAGAAAGTGTCCAAATAAGGCAATAGACCTTGATGGCTCCCTTGAGGGATATAATCTAACTGTTTACAAAGGAAGGGGGAAGGGGGAAGGGCAATGCCTGCCAGGACCATGTTTGCCAGGCCTGAGCCTGCCAGGGCCCTTCAATGTATGTGTGTGATACTTGGTGGAAGCATTGAGTCTGTTTAAATGTTGGCAGGGATTAATTACATGCCTGGAAAAATATAAACAATATAAATACTATGGTTTACCTTCTTTGTATTTCAAACATATGGAAAATTTTTAAGTGCTACAATGTGCTAAAAGCTCCACTGCCATAAATCAAGGAAAGAGTTATTCAGTAAGTTTAAGTAAGGAATGCCCGGCTATGGAATACTGTTACCAGGTCCATTTAAAGGGTGAACAAACCAGGGATTAAAGTGGAAATGTCCTTGTCTTTTACAAAGAACCACACTCTTCTTATACCTGGAAGTTTTCTTGATTTAGGGCAGAGGAAGATTTAATATTGATACAGTTGCCCCTAAGACCATGTCTTAGGCATGGTCTACCTGAGGCATTCTAATATGTGGCAGTGAGAAAGTGTGTTAACATCACACACATTCATCAGCTTTGCTACTTTCCTAGGTCTTACGTATGTACACATTTATGAAAGACCTACAATTAAGTGTTTATATCTCATGTACAAAGGCAATGAGTACTATGATTCCATCCAACCCTTTTGTTAGTGAGCACTAGAGAAGACAAGCAAAATAACGAGATGACTTGGTCATTCAAGTTATAGGATCTTAATATATAGTCTATAAATAGGACGGTTGTATAATTTATTATCCATACCAAAACACACTTAATAGCAAAATAAATCAAAGGAACATACTCTAAGACATACTCTAAGACTACTCTAAGAAAATCAAAATAGGACTTCACACTATCTGTGAACCTAGAAAAATAGTTTCCCAGAAGATGGGAGATTGCTATTCCCATGACTCCTCTTAAAACTCTAAATAACTCCTACCTAAGATCATTTCTACAGACGTGATGGTAGAACTAAGTCTGTCATATTTAGATTCATCAGTTGTATTACACTGTCAATGAGATTCATCTTCTCAGAGTAGTTATGTACAAGATAACTGCCATCAAAATTAAGTGCAGCCGTCTTTACAAATATAACTTGTAAGAGCTTTTGGGGGTTTTGAAAGCTAAAATCCTTGCCAGAGAAAGTGTTATTGAAAGTCAGGAAGGCACTTGAAAATCGTAATTATAGATGTTATTATAGATGTTAAATGGCATAAGATACGAGCAAGTGACACGAGTGATCCTGTGAATGGAGCTGCGACCCGTGACAAAATTCAAAGGAAAAGATAGAGACATCGATGGTACATTTGAAAAACATCAAATACAAAGAGACATGTAATTCTCACTCCGGTTGCCTGGGCAAGAATTTTTTAAAATGCCACCTGGTTTGGATAAAGTTCAATTTCACTTCCACCATCTGAAACAGGTTTTCTAGTAGAAAAGATTTGAACTGTTAAATCTAATCTACGATCTGTTTCTTAGGGCAAATTTTAATCCAGTTTAATTATATTTGGAAAGATAAAAAAAATGAGAAGGATGGCAAGATGGCTGAAAGCAACTGCTACCGAGCTTGGTGGCCTGCTTGATCAGAACCCACAAGATGGAAGGAAAAGTTGGCCTCCTGCAAGTTAGCCTTTGACCTCTGTAGACGCTGGCACCGTAGTACACTAGTTCTGTCTCTGTCTCTCCTTCTCGCTCTCCTCCGCTCCCCTCCCCTCCCCTGACTCTCTCTCTCTCCCCTCTTTCCCAAGGGCACCTGTGGGTGCAAGCATACACACACACACACACACACACACACACACCTCTTTAATAATTTATAAACCATGGCCCTTTTATGTATATTAATAAGCTATAAACATTTACATTTATTTTAAGGCCATGATTAGCGCTTCTGCTCAGCATTTCCATTAATGCAGCTCCTGGGCACAGTGCAGTTAGTTGACTCAAGTCTCCCCATGTGCCAGTGAAACCTGAAAATATTATGATGGCTTTTTCATCAATAAAACAACTTGAATCGGCTTTGTAGATAATTAGACTGAAGTGGGTTCCACAGCCATCTCTATGGGCTGGTTAGGTTGGATTGTAGAGTGTTACATTGTTTCTCCTTTGACTTCAGACTCTTACTAAGTCCCAGATGTTTGCCTGGTCTCAGAATCTTTTTTTTTTTTTTTCTAGACATAAACCCTTGTGTCCTTTCAACACACTCTCAAAGCACATAAGGACTGGCAGGGAGTTCCTTGCCGCTCTTGGTGGAAATGGTACAGGAAGAGGAAGAATGCCATAGCAGCTTTTCCCACAGCAAATGCCTCCGGATGTGGGCTGCCTGGTGGCATCGATGAAGACAGGCAGACAGGGAATACTGCATGTCCCATTGTCCTCCAAAACTTTACACTGCACTTGGCACAGACAGCATTTCCCGATGTTGGCTTTGGAATCTCCTTCACCTTCTTCAGTTTCGTGGTGATGGAACTCATTCAGACAACCAATCTCAATGTGGAAAATAAGCTTTAAAGTCCAGCACATACACTTTGTAAATTCTCTTCATGAAAACAATTTATGTGATTAAATTTAAAATAACAGGATTTATTGATTTTGACATGATCATTAAAGTTTATAACCGGTAGGTATTTTCATTTGAGCTCTCTGTGTATAATATACAGAATGGCTTAAAGAGATATGCTTCCTGGTAGTAAGCCTTCTTCCTCTCCTAGTTAGAGCACTCTTCACGAGAACTTAAGATATTCTTACTGGTCTGTGCTTGTGATAAACGGGCTGGAAAAGCAAGATTCCTTACCATCATTCTAAATTCATCACTGTGATAAAGTAACCCTTTAAACATGGATTAAATAATGATCTATGGACATGCTATAAGATGTTAACATATAGAATTTGACCTAAATATATATACTGCAGAGCTAAAAAAAAAAAAAGTTATTATATCAATGACTCTAGTGTTATGGAGGAAACCAAGTCAGAGAAAGACTTATAAAGATTGTTAAGTATAAGAAGACAAGGATTTTGAGAGTGGTTGGGGTGTCCTCATTGGGAAATAGAGCAAAGGTTTAAAGAACATAAACAACTCTCAGGCTGGTAAGTTTGCTGTCATTGTAGAACAGAAAAATGACATAACACGGGGGTAGTACATAAAGAAAAGAAACTCATTTGTTGATGGAAAAATGACACCCTTTTTTCTACCAGCAGCCTATATAACACGTTTTAACACTGTGAAGCCAGCCAGTAGGTAGGAAATTTCTTCATTAGCCTGAGGTTGAGTTTTCTATGTCCTTAAGAGAAAGTGTGTGGTGTCTTCAGCACTAAGGTGTGGCCATGCTGCCTTGGTGGATAGCCAAGGGCAATGCTAACATCCTGTGTTATTTGGGAAACTTCTGAGGACCTCCCTGACCAAGAACTCGTAGGGCACTTCCATAGTTTTAAAATTACATTCTAAAACGAATCTTACAGTTTCCATAAGGTGTTCTCATGTATCCTCAGCTTTGTTTATTTTCTCATATTTCTGCTCCAACGCTTTAACTCTAAGTAATTCCTTGTCTTCTTTCCTATGTTCTATTGTCCCTCTGATTGTTAGTATTATTCGTTGGATTGTGAGGCTGTAGGCTTCCACACACCCTTTCTTTGGGTTAGCCTTCTCTTCTACCTGTGAGTTTCCCTCATAAACCCACACCCATTCCTGCCCAAGCCGTTCTGCCTCTGATATTCCACCCCTCACCTTTCATTTCCCTCT
>JADRCH010000031.1:9892286-9948549 GCA_019843965.1 Rhynchomys soricoides
GGAAATAGACATAAAACGCATGCATGGAAATGTCCTAAAGAAACCCATTATTTTATAAACCTACCAGAAACTTAATTTAAAAGAAACAAAAGAGTTTTCTAGAAGGGTATTGAATAAACCAATTTATTTTTTATTCTTCTAGGCTACAACTCCAAATCATGAATTGCTTGAATACAACATTGAAAATAGAGAAGTAACACTCGGTGATACTTTTCAAAGCAGAAAAGGAAGAGAAATGATGTAAACGTAGTACACCTATGTGAAGTTCTGCTATTGTTCTGCTAGGTGAACATGGGACTGTAGTCATTTCTAGTGAAATATATTTATATTGTATTATTATTCCCATAGATTCAATGCATGACTCAAACCTCAGCAAAGAAGAGTTGTGCAGTAGACAGTAATTAACACAGAGACTCACAAGGGGACAGGTACAGAGAGCTGGTGATGGCCTTTATTACATGCCTCCCCTCAGCACTTAGGGATCTACACAGAAGGGGTCAGAAAGAGCCCAAGAGCCCACACTATCTAGACACAGCAAAGCACATACACATCGGAACTCACAAAGATTGTAATACATGGCACAAGTACACAAATTGTTGTTGCCAACACAAACTGGCTTCTGTGTTTTTAGTGACCTTTGTATTTTAGGGTTTTTTTGTTTGTATTTCATATTTTATTTTAATTAAAACATTTCCCTCCCTTGTTATTGTTTCAAACACTCCCATGTACCCTTCCCTGCACTCCTTCAGATTCATGGCCTCTTTTAAAATCAATTGTTATTGCATGCATATGTGTATTTGTATAAGCATAGATACTCCAGAGTATGACCTGTTGAGTCCATATAATGCTACATCTATGTAAGTTTTCAGGGCTGACTGTTGGGCACTGGATAACTAGTTGATGTGTTCTTTCCGAAGGAAGGTCATCTCTCCTCTAAGTTATACTCAGCTGCCTGTAGATCTTTGTGTAGGGCTAAGGCCTTGCGGACCTTTCTCCATGAAGTCTGACATATTCATTAGTGTCCTCCTCATTCAGCTCATGTTTAGCCGTTCATGTTGGTGAACACTATGGGTGTAGCTTTTGATGTTACTAGGAGACACAATCTCACAACAAAGTCCTTGATGTTAGCATCAGAACCATCCACAGACAGCCAGAAGCTGTTTACGGCCAGCTTCTGAATCCAGAGATGACATCATCCCTAGGCCACAAGACCATGGCAACTGTCACACACACCCCCTACACATGTGTTACCTGCATTACCTATGTTACCTGCATGACCTGCACATCACCACCTGTGTTTCCTAAGTCACAGCCCAGAGAAAAGACACGGACCCCGACCCATAGCCCTCTCTCTCTTCCCCACTTCTTCCCTCCACCCCCCACTTCAGAGGTGCCTCTGTCAATAAAATCCTCCCAAGTAAGAACTGTTCTGGCTTGGCACGATCTGTCCAGGAATATACCGCTTTTATCTAACATGTTCTGGCATTTAAAATATTTCTACCTGCTCTTCCATAGTGTTTCCTGAGTCTTAGGTGTGGGAGTGTTTTGCAGATGTATCCTACCGGACTGGGCTCCACAACTCTGTATTTTGGTTGGTTATGGCTTTCTGTAGTGGTCTCTTTCTGTTAAGAGAAGTTTCCTTAATGAGGGGTGAAGACTACACTTATCACTGGGTATAAACTGTTCTTTATAGATTGTTGTTAGGGATTATGGTGGTTTAGAAAAATTAGTGTCTGTAGTTTCTCATCCAGTAACTGTGTCTTCATTTACACTGAGTAGTTATCTAAGTTTTCAATGCCAAGCATAGTAGCCCTCTTGTTGAAAGAGGCTTAAATCTAATAAAAGACATGCTAAGGTATGTATGTCACCATTGCATCTGAAGGGTTATTGTGCAATGTTCCTGTTGGTTATAGACGGCTTTCATAGACATCATAGCTGGGTAGGACTGTTGGTTGCTTCTCTTATTTGGAAGCTTGTATAGTAGCTTTCTGGTACCAAAATAGCTAGTCTTCAGAGAAGGGACATTTGGGTAAGTTCCAGCTCAGGGGTCTCTGGGCCCTATTTCTTAAGTGCATAGTGTCTTCATTAACAGGGATCTACATTCCTCCTCTTAGAGGTAACCAAGGGAAACAGCAATAAGCTATATGTTTTGGGGGTCTCTTGGACAGTCCTGGCTACCAATTCAAAAGAGAGCTTCTCATGTCTCCTACTGAGGTTTCTCATAGGCTGTATTTGGTCCTCAAAGTGAACATTGTCGGCCAAGGCAAGAAAGGTTCATTAAAACTGTGTGTCTGTCTGTCTGTCTGTCTATTGGTCTGAGTATGTGTCTGTATGTGTTTTAAAAGAGGAAAAGAACTTGAAGTTGAGAAGTTGGGTAGGAAGGGAAAGGAGAATTTCTGTAAGGACTTGTGGGGACTCAGAGAATATCAAAAAAGTATACAGTATGAAATTCACACAAAAAAGTTTTAAAACAGAATTTAGACTATGGGGTAGACAAGAATTAAAATTTATAGTAAAAAATTAAATATTAATATTTATTTATAAAACCACACATATACTTTCCTGGATATTTCAATAGCATTAATTTGTGTTTATCATATATTACATATATATATATATATATATATATATATATATATATATATATGCCACAAGAAATGTTTTAAACTGAATTAAAGGAAAATAACACAGAAGCATGGTAAACATTGCCCAAGGCTGTTGCTGCATCATCATTTCAGTTATATCATGCCCTATAAAATCATATCTTCAATTGTTTTTTCTATAAAACCATTGATGAATTACATGTGACGTTTTGGTTTTTGTGAACATTCAGTTGAATAAAATGTATTCTGGAAGGATTTTTAAACAATGGCTCAAACATCCTAGTGGTGAGTTTGAAAACAAAATCTGATAGGTGGAGGCAGAGAAGATGTCTTAGTACTGCTTGCCATGCAAACATGGAGACCTGTGTTCAGATACTCAGCATCCGGGGAAAATCCCTGGTGGGACAACAGGTGGGTGTGCTTCCCATCCCAGCACTGGGAAGACAGAGACAGGAGGATTCCTCGTGCCTAATGACCAGCCAGTTTATTCAAACTGGTGATCTTCAGGTTCAAATAAACAAGGTAAAAGCACATGACATCAACTTCTGTGCTTCATATACATTCTCACACATGTCCATGCACTTGCACACATATGTGCATACTCACAAGACAAAAGAACCCTTTAAAGTTTGAAAGACAAAGTTGCAGCTCACTATTCTATATTCAACCAAATTATGAATGTCATGTTGAAATATATAATAATCCTTGGGTATCCAAAGGGGTTATGTCTAGAAATTCCTTTATATACAAAAATACATAGATGTTAAAATCCCTTATTTAAAATGACAAATCAATAGGTGTGGAACTTGAAGATATGGAAGGTTGATTATAAGCATTTTATAACAATATAGTAACAAAGCATTTATATTTAGTTTGCATGCTTCCTCTCACAAAAGGTCACAACATTTGATATAATCTTCATATAGGCTTATGATGTTTTGAATTATCTCTGAAATACTTTTAATACCCAATATGTTGCCGTCGCATCAAATTATTCAAATGGATTCACCATAGTATACTTTATGCAACAATTTCAAGATGTTTTCTTCATAATTTTTTAAAATTTCTTTGCAGATATTTTCATTCCTGAGTTGGGGAAATCCATGGACGTGAAACTTGAAGGTATGGAAGTTTGATTGTAAGCATGTTTATAACAGTATACTAACAAAACATTTACAGGTAGTTCATATGCTTCCTCTCACCAAAAGTTACATATAAAATACCATGTTTGGGCACAGTGAAGCAATCTTTGGTTATCTAATGATCTTTGACAACATCTAGGGGGAATAAGCATAGTGAAATAATGTACATTCTAATGTATTAGGAAGCTTCTTTATGCAGCCAAAGCTTGAGATATCTACATCCTGGGGAAAATAGTACATTGTACATTATGCCCTGCTTTTCCCCCTGGCTATGTGCAAAATTTTGTGATGTAGAAACTGGAGAGTAGTCTAAGAAACATAAAAGCCAGAAACATCTGGGGTTCTGGAAATGGAAACTATAATATTTTGGCTGGAAATGAATGAAGCTAGGACTTTAAAATACTGAAGAGGAAAGTAGCACAGTGCAATGAGCCTAATATGCAGTCATTTTCTTGTCAACTCTTTTTGTAATTTCTGAATCTACCTAGGGTGGAAAGTAGAGACTAGAAGAAAGATCACCAATGCACAGCATGTATTTTGACATCCTTAGAGTACTGAAGGATTAATTCTGGAGTTCAGGGCAAAACAGATAAAATAGATAACAGATGCTTAAGTTATTTAAATATATTAAACAGCAGACACTATTTAAAAAAACTGTGATTAGTAGGTTGAAGAACGTAAATATGTTCTAAATAGAGAATTTAGATAATTTGGGGAATTTCACCCATAATTTGAATTGATTAGAAACCTATTTAAAATTATAAAACTAAATATGCAACATGTTGGATTTAGAAATCAATAAACTATCTTAATTGCAGAGTAGGCATAGCAGAAAAGAAAGCTGGTGAACCTGAAGCCTTCAGAATAATTTAGTACATTAATTCATGATATATTTGTCTAACTGAGCTCCAAAGAGAAAAAGAAATGGAAAAGAAGTATTTTGAAAATAACATTAGATGAATCCTTTAATTTAACAAACTGCTTGAACATACACATGCTACAATTCAGAAAATGCAGATCAAAGTGTGCCAAATGCAAGCCATGCTCAGAGGCATTATTCCAAAACTAAAAATGAAGATACGTAAAGAGAACATAAATTTCAGTAGGAAAAATATCACTGTTACTAGTGAAATAATAACACAGCTGACTTATCTGCAAAAAAAAAAAAAAGGATTTAGAATATGTGTAAAATGAACAGAAAGTGAATACTGGGGATGGAAAGGTTAGAGCAGAGAGAAAGGGGGAGAGGATTAACCAGAACAAAAGGCCGCATTGAAACCTACTAACTTATAACCAAACTAAAACTATAACAAAAAGTACATACCAAAAGATACCTTACATGACTGGATAATGCTGTTTCAAAAAGCTGTGCTTTAGTAAATGAACAACAGCAACAACAAGATCCCAGGAGCAGGTCTAGGTTGCCCCTGTATGAATTGTCATTCAAGAAAGCCACGGAAGCACCCCAAACAATACAAACTCTTGCCATTTTCTTCTGGTTGTCTACTGGATCTAGATGATAAAATATTATTACCAAAAAAACATTGTATACCTTGTCTATAAAATAGGAAGAAATTAGATGAACTAAGAGCTGTCTCCTGCTATAGGCTGCTGTGGAAGAAAAGGCATCCATAATATCTCTCAGGTATGAGCCCTTTGAATGTCAATGCCATGATGTGCCCACTTGTGTAATAGCATGGTGGTTGAACAACCATAACATAAGTACAGAAGACCTGGTCAGACCCATACAGACCCTGAGCCCTGAGTCCCCATAAGCCCTGTTTCTGTGGGGTGTGTTTTGTTTGTTTGGGGGTTTTGTTGTTTTTGTTGATGGTGGTGATGGTGGTGGTTGAATGGTTGTTTCTTGGTTTGGTTTGGTTCGGTTTTGTTGGCCAGTTGAGTTTGGTTTTATCATAAGTCTCTGGGCTATCCAGCCTCTGATTCCTGGCCTCTCAGGTAGTGTCAGGCATGGGCTCCTTATCATGGCATCAGTCTTAAGTTGGACAAGTTATTGGTTGGCAACTCTCAAAAATTCTGAGCTCCCCCTCATCCCAGCACATCTTGCATGCAGGAACCTAAAATTTGTAGGTGGGTTGGTGTCCCAATATTGCCACTGGAAGATTTATTGGTCACAGAACACGGCTGATTCAGGTTCCATATCCCCATTTACTAGGAGCCTTCCTTAGGGTCAACTTCATGGATCCCAGAGAGCCTCCATTGCACTATGTTCTTTCTTAGCCCCCAAAACGACCCCCAATTCCAGGAGTCTCCCCTAGTACTCTCTCCCTCCACCTTATGTTTCTTGTCCCATCCTTACCCCCCCCCCAGTCCATTCACAAAATCTTTTCTATTTCCCATTCCCCAGGAGATTCATGTGAGCCCTCCTTCTTTTCTTAGTCTCTTCATGTCTTGAATTGTACCACGATTATCTTTTACTTTACAACTAATATCCACTTATACATAAGTACATACCATGTTTGAATTTCTGAATCTGGGTTACCTTACTCAGAATGATATTTTCCATTTGCCTGCAATTTCATGAAGACATTTTTTTTTAGCAGCTGAGTAGTATTTCACTGTATAAATGTACATTTTCTTTATCCGTTCTTCAATTGAGGGACAGTTAAGTTGCTTCCAATTTCTGGCAATTATGAATAAAGCTACCATGAAGCTAGTTGAGCAAAGGTCCTTGTGGTATGGTAGAGACTCTTTGGGTATATACCGAGGAGTGATGTAGCTGGGTCTTGGGGTAGATCAATTCCCAATTTTCTGAGAAACTGCCATATAGATTTTCAAAGTAGCTGTACACGTTTAAACTCCCAAAAGCAGTGGACGAGTGTTCCCCTTGTTCCACACCCTTGCCAGCATGAGCCATCACTTGTGTTGTTGATCTTTGCCATTCTGACAGGTATATAATGAAACCTGAAAGTAGTTTTGATTTGTATTTCCTTGATGGATAAGGATGTCAGACATTTCTCTACGTGCTTCTCAGCCTTGAGATTCCTCTGTTGAGAATTCTCTGTTCTGTTCTGTATGCCATTTTTAAAATTGGATTTATTAGTTTGTTGATGTCTAGTTTCTTGATTTCTTTACATAGTTTGGAAATTAGCCTATGTCATATGTGGAGTTGGAAAAAACCCTTTCCTTATTTTGCAGGCTGTCATTTTGTCTAAAAGCTTTTGAATTTCATGAGGTGCCATTTATTGTCAATCTTATTTTGTGTAATATGGGTGATCTGTTCAAGATGTTGTCTCCTGTGCCAACGCGTTCAAGGCTATTCCCTGTTTTCTCTTCTATCAGGTTCACTATACGTGGTTTTATGTTGAGGTCTTTGATCCACTTGGGCTTGAGTTTTGTTCAGAGTGATAAATATGCATCTGTTTGAATTCTTCTACAGGCAGACATCCAGTTAGACCAGCACCACTTACTGAACATGCTTTCTTTTTTCCACTGTATATTTCTGGCTTTTTTATCAAAAAAATCAAATATCCATATGTGTTTAGATTTACACCAAGGGTTTTCAATTCAATTTCATTGATCAGTGTGTCTGTTTTTATGTCAATATCATGCTGTTTTTATTATTATACCTCTGTAGTACAGCTTGAAACCAGGAATGGTGATACCTCCAGAAGTTCTTTTATTGTACAGGATTGTTTTTAGCTACCCTGGGTTATTTGTTTTTCCATATTAGGTTTGGTATTGTTCTTTCAAGGTCTGTAAAGAACTGTGCTGGAATTTTGTTGGACATTGCATTGAATCTGTAGATCGCTTTTGGTAAGATGGCCATTTTTCCTATGTTAATTCCAGCTATCCATGATCATGCTAGATCTTTCCATCTTCTGATATCATCTCCATTTTTTTCTTCAAAGATTTAAAGTTATTGTAATACAAGTCTTTCACTTGGTTGGTTAGAGCTATCCCAACAAGATATTTTATATTATCTATGGCTATTGTGAAGGGCAGTGTTTTTCTTATTTCTTTACTTTTATTTTTGCTTAGTAATGAGTGTGTCAATGTTTAGGTTCTACTTTGCAACCCAACCATTCTTGTTACATTTTATAATTACTAGAAAGCAATAGTACCAGGGCTTTTATGACTCTGTGACTATAAGTTCCTTAGCAAGTACCAACCCTAAATAATATAACTACAAGCACATATATCTTTGCCTAGAGTCATTTTTTTTCTTATAGTCTTGTTTTTCTATTTTCTGTGGGAATAGTGTTCCCTGGCAGACAGCCAAGGAACTTTGGAGGTGACCAAACTCACTGTTAAGTGGTTATTAGCCTAAAAGTTTGAAATACCCAAGAGTCACTTTGCAGGAACAGTAGTACTGAGTACGAGGTCCCAGATGGAGGGCTTGGAGAAAGGACTGAAGGTGCTGAGGGAGTGTGCAGCCCCAGGGAGGTAGCAACACTTGCAACTGGCCTGACCCCCCATACTTCTGGAGACTGATCCACTAACTAAAGAATACACATGGAGGGACCCGTAGTGCTGGCCACAAAGACTGCAGAGGAGGGTCTTGTTACCCATCAGGGGGAGGAAAGGCCCTTGGGCCTTAGGGTGTTATATCCCCCCCGTATAGGAGAATGTCAAGGAGGGAAGACGAGAGTGGGTGGGGGGTTGGGGGGGGGAGGTGGGTTGGAGAATATCCCCATAGAGGCAGGGGGAGGGTGGAGGGAATGGGGAGGTTCCAAAGGGGAGATCTGGAAAGGGGGAAACATTTGAAATGTAAATAAAATATGAAAATAAATAAGTAAATAAATAAATAAATAAATATAGAGGGTTTGGGGAAAGGGTGTTCAGTAGCCTTCCTGGTACTCCATACCATATGTGATGACTAAAGATTTGACAAGTTCCAAAGGGAAGGTAGAGGCCAGGAGTAGATAGAGGCCTGGCAAACACCCAAGGAGCTTTGAGGTAACCTCAATTGAAGAAAGTCTCGAAGAGGGGTGAGGGTAGTCTACCTTGGTCTTCTTGCCAGGGGAGAAGTCTGGAGAGTCCCTGGAGGACACTGAGCTGGGAGCCTGTGAATTGCAAAGGGCACCTTCTTCATATTAAGGCAATGCTCTCCTTGCCTGCCTTAAATGAAGTCACCTATACCAACAGGATTTGAAAGGGAAAGCTACCATTTGATTTGTATGTCTAAGGAGCATTTCTAAGCCACCCTTCCACTGTTGTTTTATAACTCCTTCTATTTTATATCTCATATTAAGTTTGATTAAATATTTCATACTCCACAGACTCCTTCCCTCCACTGTTTACTTGTATAGCAATTTTGATTTTTTATTTTTAAATCAGGAGTTCTGAAACATGGTAGTAGAGACCAGTATGTGCTCAACCTACCACACCTGAGCCTGTACTGCCATCTTCAACACTAATAAAGGTTAGCAGCTATGTATACTTAGCAGCTTTGTATTTGAAATTGATATCTAAATTCTAAAATGTACTTTAACAGTAAAATTCAGATAAAAATCGAGAATTAACACAAAAGATATTTTATTACAAATCTTTAAAAATATATTGAAACTTTAATCTTCTGCATACATAGTTCCTTATAGTATATACATAGGTTACATTAATTATCTTGTAATTAGTATGTTTAGGTATTTCAGTTGCTATTCTTCAGACTTAGACTCATAGTACATCATTTATTCTTTCTGATGCTCTACTAGTAAGTATTATTTTCACTCTATTATTCAGGTAAAAGATGATGGAATGCTGATAAAATTTCTCAAACTCCATACAGTTAAAATTGGACTGAAAACCACAGGGTCAACATGGATCTTCTAGAATTCACCAACTGTGTTAGAGTCTCCACTCTGCATGGCCACCGTCCTGAGCTAGATAATAATGATAACCAAACTTAAGATAAACTATACCATAAATTTTTATGACACCTGCCCAAGTGCCTACTTATTTATAAGGCACTGTTTTATCATCTATCAACTGTAAATCTCAACTCATGGCATCATAGTAGATGCTCAAAAGCAATAGCTCATGTCATCTAAATTCAGACTCTTTATGAGTCATCATTCCAGGACTTACAGACTTGAACTAGTTCTCTGGCCTCTCTTTGTTACTTGGTCTTTATGTATTTTATTCTCTGGTCTCTAAAGTAGATTTGATAGAGAAGATTGAATTAAAGGATAATTTTGAAAATTAAGAATATTGATATGTACAATAAGTATATGATATGATAGGCATATGATGTGCATTGCCTGCAACTCTGCTCTGATGCATTGTGCAGCCTCATCTTGTACTTAATTGCTGCTTCACTCTTTTCCACTTTTTTACAGGCTCTTCCCTAGCTCTTCTGAGCTCCTCCTGGCTCTAGAGTATTTAAAGCCACTTTTAGTTTTATATTTTAACCCACTGTAGCATTCAGAATATTTCACACTAAAGTCACCACCAGTGATACCCTGATGATACATACTGTCATCTTCAAAAATAATTTAAATTTACAGAAAGGTATTTTGCTTTTAATATTTTTGATACTTTATTTACATTTCAAATGTTTTCCCCTTTCCAACTGAATCTTAAGCTTGCCTTTCCTGAATGTCTGCCACATTTTCCCACCTTTGGTAAGAAGGAAGGAAAGTGCTAAACATCACAGCAATTGCTTTTAAGAGCTTCCTAACATTTTAGCTTAACAACTTGATCTTTACAAACAAAATCTTTATTTCCACTATAGGGATGCTTTTACAAGTGAAAACCTTCATAGAAATTGAGCTATCCAGGGTAAGTTGCAATAGCTTCCAGCCAAAATGGACAAACAGCTCAAATTTTACTTTGTCAGGATTTCTTCTCAAACTCTTTACCTGTTAAGCCTGTTTTAATATTAATGTATATACTGGTTATCAAATAAGAATATTGACACTAACTTCTTAACTGGGTTCTATCTCATCTACCTTGTTTTCCAGACCTGGTTTACTAGTCACTTGTATTTTTAAGCTTCTAATTCCCACTTATTCATGTTCTCTTCTTAGTGACCCCGTAATTTATCATAACCTTTACCACTTTTTACATTGATTACTAAAAAATCAAAGGAACAGACAACAACAATAACAAAAAAAGCCCTATAACTATACTGAGCCTAGGAGGAAATGAATATAGAGTGTTTCTCTATGTCACAGTGTTTTATAGTCAATAAATAACTCTCAAAAGAAAGGCTTTTAAGTTGTACCATTGGAAGGCTACTATCATTTGCTCAAACAAATTCCTACAGATCTCTCTGTTATGATACAACCTTGACCCTAAAGATGGATGTGTGATTCTGAATGTATATTCAGAGAAGTGAGAGTGTGTCGTGCCGTTATCACCGAGATGACATGCACAGGTGTGCTTATCCAGGTGAGTCATTCTGGAGTAATAGAAAAGACCCTCTCTTTTCTCTTTAGCCACAGTGTGAAATCACAAAAGTCTACAGCTGGTGATAGCCCTTTTTCTGATACCACATAGGGACTACATATAGAATAATATTAGAAATAATATAGAATAATATAGAAAAAAATGAGAACTAAACGATATTCTAAAACTACCTTTTGATGACATCACCTGAGCCACAGATAAAGAGATCTGAACTCCGTTCTTTCTTTACCTAAGGTAGTTTGATTGTTTTACCATTACTATCATTTTAATGCTCCCAACAAACCACAGTTTCTCTATAAAATAAAGGCATGTATTTTTTAAAACTGTGGAGTTACTGACCACACAGGAATTTGGCATATCCTTAAATTTAGTAGCATCCTGTTGTAAATAACAACCTAATGTGTTACAAATTGTTTTTACCTGAAAATAAAAGATAAAAAATTAAAGCATTTTTCTACTTCCTTTTGAAATCTTTTGACATGATTTTCCTATTAGTAAGTAGAAGTTTATGTGAAAATATATATTGTGTTTTTTCTCGTTTTTAGTTTAATCAATGAAAACAAGACCTAGAAAAAGCTTGTAGGGATTCTATTGGTTTTTGTAAAGCATTGAATGCCAGAAATCATATAAGAATAGAGTTTTTACATCATTGATAGCATGAAAATAAAATATTTACATACCAAACTGTATAATCATGTAAACCTATAACAAGCATTCTTCAACTTAATATGAATATGGTATATCAGGTGTTTGCTTAATATTAGGATTCAGACCAACCCCAAATTTCTGAGCAGGACCAGGAATAGAAATGTTTAAGCTGCAACATAGGCTAACTTGAATTAAGCAGTACCTAGACAGCTCATTGAGGAAACCCAGCTCTCCAAAGTAAAGAGGTCAAAATGGGTCAGCAGCCTCCGAGCTAACTTCTTACAAGATGAGAAATGAAGCTGGCTTCCACAAAAGAAGTAGTAAAAAGAAGTCACTCAGAATTTAGTACATCACATATTTTCCTAGATTCTATGAGACCAAGGATTTTGAAGGTCTCAATGAGCATAAAATGCAAAGGCCAGTTCTATTCTTCTCTTACTCAAGAAATAGTCCGTTTCCTTATTTTTTGTTAAATGAGACATAAGAAACTGCTTTAAAATAACATGGCTTTACAGACCTTATATCTAAGGCATATTTCTGTCACATTCTCAGAAACGTACAATTTTAGATTTTAGAAAAAGCTTACAGATCATTTAACGCAGCCATTACCAGATTCTGCAATCTTTCCTGCCTACCTTACTCCTTAAAAGTGGCCATTTGGTCTCTGCTTGGTTATCTACAATGACTCTAAACTCATTACCTTAAAAGTAAGTAATTATTTTGTCTTATGGAAAATTTTTGTATAAGTTAGGTAGTTGGTTTCTGATTAGTTGAACTTCCCCTCCTTAATGGCTATAGCCTACCAGTCTATATGGGTTTCTTGTTAACTTTAGGTCTACTTCTTAGTCATAGCAGAAACACATAGTTGTCTTATTAAAAGTTATGATGATCATTAAATTCTCTCATTTCCAAATTAAATAGTAAATTATTCAACTGTTCTTCTGGTCGATTTCTAGTCTCTTTGTCTACCTGGCAGTCTTCTTCCTTTTCTCCTGCTTTACAAGTAGTTTTATTAGTTAACAGATTTATTGAAAGAAGCAGAGTCTACTCCAATCCTCTATAAATACTGCACACAGGTTAAAGCTAATCTTAGTGAGGACTTGGCACATCATGCTCTCAGTAGACAATACTTCCTCTAACTCAAAGCAACAAGGAAAAGGCAAGGCAGTTGTTCTTACCTCTCTTCTCCAACCTTCAGGTTTCATCCTGAGTGAAGACTGCAAGACTTGGTAGGTACCACTATAGCTGATGATGTGTGTGAGCCTGGTGACTCCTCTAGACCCATTTCTTTCTTCTGGGGCTCCAAATTCCAGGATCTTAAGAGCAAAAAATAATTTAAAAAAAATCAATCTTCTGTTTGTTTTATTCTATCCTGGTTTGTTTGTTTTTGCTTTATCTTATCTTATTTTATTATTGTTCCTTAGATGTCTGTCTGTTTACTATGGAGAGACATAGAGAGAATACGGATCTAATGGGAGAGGAGGAGGGGCTTGAGAGTTCAAAGGGGAAAGCCATAATCAGAATATATTATATGAAAACAATCTATTTTCAGTAAAATGTAAATGAAGAAAATGTCTAAGAGTTAAAAATTAAATAAATAAAAAAGTAAAAATGTCTATAAATTCTGAATATTTGTTTTAAAAATTTAATGATGCTACAACTAAAACTATAATTAAGTATAATAATATTGTGATAAATATCAATGAAGTAAATTCACAGCACAAAAAGGATAATTCTTTTTCAATAAAGGATGCAGAACAAGACCTCTAAGAGATGGATAATGCTGCCACTAATTTGCTTCTATTGAAATAATATGATTTGGGGCTAGATAGATAAGATAAAGTACAGCATGGAAGAAATGCAAAATCCCCTAAGGCATATCTACACTGAGTAAATCTTAAAAGCACAATTTTATGAGTATGAATTATGTTAATATTTCTTTCTAAATTAAGAATAAATTTACTGTAAAGAACATGCATATAAAATTGCTAATATTTTCAATTTTGTGAAAATGTGTAGACTTGTGTAGATAAAATTTATGACTGTTTATTGAGTGAACATCCAGTCTCTGTGTTTGTATAAGTATGTGTGTGCTAAAGTACATAAAACACATATGAACAATATTGGTTGACTAACTTTTAAAGCATAATAATGCTCAATGTAATAATTCATAAGTAAACACCTTTATGATTTACTGGCCTAACAATATCACAAATTGGCTTGGGTTTGTAGCTCAGTAGTAAAGCACTTGCCTAGCATGTGTGAGGCTCCAGGGCCAACTCCCAGTCATACAGTCATACACAGAGAGAGAGAGAGAGAGAGAGAGAGAGAGAGAGAGAGAGAGAGAACAGTAAAAGAGACACACACGGGCACACAAAGCATACACACACACAGAGAGACACACACAAGGACAGACAGACAGACAGACAAACAGACAAACACACATATGCACATACATACACAGGCATACAAAGTACACACACACACCATTGAAAATATTTTTGCTGTAATATCCTTTGAAAACATGTTACATTGAAATAATAAATTCACCCTACTTACTTCCTTGTTTTCTTTCATTCTTTCCTCCCTCCCTCCCTCCCTTCCTTCCTTCTTCCCTTTCTTTCTTCTGCTAGTTTCTCTTTGTGGTCTCATAGGCACAAATATTCCAGGAGTCCACTACACTGACAGTCCGTCAAGAAAAGACAGATATTAACCCAACACCAAACAGCAGAAACAAAGTCAAGAAAGGATGAACCTCCTGAGACGTAGCCTTATCTGAACACGACACATGAATTCACTCTGTATTTTTATTCAAATGATGAATCCCCAGGACAGAAATAATCACATTTCAAAATAAATTGGAAATATACAAAAATGGCTTATAGGGTTTGTCATAGTCAACAATGTGATTTTTTGGGGGGATTGGGGGGGTGGGAGGAGGAGACTGGGTTTTCCTAAGTAGTCCATGCTGGCTTCAAAGCCCTTATCTTTGTCTTAGAATCTCTAAGGCAGTGAGTAGAGACATCTACCACTACATGTATATTTGCTTATGAACAGTTTTTAAAATCATGTAAATATCATCACCAAGAAGTTTGACTCCATGTAGCAGGCATTGTGCATATGAGTTGTGGGTGCACAGGAGAACAGAGGTGTCAGGGCCTCTGGAGTTAGAATTACAACTGGTTGCAAGCTGGAATGGTAGGTGACTATGAGCTTCCTGCTGTGGATGCTGAGAACCAAACTCATGGATGCTGGTAAGAACATACTGTGCTGCCATAAGAACAGTCCTCATGTCAGAAAGAGAAGATAGCATTTCACAGCAGTCTGGTTTCCATAGCCTGCGGCCTCCCTTTAATGATACTCCTTGAGCCTGGTGGTGGTTGGCAGATGGGAAGTTCACGTAAACGAACTATTTAGGGTTTCATACTCACAGGCGCTTATTCTCAAAACTTTGATCAGTTATGAGTCCCCACATTGACTGCAGCACACTGCAAAAAAGACACTTCTCTAATCAAGGTTGACAGCAGGCCAGGTGGATAGGTATAAGCATAGACATTTAGGCAGTAGTTTGTCAACATGACCAGTCATATTGTGAAAATAATTATACAAGTAAAGTCAAAACGATTTAAGCTTTTGACTTCTTCTTTTCCTCATCACATAGAACTATCTCATTCTGTGAGGTAATGTAGCCATCTCTACACTCTATAGATGTGCATTTGCTTCCTAGTCTTCCTGAGCAGTAGTCTGAGTCTAATCACTTGTTCTTCCTGTCCATGTTGTTGGTAAATTTGAAAAGTCTATCTCAGCATTTGATGAGCAACTTATCAAAATGTAAGCAAACAAACATGGCTGTTCCTAGCAATTGTAACTTCTGTATATTACCATGGTGTTCGATAGATTTTGTTATAGAAATATACGTGTGTGTGTGTGTGTGTGTGTATGTATGAATAAAAATGTAATATATATATATGAGTGTGTATAATATAAATATATATATACATATATATTATATAAAGCTAAAATCTATTGAACACCATGCATGATAGTATGCAGAAGTTATGAGCATATATACATACATATATGTATACATATATATTATATATATACATACACATACGAAGACATAGTAGCTTTTATGTGTGCTGCATGTTTAGAGGAATATTAGTTCACTGAATGATATAAGAGTATTAATATTTAGAGAAATTTCCAAAGTATATATAAGAACAACATAAACACATTGATAGTCACGATGAAAAGAAAAACAGAATAGCAGATTTAAAGCAAATTTTAAGCAAAATAGATTGAAGCTCTTTATTTTTTATATAAAAATTACCATGTTTTATAAGTATCATTTTACTATGTCTGTATTTCCTTTGTCAATACTATGTGGAATTCAGAATTTTCATCGTAAGCAATTTTTCATTTTCTATCCAGTTTTATAGCCAGTTATAAAATAATACCCATGTCATTTTTGAGGATATTTGTTCTTCTAATTGGGTAATATAGACATCCCTACCTTAAACTATAAGTAACTGGCAAGGATACTTTCAGGTCAAATCAATTAAGCCAATACATATTTTGTAGCATAGAATTTTATGCACGAAGGAAATAACACAAAAAACTTTAGAAAGATATTTTTTACATACTATTGTTTGTTCAACAGTTAAATATTTCAAAAGAACATTTATAGATGTATTTCCTAAAATATTAATACTCTAATCCAGAAATTTTACAACTTAAGGTAATATGCATGCACAAGAAATCCAGTTTAAATTTATATGTCCCTTTAAGCCACAGTTTGCTACACTCTTCGTTCAGGAGGTGTATATGTAAACTGGATATAAAATATTTTCTGGAGATGTGGAGCAGTTTAGAGGGTTATTAAAAAGAAACTGTAAAGAACTGCTGTAGCAAAAGCTTCCATAAAGATAAGGGGAATATCATAAAAGGAAGGAAGGAAATATTTTTCTCGTAAGAGGCCGCCAGAAAGTCCCAGATACTGGGAAAGCAAGAGGCTCCCAGGACTCAAAGGGGATGAGATTAGCTGAAATGCCCAACAAAGGAGAAGGAGAACCTGTAGATACCACATCCGGAGGCAAGGCAAGGTTGAGAGATGGGGCAGCCCACTCATCTCCAAATTTTGAACCCAGAATTGCTCCTCTCTAAAGGATAAAGTGTGGAGCAGAGATTGAAGGAAAGGCCATCCAGAGGTTGCCCTATCTGGAGATCCATCCCATATACAGACACCAAACCCAGACACTATTGCAGACGCCAAGAAGTGCGTGCTGACAGAAGCCTGATATAGCTGTTTCCTGAGAGACTCTGTCAGAGCCTGACAAATACAGAGGCGGATGCTCACAGCCAACCATTGGACTGAGCACAGGGATCCCAATGGAGGAGTAGACAAAGGACTGAAGGGTCTGAAGGGATTTGCAACCCCATAGGAAGACCAAAAATATCAACCAACCAGACCCCCTAAGACGTGTAGGGACTAAACCACCACCAAAGAGTACACATGGAGGGACCCATGGCTCCAGCTGCAAATGTAGCAGAGGATGGCCTTATCTGGCATCAATGGGAGGAGAAGCCTTTGATCTTGTGATGGCTCGATGCCCCAGTATAGCGGAATGCTAGAGCAGTGAGGTGAGAGTGGGTAGGTGGGTGAGGGTGTTCCCTCATAGAAGCAGGGAGAGGGGGAATGAGATAGGGAGTTTGTCAAGGGGAAAAGGGATAACATTTGAATCGTAAATAAATAAAATATCTAATTTAGAAAAAGAGAGAATGAGGGAAAAAAAACAGCCTCTCAATTTTCTAACAGTAGGTCTGCTACACATTCATAGGACATCGGATCACATCCATCTGGAGTGTTCGCATCTGCACCGCAGCTTATAGCCTGCCAAATCCCTGAAGTACAAGAGCTCTGGAGATAACACTACAATCACCAAAAAACATACAGCGGCTTCCATAAAAACTAAAGAAAATGACTCTCCTACAAATTCAGATGAGTATTTAAGTTGTAGGAAATAAATTGACATGTGTATCTACCAAGAACCTTTCCTACTGAATACGACATATCTATTATTTACTTCAAGAATCTTGAGAATGTTTAGTGAAGAAGAGCTTCAGAAGAGAAGCAACAAGAGACTTGGAGAATTGGATAACCGTACAAGCATGGAGCAACACCTGTAAAATCTGTGCTATTGTATGTGAAGATAGATGAACTGTATTGTAAATAAAACTTGCTGCAACCAAAATAGCTTTAAAACAGAAAAAAAAAGGCAGTCATCATATAGGAGAAATTTGCTGAAGAATCAATCAAGGTCCTGAAAATTCCAGTTGGAACACTTAATATTAAAGGTAACTCGTAAGAAGTATGATGAAATAATCTTACGTATTATTTTGAAGTTCAAACTCTTTTTTTAAAAACAAGTTGAGTCATTTAGGTATATGAGGTGGTATCCTTGTCCAACTAGAACTTAACTAGGGTATAAATGTCAGCTGCTAAGATAAGCCTATTGCCTATTTGTTAACTAATTAGGCATTACATGCAATTAATTTAAACAAGCTTCTAAAAGACAAAATTAGGAAACTTCTTTTTAAAAAAAATAAAAAATGAATGGAACAAACAAATCATGTCACAGTCAAGGAAAATGCTGATCTTGCTTGTGATTCTGGTTTTGTGGGTTTTACACTTTTTCTCCTGTCGTCTCTTTCATTTTCTCATCTGATCCTATATGGTTAAACAATATTGAAGAAAAAAAGAAACAATTACTATCTGTGTAAGAATTACAAATACTCGTATCTGCTGGAATGGTTTCTAAATTAAAAAAAAAAAAAAAAAAAAAAAGCCCTGCTACAGTTGAGCAAATTGAGAGCTAAGAATCTCACCTATTTTGGTGCTGGATAAATCTTGAAAATGTGGGACTTGGGGTTTACATGGTAAAACTCCATTAAAATGACTGAAAATACACATAGGCAAGTGGAGAAGTGGTGGAGTCAGAGGAACCCTCCTTTGCTTTTGGTGAGGATGAAGAGGTATCACTCTGGAAATCAGTATGGTGCAGCCCCAGAAGCCTAAAATGGAATCTCCTATATGACGCAGCTATACCGCTCTTTGGCGTATGCCCAAAGAATTCAATATCCTCCTCCACAGATGCTTGATTAGCAATGTTCATAGCTACCCTATTCACAGTAGCCCAGAAATGGAAACAGCATAAATGCCTTTCAACAGATGAATGGATGGAGAAAATGAGAGGGGGGGCATAGGGAGAGAGAGATACTAAGACAGTCTAGGGACAGTCTAGGCTGGCAGCAACTTAGGTAAAATTTAGCAGATATGTAGAATTACTAAGTCTAGAAACCTAATAAACCTACTGAGCCAATGAAATTGCAGTGGATCATGGATTTTAGCTAAGCAGAATTTAACTTGTCAAAGAATAAGGATGTGAATGACAGCTATGTTAATCTGCTCCAGTATAGTAGCAATTTTATTATCTATGGGAGTCTCATAACACCATGTTATAAACCTCAAATAGACACAATAAATCTTATTTCATAACATAAGGAAAGCCACGTGACAACTTCACAAAGTGATTCATGCTATATGCTAAACATATTGCCTCAAATAATTTCCATTAAAAGCTGAGGAGGACCGTTTTAATGAAAGAAACTTAACTTCCAACGTAACAGTGTGCTGTGTGGCCCATAAGATACAATTTAAGAACAATCGGGAAACTCTCACCTTTGCAGGATATTGACTTATATTATACAACTCTGCTAGGTATGATAGTAATATTGAAGTAGTATACAAAATGTTTATTGTTAGAGGTCTGTGAGAGTAAAATATCATATGAACACAACTTGAAATTATTCAGTTAAGTAAATAGATAGTTTAAAACAATATCACCATTCAAGATGGTGCTCCTTAGCCTTTCTTCAACTTTGAAATTGTCCATAATTCTCCACTTCTCAGTATCTACTGTCAAAGGTATTTCTCAGAGAGCAAGGAGCTGCCAGAGCAGAAGAGAAGAGTTAAATGTATACTAGGGAAGATATCAGATTATACCAAAAGAACTGCAAAGCCCTCAGACTTAAAAACAGAGGAGCTTGAGTTTGCAAACTAACTTTACCACACCATAGTTGCTTAACCCATAGTTATTACTTCAAACCTTCAACATTAAGCTTCTATGTATAAGATGAGAAAAACAATAACTACATCAGCATCCTTGTATGATTAAATGCTAATGCACAATATTCTTGGCTTTTAAGCTTATGTTCAATAACCTTCACATTGTTTTGTAAAATAGCTCTATTTCCCATTCCTTCTTGCATAATAGTTTGGGGTTATGATGTATACAATTATTTTAATCCACTATGTTATTATATCCCTCAAAAGTATGATATTAATTATATTTTACTATAGCATTTGCTTAATTTGTTTCAAAGTCAATACTTTCCCATCCTTGTGTTTTACCTTAAACTTTTGTTGCTCTGTTTTTCTTTAGCTATCTTTTAACTTTTTAAAAATACCTCCTTGTTTATTTATTATTTATTTATTTTTACTTATTCACTTTACATACTGCTCACTGCCTGGTGACCCCCTCCCACAATCCTTCCCCAATCCCCCCTCCCCTTCTCCTCTGAGTGGGTGGGAGTCCTTCTGGCTATCCCCCCATTCTGGTACATCAAGACTCTGCGGAGCTAGGTACATTCTCTCCCACTGAGGTCAGCCAAGGCATCCCAGCTTAAATAACATACAACAGCTTTTGGGATAGGCCTCACTCCAGTTGAAGCATTTGGAGAAAGAATATTCAACTGCATTCTCTTTCTGAGACTCTTAGTCAAAACGTTTAGGGCGCCTGGTGCTGTCAAATGTCTTTGACTCCTGTGTAGATTAATTTAAAAATAAATTTCATTTTCCATCACTTTCCATGTTTACTTCCTTTGAGCAATATTTTAATCTCTACTTTCTTTCCCTGATAAAATGACCTCCTTTCCACTCATTCCTCTGCATTATCCTTTAAGATGCAGTCCTTGCATCATGATGACCTGTCCCTTTCAGTAAACAGAAATGACTGTCAACGATTTCAAAGTATCATTGCTCCATCCATTAGGTCTGAACCACAAGTATAATGTTCTCAGCCGTGACACCTGGTGACTTGGCAATTTCACCAGTCAGTGCCAGCTGTTATCATGGCATTTGGGGCTTGTCATGGGGATTAAGCTGCTGTGAGGCTGTTTCTGCCACCTCGGGTGAGTATACAAAAAGCTGGTTTTCAGTTATTTTCCTCTGATAAATTCCTGCTTCTCTCTCTATTCATACACTTTAAGCATTCACATGAGGATTGGCTGTAGAGAGAATCTTGAGTCTAACCTATCTTTAAGGAGATGGACACATGCAACATGCTCATTTTCAATGCAGTTCAGTATGATCTTGATATAATTTCCTTTCCCATAGAGGTAAAATGAGTTTTAGTGCTTTTGTACAAAATATTTCTGTTTACATGCAAGCAGAGTTTTTAAAACATAGGTAAGCAAAATCTCTAATGGGTAATACCTCCTGTTAAAGAATTTATATATGAAATGCGTTACTTGTGCAAGTGACTTTTCTGCTCTGTTTTTAAGGTCATCATGTTTAAAAGTACTGTTTTATTTGTGGGGAGGTTCTCACTATGTATCCAGGCAGGTTTGGAAGCCGTTATCTAGACTAAGTTAGCCTTGAGCTCACAGAGATCTGCCTGTCTCTGTTTCTGCCTCTCAAGTTCTGGAATTAGTGGTGTGTACTGCTAGCCTGGCAAGAAAGCATTTTTAATAGGGTGTATTTTCATCTTTAGCTACAAATGCTAAGTTGCCAATTAGCCATCAATGTTTTCTACAACTTAAGTCTAAAGTTCTCTAAATAAGTTTGTTCTTCCAACTCTACAGCAATTTTGGATAAGAATCAGATTGTATGATCTTAGAATTAGATTTTAAGATGTTGGTACTACTTGGAATTTCTTTGCATTTCTACTTATTTCATAGAAAATGAAAGTCAAAGCTAATAAAGTATAAATAAGATGCTGCTGGAAGTAGCACAGATTGTTAGGAGAACCAGCTCAGAAGCCAAGCCTTGTAAGAACCAGACAAATCCACTCTATCCCACACTCCCCCACCCTAGTTCAAGCCCACAATCAAGGATGTTCAGTTCTTCTTGGAAACCAACCTTACAACAAACCCTGCTCTCCTACCTATCTACTGGCTGGTCAAGTTGTAAGGCTTGGAACCAGGTATTTTTGTCCACCGAGCCATCTGACTATCCTTTTAATTTTTGATATTTTTTAATAGCTTAAAAGATGATAGGTTTCCTAAGGCTTTTATTTTTTCATACATCTATAGCTTTGATTAATTCATCTCTCCCTCTTGTTGAGGTTGTTATACATGATAATACTAAACTCTAAACACAAAGGTCTAGACTTGCAAGTGATGTCTCATGTTTACAAGTTTTTATTTGCAAACCTTGTTCCTTGATTTAAAACTATTGGTTAAATAAAATGGGCTACAGCCAATTACTGGAGGGATTAGAGGTAGGTGAGTTTGGAGTGACCTGATTGGAGGAGGAAGATTGAGGAGAGGATAAAGCCGCCATGAGGGGAGATGGACGATGAGCACATGGCCAGAAGAAACAGCAAGTATCTGGGGTACACCTATTGGGAGGTAGCCAGGCCATCAGTTAGAAGAGTATGTTAGGGGGTCACCCACCAGTAATTGTCAAAGCCAAATAAAATAACCATAGTCTGAGACTCATTTACTTGTAAGCTTCAGGGATAAGCTTAAATTGCTTGTATTATACCCTCTCCCCATTCAATTATGTTTTCTTTAAAAAGAGGGTGGCAGTGCTATCTGTAATGTCTCATGCTATTCTGCATCCTACTCTAGTATATATATATATATATATATATATGTATATGTATATATTGCATACATATACACATATGTAATATTAATATATAATATACTATCTATATATTGATATATAATGATTACACATATTATTAATATTACATATACTATATTATATAGTATAATAATATATAATAAATTACATTGATATAGGCTGTAATAAATATGTTGTGTAAATTAATATATGCTATTTATAAATTAATATATAATAAGTTATATTAATATGTAAAATATATGTAATATTATTATATATAATATATATAATTCACTTCCATGTTTTCCTTTTACAATTATAGAAAAGCTATGTATGAAGAATTTCTCAACATAATCTGCATTCTAAGCTAATGATTCTGAACATCTAACCTTTAATATGAATGACAACTCAATTCTTCCTGAAAAGACAATTATCAGTATTATTCTCCAGTACCTAACCACTGGATTGGACTAGCTCTATGTCTCACACATTTCCACATTCAAGATGTAGCACTTTTCTTCAGTCTTATTAATTGAGAATTTGGTTTGATTTGGAAGGTGATTAATTGTTTCATTAGGTAGCTGTTCTTGGGGAATAAGACAAAAATATTTCTCTGCAAGTTAGATGTCACTAAATAAATTAGGTCAGAATTCATCAAACTGTGCTCCAATCACGCAAACAAGAGGTGTAACACTAATAAATGTATTATGTCAGGAGGTAAAAGAGCTACGACAGACACGCTGTTACTTCCCTCGGGCATTTCGTTGTCAAGTATGATCTCTGCAATCTGCACAAGAGTAATGTTTTTGAGATATTTGGAAACAGCAACTAGTAATAAAAGCATCCTGAAGGCAGATCATGATGAAAATAGCAAACGAAGAAGGATTTATCCAATAACCTCATAGGCAGAAAGAGAACAAGGCGAGCCATGGCTGGATAATAAAGATAGCAAACATCCAAGATGGCCTCTTCCTCTCCTTCCCAAAGTCCCAGGAAAGTCTGCTTTTTAAAAAAAGGCCTAGTGAGCCCCCTGGTGGTAGACTGACTCAACAAGGTCAAAGGTGAATAAGGACTTGTTCACACAACGGTTATGTGCCAATCAGCTATCCTGTCTTTGTTCAAACTGACCAACCCTAAATTAGGGAAGGAAGACCCTTTAATAACTTAAACAAATTGTGGGAGGGCTGGCTTGGACTTCCCAGTACCAACCTTTGCTTTGCATAGGCTCTAAGTGCTTGCAGAGTGTGCAAACACAAGACATTTTTATAAAAGTTAATCCAAGCTTCCATAATCCTTGCTTCCTAAGAGTTTATATTCTAAAACAGTTGTGCCGAATGGAAAAGACAGAAGCCTGATGCATGCAAGTAGGACTTTATGATAGTGTTCTTCTACTATTCGAGAGTATTTTCTACTCATAATGCTGGCGGCTGGTAATGTAGCTCCATTAGTGGTGTGCTTGCTTAGCATCCAGAGAGCCATGAGTTTGATCCCTGAGCACAGCGTATACAGGATGTGGTGGAGCACACTTGTGATCCTGGCATTTGAGAGGCAGGGGCAGGGCAGTCAGAAGTTCACAGTCACCCTCATCAACAAAGTAAATTTGTGTCTAGCCTGGGATCTGTGAGATCCTATCTCGAACAAACAAAACAATAAAAAAAACAAACTGTAATGCTACTGAGTTACTGGTTGGGAAAAGGTGTGGGAGACAATATCAGAACAACGGAGAACAGTAAATGAAAAGGGGAGAGAACAGAAAGGCAGCACAGGATGTAGGATTTTCCTCAGAGTCAGTGCCAAAGAAAATAAATCAGACACATCCATGATACAAGCCTCGGGGCCAGTTCTAACGTCTACTTGCCCCTAATCTGAACGATTGCTTAGCATCAAGATTAGTCTGCACCCAGCACCCAATACAGAAGATAACCATGAATCCTTCTAGACATAAACCAGGAGAAGCCTCATAGTCCAAGCTAGCCCACAGACCACTTCAGACTTCCCAATTTGGACTCCTTCTGAGCCACTTGTGTTCTTTGTAATTTAATCTAGAATCGGCCAAAGAAAGAAGTAATTTTACTGCACAGCAGGGATATTCTTACATAGAACAATTTGCAAAGGGACTAACTACAGCCCTTTATTGATGTCAACAAAGACTCTATGGCAATAAAACTCTGTAGCCTGAATGTAAATGAGCATATACTAATAGCTTAACTACTTGCTATTAAATAAAGCATCTGTAGGGGGTTAAAATTTTTAAGTGAGCACCTCTCTAATCAATGCATCCCCAAGCATCAGGCAATACTAATCGGCTGTGTCCTTAGCGGGCAGTATGGAGGCCATTCCATAAAATTCTCTCATTTATATGAAAGCAAATAGGACAATGATATGGAGAAGATTGACCTGCAAATTATAAAACACATAATTATTATTGTTATTATTATTATTATTATTATTATTATTATTATTATTAAAAACACAACTGAAAATAAAGTGGGAAGAAAAAGCAAAGCGTTTAGCCTCTGAAGAAAGCCAAGATGAGTCATTGTGACGCTTTCCCTCCTATTAAAATGAAGACTGGGAACACAGCACGTTTGCTTTGATGCTTATTGCTGAAGATTAAGAATTACTTAAGAGAACTCTTAAAAGCCATGTACAATTATCTTTAGGTGTCTTTCCCCTCCTTCTGTCATACCCAAGTCTCTTTCTATTCAACCGGCTGTATTTCCTCCATTGAACACAGTCTCCAAATAGAAAACATGTGTAAGATCTGAGTGATGAAGAGTCTAAATAATATTGAAAAACATATGCTCTGAGTAATTAAAAAAAAAGTACTCATTAAATCCAAGTAGAAATTTACCAGAAGCCCCAGTGCACCTTCCAGAGTCCCGCACATTTTCTTGTTACGGTTTTCACTTAGTAGAAGGTAATAAGCATACTTCCCTGCAGTATGTACTGCTTAACATGAATTGTTTTAGGTTGAGAGTCAAAGCCATTTGCTCAAGCTGAATGAAACTATTTCATGCAACAAGGCCACAGTTTGTCCAGCCATTTTCAGAAACACAGTTAAATGCTCTAAGGTCCCTATGGAGTTTTTTTTCTCCTCCAGTGAATTAGATCCGAGTTAATGGGACCCATTAAATCTACTTTAGTTGAATCTCTTAACTGCATTTCTCCAAGTTGTTTCTCTCTCAGATGCCTTTTGAGATATTTTATTTGTTCCATCAGAGTCACTTTGAATTGAAGCTTTTGTTGTTCTATGAAAAGCACACATGACAAGGCAGAAACACCTGACCATATTTGGAGGTTAAATGGATCCGATCCGCTGCTGACCATGTGCACCACTGGGTGAGAACGCTGTCTGATGTGCTGTATAATCTGCTGTGACATTCAAGTTTTTAAGTGATGCTCAAGGAGACGGAAGGCTTAATTCCAAACGTATCCCAGTGTGCACTGGTCTTCTGTCTGTTAACTTGCTAATGAAGCATGATTGAGTAAGGTAATGAAGAGTTTACAGAAAGCCCCAGGAAACCAATTTCCAATTTTGCAACCAGCAGGCTTTAACTTCACTTCAGCCCCTGCTAATTTTGTCTGAGAACAGACTTGGATACTAAATGCCATCCATGCTTTGTGCTCAGACAGACTTTTCTAATCCCCATAACTTGTCTATCAGTGAGTGTCTCTTTGTCGGGGCCATTCTGTTTCTCTTAGTTGTTCATAAACAGGTAAAGTAGGCAAAATTGTTAGAAGAAAAATGTAACCATTTTGAAGATTGGAAACATTGCGAAGAATTATTACATGTCTGGCCTATTAAAAAAACAAGAACCTAAATGTAACTAATGCATAAAAATGATTTATAATTAACTTTAGCAAAACTGTATAAACAGTTTCATACACACATATAATCACACACATACATATACATATATATGGGATTAAAATGATATTTTAACATTATTCAGAGAGCAGAAATGTATTCAATATAATTTTTGACCTAATAAAGTACAATCTAATATTTTAAAATATAAGTTACATTTTCAAAATAATGTCTAAATGTCATAGAACTTGTGTAAATTGGAGCTAATTCTTGTGTCAGATATTAATTAATGCTCCCAATAAAGGTTCTTATACATTTTGATTGATGTGGCATTTCTCTCTCTAGCTGCAGTTGTCCTGTGTCTTCTGCTTATTAAAAAAGGACAAAAGTAAATTTCCTTGTGTGTAGAATTTTTAAATTAACTGTGCTCTGCCTTAAAGAAGGGTGAAGAAACCTTCTGTCTGCATTGACTTAAGAAGTTTGTGTTCATGAAAATTTAAAACAGTGCAATTTAATACCACTGTGGTGACTATGGTCCAAAATCATCAGGCAGGTGAACAAGCCAGGTTTCTTCCAGACAAGGCTGAAATCTTGTAACTGAAAGTCATAGCAAAGAATTAGAATAATCTCTCTTCTTATTCTTGTTCTATTACTTCCATCTTCGAAAGTGTGATCCCTCTTTGTCAAGAAACCCTACTGGCTAAATAAATCAAGGAAGCAGGAAGCTGTCAATAGCTTTTCAAAATGGGAGTTGTGCCATTCAATTAGATTAACAGAGTCGGGAGGGGCTCTCTCCTTTCTCTGTTTTAAAGATGAGGAATGTAAAAGGTACCATGCCCGTGAGACTGACTCTAGCATTCCGGCTAGCTATAACATTGTTATCTCTGAAATCCTTTTCCACTTGTTCCAACTCAGTGAAGTCTGCGGGCCTCATGGGGATAAAAATCTAAACGCTTCAGTGGCACTGAAAGACCCACATGCCTATCAGCATTAGCAAGGCTGGATATTTCTTTTGGCTTTTTCCTTTTCCGGAAAGACATGATATTCCATGGGAAGAAAAGGTATGCAAACCTCCAAGCCTACGTATTTTAAATCACCCTTTGCAAATTTTAAATCCTTTTCAAGATTTCACCATTCCAGGTTTGTCCAGTGTCTGGTCTAATAAGTGCTGACACTCTGCCCGGTTTAATTAACAATGAACTGGAGGCGTGAAGCACTGACACGGAGCTATGTAGTGCTTTAAGCATGATAGTGCCAATCAAGGACCGGCATCCAGCTGGAATCCAGTTTTCAAAGGAGTCCTGGGTAAGATATTCTGGCAAGGTCTCTGCTGATGCGGGATCTTCATCACCAGTCCTCTCATTTACTCCACCACAATAACAGTCTTCACATTTTATAATAACTCTGATCAAGAAAAGAAGGGATTTAACTAAAACTATTACTCTGTGAGTAGTGAGAGGCTAGATTTCAGACCAAGTTTATCATTCTTTGTCATTTATGCACACAAAAAGGGGGGGGGAGGGAGACATCCTGGTTGGTTGGCACACTTCAGTTATCAAGAACAGTGAACAAGAAGTATAACTACCAAAGCCAAAAACCAAGATTAGTACACTTAGAAATTTTCCTTGATCCTGGAACTATGGACAAGGTCTTTGACGGATGAGGTCTTTGTTCTCATTTTGGCAGATGTTGGGACCTATATGCTAGTTCTGAGGTCAGAATGGAGCCTCTAATATGGTGTCAATTGTGCTAAGGTCTCGGGGCCAACATTCCCCCCTGGTTTTATGGGCATGAGTCAAATCATGGACTCATACTAAGGCAGGGAGTTTTATTAATCCCTCAGCACTAAAAAGTGTGTGTGTGTGTGTATATATGTGTGTGTTATATAGTTAAGTAAGCAGTAGAGCAAGCAGGATCCTATTGTCATCACTAGAATCTAAAGATAACAGTAAGTCATGGCCATAAGTAGACTAGTTAACCAAAGGGACTGGGTAAACAAAGATTTGTATGTGTTGTTAGATTTTTTGATGTCTCATTTCTCTCTCCTGTGGGTTATTTCTGACCATGGCTAAACTTTCTCTACTTATCCCTGACTAGTTGTCATAGAAGCAACAAGTTTCTTCCAGTGCCAAACAGAGACCTGCTTGTCTCATAAAGAGGAGATCCAGACTTCAATTCTGAAGAACAACCTCAGGTAAGGAGTCTAACTAGGCTTCCAGATGGGAAGCAGAATTTTCCAGATGGCCCAAGTCTATGTCTACTTAAGCATTGAGTTCCTTGATTTTTTTATCACACATAACTAGAGCTGAGGTTCTAACTGAAGGAGAACCCACAATACCTAGCCCCACCAACACAGAGATGAGAATGGGGAAGGCTCACCAAAAACAGAGCCCAGAATCTAGATTTAGTTGAGGCCTACCTGTTTGTCTTTATACATGAACACCTTATGTGAGGATGGAAGGGGGTGAGCTCTTCCTTGGTATGAACAATTTAGAAGATGCACACTTGCTTAAGATGAAACTGCAAGCAAGCTAGGCAGTCTCTTATTTCCTAGTAACATTCGATCACAATTCCTGGAGTTAACCTGCTGTGTATGGCTACAGGAATCTGCATAGGGGAAATTGCAGGGGTATCTTGGTGATATTAAGCAGGCACCTTTTTCTTGGATAACCCCCAGGGTTGCCTTAGGTTGGTCTCATTTACAGTTGTCAGGACTGGAAGTACATCTTACTGTTTGATTAGTTCCAACCCCAACATAATATGGGAGTGTGGGGTCCAGGCATAGCGAGGAGTCTTTACCTGATTGAGATGAGATATGGATGATAAAAATGGTTAAGAAAGAGATACATTCCTCCTAGAAAACCAAGAAGCTGGCTTCTACTGTCTCCTTGACTTTTATCCTATAGGATACTGATGGAGTTCCTAAGAAAATCAGAGGGTTGGGGCTTATGCTTACCACTTTAAGGGGTTTGTATCTTTAAGGTGTCAAGATGGTCCTATTAGTGCAATAGACAAGATGACCCTATAAACAAGTTGTTTTGGTTTTTGTTTAGATACTAAATTTGTTGTCTGAGCATGGACCATTAAAACCCAGGTTCTATCAGTTTTCAAATAATGACCATTCAGACCAACGAGGACCATTCAGACCAACGAGGACCATTCAGACTTCAGATTCTACTAGTTTCCAATAATTATCCTTGGCTTCCACCCAGGCCCTAACCTTTATGGATACGAAATTATATTGCCAGCAACCACAGTTAGCTGAGAATGGTTTTCATCCCAGGACTATGAAGGGTCAATGTTCACCCAGGACTCGGTCTCACAACCTCACTAAACACAGAGGTATTCACTTGGCTTCCATCAGCCAAGGAGTCATCCAGGCAGGTATAGTGCTGGATAGACTAGAGCCTCTTCACCAGTGTACCCACAGCCCCAGAAGTATGCTCTACTCCAGGAGCAATTACCCAGTAACCTCTGGTTGCAATACTTTATAGAAATCTACCTGGAACATGGGTTGAGTCTTAGTGCGTAGACTGGTTATGAGTTTCTGAGAGCAGGAAGGTAGCCATCCTCTCTCTTTTGCTTTATACCCCTCCTGGGGGTTCATAATCTGTGTGCAGAAGCAGGGAGAGGCCTGGCCTCTCCTCCAGCCTCCAGCACATAATAGTCCTGTCCTTCTCTGCACCCACAGGGACTTTCCTACTATCGATCGTCCTGATATCTGTGATCCAACCGTTGGATAGGGATTGGTCAATGTTGTACTTTGTCACAGAAAATGCAAGTTGAGTTGAATTGTGATACTCCATGCAGCATGGTGAGATAGTCATTTCCACTTGTGACAATTAAGGCCCACAAAAATACAAATTTTTGTAAGTTACATGATGATTCAGTCATGGAAATCAAATAGAATCAGTATTCTTCCTTATTTTGAATAAATGTTTACTCCAGAATAGTGGTTATACAAATGTAAGTGAAAAAAATCATCCCAGCAAGTGCCCTTAAGTATTCAGACATAAAATACACTTAACACATTACTAAAATTAATACAACATACAATGAAAATGTACCCTGTGGCAAGTGAAAGTTCAAGGAGCTGAGACAGGGCCATTCCTGGGTAAATTCCAAATTTCATAAGAAGATGCAGTTGGTAAAGCCAAGGGATGCAATCATTTGACCAAAAGAAATTGAACAAAGGGGCAAATATACATAAGTTTACATCTTTGTGTTTTTATACCCTGGTCTATTTTTTATGTAACTTTATAAAAAGCAAGTTTTGTACACAATACTTTCCTGCTAATGGAGAACGCATTCTGGAGGGGACGCTTCACGGACGCACTTTATTCATTTATAGTAACAAACTCAATGACATTTGCAGAAATAGCTCTCCATTATCTACATTGTATTACTTGGTAAATTTAGCAGAAAGAAGGAGATGGGAAAATATGAAAACAGAAAATGTGAAAATAATGAAACTTTAATGTACCACAAAAACCATGGCAGATGTAAAGCCACAGAGTCATTAAATTCTTCCCCAGTCTGTCTCTTTTGATCCCTCTCATCCCTTATCCATCAATTATTCCTAATGGCTTTCTTTTTCCCTGCCTCTGTGGAAGCAATAGCTTCTGCAACTTGCTTACAACCTCTGAATCTAAACAAAGCTCTGGATCCAGAAGAATTACTCCAGGTGGTATAGTACTGGGCTTCTCTAACTGAGAATAAAATAGTAATGCTATCGAATGTGCGTTTAGTATTTATAGTAGCTATGGTATTTATTCTCACATTCATTTAAAAAAAAAAACCTCTAATATATTTTTACTGTAGTTCAAGTAACTGACTCATCATAAATTTTGTCATTGTATTTTAGACCCATAACATATTGCAATAAGAACTATATTGGTCTTTTTAGCATGGATCAATAAATATGAAAATAACCCTAAGCTATGCTCACTTGTCACTGCCAACTACTGAGAGCTGCCTAAATATACCTTAAAGAGCACACATAGTGGAATCTCCTGATACAACCAGCTTTATTTAAAGTCATATGAAGTATTGGGTTTCTGGAGCCTAATTTTAAGTAGTGAAGGCTGACAGAGGTATTCATTTACTCACGGAATTATACTGTACATAAAGAAGCCAATACCAGGGGCTAGAAAGTAGGTAAGAGTACATTCTATGCTTGCAGAAGACCCAAGTTTGGTTTCCAGTACCAGAACCAGATAGCATACAAGTATCTTACTCCTTACATCTCTTACTCCAGGGATCTGACACTATACACACACACACACACACACACACACACACACACACCATAACAGTTACATAAGTGTTTACTCTCTAGTGAGCCCTAGCCTGGGAAAATGTAGAGATGGATAAAGGAAGAATCCCTAAAGGAGCAAGGAAACGATACCCTTCCTTCATTCCTATAAACACAGCAATTTCAAACTAAACCCTGTATGATAGAGATTCAAGTCACCTCCTACTTCAAAAACATCCAAAATCTCCTCTCCCTTTCCAACCAACTGATACAGGACGGAAAAATCATGAAGTTCTTCAAGAGCAGAGACTGTGCCTCCTGTCATCATGAGAACAGTTATAGAAGTTGGCTTGTCAACTTGTTCTGTGCCCCCAAAAGATTTTTGAGACCACAGCACTCAAGGGGTGATTATGGCACTAGAGCAGGCATTAGACAGAGGGACATGAAGATTAACATACCAAAACGCTGAGTGACAAAGGAAGACTGGACACAATTCCAATCCAGGGTACATACAACCAGCAGAGCATGCTCAAGAAAAAACCCAGGACATACAAATGTGGGAGGTGGAGGTGCTGTGTAAATAGCCCACAAGTGGCTGGCCATAATCTGAGCCCTGCTGACTAGCCCACTCACATCCGTGGGGAAGGACTCTTCCCCTTATTAATAAACTCTCTCTTTTTCTGTCTCTAACAAAATATTCCTGTTCCAACTCTTTTCCCTGAAACTTGGCAGCCTAAGCAGGTGCCCTGGGACTCGGATCCATGCCTATAACACTAGAAAAGTGAGCCTTTGCCAGACAGACTCTAAGCCTTCATCTTGAATTTCCCAGCCTCCAGAACTGTGAGAAATCCCATTCTGGTGTTTATAACTCATCCAACTTAAGATACAACTTCAGTAGCCTGCGCAGATCCAGGCACAGCAGTAGCAAAACTCTCAGAGTATCAGGAACAAAAGTAATTTTAACTTATCTGCAGGAGTTCTTGAAAACCTCCCAACGAGATCTCCTCAGATGTACCCTGATTTTGTTTTCTCAAGCCTTTTCCTAATGACAACGTTGGTTGTAAAATCAACCAAAGCAGCCAATCGGAAATAATAGCTTGTTTCCAAAACAAAATATAAATCTTTAAACACCACAAATAATAAGTTGTCTAACGTGCCTACAGAAAAATATTTCATTTTTAGTAGTCACAAGAATATAAGATTGCATGTGCTTGGAATCATGGGAACAGTTTTTTAACCATGTGAATGAGCTGCTGAATGTCTAGAAATTACATTTTCATATAAATTGCACTTTTCAAAAAAAATCACTTGATTTATCCCATTTAAATAAATCAAGAAAACACTGTGATATTCAATGCATGCATTGGGTTTATTCGTTCCCGTCACTAGCTTTTCAGAATTTGCTTAAACAGTTAATATTGTCCCAAGGATAAACTACTTCTGACTATAAGACAAGCACCTGCAGCTTGTCATTAACCCCTTTCTATCCACAGCTGTGTAAAGTAGAAGACAGCTATAAATGTTTCACCAAATCAAACAACTGTTTAGAATTGCAGCTTGTAATCTCACCTTAATGGTGAATTTCAAAGTAGTGTTTCTCCTAAAATTGCTTAACTATTTCTGAGAATTTGTGTTTATTTCATAGAATATTCATTCTGCTTATATAATTACCATAATCTGTGGTAACTTTTCATTTTACTGTGTTTGTACATAAAGATTCCTAGGGCCCTCTAAGAGTAGTTTGGGCAACACTTGGGGCTTACCCTGTGTCGTATGCAATGCTACGGTTACCCAGTCATTCATTTCTCTCATTGGTTACATAAAGTAAATCACAATATTACTCCTTTTAAAAGTGATAAGTATATAAAAACAAAGATTCTGATCAAGGTCTTGTGGCTAACCACTGGTAAAGCCAAGTAGGCCTGGGGATGGGGGAAGACAGAGGTATTGCTCAGTGGGTAATGGTGCATGCTGCCAGGGTTGACCTTCTGAGTTTCATCTCTGCAACCCATGGTAGAGTGAGAGAAGCGAGAACCAACTTCTGTAAGCTGTCCTCTGACCTTGGCGTGTGTGTGTGTGTGTGTGTGTGTGTGTGTGAGAATAAATAGAAGTAAATGCTCTAAGTTGCTCCAAAGAATAAAAGACTGAAGACTGGATGCTTTTATTTGATACCTTAATTTAAGAGATCCTAGAAGTAAATTTTATTTAGTAAGGTGACAATGTTGGGTTAACTGGACCCTAGAGATACCACCCTCAGAAGACTTTCCCAGGCTGTCTTGTCTCTCAATAAGGTTAGGATTTTGTTATGAGACCTGCCATTTGCTCCCTCACACTGTCTTCCTACTTATGAGTCAGAAGTAAGGCAGATTTTTAATAAATAAGATTTTAAATGTCATCATATCTTCCTTTACCTTTTGATTGTGCTTTCAACCTTTTCTTCACTCTACCTCTGCAAGTAAATAAAGTCATGAGGCTCCAAATTTGATCTCTGAGAAACAAGTGGGGAAATATTAGTTTGGGAGAAGCCAGGAGGAACTCCGATACCTCTGATGCCAGCTCAGAAGAACAGCAAGAACATCCAAGGCCTTCTGACCACAGGCTTATTTTAATTTGGAACACCACTCATGCTAATGGTAAATAATATCCAACAGAAACAGCCATTTTGTGGCTATAAAATTAATTCTTAGGTAGACACCAAATATTTGCAATCCAAACTATCTTTGTAGTTTGGGGGTTATTTTCTAACACCTGGTATTCTTAGAATATTTTTGGTGTACTAAAATGTTTGGAGTCTTAACAAAGCAGTTAGGATAACCTGTTCTTAGGCTCAGATGAAATATTCAGAATGTACTGTCACTGACCTGGTTAGCATTTTCTTATCCTTGAAAGACTAATTTGCTACCAATTTGGATTAAATTACTATTGCATAATTACCAAGAACCCTGGGAATCTCTGCACTCTACAGTCTTAATCAGGTCTTGAATTTTGTTTAATCATTTGATGGCCCACAGGATTAAGATGTGGGAAGTCTGCCCTATATCCACACAAATTCTGTAACTTTTTGTATTTCAACATTTCACTCTCTATATTTTAATGATACAGCAGAACTTTTGAGTATTTAATTGAATATGAGTATAAAGGATAAGCCAGATACTTAAGACTCAAAAAAAAAAAAAAAAAAAAACCCATCTTATCAGAGTGGCTTTCTGATAGCAAGCCACAGTTGTATTCATCCATCCACCAATGTTTTATTGTCCCTTATCCATAAAATGCTGAAACCTAGGAAAGTTTGCCAAAGTTTATAGAAAAGCATAGTAAGTCATTTTTCACTTTCAGTTTTACGATACTGTCCAATCTATATTTCCTACATGCATTCCATCTCCCCCTTACCAAGTAGTGCCTTTGATAAAGATTAATCTGCTAAAGATTAATCTGACCATTCTTTTTCCTCTCCCAAGTAAATGGAGAGTTACTCAACAGGCAAATGGTAGTATCAGTAGATAATCAGCAGTTAAGTGAGATGTATAGGCTCTCTACAGAGGTGTGTAGCACCAAGCTATGGTAGACAATAATGCATTACATACTCAAAAAGGTCTTAAGATGACAGATCTGATGTTCTGAGATCTACCGTAATAAAATGAGCATTTCAAACTACGTAAGTTAGTCAATGAATAAAATGCTGGGCCATGTGAAACCCTGGCAATGGCAAGAACAAACAGAGAGACATTCTATGCGTCAGAACAAGAGACAAAGGTAACTGGGGCTACCCACCTATCAGAATCCACTGTCAAAATCAGGGTATCCTTTAAGCAAGATAACTAACATGCAAATTAAGTGATTACAATTAAAATAAGACACAAGTCTGATCCCAGTTTTCAACGTTTGCTGTTGGCGCTCTGACAAGACCAAATTCTTAGAAGGCCTGTAGGTTCTGGTACCCTCTGGTTTACACCTATTCCTGGCCACTTTTCTGTACTTTTCTAGATTCATTTTTGTCTTACTGCAGTTCACTCAGTATGTCATGCCCCATCTTGCTATAGTATCTTTTCTCCTGTGCTCTTTACACCCTATGCTCTGCCTTTCACCCTGCTAAATCCCACTCATCCCTCCAATTCCCATTCGGATGGTCCTTCTTCATAGAAAGCTTGCTTAATACGACTTTCCAATGAGTCAGTTTAAATTAGCAATGACCTCTTCCATGTTCTTTTCAAATAGTTATTCTAGTACTCATAATAGCAATGTGCAATGTTTATAATTGTTTAATATATAGTTCTTATTAATGAATGTAAGTTCTCAAAAGACACAAAACAAGCCTGTTTTTATTTATTTATTTATTTACATTCTCCCTCTTTGTCAGCAGGAGGTAGAAACTTGAGACACAGCTCCACTTGGTTATCCAGAGTAGTCTGAGGATTTCTATAAATCCTTTAGGGACTGCTACTATAGCAAAGTCTAATGCAACAAAGAATTCCAGGACTCACCAGTGTGAAGCATAGTAGGGTTTAGCAGAGATGATTTAACAAAGATTTAAGCAAAAGAAACAAAGAACAAGAGAAGAACCTAGGAGAAAGTATGGCGTACCCAACGCTATGGGCATGGGCTCTGCCAAGACAAAGCTGCAGTTCGTTTTTCTTCGCAGTAGGATTTTTGCGGGGTTTGAAGTTATTGTCTTCAAAGGGCTTCTAAGGGAGCACCATGAGATGACAGAATGGTTCCATGGTTCCTGAGGCACCTGACGCCATTACAGGAGATCAGATAAAAATCAAGACCAGGGGGTGGTGGAATAGCACAGAGACAGAGAGAGAGAGAGATGTTTTAGGAGATATTTAAGAAAAGGAATGAGATCCCATCTAAGGTCACATAAATTTAGGTCTTAAGCCAGGTCCACCATTATTTTAAATATATCTATAAGTATTATCTATAAAGTGGAAATCTCACAGCAGATGCTAATTGTGCTGGAGTTCTTGCTTCTTGACTGGTGGGAGGCTTCAACCAGACTCCTAGACAAGAGGCTCTTTTTACTTATCTATTCCAACATTATTCCTGCCTCACCTCCACTGAGGCAAAGTGATTAAAGATAGAAATTTTCTTATTTGTTGAGTAAGTCATTTAATGTCTATTAGGCCAGTCTTATCTAAAGCAGGTTAGTGAGATCCTTGTCTCTCATACCCAGTATTTAGCATTGACAATAACCTAGAAGCATGAGTAATTCCTTTTATGTTTAGCAGTGGAAGAGTAAAACTTTTCGATCTATTATCTGCAGTGTTGGGGTTTCCACATTGTCATCACTAAACTTGTGTCTTAGTTAAGGTACAGATTAGAGAAGGAAGCATAATGTTATCACAGGATTCCTGGGACAGACAGAGAGGTTGAACACTCCAAGCAGGCACTGCCCAGAATCACCTGCAGGGAGGCATCTGAAGCACAAAGCAAGCCTCTGGCCTGAGGCATTCTAACAATGATGAGAACAACCCAGAACTATAAGAACAAAACACAACCTGAGCCTCACAGTCAGAGACCATGATGGAAAAATGGTAGAATGAAGAACAGCTTTAAGACCAGGGGGACGTTGCGATTCCCATGGGAACCAAGGGATCCCCACGGTATGTTGAACCTTTGTTTGAATTGCCTACTAAAAAGACACTCACTGAGGAAGAAAAGCAGCGATTTCTGTGTAGTGTTTTTTCACAGCTGCAGGAACATCCAAATGTATATCTAAGCATTGTACTGGTAGGAAAGAAAATGAGTTTTAAACTCAGTGTTCCATCAATATCTCCAGGGTAAAAATGCCATGGCATTGTAGACTTCATGTCCTCTCGTGTACATATACAGTGAACACATTCCCTATCCAGCTACCCTCCTCTTTCCCCCACCTATTATCCCCTTAACTACATTAGACAGTTGCTTCTACTTGGCGCATACACAATCTTATATATCTACATAAATTCCAGGAGACACAAATAAAAAAATGATATTCATCCTTCTAGATCTGGCTGAATTCAATTAATATGACTATTTCTAGTTATGTCCAATTTTTTGCAAATCAAATAATATAACATATTTTTCTTTATAGACAAAGAAAGCCATTACGGGGGTTAGAGAGATGGCTCATCAGGTCTGAGTTTTCTGCTCTCCCAGAAGACCTAAGTTTGGGTCTCATCACTACATTGTTCCAGGGGGGATCTGCAGCCTTTGACCTTCATGTCTACCTCCACTCACATACCCTAACCATATATATATATATGCTACAGGTTGTGGTAATTTATCTTGGTGTGTAATCATTTGTTACGACAGCCTCAAGGAGCTACTATAGCATACTACATTAAATTGCAGCTTCCCATGACAGAGAAAACATGTCACGTGCATTTTTGGCCACCATATTTTTAACAACAATACAACAAAGAAAGAGGGAGGGGGAGGGATGGAGGAAGGGAGGGAGGAAGAAGGAAAAGGAAGGGAGGAAGAATCTTTTCTTGTAGTCAATGAGCTAGCTTCCATAGAAACCGAAGTCAGGCCGAAGAAGTATCTTCAGATTTGTTTCCTTTTCTTACTAGTTACGAATTATTGCATGAGTCAAAGAGAAGGAACACCACTTCATAGAAGAGTCTGTACCCTGTTATTTAAAGCAAAGAAAACATTCTGTTTGCCTAACACCTGATGTAATGTAGCACTTTCACAGAACACCACAAACACCAGAAGCTGATTTTTTTGATGTTTTCCTCAACTATTACATAAACCAATTCACTTCAGTGTAACAGAATTGAGAGTGACAGACCTGCAAGCCACTTCCGTCCTTTTGTAAATGACAGGAAAGAACCAAGTGCTGTATACAGCTGGTTGTAACTGGCACTGTGTTACATCAATTATCTGGTGATGACTACATCATCCCTATTATCACAGCAGAACAAATGTGCCAGAGAAGTCTCAAGAATTACATTTTCCAGAAGCCAGATCTATTAGAAGAAATACCATCTGTACTGGCTAGTTTTGTGTGTCAACTTGACACAAGCTGAAGTAATCACAGAGAAAGGAGTTTCACTTGAGAAAATGCCTCCACGAGATCCAGTAGTAAGGCATTTTCTCAATTAATGATCAAGGGGGGAGGGCCCTTTGTGACTGGTACCATCTGTGGGCTGGTAGTCTTGGGTTCTATAAGAAAACAGGCTGAACAAGCCAGGAGAAGCAAGCAAGCCAGTAAGTTACATCCCTTCATGACCTCTGCATCAGCTCCTGCTTCCTGACCTGCTTGAGTTCCAGTCCTGACTTCCTTTATTGATGAACAGCAGCATGGAAGTGTAAGCTCTATAAACCCTTTCCTCCCCAACTTGCATCTTGGTCATGATGTTTGTGCAGGAATAGAAACCCTGACTAAGACACATCTGAACTGGAAGGTATCTTTCTTGAGCTTAAGTTAACAAGGCATGGGAAAGTGGGTACTTTCCCATGATGATCTTATGATGATCTTATGTAAATTTCCTAACAAATCTTGGTCAAATTGATGGAAATATAATGCTGATTAAAGACTATAACCATCTGATCGAAACGCTAACATGTCATGCCACCTGGTTGTCTGAAGCACTGAATCTCTTCCTTTTTATTAACTTTATTTGACATGCTCAAAGTGATTCTTGGCCATCCATTATCTTTTCAAACCATAGCGAATACACTCAGACAGGAACCGTTGTGATTTATAAATGCAAAACTTACTTTAATTGATAGAAGAACTTGAAAGAAAGTGTCCTCCAGAGTACAGAGATTCTAGCATCCAGCATGGTTCTTCCTAAAAACAGATGATTATTTCAGAAAAACTACAGAATGATTGACAGGAAAAAAATCTTGGTCCTTTTCTATTCCTCTTCAAACTCTTGCATCTAGTTATTCTGATGGCTGACTCCTAGCAACAGTTCATATCTCTGTCCGTCATGTTTAAGTGTTGTTACTGAGTTCACAGAACAGGAATTACAATATGAATTACTTGAAAGCTATCAACAAACAACAACAGTATCCAAAGCAGCTGAGGATCTTTTCTCAAAGCTTATTAGCCCAGGCCAAAGAAATATCACCAACTGCCTCGTCACTCAAATATTGCATTTGATTAAAGAGCACTAAAAGGAATTCTTGAACTCAGGAATCATTTCCAATAAGAATTATCACAACTAACCTCATTTTTTTCTTGTCAAGCTATAAAACTCAAGAGAATGTACTAACAGGCTTATTTCTAGCATGTATGTGAGTAGTGTCTACATTCAGGCTGAATGGCCAAATAGATTGTTTTAACTTTGACTACTATAGTATCTACAGCTGCAGTCCTAAAACAAACAAAACCTTGTTTGAAAGAGTAGGAGAATGTATTCACTAATAGTGTTTTGTGCAAATAAGGGTATTCTGCTTGCAAGAACGCCAAGTGATCACTTCCAGAGCAGACAGAACTGGTAGAGAGAGGAAGGTTATACTCACCCCATCAATTACATTAGATAAAACAAACCAACCAAACAAACAAAAAGCCAGAACATCTGATGACCAGTGACATTAGAGACGTCCGTTCATTGGTGTCTTAGCATTTGTAATGTAATGAGCATCATGACTGTGGTGGTGGTAAGTAACTACAGTTACCATTTACTCAGTTTTTCAAATATGCCAGGGCTTAGTGGATCCAAAGCATAAAAGAGAAGCAAAACCTGCTACTAATGTCAATCTGTAGGGACTAGTGACCAGAGAATAAGGAATGACGAACATTTTATGATCTGGGGGATTCTTGCCAGGGAGAATGGAAGAAAATATGAACTTGGTCAAACAGGCTAGGGTAACAAGAGTTAAAATGCATAAAGGAATTTCATGTGAGGGAACAACCCATTTTCAACATCTGTATTTCTCCCAAAGATCACCAGCTGTCAGGTGCAGAAGCAGCAGCTGTCAGGTGGTATGAAAAGCAAGTATCAGGGAGTGTGTCACAATGGAAGAATCAGACAACTGTTTCAGCTCAGATTCTTAGTGTGAATAACAGTGAAAAGGTCTCAGTAAACAGAAGGGCTGGGTGAATAGATGCTCTTACAGTCTGCTGCTGAGATTAATTTCATCCCATCCCCTCCCACATGAAGATTTACAGCAAAATAAAAGGCTGGAACAAAGGTTTGAATGCCTCTTTTAAAAGGGCAGAAAGATGAAGATAACTTTATCCTTAGAGGAAAATGTCTGTTAAGCTCTACTTTGTTCAGTATGTTATTTACTTCTCAGGCTCACACCCTGGGTCATTATGACCCTCATTTTATAAAAGGTAAAATGTAAAGATTGAGCTCCAAGATAACTAAGGTGGTAAGTTCAGACCCCATGAGGGTCTCCACCTAGAGCTCACCTGCTTTGTTTTAATGTTCAAAACCAGTGTGCAGCATGTGAACTCACTCAACTTCATATCCCTGCTGTTGTACTCAGCCTACACACATAGTAGTAAGGGATATTTACCAAAAAATATTTCCAAATTCTCTCTGCAATAGACTAGCTGAATTCTGGTGGGGGTATTCCACCTTAAACTGCTATTTGGAGTTAAATTAAAATATTGAGACCTGGGGCTAGAGAGAATGGTTCAGTAGAGAAGATGAGCCAAGTTCAATACCCAGCACACATGTCAAGTAGCTCACAACTGCCTATAACCCTAGCTCAATAGAATCTCTCATGGACCCCTGTATTGATGTATGCATACCCATCGTCACACATACACTCACATAAAATAAACAAATATTTAATAATAAATACAAATTAACAACTAAAATCCTCCCATTGCCTTGGACATTGAGAGTGAAAAGTCTTTTATTACTGGACTTGTTTGCTCTTATTTTCAAGTGATAAATAGCTCATTCAAGCTAAGTCTCCACAAAAGATTGCCAGGGTGAAAGGGACTTGGATCTGGCTGTGACTAACAGATGTAGGGACCCAACATTACCCAAATAGTCTCCTTACAAATTTCTTCCCTGCTGTTCTCAGTCCAGCTGAACCTAAGAAAGCACCAAGCTAACTTTTTCTTGCTATTGACGGAAGAGATGAAAGCACAACTCCTTTCTCAAATCTGTAAGACTCCCAGACAAATGTAACCTGGTTTGGACATTTTTACTTCCTTTTAGATATCACTATTGTTTGTCAGTTGGGCTTCAATCTGCTTAGTAATCATAGATATGGGAGATGTTGTTCAAAATTTGGCCTCTTGTAGAAGCCTTCATCTCTCTCACTGTTTTTTGAGAGTAGCAGACAGAAGAAAGGAGCAGCAGGTCACACTGGGATACAGCCTCAGGGACGGAATCCCCAGCCGTTCATGTGTTCCAGGGTCTGTGTTGGCACTAATCCTTGGTAGCATCGAGGGTTGTAACCTTCAGCCTGAGGTCTTAATTCTTTCATCTTGCACATTTGGCAGCTCCCTGGAATTCTTCTGTGATTGAGTGCCTGAAAGCTGTCTGACTCTTTACAGCCAGCTCTCTCAGGCCATCTTCTACAGGTGTCTTCCCTCCCTGAGTGCCCGCAAACTGTTCAAGCTGCTCCTTTAGTGATCACTGACTTGTGCCACCTAAGGATCCATTCATTTCCTGGCCTACATGGAACAGCTGCAGTCACTGAGGCTCAGAACTGCACTCCCAACCAGGTTGGGATCCCAGCCAGCAATCAGTGGTAAGCCATATCACCTGATACCTGGTGGATTTAGGTCTGTGGGCAATGCTACTGTTGCATGGGTCCTGAGTCTCTGCAGGTGGCCCCTTCTTCAGAAAAAAAAAAAATGTTGACTGCAGGTACTTTGCTCTGGGAGCTAGGTGGTGTTGAACCGTACAAGTCACAGACAGGACTTACATGATCTTCAGCTAGCTGCCAAGCGGGGCAAGACTGTGTGAACTACTTTGGGTAGTGGAGGGTTGAGCGGGGGACTAAATCTCACCCACTTACCAGTGTGCCTGCCCAATGCTGACATTTATTCAGCAGTCCAACCTTGTTTGGAGCTATCCTTGGTACTGATACTGCCTATCCTTGGCATTGCTGCCAGCCAGCCTCTTCTACTTCTTTCTTGGTATTACCACCTTGTCGGTATTACTGCAATTTCAGCCTTTTCACAGATCATAGCAATCCCACACCAGAGCAACTCTTTCTATCTGGCTAATGTAGAAGTGGTCACTGAGGCAGGTGATTACAAAAGATCTTATAGAAAGATCTCAAACAGTCCCAGCTGGGGCTCTGCATTCAGGAGCCAGATAATCATCTGCAGCCTTTTGCATATTGTCTCCAGGTATCTAAAGAGTGTTCAAGATGGCTGGTGCTAGATAAAGGTAGTCAGGCCAGCTGATGTAGCAGACAGTCCTATCTTTCAAGGCATCTCAGCAGTAACAGAGAGCATTGGAAAAAGGAGTTACCCAAATAAACTGAACGAACTTATCATTAATACCAGTAGTGATTTTAATAATGATTTTTATACCTCCCCTTTTCCTAAGAAAAGGGGGGTCCCAGTGTCCTGGAAAGAAGGGTTATCTTGCTGACACTAAGAAAAGTATTTTAAAGAGACACTTGTTCCCTTCTTTTTTACTTTAGACTATTGAAACAACACTCTCAAAGGGATTGGAATTTCTCCAGAAATCTCATGTTGAGGAAAGGAAAGGGCTGAAATCTGGTGCTAGCCACTGAGAGATTCTCTAGGGGAAAGACAGAAGCTTGTCTCTGTTTTCACAGACAACTTGAGTACCATGAGAGGATTTGTTCTAGGTGACATAGTCAGGAAGTGGCACAGCCAGGATTCCATCTGATCATCTCTAGTTGCAATACATCTAATGATGATATATATGTATATATAAGAATTAAGATATATAAATATTTTTTATACAGAACTTGGCCTCAAATATAATGCTTTTATGCTTCTGTGCCCCAGATAATAGAAACATTGTTGAATCTTGTATGTTAAGCAATTTCCTCTAGACTGTCTCAGTGCATACTGAGAGTATGAACAGGCAATGTGACAATGCCATTAGACTACATATTTCTCTCACCCTGAGATAATTCCCAGTTCAAGGCAACAGCAAGTTTTCTGGCAACTGTGTCACTAGGGTGCGGTGTAATCAGCAAGGCTTAGATTACTCCTGTCTGCTCCTCACACTTGCACTTCATTCTCCTTGGAATAACCAGAATCTTCAGCTTATCATAATTGCTATCTCAAAATGAGATATGGGAGGCTGAAAAAGTAGCTCAGAAGAGTATTTCTTGCTCTTGCAGAGGACATGGGTTTGATAAGCAGCATCAACATGGCAGCTCATAACCATCCACAACGCCACCTCTAGGGAACTTCGGGACTTTTTCTGACCACTGTGGACACCAGACATGCATGTGGTACACATATATCATATAGGTGAAACATCCATACAGATATACACAAACAGTTAAACAAACACATAAATGCATGTGTACATGCATACATACACACATACACACATACACACATACAACTTTAAAGGATAGAATGCTTACCCAGAGGATATGAACTTTTGCTAATCCTTTCAGAGGACCAGAGTTCAGCTCCCAATTCAGTTCTCAGCACCCATGGCAGATAGCTCACAACCACCTGCAACTCTGGCTCTTCCTCCTCTTTCTGAGGGCACCCACATACGCAGGCATAAATACAAAAAAAATGTTTCTTTTAAAAAACGAGAGCCAGTGAATAGGAACATGCCACTAAATAAAAACTTGCTTTAAATCAAAACTAAATAGAACAAGAGTCAAGTAGCCAAGTCTTGAATGGACAAAATCATCCATTCTACTAGGGAAGAAAAAAAAATGTAGGAACAAGAAAGATCTTAGAGGCCTCTATGATATCCTTGGAATGTACCTTCATATTGTACGTGTCTGTGTTTAGTTCATTACAGTGGAAATGATACATTAAAAAGGACTCAAGAAATCAGAGTCTGAAATATTTGCACAGATAGAGCAAAAGAAATATTTAAAGGCCAAGATGGCTGCAGAGAAAGATCACTAGAGAAAGTGCTAGTCACACAAGCATGAGGGAGTTATGAGACCAAATCTCTGGAATCCACACAGAAGCCAGATATATAGAACAAGCATCTGCAGTCACATCACTAACACTAGAGGATGGACGAGGAGATGGGAAACTCTCTGGAAGCTCGTGGGCCAGGTTAGCTTCCATCATGAGAAAACACAAAGGGGTCCTGCCTCAAAAAGGTGAATGCCAAGGACAGACCAACATGAAGGATGTTCTCAGAACTTCACTTTAGCATGGCATCTGTGCACCTGCATTCACAATCATAGACTGCACACACAGAGACACAGGGGGGGGGGAGGGAGAAGGATGGAGGGAATGGAAAGAGGGAAGAGAGAGGAAAGAATGAAAGAGAGAGAGAGAGAGAGAGAGAGAGAGAGAGAGAGAGAGAACACCAAGGATTGAAATTCAAATCCAGTAAAGATCAGGCATATGCCAATTATAGAAACTTTGTATTTAAATAAAAGATCAAATGTATGTGTTGCCTGGGAAAATGAAAAAAAAAATGTTTCCAAGACACATTACTAGTGAGACCATTATTCCATTACTAAATGAGAATGGAACGAAGAGTGGCAAATGGTGATGACCACTTCTCAAGCAACCCCAGTATACTCAGACTTGCACCACACAAAGGCTCTAGGCAGATCTATCTGTCAGGGCAGAGCACCTTTCTAACAAGTCTTATTTAAGTTGTATTCACAGAGGCTTTAATAGATGGGGGATAGGTTAATATGGGCACATATAAACAGAATTTGCCAGACGTGGTAGTCCCTTCCTGAGTTCCCAGCATTCACAATGGTGCAGCAGAAGAATCACAAAACTCAGACCTGGTTAGGCCACATACCAAGACCCTGTCTCCACAACTCAAGCAAGCAAACAAACTGAAGATGGGATAACTCTGTAATTATTTTCAGAAAGTATGTATGGGTGTTCATTTGTAGGCTTTCACAATACTAAGATATATTTAATATATAAATATAGATATATATTCATATAATTATATAGAAAATTAGTAGGTCCTAGGATCCTAATAGTATGAGGGACAGCAATAAGGAATAGAGTGTAGTAATAAGGGATACCTTGCCTTCAGTCTACCCAGGTTGATTAATAAGCATGCACTAATTTTGAGCACTCCCAATAAAGAACCATAGGAGTTTAAAACACAACAGCTACACCGACGTGTTTTGAAAGAGAAGTGATAAAAATGCAAATCTGAAATTATGGGAAATCAAATCTGTCAGACAAGCTCTACTTTTCAAAAGTATGAGAATCAGAAGGCATTTGAATAAATGTCCTAGAAGCCTGTAACCCTTCAGACACAGCTTACGGCAGGTAGAGGCTTTGGTTTCAGGTGATTGTGAAGAACTGCCAAGCTGTGAAGGGATTTATAAAATGCTGCCATAACTGAAATGAGAAGCCTGTGTGAATTCCAGAGGAAACATACATCTGGACATTAAGTTTCTGCACAATCCCCCCATGATGCATCTATGAGGACTTTGAACTGCATCATGGGTACTACTTGCTGAGATCTTTCAGAATTGAGATCTTTGAAATATGTCTTAAATGTCCCCTAAGCTGAAACCAGAGATGTTTTGAGACTCTTAAATTTTCAGGCCAAAGTGTCAATCTCCTCCAAAATTTGGAAAGAAGTTTTCATTACCATATCACAAAAATATTTCTATTTATCAGTGCTTTGGGGCTACATTGTATTAAACATATAAATGAGCATAATAAAAAATGAACTTATTTACTATTGTTTGGCCAAGAAATTTAGGCTATGTCACTCAAGAATTTAGGAAACTAGGCAGAATAGATGGCTCATGGATAATATCTGCCTTATGAGTTACAAATTATTTTTACTGCTCTTTTCTGTGAGTAACTGACTGTCTGATTTGTTCGGATTTGGGAAGCTGTCACAGTGCTCTGGTTTCATTTTCCCCAACCCACCCTGCAAAAATAGGTCAGAATTTCCAACATTTAAGAGACAAAGGGAGAGAAAGGCATGTTTGAAGCCATACTGAGCTACACAGTAAATTCCAGGCCAGCCTACATTACAGAACAAGACCCTGTCTCAATAACAAAAAAAAAAAGCAGAGGTGGGGTACACTAAGCAGGTTAACAATAATTCTTAATAAAGATAATACTTCTCAAAGGATATTGACACTGGGATAAGATGGGACACTAGACACCTTGCAACCTTCAGAAAAGCTCTATACTCTAAAAAATATTCCAATCTACAACGAGTTATAAATGTCACAACAAATATTCTTACATAGGTGTAAAATATGTCTAACCGTATTTAATGTTCATGGTATATTTATGTTTATCTGAACCTAGAATCTAATTTTGTGTTACTTAATATTAATAGCAATGTATACACAGGTCTATCCCAGTTGTTATAAAAACACTTTTAGGTAATTAATTTGTAAACAATAGATCTTTATTTTCAGCAGCTCTAGAGACTGTGACTTCCAAGATCAACATGCATGTGAATATGGTGTCTTGGGGTGATCTGTTTCTCATGAATGGTGGACTCTATTTATGTTCTCACAGGGAACAATGCCTCAGGTTTCCATTAACAAGGCTCTACTTCTAACTGTGGAGGATGTGTCTCTTGTGGCATAATTACCTTCCAAAAGCCCCATATCTTAGTACTACTATGTTGATGGTTAAGTTTTAAAGTATGAATGGGGAGTCACAAATATTAGGATCCTAGGAACCTATATGACTGTAGGGCTCATAGGAACCTATATGACTGTAGGGCTCGGATGTTGGTTTTGGTTTCCATGGTTACATTGCATCATGTAGTCCTTGTCTACTTTGCTATGACTGTGAATCTGTTTTCTTCATCCCTCGTTTTTTCCTCAGTTTCATTTGTCATTCAGTCTGATGATTGTTTATTGAATGAAAACACTAGGTATAAACACTTGTATGGACTCTACATGCTGTTATTTGTCTCCAGAGGGGATTTATTTTAGTGTTTGTCTAGGATTTAAATTAAATACAGAGTTAATTCAAAATTGGACTTCAATCTTTCTAAGAGTTTGTCTACCTAGGGCACTTCAATACAAATAAATCTTTCTGGTTCCAACTGAGAACGTGGGCCCTCCTTTGTGGATAACACCAACCTCCAGATTCTATACTTCAAGCCACATGAAGCTTCCAAAAATTCAGCTTAGCTTCTTCCCATGTTTTCCAACAGTTTTTGCTCATCTTTTGACCTGCTCGCTATCTACTTCTTATGAATTAGCTAGTGTCTCAAGAAAGAAGGAAAAACAATGTGTGTTCCCTTCTCTACAATGTCCTTCTCTGCAGCTCCCCTTCCTCGAGGACTCGGAGATATCTCAGACATCCCCTTCCTTCCAGATATATACCTGTCTGAAGAAAGAAGGTTCCAACTGATGTAGTCTATTCATTCATGGCTGCATCTGAAAGTCTGATATAACTTAAAAACACATTTCATAAAAATTCAACTAAGAAAATTAGGATTCATGTAAGTTGAAGGTTTTTATAATCTCTTTTCTTCAGAAGCTTACAAAAATGCCAAGAAATCACATAACCAATGACTACAGTAGTCCTTGGGTCCCAATGACACGCATTTACAGTAGAATTTGCTACCATTGCATTCACAATACTGCTGTATGTGTGCATACATTTATTTAGTGCCCATCTCAAAACACTAACTAGAACATCTTCCTTACCATAAATCTAAAGTCACTAGTAAAAATTGTTCAAACAGCTAAATGAAGTTTTCTACTTTGTCTTGTTGCTGTGTCTGGACAACTACATGTTGAAAAGTAATAAAGTCAGGAACTTATGTCCCCTTCTTCACCACCAGCCCCAAGTAAGAGGCATACTCACTCATAAAAACCAACAGGTAATCTTGCGGTGTTAAGACCAGTTAAACACCCCCAGTCCAAAAGCATATTCTGAAATATTCTAAAATCTAGCATTTCTTTTTCAGGAATAACTGATTTCCCAAGTGGAAAATTTAGCATCTGACAGTATATGACATTAAATACAATGCATTAAAATGTGTAAAACCACCTTTCAGGTGAAGAAAAGATATGTATGAAACCAAGTGAAACATGGTAAGATTTGGATTTTCTCCTCAATAAATTTCTCTATGTGTAAAATCTCAAATTCAAAACATTATGGTTAGGAGCATTTCAGATAAGGGATTTTCAGCACATACTGAGCCTGGATATGGAAGACATACAATGAAATTAGTTAGAGTCAAGACTCTCACCTGGAGGTTTATGATCTCAAATATTAGAGAAGGAGCTGAAGTGATATAGGCTACAGTTTTAAGTTTCTGATACAAGGACTCAAATTCTGAACTTTCTTCTGGAGTAGATAATTTCAAGACTTGAAATATCTGAAAAGTTCCCAGCTCAGGAAATTCACCTTCTGATATGTTCATAGAAGCAAGACCTGAAGGGATGGATGTCCATTTCGCTGACAGGAGAATGTGACATCCACCTCACAGAGAGTAATGGGGACATCAGTTTCTGATCCACAAAGGAGCATGCAGTATGGAAGGTTCTATAGATTCTAAACCACATCTTCTGAGAGGAAGGACCAGTGTTTGAACATCTACCAATGCCATGTCCTTGATGTTTCTAACATTAGCAACAAACAACAAGACCTTGCTAACTAGAACATCTTCCCTACTGTAAATCTATAGTCACTGGAAAAATTTGTTCATAGCTAAATGAAGTCTTCTACTTTGAAGTGCTGCTGTTCTTCCCCCTTGTCAAAGCCTGATAGAGCCAGAAGAAACAACCAGTGGTAGAAGCCTCAGGAAAATCCAGTTAAGAAAACAGCCATGCAATCCTCAGCCTTCCAGTCCTGTGCTCTGCCAGGGTGAACAGAAGAGAGGCTTCAAGCCAGATGTTTTTATCTACATTACATGGGCCTTCTTGATACCTAAAAATATGAGGACTCTATATTTCAAAGTGACTTCAAAAGCCAGGAAGTTTGCCAGAGATCTCATTTATGGTCCCTCAAAAGGAACACAACATCTAAAAAATAATGTGTTGCAGGGTGGCATTTTCCAGACGTATGCCACTAAGTATATCTCCTTTTATACCAGGTAGGAGGACTCGCCAGACTATTTTAAAAATTGTCATATTTTATCTGGATCATTGTTCCTCTTGATATTGAATATAAAGGTAGTACCAATGAGCTTGGGAGTTGAAAGACTCATGATTATGTACAATTTTAAAAATAACCAACACAGGATAAACATAATGCTCTCAGAAATAAAGATTAGGCAATTGGTTAAATGCTTATTCTATCTCCTGTACACTAAAATATATCCCATGCATACATGTTAACAAATGCAAAATGTAAAAATAGCATTAAACTCTAAATAGAGATAAATCATCTTTGCAATTCAAAGCAAAGAAGCAATTATTAGTTGATGGTAGAATTTTCCAACCTCCAGAGGAATCAGAATTATTAATGACAACCTTTTTATGATGAGACACAGAAACTTCCTAAAGAATGTCCCCAGAGATATATAAAAATCAAGTTGTATAATAAAATAGCTTTCAAAATACCAACCTTACCACAAATATGTTACAAAAATTCTTATTGTCTTTTTGGGATGATTAATCATCAACTTGACAAAATCTATGTTCACTTAGAAAGGGAGACACAATGAAGAGTTTTCTAGAACAATTTAGCCTATGACTATTTGTTTTGATTGGGTGGAAAACCCATCCAATTGTGGATCAAACCATTTCCTAGGCAAAGGATCTTAAAATGTGTACAAGTAGAGAAACTGATCTGAGTGCAAATGTATATGCATTTCATTGCTCTCTCTCTCTCTTTCTCTCTCTCTCTCTCTCTCTCTCTCTCTCTCTCTCTCTCTCTCTCTCATGATTATGGGTATGATAGGACCAAATCCCTCAAGCTCCTGATGTTTTGACTTCCCTGCTGTGATAGACTTAAACCTGTAGCTGTGAGTTAAAATAAAACTTTCTCTTCTAAGGTGTTTTTGTCAGAATATTTTATCAGAGCAACAGGAAATAAAACTAAGCCCATCATTCTCATTGGAGTTACTTTACTGGTGTATTTGTTAATAAAATATATACATTAAAACATTCAATGAGGCTGGAGAGATGGCTCAGCAGTTAAGAGCACTGACTGTTCTTCCAGAGGTCCTGAGTTCAATTCCCAGCAACCACATGGTGGCTCACAACCATCTGTAATGGGATCGGATGTCCTCTTCTGGTGTGTCTGAAGACAGCTACAGTGTACTCATATATATATAATAAATAAATAACTCTTTAAAAAACTTTCAATGAAATAAAAAGTGAAATAAAACATTTATGCTGCCACCCATTCCAGCACATGCCTTTATTATTTAATTGAAGGATGACTCAAAACAGCATTTGCGTCAGAATATTCATTGGCAACATATCAGAATGCCGTTAGAAGTTTTTTGCCATCTGTCTCAGTTAGGGATTTCATTGCTATGAAGAAACATCCTAACCACAGCACTCTTACAAAAGAAAGCATTTAACTAGGCCTGGCTTATATTTCAGAGGTTCCATCCATTATTGTCATGGCTTAATGCATGGTGTCATGCAGGCAGACATGGTACTGGAGAAGGAACTGGGAGTTCTACATCTGGATTGGCAGGAAGCAAAAAGAGAAGGAGAGGATGGTCCTGGCTTGAACATCTGAAACCTCAAAACTCACCCTGAATGACACACCTCTTCTAACAAGGTCACACCTACTCCAGCAAAGCCACACCTTGTAATAGTGCCACTCCCTGGCAAACAAGCATCCAAATGCATGAATCCATGGGGGCCATTCTTATTCAAACCACCACATCATCTCGCAGGTTCCTCTATGTGTTGGCGCACACTCTCCATAGCTTAAGGATAACAAGAACATCACACAGACATGCAAAGCTCTATGGAGAGCATCCTTAGTCCTGGGCATCTCCACAGGAGCGGAGCTCTAACGAAGTAGCTACAGCATATATTTAGAAAGGTAAAGATGCAAAAAAAGGAGAGCACTAGAATTAAGAAGCTTACTTAATTTTCAAGTAACAGCAAATATATAGGTCCCACACTTCTTGACAAATGGTAATCTTAAATTTTTTCAAAATCTGTCAGACCATGAAAACCTTGGTTTAAAACTCTATTAGCCTTTACACACTGAAAATTTCATTATATTTCTCTATTTGAGAGAATGGTTTAATTAATACTTTAAAATAATAATGTCATTTGTACTTAATATGCTAATAGCAGTAGGGGGTTAAAAATAATAAGGCTGTGGAATTGAAGGAACCAAATTGGTAATTATAATAAGAGACTCACAGTGTTAAAGGCACTGCTTTTCATATTCATCTGAAATATGCATACGATAGCATGGTTTAGAATCAGAGTCTTTATAAGCCAGAAAGAAACAAAACCAGGACTTTATAAATAAGAACATTTAAAGTCAACGCGAGTTTTTTTCTGGCTTATACAATTAATTGATGGCATTTGTTCATTAACTTAACTTATTTAATGATCACGTATTTTGAAGAACTATCTTAGATGGTGGAGAATCTCCAGACAACAAAGACACAGTCCAGCCTTACATGTACTTAAGTACAAGGAGCAGAGATGTCTTCTGATGCTATTGCAGCATCTGTCCTCATATATTACCATGCATGAATATGCAGAATCCTGAAGACAATTAGAACTATGGAAAGGCAAAAGTCATAGGGAACAATATAGAGAAGACCTAGTTGGAATTGGGCGGTATCCACTGGAGAAGTTAAGAGCATGAGCAGTGGGTAGAGAAAGAGGTTAATTTGGCTAGGTTTGTAGGATTATCAAGATACATACTGAACATGATATTAGACTGAGCTCATAATGTGAAGTCTGTAGTTCCATGCAAAGAATGTATGAAAAACTATGAATGTTTGCCAGTTAGAAAAAAATATAGTCATAGGGAATATTGCTAAGAAGTCCAAATGTAGAATGGTAGTAACTGCAAAATGCCAAGTTAAGAAGGAGCACACAAAGACAATGGTGATGTTCAGCATCTCCAGTGTACTCTTCTATCAACCCTACAGGGAATGAATTCAGGGAAAGTGAGGGAAAGATCAAGCTGATTCCAGCTCTTTGGTGTGGTTGGTTGAAAAGCTTATGGGGGAGTGGAACCAGAGAGAAGAAGTTTAACCTTGAATAAACCAACAGTAGAGTCCAAAGTTTACCTTTCCCAAAAGTTATTTAACTAACTACCTAAAAGTTAGTTAATGAGTAATTTGTTAACAGTTAGCAATTAGAGGTGAGATAGCATATCCTTCATATTTTAAACCTATTTTTATATTTTAAAGATTATTATGCAATTACATCGTTTCTCCTTTTCTTATTCCCTCCAAACCCTTCAATCTAGTCCTTTCTCTCTCTATTAGGATGTGCCTCTCAGTCCACCATATCCCCACCCCCATGCTTCTATAGGAAGGCAACTAACTATTCAGACGCTACACTTAGAGGTTTGTTCCTCCAGGGGTTCCTTCTGCTTTGACACAGACTTTCCCCAGTGTCTCATTGTTACTAGCTTATATATTTTTGGACCATATGTATGCAAGAGGTAGAATAATGAAGGACTGGGGGTGTAAGGAAAGATTGTCTTCAGAAAATCTTTTCTCTGAGTATGATTAGTTGTTACTTAAAAAGAGAACTGGATGTAAATATCTTGGTTGTAGCCTTTGATTTTTTGCACGTTTATTTCTTTTCACCTCTGTATGCATGTGTCAACAACAGTATCTGATTTTACCATAGCAAGCACCATATTGTCTACTTTCACATTCCTTTCTCCTACCAACATTCCAAAAGCAGTTTCCTTAAAGGTGGTGGTATTCAGAGTACTTAGCTGATTTCATACCAACATTAGACCAAGAACTGTATATTTGACTTTTGTTAGGTTCTGTCATGGCTTACAGAGGAAAGGTGTGGCTACCAAACACAGAAAATTCATTAATAAAGATACATTTTTTAACACCTATTATAAACCATCCTGACATGATGACTCTGGGTTATTCAATTTTGCATACTGTATGTGTCAAGTAGCTCCTTAAATCATCTCTAGAGCTGACTGTAGTTCCTTAATACACAAGAGCCTGACAGTCCAGGGACAGGATTAATTGCTTCTGTATCTCTCAGATCTTTATGTTATCACAGAAGATTAAATAGCACATTTGAAGCAAGCACTCCACAGCAGACACAACATTAGTAGCTGTGCTTTGCCTCTGGGTTATTGTTGTTTCTTCTGCACAGCATAAGGTCCCAGTCCTTTGTTAGCTAGTGGTGCATGATTAATGGTGTGAACTGCTTGCTAATCTCATGCTTCTAATCTTCTTGGTCTCCTAGAAAAACTTCCTAGATATCTTGTTCTGTTTTCCTTCTGAGAAAGTTGTGAGAAATCATAATGGTAGATTGCATCTGTAAATATTGTTAGGTACTGAACTGCACCTGAGATAGAAGTGTAGGCACTCATACGGAGTAGAGATAAGTGGGATACAACATTGTTCTGCTCCTCATGTTTCACAGCACATTCACCAAGCGCTTATCATCTCCAAAGTAGACCTACAAAGCATCATCATTAACAGTCTAAAGCATTTTATATCCATCCAATCACATAATTATTTCATCCAATCACCTCCCTCTGGGAAGTAGTTAACAATGGATGTGGCTTTAGGATGGTTCTGCTGAGCTGCACTCCTTCCCATGATACAAGCCAGGAGTTGTGTTGCTTGGAGCAAGAAAGAAAGTGATCCTCTTTCACATCCAAGCTTCATGCCACCAACAATAAACATCATTGGTCAGGCAAAGTAGAGACACAGATGCAGGCCTTGGCTAGAGATAAAGCTAGGAAAATGGGCTGCCTGGGGAAGAGAGACTATGCTTTCAGCTTGTTAGCTCCAAGCATTCATCAGCTTAGCTTCAGTCACAGAGGCAGAAGGTAAGTGTGGATGATTCTCAGAATCTGTATCACACTTGTAAAAATCATGTTGAGTCCCCTGCCTTCTATTCTTATTTTCTTTAACTTAGAGCAATGACTGAGTATGAGAAATTATAGCTGGCAGCAATGGGTATGAAAAGAACCAATCCCTTGGTATCAGCCTTCATAAAGACTGACTGGGTAGGTAGGCACATTCAAGACAAGAAAGAAAAATGAACATAGAGTTACAAATACAAAAAGAAGAGACAGCAGGATCAGCAAACTCGAAGAGAGAGAGAAAGAAATGAGAGATGTGGTAATCGTGTGTTTTAATTACCAACATAAGGGTTGACAAATACCCGACACTTCCCACAGCCTGTCAGCCTTCTCCTCTAGCCCATGTCCATTGCTTTGTGATAGACTTTGAACCTAACAGACTCTGCCATAGACCCCCAGTGGACACACTGGGCTGGGACTCAGGTAAACAATTTTCACTATCTTTCCTGCCCTCCATTACAATCTCTTTTGACTTACTTCAAGTTCTGTAGCAGCCTGCTTAGAGAAGACCCTCCACTCATCCCATCTCCATTGCTTAGGACTCCATCTCTAGTTGTAGAACCCGGAGTCAGCCTAGTTCTCTCATCCCTGACACTCCAGACTTATTCTCTCTCCTTCTGCTACCCATCTGCAGGAGACCCTCTTTCCACTCTACTTCCATTCCCTAGGAACTCTGCATCCTGGAGCAGACTGCATCCCACTGTATCTTTACTGCAGCATGCTCCATCTTTCATCCTTGCCCACATATACCCCTCTTATTATCCACCTATTTACAGAATCACTCTCTACAAGAAATCCCACAGCCATCAGACTTCTTAGGGTCTAAAGAAGGCAACAGAAAGTAAGGAATGCCCACAGAGACAAGACCAGACTGTAGCGGAATTGTAATCCAGCAACATGGCCGTTATGGCAAGGGAATCATGTCCAAAGGCCTTCTAGTTCTGTGTGATATGGCTGGAATACAGACACTCCTTTAATTCCAAGAGACAGAGGCAAGCTGATCTCTCAGTTCAAGGCAAGCCTGGAATAGAGCATACTGTAGGTAAAGAAAAGCTTAGTTAGAGGCAGGCCTGGTAGTACATGTCTTTGATCCCAGCACTCAGGAGAAAGAGGCATGCAGATCTCTGAATTCTCTGAAAAGAATTCTGTTCTCAGAGGCAGTTTTTACCAGGACAGTTTTATAGAGACAGGTTGCAGAGAGAACAAGCTAGGCACAGGTGAAGACAGAACAAACTGAAGAATGAGAAGGAGCCAGAAGATTAGAACAGATAGCTAGAGTCAGTTAAGGCTAAGCTGAGCAATTCAGTCAGAAGCTGAGAGAAGCCAGTTTGAATCAGTTAGCTTAGAGAATTTTAGTCAGAACAGCCAAGTTGAACCAGCCAGTTAGAGATTAGAAAGAACTAAAAAGGGTGAGCTAATTCAGCAGTAAGCCTCTGAGATAATTACACCAGGCAAAATAATAATAATAATAATAATAATAATAATAATAATAATAATAATAA
>JADRCH010000031.1:9948559-9988769 GCA_019843965.1 Rhynchomys soricoides
AATAATAATAATAATAATAATAATAATAATAATAATAATAATAATAATAAATAATAATAATAGCTATTTTTATACCAGACAGATATTAACACCAAGAAACACCTCAAACATCATAATTCCAAATAACTAGACCCCAGCACAAGAATACAAATGTGAACAGCTAAGAAATATAGCTCTTCTAAAAGTCAAACATTGTTGCAGTAGACTCTGAAAAGTACAATGTAGCTGAAGCACAAGCACAGACTTCAAAACAACAATTGTGTATATGTTCAAGGACCTTAAAGAAGGTATGTATGAATAAATCCCTTAATGAAGTCCATGAAAACACAACTGAACAGCTGAATAAGACAATGAAATTTAGGAAGTCAACCAAGAACTTCAGACATCAGTCTCGCCAACAGATTACATGGCATGGAAGAGAGAAGCTCGGGTGTTGAAAATATGGTCGAATAAATGGATATAACACAAAGAAAATGTTAGATCTCAAAATATCTAGGCACAAAACAGTCAGGAAGTCCAGGACAATAGAAAAAGATCAACTCTACAAATAATATGGAAGGTAAAGAAAGCCAAATCAAAGACACAGAAAATACTGATGTGTGTCCATTTTCACTTTTGGTACTAGAATAATACCAGCTTCATAGAAGGACTTAGGGGTGCCCCCTCTTTCTCCCCCCTTTCTCTCTTTCTTTCTTCCTTTCTTTCTTTCTTTCTTTGTTTCTTTCTTTCTTTCTTTCTTAAAAAAGTCATTTATAAAGAACTGTCTGTATATATTCTTTGAAAGTCTAATAGAATTCTGCTGTGTATCTATCTGGGCCTAACCAACTTTTAGCTGGAAGGCTTTTTATTACTGTCTCAGTCTCCCCCTTTGTTATGGACCTGTTTAAGTTGCTGACTTCTTTGCTCAATTTTAGTAGTCTGACTGAATTGAGAAATTCATCCATTTCTTTTAGATTTTCCAGCTTAATAGATTACAGGTTTCTAAAGTATTCCCGTTTAATAGTATGCCTTTTCTTTTTGGTGATTGGTATAATGTTATCCTGTTCATTTCTGGTTCTGTTCATTTTGGTTTTTCCTTCCTTTCTTTTAGTTAGTTGGGTTAAGGGTCTATCAATATAATTTATCTTCTCAATGAACTAGCTCTTACATTCACAGATTATTTGCACTGTTTTCCCGGTTTCTATTTTATTGATTTCTGTTCTGATTTCTATTATTTCTTCCTGTTGTCTGTGTTTGGATTTGGTTTGCTGAGTTTCTGAGTTGCATCCTTAAGTCATTTAATTGGGTTCTTTTTTTCATTTTTAATGGCACTTAGAACTATCAATTTTCTTCATAGTATTTCTTTCAATTCCATAAATTTTTTGATGAAGATTTTATGCATTCATTTAAACTTGAAATTTAGAGACAGAATGAGACAATCAGTTGTGATCAGCATTGAAAAATGTTACAATCGAATGCCCTTGCTGTGCTATAGAAATAAAATGGCCAGTGGGGGGGACTTTAATAAATTATCTTTCAAACATTGCTGCTGTGAATATTTTTAATTACAAAACTCTATTCTTATTTAGCCTACATTCCCTTCAATTCAGCTAGATATTATGTAATTCTGTTAATGTTTTGATAATACAACATGCAAAAATCCATACATGTGTGTGTTCCCTAAACATAAAGATTTCATATATGTACATATACATATATACATACATATATATGCATACTCCTCTTTTCCAGGTGCTGGGTTGTTGTTGTTTTTTTTTTTTTTTTAAGAAATGCAAGAAATCATGTTTTCCCCTCAAAAACAGACAATAATAAAAAAAATTGCACATCCAAATTATTAAAAAGGCATAAATAAAAACTATCATAAATAATTCTACCTTTAGATCATTCTAACAAACACTATTGCTTAGAGACAGCTCTACTTGTGGATATATTCTGCATGCAACATTGACTCATATCGAGTGTGATAAATCTCTCTGTAAACTGGGTCAGGTGGACTAAAGGGCAGTGTTTCTAAGAAAGGCAAAGATAACCCTAATAGTAAATTTTTGTGCTTTGTCCTTTGTGTTCAGCTTATATTTTCAGTCACCTACTGAGATAAGCCATTCATTTGAGACACTCAGCAATCCTACCAATGACATTGAGCCATATAAGACTGAAATTATGTATTACTTCAGGATAACTTCCTTCCCAGGGAACATTTTAATATTGATTATTGTTATTCTATTTTATCATGTGCCAGCTAAGATGACAACTTTTAAGATCAATTTGCTCTCTGTAGTTCTCAGTAATGATTTTTACTTACAGTAATACCCTTCAGATTTCTGGCATGCTCATCCCTTTATTGAAAGGCCAATCTAAATCTATTATTTTATGACCATAAGTGGTTTCAGTTCTCTGAAGTAGAGTGTCACTTGCTTTAAATGTAGAGCTGAACATGCAAGATACTTAGAAAATTTAATTTAAAAGCCTTAGGTAAGTGGCCTCTAGAATGAGGTATTTGTATTGCAAGCTGTCATTAAAGACAACTCGTCATAAGTTCATCTAATATTTCATTTCATATCACAAATTTCATTAAATTTTCATAAGCAACTGATAAGCCCAGCGAATACCATCTCCCTTTCAACAATAAACCATTCAGGAGCCAAGCTATACTCTTAAATGGTCTTACTCTAAAGTAGGTTTTCTCCCAGTGTCCATGATGGAAATGAGACTATTTATGAACTAAAATACAAAATTAACTTAAAAACGTGATGATTCTTGGACAGTACTATTTATTGTTCAGTTAGTGATGGTCTACTAGGAAGAACTAATATAATGGAATGACAATACACATAATTCATACTTGAATGTATGTTTTTAACAGAGAAGCTCCACGGTTATGTTAAATGAGAAACAGAATATACAGAGAATATAGTCAATATAATTTATGTTGACTATTAAAAAATTCAAAAAATTTTAAATAGTTCTTAAGTATTTGAAAGAAATTGGCAAATTTAAATGATTAGGAAGGACATTCCCTCAATAGGTAAAATAAATTTTAATTTTATTTTCTTTGAATAAAGGATGGGATTTTAAATATTTCACAAATAACTCCATGTCATTTATTCCTTTTAAGTTTAAGCAGCATGGTAGCTGTGATGTTTAGTGTTGAGTACCAACTGGACAAGAATCTAGACTCTCATGGGAAATGGTCCTCTGCTTACGGGGCTATCTTGATCAGGCTATCTGATGTTGGAAGAACTCATCTGTGGGTGAGACTATTCCCTAGTAGGGATCCTGGACTGTATAAACGGAGACAAGGAACTAAGCGGCAGTGTGTATTTATCATTCTCACTTTCTAACAGTGGATACACATGTGACAATCTCCTCCAAGTTCCTGCTTCCATTCACAGACTATACCTTGGAAATACAAGCCAGAATAAATAGTCTGCTTTAAAATTGCTTGTTTTAAGAGTATTCCATCACAGATACAGGAACAGAAGCCATTCTTGCTGTTTATTGCTTCAGTGTTTCAATAAGAGGATATTCCTGATACCAGCAGAGCAAAACTTAAGCAAATAAGATATTTAAGTCTTACCAAAATGATTTTTCTAAAGTTTCCAAACATTTCTAAGTCTTGGTCAAATGGTGTGTGTGTGTGTGAGGGTGTGTGTGTGTGTGTGAGTGTGTGTGTGTGTGTCTGTGTATCTCTGTATATGTCTCTGTGTGTGTTACTTCTTACAGCACATATATGTATGAAATGTTTCTTGAATGGTTTTAAATTAAGATATTTTCAAGGTCATCCATACCTTTACACATATTTAATGTACATATTTTAGTTTAAAAGATAATTTATGTGATTTAGTAGCTTCTTAAAGATTAAAATATGAATTAAGATATTAAATGAGAAGGAGACATCCTGATACAGTAACTATTAACAATGGAGTACTAGCTTGCGAGTATAAAAGGATGAACAAAGAGAATCCTGGAAACAAAATTGCCAAAAGAAATTATCCCACATAAAATTTTAGAAATCTTTGTTTCTACATGTTTTCAAAGATGATAGATAGATAGATAGATAGATTGATAGATAGATAGATAGATAGATAGATAGATAGATAGATAGATAGATAGATGCTAGGTATACAATGTTGTATAGCAGGTCTTCTGACATCAAAACCATCCATCTTGGAAGGAGAGTAAATTACAACATACTATATTTAAGGGGAGATAAAATGGCAGAATATTTTAAGATGGGATATTAAAAGAGTGATTTTTAAAAAGCATGATTTTTTATGGGGCAGTTCATTGAAACTTTGTTTATAGTGATGATACAAGCAGGTATTCTAAGAGGATGTGAAACATTCCATCCTGTAGAAAGTGAACAACTCAATAGGTTTACAATGTCTCTAAAACCCCCTTCCTCCCCAGACACACATAAACAGTAAGGACTGCTGGGACTTTCAGTCAAGTTTAGTTGCCTGGAAAGGGCTCAGAATTAGTACTGGCCAAGCTGTCTGAAAGAAGTATGGATCAGCTGACCTACTGGAGAAGGCAGAGACCAGTTAAGCCATGTGAAGGAAGCAGAGACCAGCTGATCCATATGGAGGAAGAGATGTTCTGGGCTAACTGGAAGACCAAACCAGCTGAGCCACCTGGAAAGAACACCCTTCAACCTCCTTTGGACTTTGGTGGTATTTACTTTGGGCTGTTGTTTGAGTGAGTGGACGTTTGTTCAAGTTTCCCCAGGAATAGTATCACACAACAGATACATACATACATGCAAACATACATAAGATGAATTCCAAAAGTGGGTATTGTTGTGAAAGAGTGAAAATTATTCACAGTGCTGTTTTTTCCTATGTAGGGATGCAATTTATATTTTCTACTTTTGCCTCCTGAATCTGACAGGAATCTTGTGATTCCTTTGATCAATGGATCTTAACACATAAAAAACAGGGAGCACATAGAAAGAAACTAGTATCACCAATGTGTCCATAGCAAGAAAAGCAGAGAGGCTAGCATTGCATCCAAGTTAAGAGTAGCACCTAAAAATTTTGAAGACATATTTGAATCTCTCCCCCCTCTCTTGAGAAAAAAAAAGGTATAGAAAATCATTAAAATTCTGTGCTGAGTATATTCCCTATCACAGGAAAACAAGCAAAGGTTGTTAATCCCAGAGAAGGCCTATGGGAAGTCCTCTGGCCTTGTTATTCTTAACCTGACTGCTCCTTTGTTCTCTCCACAGCAGTTTAATTTTTCAATTTGAGGCACCATTGCTATAAAGCATGCCTCATTACCTTGTGGGAGGTATCCAGTATCCATTAATTCAGTTCTTACTTCATTTGCTTTGCACACAGTCATAATTAGCTTCCAAATAACATAGGTACCTTCAATAGATTTATGACTACAATTTTGCTCTATATTTTCTTTTTTACCCTCTTTTCCATTTTCTGATATTCTATAGAAGTTAAAAATTAAAAGGGCACAGGTGCTTTGGGGAGTAATTTCAAATTGAAACTTCCAGCATTCAGTTGTGGGATTCGGGCATTACAATCATTCTCTTACCTTAGAAACTTTGTTTAAAAGGCAAACTACTAAATTTTTAATCCTGCTGAAAATATTTTAGACTTTATGCCATAAACCCAAAGAGGAGCTTGTAAACCTCATAGTACGTTCCACATCCTGTACTTATTAATTCAATCTGCACATAAGGTATAAACACCATCCTTGAAATGCTGTTTTCATATGAAATTTATACTCCATCTACAAACACCAAGTCTGTGAATAGATATAGATACTGTGGTGAATTTAAAACAAAATAATTGGTTTCACTTTGTAGTTCTCACATGTAGAAATAGTACCTATTTCTTTTTCCCTTCAGTTGGGCCATAGCCATGAAATTCCTTTGGTCAAGGAATTTTAGTATGACTTTGTCTTCACTGGTTACTTTTGGAACTCTGTAGGAAGCAGACTAGCTTGATAAAGGTGGAGATATGTGATATGACCCCCTCACTCCATGGGGCCAACTCCTGCCCATGTGAATAGAGATTCCAACAAATCTCCCAGCTGACTAAAACCCCTGGAGAGAGCCAAGTGCAAGCATCAGGATGGCCAGAGAAAGGTTAGCATAAACTGTTGAACCACAGAATTACAGGAAAAGAGAAAGTGCTCTTTGTTTGAAAACACAGAAGTCCCATGCTTAATAATGGCCATAATTTTAAAGTTAACAATTGAAAGAACTAAAATGGTCATTGTTAGATCATAGGTTAACCACTTTAAGATGCTGGTCATTCTAAGACATCAGAGAAGCAGCCTGAACAAATCAGGCCATGACCCATGCAATTTGTCCCCTGAGACTGAAAGGTCCTGCAGTTAACACACAGTCTCTGAGAATGGGAAGAAACAAGCCTAGCCTTCAAATTGTAAAGATCTTCACTTTGAGCTACCTTTCCTAATAAAGTTAATTATGAAGGGTAATTGGTTTTAGCTTCCTTCCATAAACTTGCAGCTCTGACTGCTAACAGCTATGGCAGAATATAAAATCAATTCTATGATATAGCTTGAAAAGACCTACACAAAAGGCACTTAACCTATTAAATATCCAACACACTGCACACAGGGGAAGTGTGGTAGCTGATGTCAATTGTTCATGCATTGAAAGCACAACTCTGGACAGCTGTGGAGGCTTTTCCAGAGGCTGTTTGATTGTGGGAGCTCAAGTATAACCAATGATTTAATCCAAGGATGGTTCAAAACTGTGAAGAGAATATTGAGAATGGTAGATGAGTGGCAGGCCTATCTGAAGGAAGTATGTTATGGGGCATACCTCTGAGTAGAGTATCTTGGTCCTGGCCCTTCCTGATATTCTGTTCTCTGCCCCAGCCACCATTGGATAAGAAGCTTTTTGTTTTCTCACACCCATAATGATACTCTCTGTCCTTTGGAATGAAGATACAAGTCTTTCTTTTCTTTGGTTAGCACAGAGGTGCGAAGTCTGACTGACTCAGAAGGTCACATGGCAAACTCTCACTTGTCTTCAGTCTTTCTTAACTTTACCCATAGACGAATTAAGCAGTCTCTTTATATTACAATTTATATTACAAACCCAACACAATGAACAATTTACTCTGTTTGGCAGCAGAATCACTTGAACACTCATTTTATGTTTAATTCTAAGAGACTGTGTGATCTAGCTTACAAGAACAGGGACTTTGATACTAAATGAAAACAAACAACAACAACGACGAAAACAAAATCAAAAACAACAAACAGTTTCTGCAAGCAAAATCATCGATACAAATCACACAATCTGCACAGACAATAACTCAAAAAGCTAAGGCATGTGCTACCTCTAAAGGTTCACAGTGCATCACAATTTATACAGTGTATGACCCCACCCCCTTTAATTATTCAGCTTTCCACATGTCTTTTGAACCAGGCATGGACATAAACTACTTCAAAGTTCAGAGGTCATTCAAAATAAACAAATTTTAAAACAACATAATTGGCTATTATGATCTTCAACAATACCTAGAATGACTGAGAGATCTGGGCATGCCTGTGAAGAATTTTATGTTACGTATATTTTTAGCTCATCAAAAAGTGTCAGAATTCATGAATTGTTGTCTGTATATGTTTGGGAAAGCTTCAATTGACATGATTACTTTGTGAGTCTTCACAAAATACTGTTGAAAAATTTTAGCAGAATGCTCCCTTGCTACATAGGATGGAAGGGTAAGCTACCAGGTGAGAAGAATAGTGTACACAAGACATGGAAGCTGGAGAAAAGAACCACAGCGGACATACTCCCCCTGGAACATGGGCTCTAAAGGGAGGAAGAAATGGGTGAGAGATTAAAATGTGCTTGTTATAAATAACCATCAAAGCTCAGAGGGACTTGAGGATGTGATACAAATCTATCGTTTCCCCATCCCACCGTGACTAGGGGAGAGATGATTTTCACAGAAAGTAATCTTAGCAATATGCAAATTCGAAAAAAGGAGAGAAATCTGCTCTGATGCCTCCTGGTATTGCTCAGTGACCCTGGCAATGAAACGATAAGGACCCCAATTACAATCATGGTGTTAAGAAAGGAGATAGAGAGAATGCACAAAAGACACTCCACGTGAAAATTATGGTGCCAAAGATTTATTGGAATTAGAAATAAATATATTCCTCTTCTGTCTTTGACAGGCCGTCTAAGTCTAGAGTTAAGACATGGCAACAATCTAATTATAAGCCTCAGATATTTGGTGGGAAAAGACCACACACTCAAATCAAAGCAAAGTCTTTGCTCGCTCGAGGGCTGCATTCCAGAAGGAAGTTAGTGTGCTCAGACACACCATTCGTGGGAACACATGCTGTAGTCCTTGCTCAGCATCAGGGCTTCTGTTATTCCCACTTTAAAGATGACTGCAACTATAAAGAACATGAGTATCTGCTTCAGTATATCTTAGCAAGTGGGGAAGCATATTGCTACTTTAGTAATAAGACTGTACATGTGTACACATATACCCCACACATGTTTGTGCCCGAATGAAAATTTTTCTCAGCTTATCCCATCCCAAATCCCAAATAACTGCAAAATAGAACAGAAGCATGAACTTCAAACAAGTTACATGCATGATGGTGACATCCCTCAGAGCCCCTTACAGGGGTTCTCTGTCCTCAAATATCATTCAAGTTTTAACGCAGAATAACAAAGTATATGCTATAATAAAAACTGGTGACTGTTTCACTGGTCTACTACTGATTTCATGACAGCATGCTAAATAATATATTTAACTCAGTGCATACTCTAGCACCAATCAAATAAAAATGAAATTGCAATCCCAATTTTACTAACAAAGGAACTTCTTATAATTTAGTATATAATAATGTTCTGAAACTGAAAATATCTTTCTTGGATAAATATAAATATAATATTGATAAGCTATGTTATAAGAATACTGACTAATGGCTTTTGAATTATATTGTTTCAGTTGTTCTATAACTGTTGAATAAATTAATATCTACAAAGACAATATGCATGTTTTATAATGACAGATTATGGAAAGAAAATAGCACTACTGGGTATCAATCAAGTGTCGTTTGTACTTCGTAAGTGTTTGCAAATTAAGTCTGTCTTAAAAAGGTTTATCAGAGTGATTTTGAACCTCCATAGATAAAAATAATGAGGACATGTTCAGATAACAACAGTCTATGGGAAAAAGAAGCCCTAAGAGACCATGTCCAAAATCCATTCTTTACCTCTGCACATTGGGGAGACTGCAGTATCAAGAAGAGACACTTGGCAGGGTGTTTCTGGAAGTCCTAGAAGGGGGAAGCAATCTCCTATGTTATCTACTTCTATCCCTTTCTTCCAGGATTGCCTTTCAGACGGGAAACTATCAGTCACAGTAACAGCTTCCCTAGACCTTTGTGAAATGCCCAAGCCTATACCAGTGTTCCACTTCTGAATTCACAAAGTAGCCTATCTTAGAGACCGAGCTACCCCACCTATACTTTGGGGTGGGAAATAAATCTCCTCACATACTCTTTGCATTTCTGCAGTACTATCCTTGGAGCAGCCTAGCATTTCAACCAAATAAAACATTGCTCGTGAAAGCAACCTCTGCATCCTTTCCCTTCACTCACTAGTGTTCAAGAACCCAATGGGCTGCAGCCATATTTTCCTCCTGGCCTTTAGAGTCCCCAGCTCCATTCCAGGTGTTCCTTAAATTCAAAACTTCTTTTGCTTTGAGGCTGGTGAGATGGCTCAGTTGGCAAAGTGCCTGCTGTCCAAGCATGAGAACCTGGCTTTAGATCCCTAACCCCCTCATCAAGATCTGCTTTTGGCAGTGTGTGCCTTTGAGTCTACCACCGAGGAGGCAAAGGAAGGTGAAGTACCAAGGGTTAACAGCCAGCTAGTCTGGCCAAATCAATGAGCTTTAGGTTTAGTGAAAGACCCTGTCCTAAAAAGGGTTGGGATGGTTAGGGAGGCACTGACCTCTGTTCCATATGTATATACATGTATGTACACTTGACTGAATCAACTTCACATACCTACACACACACACACACACACACACACACACACACACACACATGTCTTAGGTTTTAATCTAAAAACAAAATTCTTGTGCACAATCGCATATACTGATAGTCACACTCAAGGATTACCACCACTCACAGCTCAACAACAAGGCACTTGCTCCCATTTTGACCTCAGCTAGAGTCTGACTAGGTGATCATGGATGGAAGTGATTTTTATAAATTGAATGAAACAAAATAGATGCACACATAGAAACACAGTTATAAAACATGCACATAGAGACCAGCAAGAAGGGATTAAAAACTTGCTGGAAATGATTTTCTCTATCCATTCACCCATCTCACAACCTAAGAGAAAAGAGCACTGTCCAAAATCACCTGCAGGAGGAACACTGGCTATTTCAAAGGCACAGACTGGAAATTAATGGGCTGACATGTTTTAATAAACCTTTTATTCTCTGAATTCAGAATCCATTCTCTACTTGGTTAGTTGGTCTCATAAAATTTCACCTTTCCTTGGATTTATTTTCTGAGTAATGCTTGAAGCATTATGTGGAAATTCTAAAACTTTCAGCTATGCTTTGGGTATAAAATGAAAAAAAGTCATTATATTTTTTATGTCCTTTAAAAAATTGAAGGTAACTTGTTTAAATATAAACCAGTATTTCACTATGAAAGAACTTGTGAAATTACTGAAATGAATTACGGTGTTAAATATGCATGCTTGCAGGTTCAGAATGTAAACAAGTAAAAGCCAATGTTAAATTACCAAAAGAGCATGGCGGCATCTTACAAGGGGGCACATGCATACATGTATGGAGACAGAAAGAACACAATATGAATGTGTCTTATATATTGATTATACGTATGTTAATGTATGTGCTGATGCAAAGCAAGGATTTTTTTCTTACACATTGCCTTTGCTAGCTTTACTTGAAAACACGTTTCCAACACAGGTTTAGCTTTTAGTTCATGGCAACTTGAGCAGGATTTTTTTCCTCCGTAAATTTATTTATTCATTCACTTTACATCCTGATCGCTGACCCCTCCTCCCTATCCCCTGCTCACCCAGTCCCTCCCCCTCCCCTGCCTTCTCCTTTGAGAGGGTGCCCCCAATTCTGCCAACCCTGGCAGGTCAAGTCTCTGCACGGCTAGGTGCATCTTCTCCCACTGAGGCCAGACAAGGTAGCCCAGTTGGAGGAATGGGATCCACAGGCAGGCAACAGATTTAGAGACAGCCCCTGATTCAGTTATTGGGAAAACCACATAAAGACTAAGTTGCACATCCTCTACATATGTGCAGGGGGCATAGGTCCAGCTCGTGTATGCTCTTTGGTTGGTGGTTCAGTCTCTCAGAGTCCTAAGGGTCCAGGTTAGATAACTCTGTTGATTTTCCTGTGGAGTTCCTATCCCCTTCAGGACCCACAATCCTTCCTCCTATTCTTCAGTAAGAATCCCCCAGCTCCATCCACTGTTTGGCTGTGGGTGTCTGTATCTGTCTGAGTCAGCTGCTGTGTGGAGCCTCTCATAAGAGAGTTATGCTAGGTTCCTGTCTGCAAGCATAACAGTATCATTAATATTGTCAGGGATTGGTGCTTGCCCATGGAATGGGTCTCAACTTGGACCGGTTATTGGTTGACCATTCCCTCAGTTGGGTGAAAGCTTTGTGGGTGGGTTGGTCTCCTTATCCCTCTACTGGGAGTCCTGCCTGGCTATAGGAAGTGACCACTTCAGGTTCCATATCCCCGCTGCTAAGAGTCTCAGCGAAAGTCACCCGATAGATACCTGAGAGCCTCCCCTAACCCAGGTCTCTGGCACATCCTAGAGAGGTCCCCACTCCTAACCCCTCACCAGCTTCATATTAATTTATTTTAAAATTGACAGATATTCAGAGAAGATATTCCTGAATGTGGTTTTTAATATAAGATGTACATACAGTTCTGAAAATAAAGATGGTCACTTTTATCATTTGGATTAATAAACAAATTTCAATAAATTTAAATATGCAGAATTTTTTATTAAATGGGCTTATTAAAGTACTTGAATATATATTTGCTACAAAACCTATGCTTTAACTCAAACTAGGAAGATATCTACAAAAAATAAACATTCTTCTATGTTAAGTGGTGAAGATGACTTTTTAAAAGATTAGTGAGATTTGTGATGTGTTTTATCATGAGTCGTGTACAGATAGCCTGTACCTATTTCATTTGACCTGCTTCTCAAAGACATAGATGCAATTATGAGATGTGTCAAGTCCAAAATCTAGAGACAAAATGCAGCAGAGCTGGTGATAATATCTAATAAAAACAGATTAAAGTAGTAAAGCATGGTATCTGTGTGCCTGCTTTCCCATGGCTGGAGAAGCTGAGGCAGGAGAATCCCATGCCCCAGAATAGTCCGCAATCTGGGATTCAGTATGTTAAAAAAATAAATAAACAACACAAAGCACTACACTCAGGAACTCAGAATAGCTGTGGCAGCTGGCATAAGACATGCACAAGATCAACCCAATCAATATTATAGCACAGAGTAGGAAGGAATTCACGAAACCCCATCCTTAATTGAGAAGCTGTGGACAGTTGATGACTTCTGCAGAGAGGAGGGAGTCAGTTTTCTAAAAGTGTGTGGCCCCTGGTAGGTTAGCCATTCTCCATTAGATGACCCCACACACAGAAGTACATGGTCAGTGCAAACTGGAGTCTACTGGTAACTGCTTTTATAAAAACAAAGAGGATGCAAGTTGCAGGTATAGCGAGTTAGGCTTGGATCTAGGAGGACTCAAGGGAAGGAGAAGGGGTGGATATGGCCAAAATACATTGTATGGCATTCTCCAAAGACAAAAGATATAATTTTAAAAGAAATGAACATGGGAAAGGGATTTGCAAGGAGGAAGGTGTTTGATGGGGTAGGAAGTGAAATTAATGACAGTACATGCTATACATGTGTGAAAATGTCAAAAAAACAAATTTAAATAATAATATATGGAGATAACTAATAAAATATGTGGAGATACTACCTATTAAAACAGGAAGACAGTAGTTCAATGGTTATGAAATGTTTTTATTCAAGTTTTGAAGCAGATGCTATTTGAAGCATAAGAATAGATGCCATATAGGCAGTAGACTCTGAGATGCCCAGAATCTCTCTCTCTTGATTTAATGGAGAAGAAAGGGATCCCATCTCTTCCAGCCTCCAAGCACCTCCATTTGCAACTGGATGGTCCCCTCAGCCATTTGCATTTTGCATTTGCCATTTCTAAGATCAGTCTCTCTGTCTGCTCTCTCTCTCTCTCTCACTCTCTCTCTCTCTCTCACTCACTCTCTCTGTCTCTTCCTCTCTCTCTCTCTCTGTCATAACTCTTTATTATAAAACCACCATGACCTTGCAGATTTGATAAAATGGCTCTTGCCATTGCAGACTGGTTGTCTGACTCTGTAGTCCTCCTAGGACTCTAAATCCTACCTCTATGCTGTGGCTCTGTAAGGTAAGAACTACTCCTCTCCTGGTTGGTCCTCTGGTAAACATTCGTGAGTTTGGAGTCATTGTTCACTTGGTAGAGTACCAGCTCAGCATACATGAAGCCTTGGGTTAAATCCCAACTACTGCATGAAATTAGCTGTGGTGGTTCAGACCTGTGCCAGCACTCAGGAGGAAGAAACAGGAGAATCAGGAGCTCAGGTCTCTGTGGAGAGGTCAAAACAAGACACAGACCATCTTAAAATTAAACTAAGGGTATAGCAGTGCTCTCTTACAGGACTGAAAAGACACAGTTTCTAATGCAAATTTTCTTAAACGTTTTCCACTAGTGAACCCTTTTACCTAAACATATTTTTATGAGTTTTGAGTGTATAATTGTATAAAGTAAACATCCAAAGTAAATACTTACTGATAAAAAATCATTTAAAATTATTTTAAACAACTCTTTAGCATACATACAATTTTACCATTTATCAAAAAAAAGTAAATTTGCATACTAATGAGGAGGATGTGCTTGTTTATTTTTCCATAAAAATTACATTTTGTCTGAATGTTAAATAGTACAGAATATAGGACCTCTTCAACATTTGTCAGAATTGATCAATATTTTGACTTGATAATGGTCAATGCCAAGAGTGTTAATTGGTATATACACATATTATAAAATCACAGAAATACATCATACAAATCAAATACATTTCAAAACACTGTTGTAGATCCTGACCAAATCCTAAACCAAAATCCACTTAAGAAGTTTTTTATATAAAATACAAATCATTATCTCTACCACAATTGCTCAAATCAAGCATCCTAACACGACATCCAAACATACTAAATACTTAAATGCTAAGGAATGATAGTAGATTTTTAAAAAAAAACTTAAATTTTCTGGCAAATCAGAAAACTGTTCACATAGAAAAGAAATTTAAAAACCCACTGTGGTTAGCAGCATATGGTAGGCTTGAATCAATGCCTTGGTTTGGGGCAGTGTTCGCTGGTGTGACATGGTATGAGAGAACACACAGTGCAAAGTGTACATGCTGTGTGTTCAAAGCCAAGGCTGCAGGGAAGTCTCCTGGTACAAATGAGAAAGCACAGTCAGAAATGTCTCATGTTCACTGTGTTTGACTTTGAATTGTCTTTCAGTAGTTGCTCCTTGTGTGAGTTTTCACTGATGCTAAAACACTTCAACACCCTCATTCAGATGGAGAAATACACACAGGGTCACAGCCATAGCCTAAGTGTTCCAGACAAGTGTAGTGAGAATCTGGATGTCTGACAGCCACCAAGAGCCTGAAGAATTTCAACCAAGCCATGTCAACTCTCAGTGTTCAGGATCTACTAGCACAAATGCTATCTCTGTGACTTCCTGAGAAAACCAATTCTAGTGTAGACAGAAAAGCAATCAAAGATGCACCCTCCCGCTGCTAAGTCACAGGCATATAGGCACCAAGATGGCCCTGCTAACCACATCCTTGGAAGATTCACCAGCAAACACAATGAGAATAAATGGGGCAGAGGTGCCTTTGCATCTCCTGATACCCAAGTTTCTGCCAGAGAATCCCCCTCTCACCACGGGCTTTCCTCTGGAGGCTTCCTGCAAGCCTTAAGCCACTTGAAAGTACATTTTTATTCCTAAAGAAAAAACAGTCATAATATCAAAGCCTGTGGCTAAGAAAATATTTAAAGAGTTAAAAATGTTTTTAAAAACAGGGATTCTCTTGAAAACCCTGAGCAAACATAAACTGTTATGGAGAGGCATACATGCTCCATTTATCTTCTCCCAGGAAAGTGGGGTGATAGTTTATGGAACCGACCGGGACAGAGACAGTAAATGCCCTTGGTGTTTTAGGCTAACTTCTAAAATGGGGCACATGTAACTATTCCTGGCCTACATAAAAAGAATACTGACTAAAATATTTGCAACAAACAAATGTTAATTAAAAGAATACAGCGTTTTCAGGAGTAACTTCCCTGATGTGTGTTAGCCACACACTGTTAGCAAGCCTGTCACTGCCTTAGCAACCAATTCAACTGAACACAACCAACATTACTGACTTCCTGGCATAGGGCTCTCCCCTTTCCACTCTGAACATCTAGGCATTCAGTGTCTCCAAGACGTCCTCCTTGCCCCACCCCACTCTACTTCACATCATCCATCCTGACATCACAACTGTCTAGTAGTTAGGTTTTTGTCAATGACACAAACTAGAATCATCATCTTTAAAAAAGGGAATCTCAGTTGAGGAAATGCCTCCATCAGACTGGCCTGAAGGCAAGCCTGTGAGGACATTTTCTTGACTGATGGTTAATGTGGGAGGGTCTAGGCCACTATGGGCGGTGGCATCCCTGGGCAGGTGGTCCTGGGTTGTATACAAAAAGCAGACCAAGGGGAGTAATACACAATATACAGCACCAGGCCTCTGAGTCCTCTGCTTCAGTTCCTGCTTCCAAGCTCCTGCTCTTAATCCTTCAACAGTGATCTGTGTTATGAACTGTAAGCTGAAATAAATCCTTTCCTCCTAAGTTGTTTTTTGGTCATGGTGTTCTGGGACAGCAGTAGAAAACTAACTCAAACAATAGCCATGGCATGCTATCATCCTTCTTAGTCATAGGAATTTCCAGTGTTGCACACTCAGAAAAATCTCCCAGGCAAGTCTAGAGGTTTCCTGGCTACAGCATTCCCACTCTTGTTGGAGATGCAAGGGAGTACTGGCTTCAATGCCATGCTCCAAATGGCCCATGATTTCAGTTGCAGGAAACTGGTTAACATTCTTTTGCTCCATTTCCACAGGACTGATGGAATGCTGGTACTCCAACCTTCTCTTTCCTCTCCTTCACATCTCTCTGCCTCCTTGGCATGAATGTCATACTCAGGAGAAATCTAGGCCATTTAGTTCAGTAACCAAAAATGTCAAGTGGCATGCGAAGTTCAGAATAATTACCAAATTTAGTTGAAGAAAGGGGAGAAGTGAACAATGACTAATTTTATATAATTTTTTAATTTAAAGAAATGATATTTGGAATGCTAGCATATGGAATGCTAGTCCTCAGAGCCTTGCAAGCTTGTTCTATAACCAGAAATCGATTTTGAGTTTTATCACCATGGCATTATGCAAACCATTGCAAAAGTCACAGTGTCTCTCCAGTGTGGTAGTGCAGCAGAATCATCCAGAAGGTTTAGAAACCTAGCCTTGTCCTTGTCAAATGAAAAAGCATGAGATACACCTTTACAACAGTGTAGTCTATTCAGGATGCCATAACAGGAAGGACTCCTGCAGGATTCAGCTGAACTCCAGGGAAACTAAAGGTTTTTAAACCTTGTGCAAGTTAATGGATGCAACTAGAGGTCCTTGGTGGGGGTAAGTTGGGTGTAAGTAGGCCCCTGATGTTTCCTAACATCTACAGAAGTTAGGCTGCCACTTGATGTTGTTGCTATTATTTTTAAAATGTCCTTAGCCAAGTGAAGCTGAAAGGGACACAGGTCTGTCTCGATCACATCTTAGTGAGTTTTATTAATCTGTGAGATTGACAGGTAACCAAGTTTAGAACCAATGCTTTAAAATACTTAGAAATGGTATTTAAAAAAAAGACCTCTATCTAAATTAGATATAGTATTAACAAAACAATAAAATTATATCTCATTTGTGCCCCAGCTTGCCACATATGCCAGTAAAACCAGGGTAACTTTCATGTGGATGAAAACAAACAGAACTCAAACAAAGCATGAGGAAGCACAGGGTAAGTGGAACTTACTAATTTTCTGAAATTCAAATTTTATTGGGCAGTGTGTTTACTTTTGAGCTCCGGATATTCTCAGGTGAACACTATGCTCCTGACAACGCCAGATTTACTGGGTGGCAATAAATTCACAAACTGATCTGTTTCTTTGGCTGCAACTTATCAAGTAAAGTCAATTCCCTTGATATCTTGAGGTTGGCGATCTTTGTTACTGATATTAGCCCTCAAGTCACAATTTAAACATCTTACAGATGTGTGTATGCGTGCATGTGCAAGTGTGCACATGTATATGTGATATAGAATGGTTACAAACGCATCAAACAGAACAATGAGTTCCAAGGGGTTTTCTGTGTGCAAAGAGTCGCTACAGGTGGCTAGATAAGATGTTACACTTGTCAGTCACAGGGTCAAGCCAAGCCTCAGAGGCTCAAGACCACAGAGGAGAGTCAAGGGACTTGGACCAGACAGGTAGGCATACATACAGATAGACTGCATGATTTTATTGGGCCTTGGGAATTTTTCTGTAAGTCCCTTGAAACACCCCAAGTGGTAGAATGTCAGGTCAATAGGGTCATCAGCACAATAGTTTTTTGGGTTTTTTTCTAATATTTAAATTTTTTTAAATCTTATGTTTATTTTGGTTTTTCTTTTGGATTTTGGTTTTTGTATTTTGTTTGTTTGTTTGGGGTTTTTGGTTTTTTGTTTGTTTGTTTGTTTGTTTTGTTTTTCAAGACAGGGTTTCTCTGTGTAAACCTGGTTGTCCTGGAACTCACTCTGTAGACCAGGCTGGCCTCCAACTCAGAAATCCACCTGCCTCTGCCTCCCAAGTGCTGGGATTAAAGGTGTGCACCACCACTGCCCGGCGAAATCTTATGTTTTAATTCACAGTATCTCTCACTTTTAATTGTCCTACATGATCCGGTTAAATGCAGATAAAATATAGATTACTGCTAGATCAATGCATTTGTTCTGTTCATAAAGGTACAGTTTTCTCACATTACAAATACTGTTAATGGGTTTTCAATTTGATTCTGTTGATCCGTCTGCCTGTTCTTATGCCAACACCATTTGACTTTTATTACTATTGCTCTGTCGTGCAGCTTGAAATCAGGGATGCTGACACCTGTAGAAGTTCTTTTACTGTCTAGAATTGTTTTAGCTCTCCTGTTTGTTGTCTTATCCATTTGAAGGTTAGAATTGCTCTTTTAAGGTCTGTGAAGACGTGTGTTGGAATTTTGATGGGAATAGATTGAATCTCTAGATTTCTTTAGCTAAGATGGCCATTTTTATTATGTTAATCCTACCAGTCATGAGCATGAGAGATCTTTCCATCGTTTGATATCTTCTTTAATTTCCTTTTTCAGGGACTTGAGGTTCTTCTTGTAAAGATCTTTCATTTGTTTAGTTAGAGTCACAACAAGATATGTATTTGTGGCTATTGCAAAAGGTATTATTTTCATAATTTCTTTTTGTATAGAAGGCTACTGATTTTTTTTTACTTAATTTTGTATCCAGCCACCTTGCAGAAGGTTTTTGTCAGCTGTAGGAATTCTCTGGTGGAATTCTTGAGGTCACATATATATACTATCATATCTGCAAATAGATATACTTTGACTTCTTTTCCAATTTATATCCCCTTGATCTCCTTTAGTTTTCTTTTTTATTTTCTTACTTTATTTACATTTCAAATCTTTCCTCTTTTCCAGATCTCCCCTTTGGAACATCCCTATTCCCTCCCCCTGCCACTATGGAGGTATTCCCCCAACCACCCACCCACCCACTCTCTTCTTCCCTCCTTGGTATTCTCCTATACTGGGGGATCTAACACTCTCAGGCCAAGGACCTCTACTGTCCCTGATAGCTAACAAGACCCTCCTCTGCCGCATATGTGGCTAGCACCATGGGTCCCTCCATGTGTATTCTTTGGTTGGTGATCCAGTCTCTGGGAGCATCGAGGAGTCAGGCCAGTTGCCACTGTTGCTCCCTCCCTGGGGCTGCAAACTCCCTCAGTTCCTTCAATCTCTTCTCCAACTCCTCCATCTGGGACCTCACACTCAAACCTACAGTTGTTGTGAAGTGACTCTTGGGTATTCCAAACTTTTGGGCTAATAACCACTTATCAGTGAGTACATACCATGTTCATTCTTTTGTGACTGCATTACCTCGCTCAGGATGATATTTTCAAGTTCTATCCATTTGCCTGTGAATTTCATGAAGTCATTGTTTTTAATAGCTGAGTAGTATTCCATTGTGTAAACGTACCACATTTTCTGTATCCATTTCTCTGTTGAGGGACATCTGGGTTGTTTCCACTTTCTGGCTATTATAAATATGGCTGCTACGAACATAGTGGTACATGTGACTTTATTACATGTTGGAGCATCTTCTGGGTATATGCTGAGGAGTGTAACAGCTGGGTCCTCAGGTAGTATTATGTTCATTTTTCTGAGGGTCTGCCAAACTGATTTCCAGAGAGGTTGTATCAGCTTGCATTCCTACAAGCAATGGAGGAGTGTTCCTCTTTCTCCACATCCTCACCAACATCTGCTGTCACCTGGGTTTTTGATCTTAGCCATTCTGACTGGTGTAAGGTGGAATCTCAGGGTTGTTTTAATTTGCATTTCCATGATGAGGAAGTATGTTGAACATTTCTTTAGATGCTTCTCGGCCATACAAGTTTCCTCAGTTGAGAATTCTCGGTTTAGCTCTGTTCCTCCTTTTATGATAGGGTTATTTGGATCTCTGGAGTCTAGCTTCTTGAGTTCTTTGTATACCTTGGATATTAGCCCTCTATCAGACGTAGGATTGGTAAAGATCTTTTCCCAATCTGTAGGTTGCCGTTTTGTCCTATTTACAGTGCCCTTTGCCTTACAGAAGCTTTGTAATTTTATGAGGTCTAATTTGTCGATTCTTGATCTTAGAGCACAAGCCATTGGTGTTCTGTTCAGGAAATTTTCCCCTATGTCCATGTGTTTGAGACTTTTCCCTTCTTTCTCTTCTGTTAGATTCAGTGTATCTGGTGGTCCTTGATCCACTTGGACTTGAGCTTTGTACAGGGAGATAGGAATGGATCAGTTCGAAATCCTCTACATGTAGATTTACAGCTGAACCAGCACCATTTGTTGAAGATGCTGCCTTTTTTTCCACTAGATGGATTTAGCTCTTTTGTCAAAGATCAAGTGATTATAAGTGTGTAGGTTCATTTCTGGGTCTTCAAATCTATTCCCTTGATCTACCTGCCTGTCACTGTACCAGTACTGTGTAGATTTTATCACTACTGCTCTGTAGTACAGCTTGAGGTCAGGAGGCTGATTTCCTCAGAAGTCCTTTTAGTGTTGAGAATAGTTTTTGCTATCCTGGGTTTTTTGTTATTCCATATGAATTTGAGAATTGCTCTTTCTAAGCCTATTAACAATTGAGTTGGAATTTTGCTGGGGATTGTATTGAATCTGTAGATTGCTTTCAGCAGGATGGCCATTTTAACTATATTAATCCTGCCAATCCATGAGCATGGGAGATCTTTCCATCTTCTGAGGTCTTCTTCAATTTCTTTCTTCAGAGACTTGAAGTTCTTGTCATACAGATCTTTCACTTGTTTGGTTAGAGTCACACCAAGATATTTTATATTGTTTGTGACAATTGTGAAGGGTGTCATTTCTCTAATTTCTTTCTCAGCCTGTTTATCCTTCAAATATAGGAAGGCTACTGAATTGCTTGAGTGGAGAAGGTACCATGAGGTGCTGAGAAGAAGGTATATTCTTTTGATTTAGGATGAAATGTTCTATAGATATCTGTTAAATCCATTTGGTTCATAACATCTGTTAGTTTCACTGTGTTTCTGTTTAGTGTGTATTTCCAAGATTTGTCTATTGATGATAGTACGCTGTTGAAGTCTCTCACTATTATTGTGTGAGGTGCAATGTGTGCTTTAGTAAAGTTTTTCTTTTTTATGAATGTGGGAGCCCTTGCCTTTGGGGCATGGATGTTCAGAATTGAGAATTCTTCTTGGTAGATTTTTCCTTTGATGAGTAAGAAGTGTCCTTCCTTATCTTTTTTGATGACTTTTGGTTGAAAGTCGATTTTATTCAATATTAGAATGGCTACTCCAGCCTGTTTCTTGGGGCCATTTGCCTGGGAAATTGTTTTCCAGCCCTTTACTCTGAGGTAGTGTTTGTCTTTAACATGGAGGTGCATTTCCTGGATGCAGCAAAATGCTGGGTCCTGTTTATGGATCCAGTCTGTCAGTCTATGTCTTTTTATTGGGGAGTTGAGACCATTGATGTTAAGAGATATTAAAGAATATTGATTGTTGCTTCCTGTTATTTTTGATGTTGTTTATATATTTGTGTGGCTATCTTCTTTTGAGTTTGTTGAAAGATGACTTTCTTGCTTTTTCTTGAGTGTAGTTTCCCTCCTTAGGTTGGCGTTTTCTATCTATTATTCTTTGTAGGGCTGGGTTTGTAGATATATACTGTGCAAATTTGAATTTGTCATAGAATATTTTGGTCTCACTATCTATGATTATTGAGAGTTTTTCTGGGTATAGCAGCCTGGGCTGGAATCTGTGTTCTCTTAGAATCTGTATGAGATCTGACCAGGATCTTCTAGCTTTCATAGTCTCTGGTGAGTCTCAGAATTACACCAGAATTACAAGTCTGGTGTAATTCTGATAGGTCTGCCTTTATATGTTACTTGCCCTTTTTCCCTTACTGCTTTTAATATTCTTTTCTTATTTTGTGTATTTGATGTTTTAACTATAATGTGACGGGAGGAATTTCTTTTCTGGTCCAGTCTAGTTGGAGTTCTATAGGCTTCTTGTATATTTATGTTCATCTCTTTCTTTAGGTTAGGGAAGTTTTCTTCTATGATTTTGTTGAAGATATTTACTGGTCCTTTAAGTTGGGAATCTTCACTCTCTTCTATACCTATTATCCTCAGGTTCTGTCTTCTCATTGTATCCTGGATATCCTGGATGTTTTGGGTTAGGAGCTTTTTGCATTTTGTGTTTTCTATGACTGTTGTGTCCATGTTTTCTATGGTATCTTCTGCATCTGAGATTCTCTCTTCCATCTCTTGTATTCTGTTGGTGATGCTTGCATCTATGACTCCTGATTTCTTTTCTAGGTTTTCTAACTCCAGGGTTGTCTCCCTTTGTGAATTCTTTATTGTTTCTATTTCTATTTTTAATTCCTGGATGGTTTTGTTCATTTGTTTGATTGTGTTTTCCTATAATTCTTTATGGGATTTTTGTGTGTCCTCTTTAAGGGCTTCCAGTTGTTTACCTGTGTTCTCTTGTATTTCTTTAAGGGAGTTAATTATTTCCTTCTTAAAATCTTCTATCATCCTCTTGAGATGTGATTTTAAGTCTGAGTCTTCCTTTTCTGGTGTGTTGGGGTATTCAGGGCTTGCTGTGGTGGGAGTGCTGGTTTCTGATGGTGCCATGTAGCCTTGGTTTCTGTTCCTTGTGTTCTTGCCCTTTCCTTTAGCCATCTGCTTACCTCTGGTGTCAGCTGGTCTTACTCTCTCTGACTGTGGCTTGTCTTTCCTGCAAGACTAGGTGTCATTACTCCTTGAAGACCAGTTCTCTCTGAGAGGAATTTGGGTTTGAAGAGTGGTAGTGCAGGGTCAGCTCTAGGGTGCAGACAGAAACCAGAAGGATCTAATCCCCAGATCTCCCTTGTTTCCTGTGTCCTGATGGCTCTGCAAGGGTCCCTCTTGGTCCAGTGAATTTGAAAAGAAGTAGTGGTCTTGCCTGTGCTTTAAGGTGTGTCAGCACTCCTGGTATACCAAGCACTCTCCTGGCACTATTTAAGTATGGAGCCCTATGTCACAGGATCTGCTCTCCAGCCATTGAAAGAAACCAGAACCCAATTCCTCAGTCCCTGTGTCCTGAGTATTCTAGTTGTGACCCTCTGAGCAGACAGGCTTGCCCACTTTCCTTGGAGGCTAGCTTTCTCCCAGCGCTATTTGACTATGGCATCTGGTGGCCCAGGCAGAGGTCTCCCGCCACAAATGGAAACCAGAAGGCTCTTTCCTCCAGGCTGTTTCTCAGTCCCTGTGTCCCAAGGATTCTGAGTGAGTCCTGATGAGCAGTGTTACTCCTCTTACCTCATCTCACTGGTTTTTCCACACTCCTGGGTGGCTAGCTTTCTTCCGGCACTATTTGGCTATGGAGCCCTCGTGGCCCAGGCAGAAGTCTCCTGCCAGAGATGGAAACCAGAAGGCTCTTTCCTCCCAGCACAATAGTTTTAAGCATCCTTTTCTCATGGTCCAAGGGAAAGTGTTGTCTCAAGGATTGTTTAGTGTGTTTGATCAGCACTCTGGTCTGCTTCTTTTTATATATGCTTTGAAGACATGCTTATGCCCATATGTTCCTAGCATATTTTGATACCTTTCGAGGTGGCTTCTTCTTACTTGTTGGTCTGTGCTTTCTGCTGGGCATTAGCCAGGTAGTAGTGTCCACACCCACAACAGGATACAGTCATCCTATTATTTGTCGTTAGATGCTGCCAAGTTCTGCTTTTCACAAAACAGTCTCCCAAGCCAAGAAACAGTTTATGCCACTGTCTCACAAAACATAAAGTAACTCAGAGCAGGGTAAAACTTAATCTCCACACACTCCTGATGTGACCTACACAGCTTTGAGGATTGACCTCATTGGGGCTGTATGGAATTGAGGCATGAAGAAATGACAGGACACAGAAAAGCTGGGATTTGGTAACTTATGAGCTTTAGTGGGGGCATACCAGCAGCCTGGAAACTTAGCACATTTATGGTCTACAGTGAAACTGAATAAGGAGGTGGACTTAAGAACAGCTGAGCCAGGAAGTCAGTTAGCTAATCCTGGGAGTGGGGGCATGGTTCTTAGTAGGGGAACAATCTCACGCTGTAGTCACCCTAGAGGAGAAAGCTGTGGTTGGTGATTTCTATATATACTTTCAATACCTGAACTCAGATCAGAGGAAATCCTTGTTATTCCAAAGGTTCTGAGGCATTGTGGTCTTTGACATGGCCATGGTACACTCATGGCAACAATAAACATTCACTCGGGACTTCATCTGTCCCCAACAGGTTCCCGAACAGGACACAGGAAATGGCTAAGTAAAAACTCTAGAGCAAGGCCCTGGTATCTTAATGAAGAATTGTTCAGAGGCATCAAGATGGATGGGAATGTCCATCTTGTAAGAATTGCCTTTCTTAAACATCCTCTGTCACGGTGCAGAAGCCCAACAGTACAGCCTCATGATGGCTCCTGAGGTCAGGTCTCCCTCTCAGCCTTCCTTTTAGGAGAAAACCCTTTCTACCCAGGCTGCTATGATTTATTGAAGCCACTTATGCTCCTTTAAATGTTACAAGCTCAGCAGGTCAAAAAATAAACTTTTGTTTAAGGCAAGATTCAAAAAAATTTGAACATTCTTCAAAGGATGTTACAAAATGTGGTCCAAATTGCACAGCCAGGGGTCCCAGAGCCCACCAGGTTTCAGGTTTGTGAATATTTTATCAACTGATTCAACAATAGGGTTCAAGTGAGCTGCTTGGCTTATTTATCAAAGATATTTGTTTTTATTCTCTAACAACAAAAGTAGGCCTGCCTGACAACTTAACAGTGAAAGCTTTTTCTTTGAATCTTATGCTTTAAAAGTCTGCCAGGTAATTAACTTCTCAGCAGTTTGGTTGGCAAAGTAATAAGACAGGCAGAAGGAAGCTTTCATTAATGACTGACCATGGAAACTGTAGTTAACGACTGTTGAGATAATGTAATCCGTAATAGAAGGCTGAGTGGAATGGGCTAAGATGGAACACAGCAGAAGCCATCCATGGGACCTACTCTAAAGGGCAGAAACAAAAGCAGATACAGAAAGCAAAAGCCACCAGGTATAGGGTGGCAGGACTATAATCCTGGCACCCAGGTAGTAGAGGCAGAGGACTGGGAATTCAAGTTCAACTTAGGCTACATAGTGACGTCATTATTATTATTATTATTATTATTATTATTATTATTATTATTATTATTGATGGTGGTGGTGGTTATTTTATTTATTTACATTTTAAATGTTATCCCCCTTCTCAGTTAAACCCTGTATCCCCTTCCTGTCCACCTGCTTCTATAAGGGCGCTCCCCCACCCACCCACCCCCTCCTGCCACAGTCTTTTAAAAGGGAGAGAGACAAAAACATTGTTCAGAATTAAATTTCATAAAATGAGAAGATTCTGTTAGGTGTACTGTCAACAAAGGAGACTGTTTTCACCTCAAAGGAACAGAAGACACAGAAGACTGGACTGGAACCAAACACAAATCATCCTGGCCTGAACAAAGATTCTGGTTTCCTAAATACCACGCTCCAACATGGTAACTGCTCCATGAAGTTTTATAGAAACAGAACAAAGAAAATCAAAACATTTCGTAGATACTTCAGTGGAAACTTTGGGTAAATGGGATATAGCAAAGCAGGGAAATCTCTTGCTATCGAGTTCAGACTCTATCTGACTGCATTCCTAACCTTTGGTTGGTGGCAGCTAGGGGTCTGTTTGTATTTTCCAATGGATTTACCTAATGGTCACAAAGATGCTTAATCATATAGAGAGAAGGATAGCAAACTGCTATCCTTGACCCAGACTTGCAGCATCTGTCAATCACTTTTGTAGTCACAGTTTCTTTCTGGGAATGCTCATTTACATTTTCAAGACTCGACTATATAAAAGAACACACAATCATAAAAAATAACCAAATTCCACTTGAAAAATGATTGCAGCTTCAGTATCTATGTTATCCACACAGTATGAGGAGAGAATACATAAAAAGAGACAGAGAGAGAGGAGACAGACCTTCTCTTAAGGATGACTGCTCAGTTTTTGTACATGTGTACTGCTAAGGTGAAGAGTATTTCAAATGCCCAGTCTGAGAGTCACTAAATAGCAATGATTTTTTCCTATGGATAATCATCTTTGAGAGTAACTACTAATCAAAACTTCTATTTCTCTCTAACGGGAAAACAGATTAAGGCCTTACTGCTGAATTGCTACGTGCCAACTCAGAAACTGAACCTGGGGCATTCCATTTTTGTTAGCCTCTTCTAAGGACCAGACAATCTTATACCCTTAGGAATTATTTTTAGTAACTATTTTTAAAGGAAAACACAATTATATTGTAGAAAAAAACTAAGAAGCAAGAATAGTCACAAAGGAAAATATAAATCAGATTTTGTTGTGCCCATGGTAACATTAGAACACCAGCTGTTTTAATCAGATCCACAATATCAGTGTAATCCATTAATATTTGCTAATATGCCTTTTACTTTGTATTTATTAACTCTGAGGAATGAGTAGATGACTCAGTGGCTAAGGGCACTTGTTCTGCATATGTGAGAACCTGAGCTTGAATCCCAAGCACCCATGTAAAAAACTAAACATGACTAAACAGGTCTGAAACCTCAGCTGTGGGAGACGGAAATGGGGGGATACTAGGAGCTAACTGGCCTGTTAGCTTAGCCCAAATGATGAATATCAGGATGACTGAGAAATCCATGGCTCTTAGAGCAATAAGGCAGAGAGGAAGCAACAGAAGACACCTGCTGGCCTCCACTTACATGCTATAGATAAAGCACTTCCATATATTCAGAAGCATACAACACACACACATACATACACACACAGTACACATATACATACCACGTACACAAACCACATCCGTATACACAAACACAAATCACACACAAACACATAATACACATATACACCATATACACACAGTATACATACACACACATACACACACAGAGGGAGGGAGAAGAGAGGGAGGGAGAGGTGCAAATTTGAAAATCTAGGGAAATAATTTTTTAAATTGAGTAAGAAATGCCTGATATCTTTCTTGTGTATTTTTGTTTACAACAAACAACTCCCTGAATTAAGAACAAGTTAAGATTTAATTCATTACAAAAAGAAAGGAAAAAGGAAGAGTCAGTATTCAGTTTTGGCACTGATCATTAATACAGAGACATTGTATCTGTCTTTCTGAATTCAGTATTTTAGTTGTCCTTGATTCTGGGTCCTCATAAATAATGTCTAGTTGACCATGGTTAAGAAATGGTTTCTATGGAGTAAAAACCCTTTTTGAAATTAAAAATAATCATTTTTTTTTTACTTTAAGACATCATTCCATTCATTGCTCAAAACATAATTTATTTATGATGGAAGATAACAGCTGAATAGCTAATGCCTAATTCTGGAAATATATTTCATATTATGAACCATTGGTAAGGTTTCTTTTAAGAACCCTAAAGTGTATACTATTTCACATTCTTATTTTCTTAACAACTTGAAATCCATTTCTAAGCAAATTTAGCTCCTATTACATTCAAGGAATTTTAATCCAAAAACATATGTGCTCTGACAAGGGCTCACATCAATGACTTTATGTCTATAATTCAGACAAGCATTTAACTCCAGCAGACAAAGGCAAGCAGATCTCTAAGTTTGAGGCAAGGCATAGAACAAGTTTCAGGTAAAGAAAAGCTTAGGTACAAGCATGGTGGCACACACCTTTAATCCCAGTGCTCAGGAGACAAAGGCATGCAGGTCTCTTGTTCTAGTCAGTCAGTTGGGTTGTTCTGGGGAGTGGAATTTGTGGAATTTTGTTCATTTCGTGGAGTGTAAAGAGTTTTTTTTCACAGGGAAGTTTTAAAGTTTGCAAAAAGAACAAGCTAGACACAGGTGAAGACAGAACAAGCCAGAGAATAAGAAGGAGCCAGAAGATTAGGACAGATTGCTAGAGTTAGTTTGAGGCCAAGCAGAACAATTCAGTCAGAAGCTGAGAGAAGCCAGTTTGAATCAGTCAGCTTGGAGAGGAGTTTGATTCAGAACAGCTGAGTTGAACCAGCCAGTTAGAATTCAGAAAGATGTCGAAAGGGTGAGTTTATTAAACAGCAAGCCTCCAAGACAACAATTACATAAGGTGAATAAAAGTTCCTTTTACACTTACATGCTAAAGAAGATTATACTAGATCAAGTTTTAGACCAAAGATTAAGATAAATTGTCGTACGTAGAAACATACTGAGTGGAGAGAACTGTTTCATCTTTAACTTTAGTCACAGTTGCAAACCATTTGCCTTCCAAGGCCCAGAGCTTACACATCATTAGGTTGACTCATGGCTAAAAGCACTAGGAAATTAATTTTCTTCAGTCTGTCTTCAAAACACAGTTACACATCCAGGAACATAGAAGACACATTATAGAAGCCAGCTTTTTTATAACTCTCAATCTGAGATACTCTTTACCAGAAACATGCACAAATATGTATAGGACCACAGACCCATGTCATGGTAATCCTGTTTTTACTGGCCCCAAGCACACTTGCCTATATTTCTGCAACCGTGAGATTTAAATTAAAATGAAGATTCCGGCAGTTTTTAGAATCAAGTGGTTAACTTCAGTTCAATGACTCCTCACTCTAGTTCATAGTTGTTCTGAGCTTAGACTGCCACTCCATTCACCATCAGCATAGAGCTACCCTATGAAGGTTTAGGTTTGTTTGCAGCTTGGTATTTGCATTTGGACGTGGATATTCTGTGGAGATGGTTAGCTCATCATTGCAACACTTAAGAGCTCACATTAGCTTTTAAGTCATTCTCAAGGAGAATATTGTATTTCTGAATATTTCTTTACCTACTTTCCTAAACCAAGGCTGTATAAGGTCAGTATTTAACAAAAATAATTTTTAATTATTCTATTTAAAAAAAAAAAAAAAAACTTCAGCCACTGACTTTCAGAGTACAGGCAGATCATTCAAGTCAATGTCTGCTTAGGAAATTTATGACTCTGTTGTGATTCAAAAATTTAGCTTCACCAGTAGATGTTAGAACAAGCATGTCAAATCCAAATCCAGACACCATCTTTTTTTTTCAAGTGTTATAACTGAGTTATAAGTTGCATTCAAGTTCCTACAAGTCTGCCTTAAAAAGACGATACATTTCCCGAACCTTTGCATGGGATGAAAAACAATCTTCTATTCCATCCTATTAGCATGAGACAGGACCTTGAATTTTCAATAGTCCATGATCCCAAATTCAAATACACGTTCTACAACATGGTATGGCTCTTCTAGCATGGCTCTTCTAGCTAGAATTTGTTCCAAGAAACAACAGAGGGGATAGTATCCACTTTTCAAGGAAGCAAAACAACTGACTTTTGTGGCTGGGTCAGGATGAACAGATGAAAAAAAAAGCCTCACTCCCAATTCTTCATCCCTCACATGATTTACCTTTATCTGGCTCAGTTGTCAACCCACATTTCCTCTGTAAAGCTGAAACTAAATTGGAGCCTTACCTTGTAAAAAGTATTGTGGTCTGATAAACACACGAAGTATTTTCAGCAGTATTACACAGTTACAGTTCTCATGTCCATTGTGAGGACATTCTGGGGCCATACTGTACTCGTGGTTGTTTCTGGAAGCATCCACTATGTTTGTGATGTGGGCAGTAACTCAGAGGATGGAAGCCAATTGAAATTAAACATGTATCAGAAAGTGGGAGAAAAGAAAGAACATGTGAAGGAGGGCAGCCTGTGCTTGTATGTTATAAGATCACATGGAACCAGATCTTTGGATCATGAGCAGAGAAATTTGTTTTTACACTCAAGAAATAAAGCGTGTTTCCAAAAAGAGAAAGAAAGAAAGAGAAAGAGAGAGAGAGAGAGAGAAAGAAAGAGGAGGAGGGAAGGAGGTAGGAAAGAGAGAGAGACAGAGAGAGAGAGAGAGACAGAGAGAGAGAGAGAGAGAGAGAGAGAGAGAGAGAGAGGTAGATTACATAGAAGGCCAAGTTCAGAAAGTAAATGAAGCCTAGCTCACCATGCCCAGGAGGCAGGGGAGGGGTGAGACGCTACCACACAAGCACAGGTGCTGGTTCTCTGCTCCAGAGAGCTCCATCCCTTGCTAATTTATAGCCCCATCATAAAATGGTTTTGAAAGGACTCTGACATTCAACCATGAAGCATAGACAGCACAATAAAACACACAAAGTAAAGTGATATACATTTTTCTCTATGTCTTATTAGCTTTTATAAATCATTAATATTTGGGCAACAGTAACATGAATGAAATACTATAAAACTTCACTGCCAATAGCACTATCCACCAAGATCCACAGCGTCACTGGGCTCCCCCAAGAGTGTTTACTTGACAAAATATGTACAACTGCTTGACTCATGAAAAAGAAGACTTGAATGGATGTATCCAGTTTCTGTTATTGTAAAGAAATATTTTTTCTAATTAAACCATGATTTCTCACATAAAATCTATGCAACTTGGATTTCTAGTAACACTTGTAAATGGCCAATTCTATCATTATATTATATGAAATTTTGCAAGGATGCCAGGCCCTTCTTTCTGTCCCTCTTGATGTCAGAGGAGATGTGGCCCCTCCTACCACACCCCCTGCCCACCTTGCCAGCCAGATAATGAGCATATGTTCCATCTTAAAAACAGCATTATCAGGAGAAAATATGACCATTGAATAGAAAACAATAAGCAGTTATAAAAAAGATTGAAATTCAGCATGACCAAAGGTTTTCTAAATATAGCCATGATTTTCAAATTTAAAGTTGGTTCATTGAGACAAAAGTGAATTTTTCTTCCATCTCTTGAGCCACTTCATGTCTGAAAAATTACGTTTTTCAAAGTTTTATTTATTTGTTTTATACTTAGAGAGTTTCATATAGCCCAGGCTAGCCTCTAGTTCCACTATGCAGCTGAGGATGATGTTTAACTTCTTTTTTGTACCTAACATTTAGAATCTTAAACTAAATCTTTTATTTCAAAAACAAAATCATAACAATTTTTCAGGGAGAGAAGGTGGGCAAAAGATGGACATGTCCTCATTACCAGCTTCTTCCTACCTCCTCAGGTTGGATGGAAAGTGAACATGGAAGAGTGTCACCTCAAGGGCTGTAATTGGCTCAGGTGGCTTGAAATCTTAAATCACATAGCATCCAAGAAGGGTTAGTTCTAGAGGAAAGCTCCATGTCACCAGCTAGTCAGCTCCTTTATGCCCACACACAACATGATAGAACCAAGCAACCCATTCATCTACACCAGAATATGAAGCTAATGCTACCCTTGCTTCCTGTGCTGCTAGATGAGATAAACAAGACAGCAACAAGGGACACCAAACCCTTGCAAGCCAGCTGGTGCCTGTCCTTGCACTGTCAGTGCCATTTCTGAGACTAGCCTAAACCCCAACTCCTCATATCAATGGGACAGGTTTGGTCATATGCACTGGAGTATAAAGAGAAATCAAGCCGAGTTTGAGCCACAAGTGGACTGTGACACATTTCTGAGTTAGGTTAAAATGTCACATGTGCACAGGAAGCAGGTGAATAAGTTTTTTGAGGGAAATAATGCCAAGGCAGAACTGGCATCTAACCCTCTGAGTAGATGCTCCCTGTGATAATGTCAGAAGATAGGGTGCCTCAAGGAAGGTTTTGGTTCAGAAGATGGAGAAGACAATCTTCCCTGTAGCATTGATGATGTTTTCACTGTCTGAACTGGATTTGAAGTTACTGCTCCCAGAGTAGGCACCCAAGCCAGGAAAGATGTCAATATACACAGCAGCACACAGGCAGTGGATGGAGGAGGTCTGCTCAGAGAAGAGCTTCCAGGATACGAACAGGATGGAGCCTCTTGAGCCTTGTCATCTGGGTCGGGGTCTAGTTTCAGTCTTTTCAACACTGCTGCCACTCTCTGAGCTCTTACACTTCACAGCTCCTGCCAACAGCTTTGCCTGGGAGAACTTTTTGGTTTTTATGGCCAGCTACTTCTCTACTTCCTTATTTTCCGCAGAAATTCCAACCTTGTTGAGATTACTTTTGTACTCCTTCAGTTCCTCCAGTTCTTCTCATCACTGCTTCTCTATCAGCTCCTGCTGCCGAGAAACCTCATCAAGGAAGTTGGTCTCAGCTTCATCTAACCCTCTTACCATGTTTTTGAATTTTAACTACTCCTCATACTTCTGCTGCTTCCTATCTTTCTGTTCTTGCAACCATTCATACAGAGACTGAGGGTCATACACCTCCTCTGGACATTCTTCTGGGTCTTCTGGTTTTTGAACTTTCTCCCATTCTTCTTGCCTCCTTTTGCACTGCTCATCTAGTTCTGCCTCAGACACAAACCTCTTTTTGATGACAAGGTTACCATTGTCCCCTCCATCCACACTGGAATATTACTTCCAAAGACGATTCTAATGGAGACTCTCAGGTACTCAAGGCACTTTAGCAGTCAAGTATAATCTGTAAAGCAAGGGGGGTGGCAGATTTTGCTTTTGTATTCCTTTTGACCCTTCGGACTTCCTGCTCCTGTTTAATTTCTGATCCTCCTGCTTCAGCCTAAATCCTGGGATTATAAGCATATACCGTGTCTATCTTGAACGAATATTTTAAGGAAATAAATAAGATACTTCAAGGGCAGATATTAATGAACAGATGGCTTATTGCAGGTAAAATAAGATGGCATAGTGATGCTGGTACTAGATAACTTTTCTCTAACTGAAGAAAAGCTCGAGTAACCTTATCAGAATGGTTTTGTAAATCTAGAATATTTTATGCACATATACACCCTGATAAATTTACTAAAGAAAAGGTTCTTTCAACTCACTCCTACCTTGTAAAATATAAACAACCCCCAAATGAGAGCATAGACCATAATGTGGGATGATGAAAGGAAAGTCTTTGTAATCAACACACATCATTTCATTTAGTACAACTGAAGGGAAAGATGAATCCCTAGCTGTCCATAACTGTCTGTACAGAATCTCACAGGTTATAAGATTTGCAGATGCTCAAAAATGCTATGGTGTCTTCACAGAGCCTACACACACATATTCCTACATACCTTAAATCAAGTACAGGTAACTTTTAATGCCAAATACAATTTAGATGCTAGGAAGTCGTTTCCTGCATTGCCTTGACTAGGGGATAATGACAGCAAAAGTTTAAATTTGTTTACTCTATTATTTTCTACCTATGACCTTTAGACTTCAAAGATGTAAAATTGGTTGACATAGAGGACCAACTGTGATAAGAGATCTCATCAAAACATACAAAATAGGTCATACATAGAAAAGCATATTTCCTGCTCATTATATGGCATGCTGTTGTTGATTTACACCAGACACAAGAACTTGCAACAACAGTGATAACATTTGCATCCTTCATACAGCAGTGGGATCTGTGTGTTCTGAAGGATCATCCTTGTACAACCTGAAAATATTGATTCAAGACCAGGATATACCAAGGTCACTGAAATACAAACAAACAAAAGATACCTTATATTCCCCTAGTGCATCTCTCACCATTGGCATGACCCTGACCAACACTGTGCTTTGACTTGTCCTGAGAAGACATTGTCTATTCACCCAAAATAGGGAATTGGCTACAGACTACATACATGATTCCACCCAAGTCTAGCTTAGTGAATGTGGTGGTTTGAATAACAATGGTCTCCATATGCTCATATATTTGAATGCTTAGTCATAATGGAGTAGCACTATTTGAGAAGGTTTAGGAGGTGTGGCCTTATTGAGTGTTTTGCCTGCATATATGTATGTGCACCATGTACATTCCTGATTCCCTCAAAGACCAGGAGATGAAGTCTAATCCCCTGGGCCTAGATTTATAGATGATTATGAATCACCATATGAGTTCTGGGAATCAAACCAAAATCCTCTGCAAGACCAACAAGTGCTCCTAACCACTGAGCAGTCTCTCCAGTCTCCATTAAAATTCAAAGAGTTTATGAAAACCACTTGGCACAGCATAAGAGATCAACAAACTGTAAATATTTTAAACATAAAATATATAAAAATGAAGTGATTGTTTCCTTCTTGACTGATTTTCCTTTAAAAAAATCAATGTTGCAATAAATACCTACTGAGTACACATTTATTACATGAAGCCTTATATGTTTTGATATAGCCTTTTGATCTTACACAGGATTAGTACAATATTTATGAGTGTTGTTAGTGCCTAGTATTATAAACCAATGTTCTAAAGTTTCTTAGGGTGTCAGCTAGCTCGCACACTGGATAGTTCCAGAATCATGATAGTTTTCTTGTCCGTGATACCTCCCTGCTCTTTTAGCAGGATTAATGTGTCAAAGTCAACCATGGCGTAGGAATGGACTTCTATATACATAAAGAGGTGTATCAAAGTCAACCATGGCGTAGGAATGGACTTCTACATACATAAAGAGGTGTATCAAAGTCAACCATGGCGTAGGAATGGACTTCTACATACACCAAAGAGGTATATCAAAGTCAACCATGGCGTAGGAATGGACTTCTACATACACCAAAGAGGTGAATCAAAGTCAACCATGGCGTAGGAATGGACTTCTACATACACCAAAGAGGTGTATCAAAGTCAACCATGACGTAGGAATGGACTTCTACATACACCAAAGAGGTGAAGCTTTTGGTATAATAATTTTTAAAGACACTACACAGGGACTAGGAGAGGGTGGGGGAGAGGTGGACTTCTGTGCCTTTTTGTGAATAGTTGGACACGCAGACAGCTCCTGCATTTGGGTGCTGCAGCCATTTTTCCAGAGTACACAGACTATTTTCTAAAGGTACAGCATCAATCTATTATCCATGTGTGTTCTCTGGGTTGTAATCCAACTTCCAAGGCAGAACTCATATAAAAATAATTAGTTTTACAGAGCAAGGAAGATCTAGCATTAAAATTATATGAGAGCAATAATAACAATTATAGAGATGACCTAAGCGAGCTCACCAGAGGCAAAACACGACATAAAATCAGCCAGCACCTCAACAGCTTTATCTCAACTTCACATATAAGACAAATAAGAAAGGAAGAAGAAGGAAAATTGTAGAGGGAAACTGAATATTGATCAAAGAACATCCTGGAAATAGATACATGTGGTTAAAAATAAACAGATAATGATTTCTTTTCAGACCATAAACATCCCTTTTCTTCCCCATTCCTGAACTCAAACTGTGACATCAAAACTGATGTAATGTGTACTCCTTTCCAAAGTTGAAGGCTTTAGAGACTATGCTGTCAGCCTGCAGACACAGAAGGGACTGAGGAAATGGCAGGAAGGATGGATGTGCCTGTCAGGAGAGGAAGAAAGATACCAGGTTCCCACCCTCTCTTCTGGCTTCTTTATGCATCTCTGCTTGTGACATCTTCACTGTACACTTGGCCTCACCTTACAGCATGTATGTTGATGGACGCTTCAGCCAGCATCCAACCTCTGACCTTAGCTGCCCTGCAGAGGCACACGCAGGTTTTATAAGTGACAATCAAAAGGGCAATCTGTCTGTGCTCATCATCCCAAACCCAGAGAACAATTATATTTATTTAATTACTAAGAATTATGTTTATTTTGTGAAAATGAGAAATATCAAATTTTTGAAAAGTATATTTGGAGGTAAATGTAATTAATGTAATTGCCTGGAAGCAGTTTTACTTCACTTATGAACAATGAAATCTTACTAAGTAAAATTTAGGAGCTTTTGTCCCTATCCACAGGTCACTATATTGCTAATTGAAAATCTAATTTAATATTGCCACAAGATAAATTATATTATCCTTTTTAATCTACTATAAATGGACTATAACTTGGGAGAGAAAAAAATGTATTTGGGAGACCATTTGACAATTACAATCTTACGATCACTGATATTTCAACAAGTTATCATTTAAAAGAAAATACATGAACATTCAATTAAAATAAAAACAGGCATATCCCCACACACAATGGCTGTTAATGATGGACTTGTAGCTTTTTACTCACTTTTAAGATGTGGTTTGCTGTGGTCACACTATTTTGTTTCTAGGAACAGCAATAAAGACAATTCAGTTGGACTTTGGATAATGTAGGAGTTAGGGATCCCAATATCCCATTCAACTACGAATTTCTACCTTTTAAAATTACTCCTTTTTGAGATTGTACTACAGTTACATCACTTCATCCTTCTTTTCCTTCCACTCAGCCCTCCTTGCCCTCTTTCAAACTCATGGCCTCTATTTTCACTGATTGTTATTACATGCATAAGTATATACGTATAAATTTCTAAAAACAACATACTTAGTCTGTATAATGCCATGTGTATGTACGCTTTCAGAGCTGACCATTTAGTATTGGATGACCAGTTGATGTACTCTTCCTTGGGAAAGACCATTTCTTCTGTTCTCAGTATTCCTTCATTGCCTGTAATTCTTTGTGTAATATTGAAATTTCCTTGTCTTTCCCCAGTCTACTTTAGTATGTCCATTATTGTTATTCCTGTTCAGCTCATGTCTACACTATTATTTTTTACTTCCACAAAAATAACAACCCAGTCTTGATCAGCAGGTTAGCAATAGTCAATGTTTATTTTGTTGTGACATTATTTATTTAAAATAATTGGGAATTGTGAGGATTTTTTTTTTTAAAGCGTTTAAGCAATTTGTTAAAGGTATGGACGGTTCATCCAGAGGTGATAAGCATCATAAGGCTTTCCTATGGCTCCTCACTAATATTTAAGGACACCACAGGAGCAACGGAAGTGGCCATGAAATCATCAAAGTAGTATGAGCCTCAGGAATTTGCCTGCACCTTCTCTCTCAGCCCTAAGATTGCAAGTGAACACCATCATACCTGGAGCTTCATATGATGCTAAGGCCAAGACTCAGGTACTTGTGCTTGCACAGCAAGCAATTTTTCAACTGAGCTGTATCTATAGTTTAAAATTTTAACAATAAAATTAAAAATTTTATTTGTATATATTAATGGTAGTACATTAGGATATTACATATAAATATATATTATACATTCATAAAATTCATTTTCTTAATTTTTAAATATTTGTAGTCAAACTTGTTCAAACTCAGATCTCAAAAATAAAATCTAGGTATGTATGCATCCACATAGTACAGACTTCTTCCATTCAAGAGGCAGTTTAATTCACATACATGCATATAGGCAACACACTCCTGTACATAAAACATTGAAATAAATAAATCTAACTAAAAATGATACTTGCTGAGCTAGTCTGCCTATGCTCTAATTTTAAACAGAGTAGGAAAGATAAAACTGTCAGAGGCCACATAATATGGGGCTTTTTAAAGCCCTAAATTTAATCTTTCTCAAAGTAAAGAAAATTAAAAATTGTTCCAATGGGCAACAAAGAAACAAAGAGGATAATCACTGGAATGATAAGTTCTTATTTCAATTGTTTCAAAGTTTCTAGGTGTGCAAACCAACTGAGAAACTTTATTTTTAGATAAAATAAAATGGCCATCACTTTAAAATAATTTGATGTTCTACCCTCTAATAAATATAATTGAGGGTTCTTTCTGAGAACCCTGATTTGATTCCCAGCACCCACATGGTGGCTCACAGCCATCTGTAACACTAGTTCCAGGCAATCTGGCACCTCCTGATCTCTGCAGTCACCAGCTCACACACTGTGCACATACATACATACATGTACGTACATGCACATAGGCAAAACATTCCTATACATAAAAACTTTTAAAAATCTAACTTAAAAAGGTACTTGCAAGCCGGGCAGTGGTGGTGCATGCCTTTAATCCCAGCACTTGGGAGGCAGAGGCAGGCGGATTTCTGAGTTCGAGGCTAGCCTGGTCTACAGAGTGAGTTCTAGGACAGCCAGGGCTATACAGAGAAACCTTGTCTCGGAAAAAAAAAAAAGGTACTTGCTGAACTAGAGCACACACATAACACAGCACAAACAGCAACACACAAAGTTCATGGCGCCTCTGCTGGCACAAAGAAGAACATTCAGGATCCCAGCCTACTTTCCATGGGATCCATTAAACTCGTGGGAACACGCCAAATATCCTTTACTTCTTATAAATACCTTGGAGAAGTATTTGGAGTTGGGTCTCTAAAGGTAAATCTGTTTATCACCCTAGAGGCAGTGGAATCTGGGAGAATGAAGGCCTAGGCAATCTTAATTCTCATGAAATAGCCAACTGTATTCAGAGCATCAGACAATTTATACCCTGGGGGTTAAGACAGGTCACCGAAGTAAAACTCTCATGAGTCTCTGCACATGGCAGAAACATGTTTTCCCATACAGTCATGTCAACAAATAACAATGGCCAGCTGTAATGAATAAGCTGAAGTAAACTTATTCCTAACCAATACACATCCTAAAAACAATTTAGTATTTTGGAAGAAACTGTCACAAGACTGTAGTCTTGTTTTCATGGAGTTTTCTCACAAGAGTTCAGAATTCCTCTCCCAGGACTCCTTTATTGGACTACTTTCCAGCAATATAGTCCTTCTCTACAGAAATGGGCTACTACTAAAGAGCCTAGCAAACTGTGTCTAAAACAAAGACTATGGGAAATGTCCTGAGCCTTCCGGGCAGGCAAAAGTATTGAGACTGTAGGTCTTCTCAAAGTGGTAAATCTTTGAGGGTGCTTGCCAAAACCTCTTCTGTTATATAGTGTATTCAATTCTGTCTTCTAACAGGAAGAAGGTGGCAGCTATAGTTAGGGACTCCATGGAGGTGAAGTTCTTAAAGGCTAGGGCCAGCATACAAAGGCAGTGGCTGTGTCCTTGCTCTGGGGCCATGGAGTTTACCAGGATGGAGCCTATCAGCAGCACCTGATGCAAACGCTCACATATATTTGCTGAGGCTCCAGCTCCTTCCATCCCACATACTGAAGCACAAAGCATTGTACTTCTACATTAAAGATTTCAACTTACCCATCAGTCACATTTGAGAGTGTCAGCTGGCATCTAGAAGCCCTGGTCTACATACCCTCTGGGGCTTTCCATTCTCAACTCCCTTAACTTACCAGATACCATATTTAAACTTCATTTCAAGGTTCTGAAAAACTCTCATGACAGCCAAAGCTTCTCTTAAAGGAGAAAACTGGTCCCTGATTCCAGCAAACATCTGGATTCTAAACTTTACTGTTATAGAATTTTATAATCCCAAACCAGGGTTTCTACCTCTCCTTTAACCATTTAGTTCCCACATAAAAGACACACACAACAAAAAGCCTTGATCAGCATAAGAGCTTGGCAGATATCTATCCCCTATGTTTTTATGTCTATTACCCAACCAATAATCCCATTACATAGTTTGCTATGTTTCATCTGAGCTGCTCTTAACCCCAATTAGCCAACCCACATGGCCACTACTTCTTGACTCATCTAACCTGTGGTGGCTTCTCCTCGATTATACTTTCTTGTCCCTTGTGTTTCTCTGACTTCCAGTCCTGGAATCCCAAACCCTGCCTATGTCCCTTCTGCCCAACAATTAGCTGTCGGTATCTTTATTTGTCAATCAGAAATAATTTGGGGGAAAGTTCTCATAATGTCACTTAGGAATACTAAGGACTCACTCTCTCATCTCTGGAGCAACCAGCCTTGAGGAACCAGTATTGGCATTAGAATATAATCAGCATCAGGCCAACCCACTACACTTTACTGTGACACATGGGTAACTTTCTCACTATAAAGAAAAAAAAAAAACTAACACAAATTTAATATCTGGGAGAATTTCTACTCTCATCTCATTCTCAATAACATCACTCCAGAGTGTCTTCTTATGATTTAAAATTCCCAGACCTCAAGCCAGATACAGCATAAGCAACAGCTACTTCTTTAAATGAGCTTCCACTGAATCACTTAGATGGTGAAACTTGAAAATCTTGCCCTAGACTTTGTTTTACCCTTCTCTCTTTTCCGGTTTCATCATCACAAAGCATCAATACATAACCTAAGTCACACTTTCCATTTATGTGCTTCAGCTTAAATACCTCGAGCAGTTGAAAAGTAGAGGAAAACTATGAACTCAAATGGCAGAACAATGGCAATAGTGGCAGAGCAAGTGAGCAAAAGAGAACAGCAAATAGGCTTCCAAAAGATGAGGAAGAAGAAGGAGAAGGAGGCGGAGGAGGAGGAGGAGGAGGAGGAGGAGGAGGAGGAGGAGGAGGAGG
>JADRCH010000031.1:9988779-10022439 GCA_019843965.1 Rhynchomys soricoides
GGAGGAGGAGGAGGAGGAGGAGGAGGAGGAGGAGGAGGAGGAGGAGGAGAAGCAGTAGTTAGAAGGGGGAAAAAGGCAAAGAAAATGAAGCCACAAATTCATAAACTTCAGGACATAGGTGAGGCAGCACTCAGAAGTCACAAGAATATCTTGTTCCACTCCCATGTTTTCTCTCTTCATTAACAGGCCAGTCTAGTAGGTTGTGGCAGGCACTGTTTTATATCTTGTATTCCCACACTGCACAAAGCAGCCACAGTCAGTGAAATGTCCAGTCAGTACTCACTATCTGTTGGAAGTGCTAAGCCCCAAGCAAGGAAACAGTCCAAAAATTCTAAAAGCATACACTACTTTTTAAAAATAACAGTATGGATGTGATGACAGAGAAAAATAGGAAAGTGTCAGGTAAGGCCTGAATGAAAAGAAGGTTAGATTAGACTAATAAATCATATTGGATTGGATTAGTTTAGATTAGCATAGAGTAGATTAGTGTCCTTAAAAAGACTTGCCAGGTCAAAAGGGTCAGATGGAGAGAGTGAGTAGAGGTGTTAAGAGTGTCTGAGCAGAGAGGCAGAAACAGCATGTGGAACAGCGGCAAAGGTCCTGAGGTAAATGTTGAAGAAGGACAGAGACATTAGAAAAGATGAGCAAAGGCAGAGATAAACCACGATGATACTGAATACAGGCACTCAGAGATCAAAATCCAGACTGTGTGAAATGTTTGAACTTCATGCCAAGTGCCCAATACCAGGTAAACCAATGCTTTTATTTTAATTAAAATATAAATTGTCAGGCATGGTAGGTTATCCATGCATTTTGGAGGCTTAGGCAGGACAACTAAACACTCTATATCCAGCCTGGATTTTGTGAACTTCAGGCCAACTAGGGCAATAGGGTAAGGTCCTGTCTCATAAACACATGATCTAGGTTTGGGAACACTTATTGGTAGAGTGCCTGTCTGCAATCACAAAACCCTGGGTTCAATCTTACAGCACCCAAGTAAATACATAAATAAAGAGAAAACCATTAATTATACATGATAACTGGAGTCAAGGTGAAATTTCTATTTGGACACACAGCAATTACCTCATGGTAAACAGATACAGGAGGTCATGGGAGAAAATAAGTAAATGTTCGCAAGGGACAATGGTGGTTTGTATGAGGGCATACTCTGTGTGAGAAGCTCATTGGCATGAGGATATTAGCTGTGAAAATAATGAGAAAAGAGTGGTTTTAAGGACTGAACTGGAGACTTCAGTCTCACATATATCCTATTTTAAGTGCCTGAGAAACATGGAAAATATAAGCAATATAAAAATAGGTGTGGGCACGTGGAACTGTGAACTAAGCTGAATTGGAAATTGGAGCTGGCTGCTATGGCGAGCTATGGGAGTGTACAATGCTTCCAAAAGAGAATCTGCACCTAAGAAACAGAAAGCTAAAATGTGTAATTCTAACAGAGAGTATGGGGAAAGAGCCAAGCCTGACTATATAACAATTCCCATGGAATTTGTGTCACAAGCCAAGGCCAATAGCACCATTAAATAGATAAGAAGATCTGGAGCCATAGTGCTAGATGCCCATAAGCCTTTGGGTGTCTCACACTGCCAACAGGTGAACTTTCAGCTCTATGGACACCATAGGCCAGTATGTACGGTTCAAGGACCCAGCAGTTTCTGATTATTGTAAGTATTGGAAATATTGTAAATATCAGCAGCCTGGTTATTGTAAACCAGACAATATGCAGTAGTGTGTGTATGTATAAGAAGTAACTAGAGGAGAGAGATGGAGAGATGGTCCAGCTATTCAGAACACTTGATGCCATCACAAATGATCAGTTCCTAACACCCACATCAGATGGTTCACAAGTGCTTGCATCATTCTAGTTCCAGGGGATCTGACTTCTGGCCTCTGAGAGACCCACATTCATATGGCACACATTCATACAAATACACACAATTACACACAAATAAAAATTAACAAATATTTAAGTTACTAGGCTTTGGAGAATAGTGACTAAGCAGAAGGGGAAAAGTGGGTTAATTGTTTGTTTGTTTTTTAATATCTAGAGCCTTGGTGCCAAGCAGCCACACCTCAGTATCATTCAGAAACAGTTACAGGAGATGTTGTACACCAAATCTCTTTATATCTCCCATCTTAAACTAAATCATAACATCTCAGGATTCTTCCTCGTTACTGAGGTAGAGAAGCCCCAAGAATAGGGTAGGTCTAGCTAAGATGGCAGAAGGGTTTTCAGTGAGGGATGATATGACTGCACCCAAAGTTCATTCAGTGCTCAGACAGGTTGAATAACATGAACGTTTATGTGAATGGTGGGAGGCGGGGGGTGTCTGTGTGCTTTTTAGTGTGGATGTCTATGTAGAAATGTGCAGGTGCATATGCAAATGGGTGAAGTAGAAGCCAGAGGTTGAAGTTGTCATTGGGTGTCTGTCCTTAATTGCTTTATTTTTTTTTTTAGGAAAGGTTCTCCACCAAGCCTGATGCACACTGTCACCTCCAGCTTTTGACACAGGTTCTGAAGATGCCAACTCACATCCCCGTGCACACAGCAGTCACTGTACTGAGTCATCTTCCCAGCCCTATCTAACTTCTATTTAATAATGAACTTAGGCTACAACCTAAATATATTTGGCTTTGTCTTCTTCCCCATTCTCATCTTCCACTGTATCTCCCATCCTGCAGTGAGGTGCTATGTGCTTAACAGTGGCATAAAACAATTTCCCCATAGCATAACATACTGACAAGCGAATTTCCATAACTGTTCTTCAAGGACGGACATGCTTGAGGCTATCAGTACACAGACAAGCTATATGTGATATTCTGAAACAGAACATTAAGGTCATGCCTTCTGTGGTAACAAATCACTTAAAAAACAAAAAACAAAGACAAAAAAACCAAACAAATAAAAACCTCCTTTCTGACTTTCTGATCAGGCCAACCTGCATGTCTCAAACAAAACTGCTTCTTCATGATCAGACCAGCAGGAATGTCTCAGAGCTTGTCACCTATTTTCTTCAGTTCAGCTGCCACCCTGAACTCCTAGAAAAGGAGAAGATGATAAACAAACAAACAAACAAACAAACAAAACTACCATAGACTATTCATACCATTAAATAGAAGAGAAAACTGAGGATTAAAAGAGACATGCTCCAGCTGGGCAGTGGTGGTGCATGCCTTTAATCCCAGCACTTGGGAGGCAGAGGCAGGCAGATTTCTGAGTTCGAGGCCAGCCTGATCTACAGAGTGAGTTCCAGGACAGCCAGGACTACACAGAGAAACCCTGTCTCGAAAAACCAGAGAGAGAGAAGAGAGAGAGAGAGAGAGAGAGAGAGAGAGATGCTCCAGGCTCAGGTCTAATGGGTGAGGGAGTAAACTTAACACCAAGCTCTGCTGGATGGTTGTTTGAAAAGTTGGCAAAAAAGAAGACAGAGTCTGCCATCAATGTAAGTCTCGTTGTAGGTTGCAGGATCACAATTGCATGGGCTGCTGCTCTGCATCAGTCACCCTATGCTTTGTATTCTGTAAATCTAACGAAAATATATGGACTGGGGGAGGGGAGTCTTATGACACATTTCCTTTTAGTTTCTCCACCCTCATAATGGTTCAGTTAATTGTGAAGATAAAGGATACAGAGGCACCACCACCACCACACCCCATCCCAGAAGACAGGAGATGACAGCAAATGGCTACTATCCTCCTGCAAGACCAGGAACACAGACAAAAGTAGCTTGTGTTCACAGGACAGAGGTTAAAGCATTTGCTGAAGAGTAGCCTTTAACCAGGGAGGTAGCTCAGGAGCAACTATTCCACATCAAAGTTGGTGGGGACCAACTAAAAGCAAGTGGAGTCAGTAGGTTTACAAGTCACTTAGCTCACAATAAGACTGTAGGATTTCACACAAGGCTAAATGATCATGCTCCGGAACTCCTGATTTCAGTGACCTCATTTCCTGCCTGAAGCCACAGATTGTTCACACTTTTGCAGTGGAAGGAAGCAAAGGTGAGGAAAATGTTAATAAATGGGGATATTTACCAAATATGTTTGGCTGTTTTTTGTCCCTTGTTTTTCAAGCCAACTCTGAAATAGGAGCACTTCTTTTTATTTTCAAAGAAATATTAACTCCTGTATGGATCAATGACAGTAGCCATGTTTGTCCTCTTGTAGTCTCTACTGAACGCCCGAACAAAGACACCCCCAAAAATAAATAGTGGGATTGTTCTCTCCAGAGACAACTAGGCAATTATTAAAAAGGTTTATTTCCCCTTAACATTTCTAAGTGCCAAAAGGTAAGAAGGGAGAAAGTGGGAGCGCTCTGCTTCTACTTGTAAGGTAGAAGACAAAGGAAATTGGCCTCTGTGAACTTGAAGGGCTGGGAGGACTCTCCACATAGGTCACAGTTCTTTGGTTTCTCCCCTCTTCTGTAGGAATGAATATTAGGTTTGATAATAAGTATGTCAAGGTCATGTTTATCTAACTGTAATGAAGCAAAGCATAAATTTCAAATAGTTCACCATCTGCAGGGAATGACTAGATCTTTTTTTTTTCTCCTCCAGAAGCTGAATAATTAAAATGGAAAAATGTGTTCAGTGTTCAAAGAAACTGGAGTGTTACTATATTAGATAAGGGGGCCGTCCATGACCACATAATGTCATTAAAGTGATCAGAAATTATGTGGTCTTTTAAATTGCTTTATTTCCCTCAGCAGAATATTAATTTCAGGTGAGTAATTTAAATTGCATTAACAGCAGACTCCTTAAGACGACACTTCATTTAGTTGTGGAAGTCGCTGCTGCTTAAACGATACCCCCAGTCTGCCATCTCACACTGTGTCTAGCCTGTGCCAGATTGTAGATTGTTTTTCTTTTTTTCAAAATACCATGGGAGTGTCAAATGCCTTATTGCAAACCTGCCGCTTTATGGGAAAATGTGGTGTAAATAAAGCAGAGGCACTTCTGCAGGTCGCCACATTTTAGGTAGAGAATTCTTCATTGGATACATGAAATCGACTGACAGGGTTATGAACCAAATCATTTTGAGAATACCCTTCACACACACAAGATATCACCACATCTGCAGAGGCCATATGGTGAAAAGTAGATCCACAAGATCTTCAAGGACGGGCAAACTTATACTCTCCAGTGCCTCTGCCTCTGCCATTAATAAAGTTGCTGATTTGGGGTCAAAGAAGTATCAAAATAAGAGGTTTTTAAGGAAAAGCTATCATGCTCCCTTTCTTACAAAAACTGAATGCAGACCGTACATGCTCTGTTTTCCTATGGCCCTTCAGTCCTGTCAGAGCAACTTTCTCCCACAACCGTTTCCTATTTATACTCAAACATTGATCATCTTCCTTCTGTAACTGTAGATTTATTGGTACTTTATAGAATTTTATAGGGACAGAGTCACAGAATATATAATAGTTCTTCTATCTCCCTGTAATCTCATAACTGTGGAAATCTGTCTATCACTGGGGATCTATCAGTAGTGAGTTTGGTTTTTGTTTTGCTGAGTAATATGCTAGTATGTAGCCATAGCATTGAGTACACAGTTACCTGTTAATGTTCTAGCTTGGGTCAACTGTTAATAAGCTGCTATCAATGTCACGACTGAGTCTGCCAGTGGACATATGCATTCATGACTTCAGTAAAAATACCAAGAAGGCCGGACCATATCACAGGTGTTTAGCAAAGAAATTATTTTGTAATTCTATGCCTACAAATTTAGTGTTTGAAAAAAATCCCAGTCAAAGATCTTAACAAATATGTTCCTTTTGAAAAAAAAAAAATATGGCATGTAAATACATGACAAGAGATGCATTGGAATTAGTGGGGTGTGGTATATTGGAATTAGTTGATGATTATTTTAGCCAAGTGGTCAGACTTATCATCAGTTGTCAGTAGACTAGAACACTAGGAAAGTTAGTGATGTGATTCAGTCCAAGTACAATATGTGAGGCCAGGGAAGCCATGATATCTTACAGTCTGAGACCATAAGTCAGAAAACCAGTATGTATATGAGTGTGCAAAGTTGGGAAAGCAGCACCTCATTCTAGGTAAGAAGGATGGAGAGAGATAAGAAGGGAAAGGGGAAAGGAGAAAGACAAGAGAGGGAGGAAGAAAGAGGAGGAGGAGAGAGGGGGAAATAACAGAGAGAGAGAAAGAGAGAGAGAGTCAGATACCTACCCACATTAGATTGATAAGGTCAGAATTTTTAGCTCAGTCTGAAACATCCTCATAGACATTCCAATGAGTGGCCTTTTCAGTGGCCTTTTCAGTAGCCCAGATAAGTGGACACATAGAATTAGCCACTACTTGCCAACTCTTTACTTTATATAAGAATACATGAAACTCTAGTTCTTTATTCTTGGTAATATTTGGTATGATCTGTCTTCTTAGCATAGGTGTTATGATATCTTTTGATTTTAATTCGCATCTCCTTTATATCTAGCCATGCTAAACCTCTTTTCATACATATGCTTTCCATATATATAAATATTTATGCATATATTATGTATACAGACATATTCACATGGGAACTGTTAAGATCTTTCAAATGTGATTTTGTTTAACACTAAAGATGTGGAGGTAGAATTTCAATTATACACATGCCTCATACTATGACTGTCCAATCCTACCTTGAGCAAGAGTCACACAATGTGTTAGTATCCTCCAGCTGTCTGTCTGATAGTCCTACAGGCCTAAGGGCCTGTACTATGGAGAAGCTGAACATCAAAATTCCTAAGAATTGATGAACAGAAACTAGTAGGAAGCACTCAGTGCCCTCAGTAAAAACACTTCCATATAAATAACTGGATCATCCATCCATCTTTCCCATGATTCTTTTATTCTTTTCTAAAGACTTTAACCATCCTGTATATCTGACTACTTAAAAAGTACCTCCTTTCTCTTCGGACAGTTGGGTCAGAAAGTCCAAAGAGTTAAACAACAAAGACATTCATCTGGGTAGAACTAATAATTTGTGATAGTCAAAAGTAAAATATGAGCAATCTATCAGCTGATAAAATTATATCAAAGCTTTATAAGTAGGAAGTAGGTATAAGCATCAAGCTAATGAAATCAAATCAATTTTCTATTTCTTAATCTTATAACATTAAATGGAAGCTTTGTGGAGTAATATAGAAAGTTCTTATATCATTAGTCAACAAAACCAGTGACTTAATAATTAGTATAAACTTCACGTATGACTGTGTACCTAGGAAATTCTAAATGTTAATGTTTGAAAAATATGCAGCCTTCCCTTTTCTATAAAATCCCATCCTGACTCTCACCAACAATGTATCTCTAATAATTTCTGGCTATAAGGCAATGCTGACAAAAAACATAGACTGCAGAGGGAATTTTACTATAAGAAAAATAACATGATTATTACTCCAAGCTCAAGATAGCTATGAAATCATACCAAACCTTCCCCCCCTAATCCTGTGTATCCATTTAAGGTTGTGTTGTTTTGCATATCTGTCTCTCTCTAAGTGCCTGCTTGCTAGCTGAGAAGCTGTCTATGATTCAACATGAAGAAAGCAGATGACAGCTACCAGACAGCTTTCAAGTTCACTTACATTAAGACAATTGACTGACATGCAAGGTCAAAGTATCTCTCAATCAAAATTCTAAATCTATTTTTAAAATACAATTGCTTCCACTTTGTGCAAAGCAACTATCTCCTAGAGATGAATCAATGGTTTACACACCTCCCCAATAGAACCTCTGTGTGTGAGAGAGAGGAGTAGTGATAAGAGAGTCATCAGAAAAGTAATCATTGTCCATGGCAAAATGATTGCTGAAGTGAAAATTGGATTAGATCAGTGCTAACAATGTTTACATTTATTTGACTTTTGACTGCTCAAATAATGAGTGTATAAGCAAGTATATGTTGGGTTTCTTTTTTAGTTCCTTTTTTGGACACAGCTGTTATATATTCAGATATAGAAAATGTTATTCTTGCAGCAGAGTAGATTATAAAATATTCATTTTTGAAGTTTCAGAGATTAAGACTATTTTGATAATGTTATCTGTAGAGTTAAAAGATATAGTTATCACAAGTCTGCTGCTGGGAGAAATTACTACATAAGATAATTTGCTTGGCAGTAAGTATTTTTGAATCAGCTAAAAATAAATTCTCACAAAGTTGGAAAGAGATTAAAAAGCCTAAGACATCATACAATGTTCTCTCTCTCTCTCTCTCTCTCTCTCTCTCTCTCTCTCTCTCGTGTGTGTGTGTGTGTGTGTGTGTGTGTGTGTACAATTGTGAAATGTGAAGATTTCCAGATATCTATAAGTAACCTAGAATGGAAGACTTTTAGATATTCATATTTGCCAGATGTTGGAAAAAAATTAAAGCACCTTTCACACACTGTACTGTGGTGTTCAAGTTCTAGTTCATACTGAATGGAAACAACACTGACCACAGACAGGGCTAAATTAGATCAGTTGGATGGATCTCCTGCTTATTCTCCTAGCAAAAGCAACAGAACCATTTAAAACACCCTAAATGCATTGGCAAGATGACTTCAGAAAGACTCCATCAGAACCATTTCTAATTGCACTTCTGACATGAAAGCTATTGGAAGCTTTTACTCCCATCCTTACAGTAAGAACAAATAAAGCCAAACTAAGACATCAATAACCTTTCTTTGACCTATCAGAGAACTGGGGCCACAGATCAATTCCTTCCACAAAAAATAAAGTGACCAATGCCTCTAGGGAGAATCAATAACTGAGATCTGGTTACTTGGAACAGATGTCACTAGAATCATGTACTGGTAAGAATGCTTAAGTGGTAATTTGAAGAAAGTACTGGCATCTGAGTGGGGACTAGTAGGTAACTGAGGAACCCTGGGGCTTCTACCTTAGAGAAATACCTCATGATTTCATGGGCTTTCAGAAATCCAGAAATGTCAACAGACTCCCAAAGAAGCATCCTCCCATGATTACTTACCTATTGGCTGAAATTCCTTTCATCTGTCCACATGGAAATAAAGAATACGCAAGGATGGGCTTCTTAGGTATATGCAGTTCCACACAGTAGAGTGCCAACGGCCTATTGGGTAGACCAGCAGGCTTAAATGTTGGCATCTTTGAACCCTGAAAACTAAAAGTTATACCTCATAGCTCCAGAGGTTAGAGACTTACAGCCTTAGGCGCTTCAGTCAGAGTTTCCTAGGATTTGATTGTCATGGAGCTATTAGTGGCAGCTAGCAGCACAGCAGAAGCAGCAGCAGCAGTAGCTGGTTCTAACCAATGTCATTTCTCTCAATGTCTTTATGTCAGGATGCTAGCTCCTTCTAGTTTTAGAGCTCTCAGAATTCGGGTATCAGAACCTCAACTCTAGGCTTAATAAGCTCCCTGGAGTGTTTCTAGCAACCAAGACCCACATCTCTAACCTTTGACTTTTCACCACAAAAGTCTATCAGTGCCATTTTCCCCATATCTTTTCTAATGATGTTTATAATTAGGGTGATTCCATTGAGACACGATGTTTGTGTACATTTTAGAGGCTACATTAGAGTGTCAACATGATCTTAAAGGTACTGGGAAACCAAAAAGGCCTTGTGACTCTCCTTGTTGTGATAAACACTATATTGCAGTAGTCTGAAATGGATCCTACAGTATCTCTGAGACCTATTCACTCTGATATATCCATAGAGGGAACAATGACAAACAAGTCCATGTATCTGCAGTCTGTATACAATTTTGTTCTGTATAGTTTTGCTCCACAGTTGGTTGAGCCATCATAAAGAGAATGGTCACATGTGCTATAGGTAGCAGACCTGGAAGCACAGAGATGTTCACTACCTTGGGAGCCTAGATGATGTTATTATGAGCCCCAGAGATCAGACTTAGAGCTCTGGGTTTTGGTATCTGCCCTGCTAGGATTCTGTCTCACTTTGGTCTGACCTTTTCTTGCTCTGATCCTATTCCTCCTTTATGGAATGGGAATATTTATATCCATCTTGTGTCTATTTATACTGAAAGCATAGCATTTGTTCTTTTTTTTTTTCTATCTGGGTTGAGAAGGTTTCATGGTAAAGATATTGATTCAAATAAAACATGAAATGCCTAAGGACAAACCAAATGAGGAAGAAAAAGAACTTCACAGAGAAAGCTGCCATGGAGAACTGTCCTCTGAATGTGTCTGCTGCAGTAACTAAGGGAAGGAACTGGCCCACTAACATCCCATCATGGAGATATGGGGGAGCTCATGAAACCACACCCTACAAGGTTTTAGAGACAGTTGGTAGTTGCTAACTGGGAAGACTCAAAAGGTTCTGTCCTTCACCAAGATTTAGAGGCAGCTAACAGTTGCAAGCAGGAGGGGTTCAAAGGCCACCCTCCTCCACAAGGATGTATGGACAGGTAATGGTTGCTAAGGAAGGGAGACTTTTTAAAAACTTCTTTGGTGGTGGAGCTATAATCCTGCAGGTGACCTTGCACCCTTACTCCTGCTAATGATCATAATTATAGTTATTGTTTCACCAAGATAGACTTGAAAAGAATCGTTTCTTTGATCTATCATTGGTACCCTCTCTGGGGTAATAAGATATTTATTTGCCTACCTCCTGAAGAAGTTACATAGTACCTGTTCATGTAGACCATACCATCCTCTTTTTCTAGCCTTGGTTGATCGACCACCCACACACACTGGGTTTCCAGGATTTAAGGAATGTGGTCTACAGTTCACGCAACATCTTTCTGGATAACTCACCCTCAACAGTCTCAACTTCATCTACTAGTGTGGTTGCAAGGAGCTTTGTCTCTGGATATGCATTATTTCCTCCCCCAAGACTGTAGTGTGTTTGTTATATTATGTGCACAGATGTGTGGGAAAGACTCATTACTGAGTTCTCGTGGTTCAGAAAAGATGCTTGGTGAAAATCTTGATATCAATTGTTGTCAATAAAGGCACACTGAAACTAAAATAATGTAACATATCAAGTATTTATATAACCATTGGTATAGGAGCTGGCTTCAGATCCAAAACAAAATAAATAAAAATGAAGTATTTAGGGCTATTTTGCGCCAACACTAAAAATAGCATAAATAGATATCAAAAACGTGTTATGGCCTTCCAGTCTGGGACAGTGCCCTGAGCAGACCTTGTGCACAAACACCACAGCCAGTCCCACAACACACAGAGGAAGCTCCACCTCAAGCGCTCTAACACATCCAGGTTAATAGGATCAGGGGTGAAGAGGACTCAACATATATATTCCCAACATATTCCCAACTGGAATAACTGGGACCAGAGAGATCCAGGGACCCAGGTATCCCACCAGACCAGTGGCACGGGTTCCTTCTGGTCGGGGTTGGTGCCCTGAGCAGACCTTGGGCAAGAAATACTCAGCCAGTCCCACAACATCCAGAGGAAGCTCCACTCTCAGGTGCTCTAACACGCCCAGGATCACAGGATCAGGGGATAACAGGATCCCATGAGCTTGGTCACACCAGGATCTCAGGGTCCCAGAGGCAGCTTGACTCCCAGGAGTTCTGACACACCCAGGATTGCAGGATCACAGGATCCCAGAATCATAGTATCCCAGAGACAACTGGTCTCTGAGAAGTTCTGACACAACCAGGATCACAGGAAGGACAGGCTCCAGTCAGATAAAGGGAGGGCAGGTAGCAGTAGAGATAACCAGATGGCAGGAAGCAAGCAGAAGAACATGAGCAACAGAAACCAAATTTACCTGGCGTCATCAGAACCCAATTCTCCTACCATAGCAAGTCCTGGATACATCATCAAACCAGAAAAGCAAGATTCGTTTCTAAAATAACTTCTCATGATAATGATAGAGGACTTTAAGAAGGATATAACTCCGATAAGGAAATACAGGCGAACACAGGTGAACAGCTAGAAGCCCTTGAAGAGGAAACATGAAAATCCCTTAAAGAATTACAGGAAAACACAACCAAACTGGTGAAGGAATTGAACAAAACCATCCAGAATCTAAAAATGGAAACAGAAACAATAAAGAAATCACAAAGGAAGACAACCCTGGAGTTAGAAAACCTAGGAAAGAGATCAGGAGTCCGAGATGCAAGCATCACCAACAGAATACAAGAGACAGAAGAGAGAATCTCAGGTGTGGAAGATACCATAGAAAATATTGACACAACAGTCAAAGAAAATGCAAAAAGCAAAAAACTCCTAACACAAAACATCCAGGAAATCCAGGACATAATGAGAAGACCAAACCTAAGGATATAGGTATAGAAGAGAGTGAAGATTCCCAACTTAAAGAGTCAGTAAATATCTTCAACAAAATTATAGAAGAAAACTTCCTTAACCTAAAGAAAGAGATGCCCATGAACATACAAGAAGCCTACAGAAATCCAAATAGACTGGACCAGAAAAGAAATTCCTCCTGTCACAAAATAATCAAAACACCAAATGCACAAAACAAAGAAAGAATATTAAGAACAGTAAGGAAAAGGTTAAGTAACATATAAAGGCAGACCTATCAGAATTACACGAGACTTCTCACTAGAGACTATGAAAGCTAGAAGATCCTGGAAAGATGTCATACAGACCCTGAGAGAACACAAATGCCAGTCCAGGCTACTATACCCAGAAAAACTCTCAATTACCATAGACGGAGAAACCAAGATATTCCATGACAAAACCAAATTTACACAATATCTTTCCACAAATCCAGCCCTAGAAAGGATAATAAACACCAACACATAGAGGTAAACTACACCATGGAAAGAGCAAGAAAGTAATCTTTTAACAAACCCAAAAGAAGATAGCACACAAACATAATACCACCTCTAACAACAAAAATAACAGGAAGTAACAATCACTTTTCCTTAATATCTCTTAACATCAGTGGACTGAATTCCCCAATAAAAAGCCATAGAATAACAGACTAGATATGTAAACAAGAACCAGCATTTTGCTGCATACAGGAAACACATCTCAGCATCAAAGACAGACATTACCTCAGAGTAAAAGGTTGGAAAACAATTTTCCAAGCAAATGGTCCCAAGAAATAAGCTGGAGTAGCCATTCTAATATCAAATAAAATCAACTTTCAACCAAAAGTTATCGAAAAAATAATGAAGGACACTTCATACTTGTCAAATAGAAATATTTAAGGGGTAACTTCAGCAAGTGTTATAGGTATCTGATGAATCTCAGTGTAATGGCCTTGGGAAACACAAAGGAATGCTGCTCTTTGCTCAGAGTGAAGCTAACATATCTTCATGGGAGAACACTGGACGTATTTGAATTTTCTGGTCACATTAGAGAGGTGAGTACTGTATATTTTAGAAGACTAGTATTTATTTTCCCTGAATTTAGTCAAGAGTTGTCAACTTATTTCTAGTTGAGTGTGACAGTAGTAAGGTTTTCAAAACCTACTGAAAACAAGTAACATTAAACATGTGATTCATGATATTAGGTTACGTGTGCTATTTTGACTGAAGTCAACTTTACTTTGTCATTTCAAAGGAGAAAAAATGAATGGCCTATAAAACTGTAAGAGTTGATCTGTCAGAAATAATTTCCAATCGCATAATGTTTTTACAAAGTGATTTAGTTTATTTTAATCCTATTTATAATGTGAAAGTATAAGATGATGATAACATTGGCTTCTAAAGTTTTAGCCAAAAAATAGCATTTTAATTGTTATAGAAATAGCTACAAATAATTTCATAATTTATTAATTCTGTATTTAATTTTGACATGTTTCTCATAATTTACGATTGCATATAATACAGTGAGAGATATCCCACAGTACATATATATTTTTGTCAACATAAATTCCTAGAAATAAGTTTATTAGATAAAATTTTATGCACAATATATACTTTGGTACTTGTTGTTAAACTGTTCATTAGAAGTACTGTATTGATTTGTGCTGTTAATATGGAACATTTCCCTAAAATTCTCTAACAATTAAATTTTATTATAAAAAAGAATGTGTATGTATCTCAATAAGATAAATGACTAGAAATATACACAAAAATTATCTTCAAAAATGAAACAAACTTATAGTATGCCTCTGGATCACTGAAGGAGAGAGCCCTATATATACAAAGAGCAATGAAAATTTTACTAATTGGGAATCAGTAGTAATAAGGGTAAGAAAAAGCAAATCACAAATGATGACAGATCCGTGAGTGTGAATGTCACAAATTCCCCAATTAATAAAATGAAAAAATGACGATTACAATCAGTTAAATACAAAAGCTTAGAGAGCTGCTGGGCTCTTGCTCAGTGGTACAGCACTTGCCCCTCATGCATGAGGCCTTGGGTTCAATTTGCTGAAGGACCTACAGCAAATGCATGGAGCTTGAAGCCACCAAGAAGAGCAATAATGTTAAATTTAGGCAAAGTCACATTTATCACATCATACAAGATGGCTTGGTATCTGCGTTGTTATTCCTCAGAAATACTGATGAGTATACACCCTTACTACTGGACTTCATCTTTATACTTGTCTGTCCTTCATAGTGCCCTGGACTTTTAAAGCGTTATATGTTGAAAAACTGCTGTGGCCTTTTATGACTTGTATATAATGTAGAATAAAATAATAAAATACTTGATAGCTTTTTCTAAGTGATAAATGTAACTGATACAATGTTGTGTTGAATATTTGTGCCCTTTCGGGAAATTTCTTAGGCTTGAGACTGAAATAAGATTAAAACACAGGTTCCTTAAAGGTTAAAAACAAAAACAAGTAAAAATTACCAAGTTAAAAAGATCACTATTGAAAATCTAATCTTCAAGCAGAGATATGTGCTCCAGCTTGATCAAAAATATTAAATTAAAATTAAGAAATACCAGGATAAATTGATAGGTACATGGTTATTTGGGAAACACTTATCTCCCAGTTCAGACAGATCATATTACTGATAGCACAGAACACAGATTTCCTACTGATGTATGAAAGGACAAAGAACATTCACTCCTTGGGATAAAAAAAGAATAGACTTTCTAAGAATACTTGTCTTTTTTTGAAGGAAGATGGGAATTGGCTAAATTAAAATGTCTATAATTTAAGGCTAGAGAGATGACTCACTGAATAAGGGCATTGGCTATTCTTCCAGAGGACCAGGGTTCAATTCTCAGTACCCACATGACAGCTCACAACTGTCTTTAACTCCAGTTCCAGGGGATCCAATACCTTCACACAGACATACATTCCAGCAAAATGCCAATGAACAGAATGAAAAAATAAATATATTTTTGAATGTCTACAATTCTATACATTTTAACAATAATCAATTTAATGTATAAATATTTATATACACAGACATTAGCAACAGTTAACACATAAGTGCTCACTATGTCCGAGGTACTATGACAAGAGCTTGACCTATGCAATAATCACACAGATAATAAAACATTCATTTATATGGAACAATCATATAATCTAATACAGAGAAAGATGCCACACTGAATGTGATAAAATGTATTGATGTTCCTGTATATTATCACACATGTCACTTGATCAATTTTATATGAAAAGAGAAAAAGGAGTCTTATAAAAAACTCAAAATATTAATAGCAGTTTTCTCTGCACAGTGAGATTACAGTTAATTTTTATTTTGTTCTTTAAATTTTCCTAGTAATTACACACCATAATGTATTATTGTTATTATTATTGTTGTTATTATTATTATTATTATTATTATTATTATTCATTATCAAGAAGATGTGTTTGAAAATAATAAACACAGGAAAAACCTTAAACATAAAACCTTGTTTAAAAGTATCAAATTGATTTCATAAATTAAACTTCAACTCATTGTAGTATGAGTCATTTTTATTTCATTCTAATAAATTGAATAACAACAAACTATATATCAAGTGGATGACATAGATAGTAAATCTGTTAGGAGTTGCCTTCAGAAAACCTATCGCTTAAAGAAAAAAACAGCAGAGAATTTAATGAGGCTCAATATCAAACATTACAAGGATGTTCTTATAAAAGCCCTTATATTTTTGAGGCTAAAATTATTGGAACTTATGGAATATATCAACTGTTACAACAGAGGTAAAAGGCACTTATATATATGTAGAAAGCAAAGATTGACTTTGTCATACAGTTTGACATTGGTTAAATCTTAAGGTATATATTTTGAAGAAGAACAAATTAGTAGTTTAAGGGAGATGAGGAATTATGGTTTATGTGGAAAATGCAGAATCCACAAATCTTGTGATTAAAGTGAGCACATATATCTCGTAAAATCCAAAGTCAAAAATAATAACCATCAAAAAATTAAGACAGCAGGAAACAGACTTGTGAGGAGGTAGAATGCTCACCCAGACTGGTTCTTATCTCTGTGATCTCCTCTGCCGGGTTTGAGGGTTTGTGGTTCAGGCAATAAAAGATATACGAATATGTGTGCAGTAACAATCAGGCACACAAATGTATGCACAGTAACAATCAGGCACATAAATACATTCACAGTAACAATCAGGCACACAAATGTATGCACACTAACAATCAGGCACACAAATACATGCACAGTAACAATTCAGGTGTGATTGAGATTTGTTACTCGAGGTTTAAGTTCCATATATCTGTTACAATTTTTAAATTAAAAAATAGGTCTTTTAAATTTTTTAATTACATTTATTTAGTGTGTGAGAGTCTGAATTTGCGTTAATAACTTGCTGAGCCTTATATGTGAAGACCAGAGGCCAATTTGCAGGTTACAGTTTTCTGCTATCATTTAGGTCTTGGGAATTAAACTCAGGTCTTCAGGCTTGGAGTCAAGCTCTATTACCCACTGAGCCATTTTGCCAGCAAAGATTGAATTGTTCATCAGTTCCATGTTATAAATAGTATTAGTATCTTCCTGTCACAGATGAAGTAACTAACGTTTAAGCAGTTCTTTCTTTTTCATAGTCCAAGTAGAAATTACAGAAATTAGTGATGTTAGACCTTCAGCTCTGGTGGACTTGACTCTGACTCATTGTGCTTAACTATCAAACTATTACACAGTTAGTTATGCTGGAATATGTTAATATAGGAACAACAAATTGGTTATAACATCAACATTTTCTCAATATAACTGGCTTTTGCTTTTGCACAACACTACAATGATTTTAGCTCTGAATTAATCATAGTAAAGGCAAAATTGGAACTAAAAATAGAGTACACTTCTAAAATACCCTTCCTTTTATTTTTCTAGGATAGAATTGGCACAAAGAAGTGGAGGTTAAAACAGTAAGAGCCACGAGTCTCTGAAGGTCACTGTGGTTGCTCTAGGGACAGACTGACAGAGTGAGCAATGGATTCCTGTGAGTCCTGGCTGGACTCCACTTCATCTCCATGCCTCTCAACAGCAGCCTAAGTCACCGGGAATGGGAGTGGATGTACAGAGGTATGTAATCCCCAGAGCCCTGGCTCCCCACAGAGCCCTCAAGAACCTGTCTCCAGCATCTGATTTTGGCGAGTGTCCTTGAAGCTTCACAGTCACTGGTAGATGTTTGGAGGCCTTTGCTTCTTCTGACCCTTCAGCCACCCCTTCAGGCCACAGCTTTTTGGCTTCCCCAACAACTATATAAGTTGTAAGCCCTGCATTAAGTGTCTTGCCTTGAAACTGATGGTGATTCAGCTACTATGCCAGAAGCCAAACTAATGCAGCAAATGTGCTTATTCAAATAACATATAAGCATACCGAAACATTTTCAACTAAGTATTTTTTTCAAAGACAAAATAAGGAACAAGGGGTATAAATCCTAAAATATAATATTTTGACTAAGACAATGAATTGAAAATGTAAAGGAAGATTTAAAAACAAAAAGGTCCCTTGCTCAGATCAAAGCACAAACAACAAAAAGTCTTTTGACAGCACTGGAATAAATTTTCTTCAATAATATATTTTTCCAAATAAAATAGTCAATACTTTAATAACAGGAATGAGTGAAAATGTAATACCGTTTGAGCATTACGTTTACTCAATTTACAACTAAAGGAAACCTGTATGAGATAAAATATAGCTAAGATGCCTCTACTAAGATGATTTCCAAGCATGAGTAGTAACCCTCAAATACTTAATATCTAATTAGAAAGACAGCAAAAGCATACATTATTAAAATTTACAAGGCTCATGCTATCTATACATAATAGATAGTACGTGAATGGGTGGTGTGATGGTTTGGATGAGAATTATCCCTGTAGACTCATACATTTGAATACTTACTTCATAGTTGGTGGCTGTTTAACCTAAGAGTCACTCAGTAGAAAGGAATTCATTCATTGCTGGTGCTATGAACCTAGCAACTACCCATGACAGACGAGGTCTAGAGAAGACCCTGGAGGAAAAGCTAATACTGCAATTTTGTGAAATAAGTATAGATTCTAACTATTTATCTTTATACCTACAAATAAATGTAGATCTCACTCTTCATCAAAGAAGCTTTGTTTTTGTTTGTTTGTTTTGTTGTTTTTGCTTTTTTTTTTTTTTTTTTTTTTTTAGCAGATGGGGGCTATTACAGATCCACAGCTGGTCAAAATACAGGAAATAAATGAGTGCAGAATGCTCACCCCAAACTGCTACAACTACACTATAACCCCGACATTTAAGACTCAGACAACCTTGAGACAAAGATGATAGAAAGATAAGAGCCATAGGATCAGGATGCCTGCTGCTAAATTCCATCTTCTATACATGACAGAGGGTTAGCATCCATGAAATCTCCACAAATATGTTTATTTAAACAAGACTGCATAATGACCATACCAATTAACATGCAGTGTGGATGAAGGATATTTCACAAGACCTTATTCAGAGATGAAAAGTTACAGACAACTAAGAGCTGGTAAGGGAGAGAGAATCAGTGTTCTTCAGGAACAAACTTCCTGATAGGCTAATCAATCCCAAGTAGTCACCCAAAACGCATATGCAAAAGAGTAGAATCAATCAAGTTTATGTGTATATATATACATATGCTCATACATGTGTATGCAACAACAAATAGAGAAGAGGAGGTCGTGAATTTAGAGAAAGGGTTGAGCTTGGGATGAGTTGAAAAGGGTCGAGAAGAGGTGGAAATGATGTAAAACTATTACTCATGTGTGACATTATCAAATACATTTTAAAAATTAATTTAAGAACTTATTTTCTAATAGACTCATTTAATCTTTGGAAATATGGCCCAATTTCCTTTAGATATGTACATATAACATTCATTTCTTGGCTATATGTACCACCCTCCCCCCCAAAGCCCTTGGCTATGACTAGTTACAAAGACTCATTAGCATACTAGTGACTCCAAGATACTACTACTGAACTGTAAGTGAGCACTGCTGTCGATGTTTATCTTGGCTCTGCAGAAAGCCATGTTTTCAGGCTGTAATAAGCCACTACAACTCCCTACACCTCATCCCTCGAAAATGGCCATTACCATCGAAAGGGTCTATTAGTATAATTTCCCAAAATAACACATCACAAGGTTCGGGTTGGGTTTAAGCGATCTCTCTATCCTGTAACCCTATTGTGGAGAAAACTCTGAGGTGTCAGGAAACAAAGCAAGTTAAAACAAACCCTTTACCCACTGCTCCACGTGGGTTGGATCAATAACACTGACTGACAACTTTCGGCCGGAATTCAAGCCCTTATAGTTTCCCTTTCCATGCCCGAGTATCTGTTCTCCGCTCTTCAAAGGACGTTATGCTTCAAAACAGCGAGAGGCAGCTCATACACAGTTCCACAGTTCTTCTGTTTAAATTGTAGCATTCGCCAGTTCTGGGGCTGCCAGGCAGTGATGAAAGGGCACAGGGCTTTGATTATTTATGCCTCAGAAGCAAAGAGCGAGCAGTACCAAGAACCAGGACACAGGCTTAGGAGGCAGCAAGCTGGGTCTATCTTATACACAGCTAAGCGCTGCCATTTGTTTGTCTTGTTTGTGTGAGCTTGAGCAAGTTTCTCCTCTTCTTGTTTAAAATGATGTAATACTGATAATTACCTTTCTCAGTCACCCAGAGAAGCACATCAGTTACTCACTTTGAAATACTTAGTCTAGAGCTTGATTTCAGATAACAGCTAGGATTTTTTATGTGCTCTATGTAGGAAGCTCATAATTCATTTGCTATCTACTCAACAAATATTTACCAAACACATGTATGTACTAGGCACTGTGCTAGACATTGTCCTAGAAATGTCACTAAGAAAGGCTGATATCTTCCCATATCTTGTATATTTACTGGATAAATCTTAATATAATATGCTAAGCATTATATATACACATTATATATATTAAATATGTGTATTATATATGTTTATGTATATATAGCTTATATAATATACATATATATGCACCTATATATACATATATAAATGTGTACATATATTATATGTTGTATGTATATTTATACATTATATATTATATATATTATTTATATATTATATGTTATATGTTCTATATGTCATATAGCATATTATGTATACATTTATATGTATGCATAATATGTGTATACATATGCAACATAAAATACGTATACATAATATATAATAAATGAATATATGTATATTTACATATAAACATACATATATAATATATACTTAATATATGTGTGTATATATATATAGAGAGAGAGAGAGAGAGAGATAATATATGTGTGTGTGAGTATGTGTGTATAATGAAAATTAGATTTGTCAAAGCTACAAAATTTCATCTAAAGTCCTTAAGGGCATGTGGTCTCTGCAAACAGGCATGAACCAAACAAAGACTCAGGAAATCACATTGCACTGGAAGGAGTGGGTAATTTCCACTATAATTTCATACTTGAATCTCTTCTATCTGTCAATAAATGAAAATGGAATCAAAAATGAATATTTTCTTAATTTTCTTTTTAAACATTTTTTGCAGAATTTCATAAATGAGTACTGCATTTACATTTTTTCATTCCACCATCTTCCCCATCAAATTCCCCCTATGACGGGAGTGTATGATACTATTGAGCAAGCTAGCGGGCTAGCCATCAGAGGAATGAAAACCAGGGCTGAGCTGGAAATGTAACTCAGCAGCAGAGCACACAGCCAGCATGTTCAAAGACCTGAGTGCTGCAAGAAAGCAAGCAAAAGACAGCAGTGGGTGAATGTGCCAACACCAAGCTTGCCGATCTAAGTTACATCCCCAGGACCCACATGGTAAGAGAGAACTGACTCCCACAAGCTGTCCTCTGAACTCCTCACAAGTGTTGTGACATGCTTGCACACACACACACATACATGTGCACACACTTGCACACACACATGCTCACACGCAAATAAACGTTTTAAAGTGGAAAAAGAAGAAAATGGGGACAGGAGAGAAAAAGGAAGGAGAAGAAACTAGAAAAAAATGTGTCACTCATTAGGATGGGCATATTCAAAATGTTAGATAAAAAGGAGCTTTGGTGCAATTGTAGAGAACTTAGAACACTACCACACAGCTGTTAAGAGTGGAATTGTACAGCCACTTTGAAAAACAATCTGGCTGCTGCTTACGAGGTTAAATAGCTGTTAGAGGACTAGGCTCTCCTCTGAAGTATATAACCAAGAGAAATGGAAACCCATGTCCACATCAAAAAATGTACACATATGATCACAGTAGAATCTCCATAACATCAACAATAGAAATAATCCACATGTCCAGTAACAAAAGAATGGATGAACAAGACGAGGTATGAGTATCTCGGTGATGGAGAACTACTTGTCAACAGAGGAACGAAGTGTGATTCATGCTATAACATGGATAAACTTTGAAAACAATGTGCCAAATGAAAAGGCACAGTCACAAAAGACCATACATTGTATGAGTTTGCTTACATGAAGTGGTCAAAATGGGCGAACCATAGAGACAGGGTACATCAGTTGCCAGGGAGTGGTGAGAAGGAATAAAAAGTGTTGAGAATAATTGTTGAAAATGTATTAAAATTAGTGACCATGTCAAAGCAATGGACTTACAGACTATGTGAATCTACCTCAATAAAGTCATTTTAGAAGAAGCATTGGACACTCTGGGGAAATTGTTCTTCACTGAGTATTCCTCTATTGTCAACAGGAATTGTTGACCTCTGTTGTATTTGCTTACTAATACAAGATCACAGAATTGAGGAAGGTTTCTGTATCCCTAAAACATCCCCTGTCCTTTCCCTGGCTCCTGTTTCAACAGCTTGCAGTTACACCCTAACTTCACACCTTCAATGTGAATGTACAAAAAAAAAAAAAAAAACTATTCAAAGTAACAGGGTAATTTTTTCCAGTAAGCCTTATCAATCTTGTGCTGTCCAGAATGATCAAGGTTGTGGGTCTTTTGCTGACAGTGGGACTCTGAGGACAGCAAAGAGAATGAAGATAAAGTACCAAGAGGAGAAGGCAGAGAGCATCCTCATGGAAGGAGGACACCAAGAGAAAGCTATCACTGTCACGTTGACCTGTTGCCATCTGTCTCTGCTCCAGCTCTAAGATTATCTATATCTCTTCTATATGATCTTCATATCACACTGGAACCATACACACCAAGAACTGTGGCTGCATGAAACTATTACTTATTTCTGTTTCCTCTGCTTTTGATCAGTCTTAGTCCGTTTTAGTTTGAAATTACACTGAAAGTTTCCCCCACTGTTTCTGACCTAGGCACTCTCTTATAGCATAGTGAAAATACTTCATTACTTAAGTGAGTTCGAGACTCACTACAACTGATGATCAAGAGCTATCTGAAAAGGACTCCAACCTACATCTATTCTTTCTAAAAGTACCGAATGGTTAACGAGCTACATCTGGAATGAGAATGGGAGATCAGAGAGAATCCACACATTGTCCTTAAGTGTTGCCACTGCTCAACAAAGCCCTTTGATATCTGGTATTTCTCTTTGCTTTACTACCAGATACTAATTTTATCCACACAGAAAAGAAACTTTCTTCATTGGTACACCAACATTGCTGGTTTAGTATAAGATAATTTATTATTAAATTTAATGACTCTTTAATCTATAATAATAAGTGAATCTGAAATACTTCATCTTCACACATAAATTATGTGGCCTAGATACTCTAACCTCCATAAATATATATTTGGTCTACTACATGGTAGACATAGTGTACCCCTACCCAACATTCATTCCTTCCTCCCACCTCCCAAAAGGTATCACAGCATTTGTTCCAATATTCACGTTTCTCATTTCTCCATATGTTCATCTGATTCAGGTGAGGTTGGAGCCACCAAAAACGAAGGGCTGAAATTTGTTTGGTTACAGTCCATCTTGACAGCTCCATTCTCCTTTTGGGGAGAAATATGATATACCTCTGCCCAGAGAGGACAGCCTTGAGACATGAAGTGTATCGGGAAGCATCCCTTTTCTACTTTCTTTTGGTTTAGTTGGGGACTGAACTCAGAGCTTGCACTTTCTAAGTCAACATTCTTTACTCCAAACCTCTCCTTCGTACTTTTGCAGGATCGTAGAAAGAGGTGTTCTCCTTCACACTTTGGATGCTGTTTGGATACTATACCAGAACTGCTATAGTTTCCATTCTTTCTACATTCTGAGACTAAGATATATGCACAGAGGCTGGGAAGAATAGTGAACAACAATAGATCCAGAGCCCTGACAACCTACACCTGAAATTTTCCAATAGCGCTATCACTGGATTTCTTGAGAAGATAGGAATCCCAGACTATTCACAACACACTGGAGTCACACTAAATGTCACATGTATACTTCCAAACTGCAATTATTCCTATATATTTGTCAGTTCAGATATAAGTTTGTCATTAATTGGGTATTTCTAGTGCTGGATAAAGCTTGAGTATCTTCAGAGCCAAAGGGAAAACTACCTCCAGAAGCATAGTGCTCATAAAGATGAGCACACTTAAAGAGACAAGGAGGCATGGATCAGAAGTGCTTTGGCACCACCAAGGAGCTTTAGTTAGGAAATTGGTAGGATTAGATGTAAATTTATAAAGTTGTAGAAGATGATCCTATGACAAGCAAATGAGGAATACTCATTCAGATGATGTTACTATAGCTGATAAAAGTCCTAGGAAAACATTCCCCTGGAGATTGTCACAGAAGCAGAGGACCAAATAACAAGTGCCACTGTACTGGTCTGAGACTTATTCTCCACACTTTATTGTTCATGATATTCCCTTGATACACAAAGGACATATGCTAGGGACTCCTCAGACCTGGTTAAAAATAGAATTAAAGATTGTCTTGCTGTTGAACAGCAAAATTGAATGATATTACACCAAGATAAGCCAATGGGAAATGCAAGCCTAAGCGTCTAAATGTACTAAGTTGCTCTGGAACTGAGATGTGGAATATGGGCCTCTTCTTGTGAGATTGTTTTTAGAACTCTGCCTTCCACTCAAATCTGGAAATGTCCATGTCCCTTCCATAGAATGTATTGAATTTACATATAGCCTATAAATATATCCCCATATGCTTTAAAACCTCTCCATAGCATCTCTACTAACTCCTAATACAGGGTAAACTATATATAAGTAGTTGTTGAACAGTGGCAAGAATAAAATGTCTAGGAATGTGTAGCAGACATCTCTTCTCTCCTTTCCAGATATTTTTAATCCAAGTTTGGCTGAGCTCCTTAGTGTGAAACCCAAGATAGGGAATGACTGACTATCATCAAAAGGCACAGTTACCTCAGGTGAAAACCTTAGTTTTAGAACAACTTGCATCAATAGGAAGATAATACTAAGTGAAAGTAGGGTCTGTACTTTATTCTGTGTAGGTTTTATCCAGATAAAGCTAGGAACCCCAAAACGAAACAAAACAAAACACCCACAAACAATCTCATAGGCATTGCTTTGAATATATTTAATTTGACAAAATGTGAGTAGTGTGAGGTTTAAGAATCACCCATATTAGTTTATCAGCAGATGGTGCTAGCAGTTTTCCAAAGGCAGAAAACAAACATGTAAATGGAAGGATGGAGTCTGGATTGATAGCAAAGGGTTAAATAAATGTAATAACAATTATGAAAGGAAAATATATTACTTTCACTCATCAAAATATTCTTGATCTTCTAGATAACATATTTTAAAGTATTATTAATATTGACATAAGAAATACAGTTCTATTATTTCTGTAGAAATTCCCCTTGAAGAATACAATAGCAAATGTGTTACTTATAAAAGAGCTATAAGAAAGAGCACTACTAAAATCAAAATATAAAGCATAGTTCATGACACTAAAGTAATATTTTGAATCAAATGATTTATAGTGTTTTGATGAAGGAAAAGAAAATGAGAGATCCAGGCCATTTAAATTCATCTTATAAAATAAAATTAATAAAATATCTACCTACCACCTCTGGCTGAGGGAGATACTTGTCACTAATTGTCACTAATTTGTCCCATTGTTAAAACAAACAAAATTTGTAAATGACGTTTTGTAGATTTTTAATTGAGCTAAGTTATCAATAAAAATTTGAACCCTATTTCTCATTGGATACATTTTCTAACATCAGATTTCGATTTGAATCACACTTTCACTTACTTTGTGACACCTGAAAACTTAATTTAGTGTAGCTCATGGAACTTTCTCCAAGATTTATCATATATTAGGATACAAAGAAAGTCTTAAAAATACAGAAAGATTTAGATACCTCAATAGAATAAAGCTGGATATCAACAGCAGTGGAAACTACAGAAAACACACAACCCAAGAAAATAAACAACAGTCCCCTCTGGGTGGATTCATTGTTATCCTTGTAAGTGTAAGCTGGCTTTTATTTTATTACAAGTTTTGAATTGAAGTCTAGTTTGTCAGCTATTAAAACAGCTATACATGCTTGTTACTTAGTTCCATATTTTCAGAATAACTTTTTCTATTACTTTACCATAAAGTAATATCTATCTTTGGTAGTGAGATGGGTTTTTGGAAGGCAGCAAAAAAATAGATTCTAATCTGATCTGTTAATCTATTTCTTTATATTGGGGAACTGAAGCCATTGGTATTCAGACTAGCTATCAAAATATGCACATTGATTTTTGTCAATTTGTTGGTTTTGTAGCATTTATCTTAGACCTATTTAGATACTTGTCGTGGTATTATTTATTCATCCTCTGTGTTTTGGGGGTTTTTATCTTTCTCTTCAGACTTAAGCATTCCTTCCAGTGGAGATGACTTAATAGTCCTAAATTCCTTTAGTCTATTTTTATAGTGGAGTTTTTAATTTATTGTTCAAGTGTAATTAATAGTTTTGAAGAATAGTCTTGTTTAGCAGTTTTGATCTTTAGAACATGAGATACATTTGTTTAGTTCTTTCAGGCTTTAAATGTTTCTATAGAATAAACAGCGTTGTTCTGATAGGCCTGAACTTATAAGCGATTTGGCACTTTTTTCTTACAACTTTTAATATCCTTTGTCTATATTTTTACTGATTTAACTCTAGTATGCCACAGGGAGTTTCTTTTCTCACCTGTGTGTTTTGTGTCTTATAGGCTTCTTATATCTGAGGAGCCTTATCTTTCTCTAGATTTTAGAATATTTCTTGTATAGTTTTATTAATATTATTTTCTATGACTTTGGTATGATATACTTTTTCATCTTCTATGCCCATAATTGGAAGGTTTCATCTTTCACTGTACCCCAAATATTTTTCAGGTTCCATTTGTATTTTTTAAAATAACCTATTATTAAAAATAATTTAAACAAAATCCAACATCCCTTCATGAGTAAAAGTCATAGAGGGACTGGAGATTGAAAGAATACACTACAACACAATAAAAAGATGTATAAGAAAAGTGGCATTGACTGTTAATGAACAATTTGATTATTCTACCCTTCCTTTGCTTCCCGACAGTCTGTTTTTCACATTAATTCTATTGGCGAGGATTTTTATTTGGCTTATTGCATTTTTAACCCCCCCACACATCATTCCAGTCTCACTTTACTTGAGAAATTCCATTTATTTTATGCTATTTTTATATTTTGGATTAACTTTATCTCATCCAAGTTTTTGTTTTTATCCTCTTGCAGTGCACTCATATCTTCATTAAGTTGTTTGAGCATAAATTATTTTTCTGAAAGTTCTTCCAAATCTTTTCCACTGGGAGCCATTGTACTTGGATTAGTAGCTTTTAGGGAAGACATTTATCTTAATTTTCTTATCTTTGTTTGTGTGCTGGGACCAGCACATGGGGAGTTTATTTGTTCACTGGGTTTTTCTTATTTCTTACTATTGTTTTTAACTCAAGTATGTTGAATTGGGGGCCCAGTCACAGTAGGATTGAGGTGTTATGTTCCTCTGTAGTACTGATATTCAGGGCCATAAGCTCTACTCTATCTTCCTCTGTGGTCAGATACTATACTGGGCCCACTTCTTACTGAATCCATAGCTTCTCATTCAGTTATGAAACTCCCTGTGCTCAGGAACCTTATGCTGGGTCAGACCTGGTTCCCATGCTGGGCCCATAGCTTATACTGTGAGCTGTAGAACTCCTGTACCTGACATTACTGTGGGTCCGTTCAGGGTTTCACCTTGGATTACAGTTTCCACAAGCATAAATTGTGAGATTTCCTGCACGAGTGGGCCCTACCAGGGTTATCTGGGACTTTGTTCCTGAATATGCAGCTTACCCTGTAAGTTGTGGATCTTCCTATGCATGTGGGCCTTATTCCAGGACAATAAAACACTCCTTCCCAGGTACAAAACATTTGCTGGGAGTTGTGGTAGTCCCTGTACCTGGCCTCTGTCTAGTCACTGAAACATCTGCATTTCTTGGTTGACATTGGAATCAATTTCCAATGTAGATTATGTCAGATGGAGATTAAAGAAACACCTAGACTTATGGACTGAGCAACTACTGGATTCTTAGCCTCTTTGTTGTGATTCAGCCCCTGGACAACATTCCAGAATGTATCACATATGTAAATCTAATAAATCCACATATTGATTCTATTGATTTTTTTATCTAGAGAACCTTGATTAATACAACACACATAAATAAATAAATGTATTTTGTCATATGTGTAGACTCAAAGATATAAATACATGATCACCTCAATAGATGGAGCTTTAACAAAGTCCAACATCCCTTTATGGGTAAACGTCAGAGAAGGACAGGGAATTGAAATACACTACAACACAATAAAAGCTGTATATGACAAACTTGTAGCAACACCACATTGAATGCACAGAAACTCAAAGCATTTCCATTAAAATCAGTATCAAGACAAGGGTATACACTCCCTCTTCTTCTGTTGAATATAACTCTTGAGGTCTTGTTACAGCCATAAGACAAGAGAACAGAATAAAGAGGACATAAATAAGAGTCTCCAAAGACTCTACAAAACTACAAACCTCTCAGAGTTGATAAATACCTTCAGCAAAGTGGCAGGATAGATAATTAACAAACAAAAATCAGTAGCCTTGTAAACAAATGACAAATGTACTGAGAAAGAAGTCAGAAAAAAAGAATCCCATTTAACACACACACACACAAACACACACACACACCACCTTGAAATAAGTCTAACCAAGGAAATATAAACTTTCTTAAGACATTGAAGAAAGAAAATGGTGAATATACTAGAAAATAGAATGTGGTTCTATGCTTATGGACTAGAAGAATTAACCTTGAGAAGTTGGCCATCTAACTAAAACTCGTCTACAAATCTAATTCAATGCCAAAAAAATTCTAAAACAATTTCTAACAGACATAGAAGAGACAATTCAAACTTCATAAAGGTATCAAAGATTGATGGCCAAAGACATACTGAATAAAAGCAATACTGGAAGAGATGTCATCATACCTGGTTTCATTATGCTACAGAGTTATAATGATAAAAACTTCATAATATCTGCCGAATAATAGATAGCTAGATCAATGAAATAAATTAAAGAACCAGATATAAGTCTATACAGCTACAGTTACATTATTTTTGACAATAATATAAAAAATATACATTGGAGGGAAAAACAACTTCAACTTATAGGCACAGATAAGGTTTTCTTAACAGGACTCTGGTAGCACAGGAAATAGGCCAGGCAACTGACAAATGGGTTCTCGTGAAACTGAAATCTCCTGCACACCAAAGGAAGCAGTCAAGTAGGTGAAGACCCAACCCACATAATAGAAAAAAAATATCTTTGCCAGATTTTCTTCCAACAGAGAATTGGAGCTTAGGCTAAACAAAAAATTCAAAAACAAAACAAAAAACTAAACACTAGGAAAATAAGTCAATTAAAAATATATTGCAGAACTGAATGTAAAATAAGACACACAAATGGTGATAAACATTTTTAAGAAGTGCTCAACATCCTGAGTCATCAGGGAAGATGAAAATTCCTTCACAATTCTGTATCACTCCACCCAGGAAGGCATCAGCAGGAATACAAAAGACAACAGATGCTGGCTTGGATATGGTAAAAGAGAAACACTTATGCACTGGTTATACAGTCACTTGAGAAATTAGTAGGAGGTTTCTCAAAACAAACATAAAAACAATCTAGAAAAAGACCTACCACATGATCCAATCATACAACCCTTAGGCGTAATCCCAGAGAACTTTATGTGCTACTATAGAGATATGTGCACATCCAGGTACATTGCTGTTCTAATCTCAATTTCTAGGAAGTGAAGTCAGTCTAGAGATCCATCAACAAATGAATAGATAAGGAAAATGTAATACTTATAGACAAGGCAGTATTATTTTAGATGGGGAGAAAAATGAAATTATGAAGTTTGGAGGTAAATGGATGTAAGGTGGAAAATTTATACTGAGGTAACCAGGCCCATAAATACAATTATATATAGTCTCTCTCCTATGAAGATCCTAGCTTCAAACCTTTTGTTTTGTGCCTTTAACTTGAAACATGAGTAAAAACAACAACCACAAAAACAAAAACCAAGTATGAAGGTTCTTTTGGGAGGGAGTATCAGGTAAAAAGAATGTAGAAAGATAAAATACTAGGAGCAGAAATGCTTCAAAAAAGGAGCCTAGGTATAGGGGAAGACTGTTTGCAAAGGGCTCCAATAGTACAGTAAATAATCTCAAGAAGTGGCAAATGGGACTGAATGAAATTAAAAAGCTTCTGCTCAACAAAGAGAACAATCACTAGAGTGGAGAGGCAAACTACAGAGGGAGAGAGAATCTTTGCAAACATGACAGAGAAGGCATTAAATCTAAGATGTATAAAGAACTGTAAAAATCGAACACCAGAAAACCCTACAAGTCATCTGAGTAGACCATCCTTAAAAGAAGAAATACAAAATTCTCAATGAATGCTTAAGAAAGCGTTCAAGACCCTTAGCAATCAGGCAAATGTAAATTAAAACTGCTTTGAGATTATATCTTAGACCCCCCCCGCCCTTAGAATGTCTATCATGAATATAAAATAAATGCTGGTTGAGAATATGTTGAAAGGAGAAAATTGGTTCATTGTTGCTGAGGATTTGAATCCATGAGGAGATTATGGGAATGAGTGCTGAGGTTCTGGGTACATACCCAAAGGATTCAAGGTCAGTGCATAGCCCATCCACATCACTCTTGGGTACACACCCAAAGGACTCTAAGTCAGTATCCACAGCAATATCTATATATATATCTACATCTGATATTGCACCATTGCATTAGGTAAGACATTGAACCTGCCTAGATAGAGATAGAGAGACAGAGAGACAAACAGACAGAAAGAGACAGAGAGACAGAGACAGGAAGACAAAGAGATCAATCTCTTAGAACTTTTTCTATTGTGAATTTTACAGTGGAAAAAAATGGAAGTTTATATACAAACCCTAGACACAAAAGAGGGAACTAAAATTATAAAATAACATTACAAGATGAAAGGAGAACGAATTTTAGAGATGATAGAAAATATTCTTAAGAATTAAAAGAAGATAAGTATCAGGTCAAAGAGATGTCTGATGTTATTACAGGGGACCTGAGTTCTGTTTCCAGAACTCATGCTGGGTGGCTCACAACCACCTGTAGGTTCAGCCCCAGGAGACAGGACCCCTTTCCTAGCATATATGGACACTGCCTTCATGTATACATAACCACACATTGACGCACACAAACATACATATCTAAAATAAAATAATTCTTTTTTAAAATAATTTTAAAAAGCAGGGAAATTTTTACGAGCTCAGTCTGAGGCTTATCTTTTCTGGGTAAAGTAAGAAAGAGAAATATAAAAATTAACACCACAAAAATAAAATATTTCAAATTCTAGTAGTGTTTCCTGGTTGTTTTCTGTGCATGAACTAAAGTGCAGTTGTGTTTCCTTGCGATTCTTACTTTATGAATGTTACTCCTGGGAACACTGTTACCTTGCTGCCTTAATTACCTTCTCATTTATAACATGAAGTCCCTATGGCTCCTCCCTGTGTAGCTGGTGTAAGGCTTTTGTGAGGTAATTCTTATAAAGATCCTTAATCACTGCACAAGTGAGATATCCAGACGATGCGGAATGGATTATTGGTAAGGGGTAGTAAAACGTCTTTGTAAAAGCATGTCTGCTGGGAGATAGAACTCACTTTGGAAACACAATCTGCTACAAGATTGAGTAAGAAGTGACTTGAGAGGCTATTCGGAGGGTCAAGAATGTTTTCTCTTTTATAGAGGAACCAAATTTGGCTCCCAGCTCCCACATTGTGCTTAAAACTGTTTCACTTCCAGGTGCAGGGAATCTAGAACCCTCTGCCCCACCCCATGAGCACTGCATGTACATGCTCCACATACAGACAAGTAGTCACACATATGTACACAGAAAGCAAAAAAATATTTTAAATGTTGTACACACACACACAGACACACACACACACCAAATACTGATGAAATGAAGATTTCCCTTTCGGTGCATCAGATCCACCATCCATGCTTCACATCTAAGCTCCACACCACAGAACACCTAGCCTGTAGCCAGGCTTCCACATCCCAACATTGTAACTGAAGTCCAGCATATCCTTGTGTGTTAGTTCGTACTCTTGGAACCATGCCATAGTTCAAACACCAAAACCAAAGGCTACGTTTATCCTGGTACACTGGGCATACTCATATTATACATCTTAAAATTAAAAGTTAGAAGACTTTAGACTCTTTTCAAAATGATACCGTGTGGTATTTTTAAGGCCTTAAAGTATCTGCATACTTGAATATATTCTTCTGCAAGTTTATTGCTTCCACACATTTTTTATTGCTTTTTATACAGAAAAAATGTTTTGCCTGCATGCATGTCTGTGTACCTTGTATACACCAGCTGCCCATAGAGGACAGAAGAAAACATCAGGGTTCTCTGGAAGTGAGTTTATAGACAGTTTAGAGGTGCCATATGGATGCTGGGGATCAAAACTGAGTCCTCGAGAGATCAGCCAGTGTTCTTAACTGAGCCATCAGTTATGGTAGCCCCTGCTACCATATGTTATTAGTGCCTGGGATGGTACCCATCTAGTTCTCGCTTAGACAGATCTTTGAAAACACACTCTTCTTAGCTTAAAGAGGTCCTAACATGTGGTTTTTGCTTCTGACTCTATAAAAGCTGTGACTGTCTTCATCTTTTGCCTCCAAAACCTAAGCAACCAAAAACTGTATGAACTCTCAGGATAATAAACTGTCTGAGAACACTTTCACTTCCTAGATGGTACTAGCTTCTGAAGATCCTGGACGAATGGATAGAGCTTAAGAGCTGTTTCTAGGGTTTCTTGTTGTCTTAACAGCCCCCAACCCTGTCAACAACCACTGCAGAACCCACTGAGCTGTGCGGTTACACCGTGTGTTTTGACAGCTGGATCTCTGAGACAATTTTTCTTTTATTTTGGTGGTGTTCGATGTTTTCTTTTGTTGATTGGTTGTTGTGTGAGAGTTTGGTGGAGGGGGTTCTTCTCAATGGGCTTCCCAAGTAGGCACATAAAAGAAACGGGACTGGATAAGATGCTGAGACATAAAATCACACTATACAGATGCAAAGACAGGAAAAACAAGGGTCTGCAATGAATGGGGACAAAAAGGTTGCTGCTTCCCACCCTTCATGCTAGCAATGATAGCCCACACTCCTATCACAAGAGGCAGGTTAACAAAAGAGAATGATAAAGTCGTTTATTTGCTCATCGATTTTTCATGACACAGGAACTTTCAAAATGAAGGTCCAAAGATCCAGGGGGAAACTGGGCCTTGTGTTTAGATTTACAGAAGCACCCATAGCCTGGACAAAAAGGACATCTAGTAAAAGACTGGGGGAGGAAGCAGAACTGCTCTTTAGACATCTTGCCTCCCTTCTACACGTAGGACACAACCCCAGCTGGAAGGAGAGTGATTCTCTTTATGGCCAGCTCTTACACAGGGAGGACGGGATGCCAGAGTGGTATTGCTAGATTTTTTTATGGCTGGTTTTAAAGAAGAATTCTAGCTGTTACAACTTCCCTTGCAGAAAAGAGATTCTAATTTCTATGACAAGTACTGGAGAAAAAGAGGGTGGAGGCAGGGGAGAACAGGCCAGGTATGGTAGCACATGCTTAGGCCCCACTGAGAGGTTGATGCAAGGGGACATGTATTTGAAGCCAACCTGGGTTAACAGTAAAACCCTATTTCAATAAGTAAATAGATGATTGGTAGATGATAGATAGATAGGTAGATAGATAGATAGATAGTAAGTAGATGGTAGACAATAATAATGATAGAGATAGATAGATAGATAGATAGATAGATAGATAGATAGA
>JADRCH010000031.1:10027439-10052849 GCA_019843965.1 Rhynchomys soricoides
TGCTAGTGAATTTAATAATCAAAACATGATGTTACTTCTCTGCTCTACTTCTTTAAGCCTAGGCTGACCACTTCCAGTGGAAGAGGTGGGTAGCATGACCCTTCACACAATCTGACTTCAATCCTACTCCTTTTCCTCTACAAGATTTAAAACTCCTAGGACACACAGGGGAGAGAATTAAAGGAAAGTACATGGACAGTGGCAGGTACCATTGTTTGGTAAAGGGGTTTTCAGAAAGTGATCATTAACCGTGGCTGGTTCTTCCTCATGAAGATTCTGTGGGCTCCTGCACATCTCTTTCACTGGAAAACTAATTGGGGCTGGCTTACAGGTTCCGAGGCTCAGTCCATTGTCATCATGGAAGGAAGCATGGCAGTGTCTAAGCAGGGCACAGTGCTGGAGAAGGAGCTAAGAGTTCTACATCTTGATCCAAAGGCAGTCAGAAGGAGAAGATTGTGTTCCAGTCAGCTAGAAGAAGGGTTTCAAAGCCTACCCCCACAGTGGCATGCTTCCTACTCCAACAAGGCCACATCTCCTAACAGTGCCACTCCCTGGGCTAAGCATATTCAAACCGCCACAATCTGCCTCAAGAACTAGCTATCTTATTCTTGGATATATGCCCAAAGGACTTGATAGTCTACTATAGAGATACTTGCTTAACCATATTCATTGCTGCACCTTTCATAAAAGCTAGAAATTAGAAATAACATGGATAACCATCAAATAATGAATGAATGATAAAAAATTTAGTGTATTTACACAATGAAATATTTATTCAACTGTTAGTACAATGAAATGATAAAATTTATAGGTAAATGGATGGAGCTAGAAAAATTCAGCCTGAGTGAAGTAACCTGGATGCCTCCCCAATATATAGTGTGTTTCTCGTATGTTTGTATGTTAGATTTTTAAGTCTTTTATAGGAATGCTACAATCCATAAACTCACAGAGGTTTAGTACCGAACAAGGGGCTGGGGGAGAGGAGGATCATCCAAGAACGAGGAACTAGAATAAATAGTGAGGAAGAGACATGTCGGGTTAGAACGGGGGGATTAAACGGGGAGGGGATAAAATGAATAGTAAAGGAGTGGCAATTCCACAGGACAGCTGACACTGAAGGACATTTGAGGGGCCATATGCAAGCCTGTGACTATAGACGCTTCCTAAAATATATACATGTATGAAATAAACCTAACTAGAGTGTGGGAAGCCGCCCAAGTCGCACCCACATTGGCCATTACAAGATGGCGCCTACACCCGGCCAAGAACAAGTTGTAAACAGGCTAGTGCGCATGCACCTGGTAATTTTCCACCTCAGAGTCTCAGCCTCTCTCGTGGCGTCATCTGGCCTGATGTGCGGGGAGCCAATGGGGAAGCTCCATGTCCCAGGCAAGCGCTGTGACCTATATAAGGGACGGGTGTTCTATTGTTCGGGGTCTCCATTCTTGGCAAGCTTATGCTCTCCCTCTCAAGATGCATTAAAGCTTTACTGCAGAAGGATCCTATGTGTGCCGCGTCGTTCTTGCTGGCGAGACGGTAGCGCGGGACATCTGGTGCCGAAACCCGGGAAACTTTGTCATCGTCAAGCACCTTTGGAGACCCCCTGGAAACAGGGAGGATTCAGAACTGCAGGGAGGTAGGTTCGGAAAGGCATGTTGACCCTGGGTCTTGACTTGGGATTGCCCCCTTTTTGGTCTAACGCTGTTGAAGCCTTGCTAATTGTGTTAAGTGCCCTCATTTTGGTTTTACTGTCTTTGTATTGCTGCGAACAAGGTGAGGCCTGTGTAGATGCTGTAAGGGAGGGGCAAATCACCCCTGATAGGGTCCAGGACACCATGTCAGAATCCGAACGGAGTGAGAGGATGGGTACCCAAAAAGAAAGAGATCTCAGCAAGGGAAAAGGACCTCCTGGTAAGTCTAAGGACGAGGGAGAGATTAAAGACAAAGTAGAGTACAGCCAAATTAAAGACCTGGCTGAAGCGGTCCGAAAGTATGGGGTAAATGCTAATTTTACTATAGTAATGTTAGAGAGATTTGCCGGGGCGTCCATGACTCCCGCTGATTGGCAGATGCTGGCCAAGGCTGCGCTCCCTACAATGGGCCAATATATGGAGTGGAAGGCTTTATGGCATGAAGCTGCACAAGCTCAAGCCAGAGCCAATGCTACGGCACCGACCCCTGGACAGAGAGATTGGACCTTTGATATGTTAACTGGCCAAGGTCCTTTTGCGGCGGATCAGACCGCATTCAGGCAGAAAAGAGACTTTGGTATCTCTGCCATTATCATAGGTGTGGTGGCAGCGGCTGCGGTTACAGGGGCCGTCACTGCGTCGGCCCTTGCGCTCTCTGGAATGATGCAGACCGCCAATACCATTAATGAGTTGTCTGCAGCTGCCACCTTAGCTCTAGACAGACAGGTATCCGCCAATACTCAAGTCCAGGGGGACCTAATGCTGGTTAACCAGCGCATTGATCTTATTCAAGAACAACTGGATGTCCTTTGATAGCTAGCCCAATTGGGCTGTGAACAAAAGTTGCCAGGACTCTGTGTTACTTCCATACAATATGACAGATTTACAAAAACAGCTAACCTGTCCAAAAGTCTTTCACAGTATATGTTACAGAATTGGACCCTTAAATTTGATGACACCCTGCGGGAACTGCCGACAGCAATTATTCAGATGAACTCCACCTGTCTTGACCTGTCCTTGACCGAGGGCCTCTCTTCATGGATTTCCTCGGCAATTTCTTATTTCAAGGAATGGGTGGGGGTGGGATTGTTTGGAGCAGCGCTCTGCTGTGGGTTGGTGTTGCTCCTATGGCTCATCTGCAAACTCAGGGCCCAGACTAAAAGAGACAAGGTGGTCATTGTGCAGGCGCTTGTTGCCTTAGAACAAGGAGCCTCGGCCGGTGTTTGGCTAATAGCAGTAGGTCGCCAGCCAGACAGTTCTTGCACACCCGCGAGTCTAGTCTCATTGCACTGGGTAGAGTGTTTGGTCTGAGCAGCTCTTGAGGGATGTCGAGCAAAGCATCGCACAAGGCGGTCATCATTGTGGGCCACCTTGGGAGATATGTCATCTACATGAGGGTTGAGTGCCCTAGTTTCCCTCCCTCTAAAAAACGGCACTGGGCGGGTCAGGAAGACCTCGGGCACGCATGAGCTTAGGGGTCGTCTCCTGTACAAGGCCCAGCCTTTTGGTCAGGGGATTTGACCTCTGTCTCCACCCTCTTAAGAGTGTCCTACTTTGCTTACAGAAATAAAAAGGGGGAGATGTGGGGAGCCATCTGAGTCGCACCCACATTCGCCATTACAAGATGGCGCCTACATTCGGCCGAGGACAAGTTGTAAACAGGCTAGTGCGCATGCACCTGGTAATTTTCCACCTCAGAGTCTCAGCCTCTCTCGTGGCGTCATCTGGCCTGATGTGCGGGAGCCAATGGAGAAGCTCCATGTCCCAGGCAAGCGCTGTGACCTATATAAGGGACGGGTGTTCTATTGTTCGGGGTCTCCACTCGTGGCAAGCTTATGCTCTCCCTCTCAAGATGCATTAAAGCTTTACTGCAGAAGGATCCTATGTGTGCCGCGTCGTTCTTGCTGGCGAGACGGTAGCGCGGGACACTAGAGTAAATAAATAATGGGGGATACAAGGCCCCAACTGGATATCTTATGCCATAGAGTGAAATCCCCAGTTCCAGAAATGGGTCACAGATAGTTGAGTTCTTGGCTCAAGGGGCTCCGTGAAAACCCCCGAACATCTCAGGCTCTTAGCTGTTCCCCACAAAACGATGATAAGGTATTATTTCTCAAGACAACATTTATGTATCTCATCAAACATGGAGAAGTTGCATTGGTGCCTAAGGAGGAGGTTCACTTCTACTAACTAGTGTTCATGCTCATGAAATATAGTCGACATGCTACCAGAGGAGAAAAGTAAACACTAAGTCAGGTACAATCCTGTACTCTACAATGTTGAATTCCCTGAAAGCTCTCCTGGTAAAATAGGGGAACAAACATTGTGGGTGTAACCAGCCACATTTCCTTGTTTTTATTTATTCTTTTGAATATGAGTGTGCTTAACGTTTTGTGGACACATGCAAAACAATATCTTTTTTTAAAATCTCACTCCGAAGATCTGAGTTCAAGGAAGGTTAAAACTTTTAAATGTCTTTATTATCTTCAACATCACCATAATTTCTCCATTGCCTAGTTCAAACTAATAGGACATACTCTTGAGAGCTACTTTAAACAGTTCTGTGAGTTGCAATACACTGAGCTTTTCCTGTGCATCCCTGGTTTAAAGACAGCCAGGACTCTTTAACAGCATAAAAGTCCATGATAGAATCCTTACCTGGCATACCTGGCATGCCATGAGTTGATTTCCAATGCAGTTAAGAAAAAAATTAAATTTAAAATCCCCTGTGGAATTATTGGGAAAAAAACCTTTCTGTGGCAGTTTTGCTAGCTCTGTCTGAAATGGTGGCCCTGTCCATGGTACCTGATGTGAGTAAAGAAGATCCTACCTGTAACAGCATCTGTCTGGAAGACTCAGCTGGTGTCTTTGAACAAAAGAAAGAGAGAAACTCTGCCATCTTTATGTTAAGCGAGATGGCACTAAGAGACCGAACACCATAATTCTAGAAGTAGCAAATTAAATCCAGAAACACAACACTTACCAACTGATTGACTGTCTCAATCTATCATAGAGTTTAAGTATTCTTAACGAGTTGACATTAACACTTTATTATGAGTTTTCCTAAGGGTAGACCTTTAGTCAAAATAATTTGATTAAGGGTTTCTATTAAAAGGATACCAAAGGCCTGCAGGAACTGCCCTCTACAGGAAAGCTATCCTTTCTTGTCTTCTGTAATTTGAGATGGTAGACTAAAGACATTCCTGGGAACAGACTTTACGAGCAATGTGTCATCAGAGAGTGAATATTTATGCTCAGAGTGCTCTTCCAAAATGTGTCATAAAATCAGGTTTATGGTAAATGCTCTTCAGACCATTAGCTACCATAATTCTCTGCTCTTTTCCTAAGCTGTTTTATTAATAGTGTACAGCCCTCATTAATACTGTTATTTGTTAAAAACAGACTGGGCCACCAGAAGTCAGATCCTCCCACTGCCTGCTTTACAACACACCTATAAATAGCATGAAAACCCATCTGTCTCTGATGCCCAAGGGTCCTCCCTCAAACTCAGTGGCTTTTCTAACCTCTCCATTACTAGAATTTAGTATATACTTCAAGAATCAGTCTGAGCAGCAAGAGAGATTGCTCAGCGATTAAAAGCACGTCCTGTTCTTCCAGAGGACTCAAGTTCAGTTTCCAGCATCCAAGACAGACAGCTCACAACTGCCTATAAACCCAGTTCCAGGGGATCTGACATCTTCTTCTGGCCTCTGTGGGTACTCACAGACACATAACTTAAAAATACAATTAAATATTTTGTAAGAAGAAAAAGGAATCCATCTAGAATTATAAATCATGTGGTTGAATTTTTTTTTTAAATCTCTCCCAGTATCATGCTGAATAGGGGGAATGAACAAGAAATCCACATTCAGAAATTTGGAGAATAGGAAGAGAAAACAAAGCCAAGTCACAAAAGCAGTTTTTCTGAAAATAAATGCCACTAGAGCCCACTGAACAAGACCGACAGCAGTGGATATATTTTGCCTTTAAGCTCTGTCCTATGTTACCAGGTGTAAGCCTTCCAGAAGGCTCAGGCAACCCCAGAGAAAACTGTTCTGCCTGCTCCCTAAAGCCCAGCTAGGAAGGCCTTCTTCAGCTGAGCTGGATTGCTCACCTGATGGGGACAGACAGCAGGAGGAGCCTAAAGCCATTGTGCACAGTGGATGGCAGATAATCAAAGGAAAGACAGATAGCAGAGACTCCAAGGACTCGAGGGACACAGCATCTGAGGCAAAGTGACATTGATATCAACATCCAAGAAACGATAGAGGCAGATAAATTGCTGAGGCAAGAAAAAAAAGCAGCAATGGGATGACCCAGTTTTAGCAAAAAAGTAATTTGCTAATCACAAAGCAAAGAAATAACACAATAGGCATCTCTCTCCGCTCGCACACAGCAGGTTAGCCATTACCCAGATAGAGTCGGAGATGGGAAGGGAGATCAACTCTAATGTGACTGGTGTTCAAACCACGGAGGGCCGCTTCGGAACAAGAGCTCACGCCGAAGAAAAATTGACAGCCAGTGCCACCTGCAGAGGAAAGATAGATCTTCTGCAGGCATCAGCTCTCCGGAGCTGACAGACTGGAATATTCTGCTGAATAAATTGAAAAACTTTCAAATGGTCTAAAAAAAGGTAGGCTGAAGTAGACTGCACTGCGGGGATCCCATCAAGTTAGGAATGCTGGGAGCCTGTAGCAGCATCCATGCCAGTATGAAGGGGCGCAGGCTCTGAGTCAAGTGCAAATGAGAAGATATCGTGATGGGGGGTTGGTTTTTTTTGTTTTTGTTTTTGCTTTTTTTGGACTGGGATGTGTGTGTGTTCACACACACATATGGTATAATCTTTTATTTTTTTTAAGATACAAAAATCTTCTTTCCCTACATGGAGATAAACAGAGAAAGAGACTGTTCTTTTGTTGCTGGAGACTGAAAGCAAGAACATTACTTTCTCTTAGGATTTTTCCTTAGGGTTTCTTCTTTACTTTCCCGTTCTCCAGGCTCTGCTCCAGCCCTGCCTTGCCCACAAATCTCTGCCAGTAAATCCTAGTCTTGCTGCCGTGCCTCTCACAACTAGCAATTTCTTCTACTTGCTGCTTGAACCACTCGGTGTGGAATTTAATTGCTATCGTACCTAATTGCTTCCTATGGGCAAATCTCACCTCCCAATCCAGGTCCTTGAGAGCAGGACTGTGTCTGGTGCCCAGATTCTATTCCCTTCCACCAGGCTGGATAAACACAGAGAACTCTCTCCCGAGCTCCTGTTTGCAGAAGGTGAGGAAGGCTTCCTTACTCCAAAACATCTCCTGTCTCCAAATGAACAAGAAAATGTATTCCTTTTCACTAGAGATGGCATCCAGCTATTATTTTATAGTTTCTGTGAAGAGTCCTACATTGAGCTAGTGCAGCAGGGTGCGAGGTAACACTTCAGAATTTCCAGGCTTGTGTTTGACCACCAGCCAACTCCACCACGTCCTGATATCGCAACCTTAGCAATTTATTCATTTAAAGTTAGTGCCTGGCATCTATAAACTTGGGGAATAACATTCTACTCAAGATTATGCAACTACTCAGGCAAATCATGCAAGGAAGACTTAGACCAGATGGTCCAAAGATGGCTCAGCGATGGCTCAGCAGCTACACAAGCCTGGTGACTTGAGTTCAATTTGAAGAGCACACACTGGAAGAAGGGAACCAAGACCTAAAAAGTTGTTCTCTGACCTCCACAGGTGCATGCTGTGGCACATACACAGACTCTCACACACACACACACATTCACACACACACTCATACACATATGCATTTACACACATACATACACACACTCACAAACACATACTCACTCACAAACATATATACACACACTCTCACACACACACACTCATACACACTCACACTGACAGCATACACATAATAAGTAAAATAGTTTTAAATATTCCCCCCAAAATTTTAGTGAATAACATTTAGTAAATATTACCTTTTAAAAACAATGCCAATAATAGCAGTAAAATTCTGAGAGATAAATGGTAGTAGGGCAGAGAGCTTTAGACATGAGCTGGCTTGGAAGCTGAGAAGGAAGCCTGCAGCTATTTCAAGGATGTATGGCAGAAAGCTACACTTACCAAGTTTGGCTTTGTTACAGTGTGGCAAATAGCACATGCTTCATGTTTACAAGGTTCAACTCAGTGCTCAAGCCCCATGAGGTTTGTGTCAGGCAAGGTTCTCTCAGCCTGGAAGGGCTTAGCACGTTTTAAGAAGGACTTGGATCAACATTGCTGAACATCTGCTAGGGAAGAGGATAGTTTCTTCATTCTACAGAATAGTAAGCATACCTATCCTCTGCTGTACAGAGAGACTGCTGTCTTAGTTACGGTTTTACTGCTGTGAATAGATGCCATGACCACAGCAACTCTTATAAAGAAAAACATTACATTGGGATCAGTTTCAGAGGTTTAGTTCATTATTGTCATGGCAGCACACAGACAGATGCAGTGATGGAGAGGTAGCTTTGAGTTCTACATCCAGATCCAAAAGCAGCTGGAAGAGAAAGAGACACTGGGCTTGGCTTGAGCATTTTAAACCTCACTCCAACAAGGCCGCACCTACTCCAACAAGGCCGCACCTACTCCAACAAGGCCACACCCACTCCAACAAGGCCACACCTACCAATTACATCACTCCCTATGAGCCTATGGGCCATTTTCATTCAAACTACCACAAGGATCTTCCAAAGCTTTTTGTGTAAACAAAGACAGTTCAACAAAGACTAACAGCATCTCTGTACTCTATGCTCTGAAAACAAGCGGTTCACAGAGAATTGTCTCCCAAACAGCTCTTGCTAGCAAGGAGAAGACAGAGAATTAAATTTACAAATTAACAGAGCAAATCCTAAGACATGCCTGTAGTCTCAGCTACTCTGGAGTCTAAAGCTAGGAGATTGCTTAAGACTACCAATGTTGAGCAAGCCTAGATAATGCCTATAATATTATCCTGTTTAGGGAAAAAATAAAAACAGAAATAGGAAAATAAGTATGATTCAAAAAATCCTTGAATATAATGAATACATATAATTTTTAAAATGCTATGTATGCCTATAGAGGGATGGTAGGCCTATAAATCTATAACATGGAAAATGATAAAAACAATCACATTATTTGTTGAAGAAAGAAGGTATAAAAATAATGATAGTAAACTACTGCTAATATCCACAGGTTAATTATTTACAGGTATATTGTAAATAGTGAACAGATAAGTTTTATTTATATAAAATAACAAATACACACACACACACACACACACACACACACACTTCCTCACTAGAGAAATGTGGTGATTGGGTGGAATTTTGATGAAACATAATCATTGGAAAAGAATTTGAAACAAAACCTAAGCGCACACCCTTTTAAACTGTAGGAGCAACAGGATGCATGCGTGAAATAGGATGTTTTCATCAGCTGAGCAGTGTCTGGTGTATCTGGTATAAAACGTAAAGAGAAAAAGTCGCAGCTTGTGGGACTGAATGAGGTCAATGTGTTAGGCCAACACAGCAGCCACAAGCATATATCTTTAAGGTCAGAAGATGCAGTAAGATGCCACAAGCAGACATGTTTGGTCTCACTCAGAGTTCCACCCAAAGACTGTTCTTCCAGAAGACCTAAGTTAAATTCCCAGTTTCCACATCACAGTTGTCTATAACTCCATTTCCAGGAGCTAGGATACCATCACACAAATATACATGCAGGTAAAACACCAATGAACATAAAATAAAAATAATTAAATCATTGAAAAAAAAAGAGCGAGTCAAAGGGGAAATATGTTTTTTAAGTCTAACACTTTTAGTACCCTAAACCTTAGATACACATGTAAATATTCATACACACACATTTGCAGGATATGTGATCACACTGTGAACCCCAAGATTGTGTTATTTACTGGAAAATAAAAACTGTTTCTGGTTGTGGTGTGGCTCAGGCCTTAGCATACATCTTTAATTGCAAACAATGAAGGTAAAGTTAGTTTGTAGAAAGAAGTTGAAAGTGATGTCTAATTGAGTGGCAGACAAAGTGATGAATCAGGGAAAGATTTGACAGACTAGGATACGCCCAACTCTCAGGAGAAGAGAGAAGAAAGGGAAGCTGTTTAAGAGAGTAGTGTAGAAACAGAGAGGAGAGAAGGCAGTTTTACCCAGAGAGTTATACAGAGACAGGATGAAGAGAGAACAAGCTAGACACAGGTAAAGACAGAATGAGCCAGAGAATAAGAAGGGGCCAGAATATTACAACATACTACCAAAGTTAGTATGAGGCCAAGCAGAGCAATTCAGGGAGAAGCCAAGAGAAGCCAGATTAAATCAGTTAGCATAGAAAGGAGTTTGAGCCAGAACAACTGAGTTAGACCAGCCAGCCAGAGATCTCAAAAATCCAGAAAGGGTAAACTTACTCAACAGTAAGTCTCAGAAGCTGAAAATATTCAAGGCTTACATTAGTTGTACAGAGACTAGAAGTTTCTAGAACTAGGCTTGGATTAGCAGACAGATAACAACTATCTCAGGTGAATAAAAGTTACATTCACACACACACAGAAAGAGAGAGAGAGAGAGAAAGAGAGAGAGAGAGAGAGAGAGAGAGAGAGAGAGAGAGAGAGAGAGAGGTCTCAAAGAGTTCTTGTTAGGAAATATTCTAGCCATCCACCCAAGCTACTAAGATTTACAAAAATCTAAAGAATCTAGCTATATTAATTGCATTCATCAAACTTAATATGAACCTTTTGCCTCTTATACACATTAACACCCTGCACATTAAACATTAAATTACCTTCACAGCCAAAGAGCTGCCTTTTACAAAATAGACACATGGCCATGGGAAGGAGAAACTGGGGTCTGAGCTCATCATCTCTGACTGATAGCCAATGTAGTTTGTATACAGATCAAATGTTCAAATTCTACGAAGACCCAAACATTTGCATGGGATGTGGCTTTCTCTTTTGTAACTGCACACATATTGTGTTCTGCATATTGAAGAAAGGCTGTAGCACAGGTACAACGGGAAAATAGCAGAACAGTTGGTCAGCAGGGGAAGCCACTCTTAGACAGCTTATGGCTCACACTCTCCCACTCATTGTCTGCTTATAAAAAGAGGAGCATGCTAACAATACTCCATAATTATTTCTTCTGTGAATATGAATGGGGCAGTGCCACTTCTCTGCCAGGCCATGTTCTCAGAGTGTTTCAAACAATCTGATGAGCCTCCTAGCAGGTTAGAGAATGGAGTTCTCAGTAAACATTGTCACGACTGTTTCTACTCTGAACAAATGACTTTCTCCCTCTTCCTAATGAGAATAAAGAATAAATGAACTTGATTTTAGCTATACTTCAGAGACCCTTTTAGATAGGGTTTGATTTGGAGGTCTTTTCAGACATAACTGCTTAGAATACTAAAGAATATTTGATGCTCAGTGTAAGAAGAAACTGGCTTTTTATTAGAATCACTGTGGTAGGCAGCTCCAAGATGGTCCCCATGAGCCATTCCTTCTATCACTAATAACTTGTCATCCCTTTGCAACCCCAGGGTCACTCTGTGTGACCAAAATGTCTGGAGAAGATGCTATGATATGCAACTTCAAGGCCTGGTCATAAAAGACAGTTTGCTTTCCCCTCCTCTCCAGCCCCTTGACACTACACATGCATACCTTTAGTCTCTCAGCCTGGTGGAAGCTAGCTGGACTGACATGAGCCTCACTACCTTTGGAGAGGTCCTATGAAAAGATATAAATGGTAAATAACTAAGGGTTCCCCCCACACATGGGACTTCTATCCAAGCACCATGGGAGTGAACCATCTAAACTGATATAGTCCATATTATGAGTGCTTCTTCTTATCACTTAAATGAAGTCTCATGAAAGACTGTGAGCCAAAATTTCCCACTGTAACTGCTTCTACATCCTTACTCCCAGAAACTGTGTAAGGGAGAAAACTGTTGTTTTATAGTAATGTGGGGGTTCTGCCCTGGCCTGCATAGCAGGTGTTACTACATTAGCTATTTTTGCTATCACAGCACGTGGTGTAATTTCCCCGACAGAGTTTGGAGTTCTGCTTCTGGCCTGATAAGAGAGACCTGTGCCAAGAAATTGAAAACTAAGCCATTGGTTGCCAGCATGAGGTGATTTACGTCATCAGTCACGTCTAGGGGTTGGGCTTATGGTTTTTGCCTTTATAAGCCTGCTGCTTTGCAATAAAATTGAGCCTTGATCAGAACTTGGTCTTGGCGGACCCCCATTTGAGATACCTATGTGGACTGGTAGTCACGGGTCAGCTACACAGGAAGTCTAGTGGTATGTAGATGAAAAAATTGTTGTATCTCACATAGCCCAAAAGTCACACGCACCCCTTTCATTTGAATCCTCCTTGCCCTTTTCCTCTAGACAACCATGCCACCAGATAATAATGACCTTTATTACTATGGCAAAGGGCAGAGGTGTGGGAAACAGATCGGACGCCCTGTACTTCCCCAATATTCACACCCATGAAAGTTCCTGCTGCACATATGACTGTCTGATGGGCTTCGGCCCAGGGATACTCGCAAGCATGACCCTAATGGAAGTCTCACCTGCTCCTAAGGGCCTGACTGCCTGCTCTAAAATAATACCAGCTAAGCTACTAAAGGAACTGTATGAAGGACCATGGCCTCAGGGAAGCTCTCAGCTCTATACAGCTGCAAGGATAATCCCAACCAACACCACATATGAGCAAATCCACAGAGAGAATCTGTGTTACTTGAAAACCTCCGATTTGGAGTAGTTTGTCAACACGAACTAAAAGCTAAAACACAGCCCTGATACATGCCACACTCTGTACTCTACAAACTATAAAATATTTCCAAAATGTTAAGAAAGTGTGATAAACAATTTCTAAAATAAACTGTGCAAGATGAGCACTGTGAAATCTACCAAGTATTTCTAAGACAGAAGCTGTACTTGGCCTCAAGAACAGCGGGACATCCTCTGTCTTCATTTCAAACAGATAATACAGTTGGTTCACATTAAAACATAGAATTAACACTTACAACAGAAAGTGTAAATATCACAAATCATCCAACTGATTATTCTTATGCCATATCTAAACAATGCCTGAGCTTCCTCTAAAATGTCTTCTCCTGAACTGTGGTATGAGCTATATTAAAAGAACACCAGGAACCACATGAACAGATGCTAATTTTCCTATCTTTCTGGTTTTGCATAGTTTAAAATGTGATGAATATTCCATTAATAATTAACTTATTTCAGTATTATGGACTCAGATAATACAGAAGTTGTACACTCCTTAGATATACATATGTGTCATATATATATACATAGCATATATATATATATATGGCATATATGTATATGTGCATATATAGTAATTGTTTTCACGCTAAGACATATAGAATAGTTTCCCTTTAAAATAACTTAAAATAATGTCATACGGACAATGGGTTTTACCAATTTGTTTTAGATGACATAGCCTAAGTATAAAACAGTTCAAGTTTCTATAAGCTTAGATTTTATTTCCATTACTGAGTGAAAAGGGAAAGCAAAAATCTGAGTTCTTTTGGTAACAAAAGGTTTCTTCTAATAAAAACACACAGCCAACAAAATGCACAGGAGATGCTTGTTATGCATCCAAAGTGCCTTAAAAAATGTAAGTCTGTCAAAAAAAAAAAAAGTGGAATTTAAAAGGCTGAGATTGGAGCAACTCTGGGATTTTTCCTAACATACATCTTGTCCTTAAGTATTCCTAGAATTCACATGTGACACAAAAGAGCGCATTGAAATCATGTGTTGTGTTTTGTGACTTGAAGCCAGGAAAAATGTTAATGAAGTCATGTCCTTGTCAAATACTGTCACTGACTTCCTGAAGCAGGTCAGGAATTACAGGCAGCTCTACCATTTGCTAGACCTGGATGAAACTGTCAGAAAACCTTGAATTTTTTTCAAATTAGTGTGCAGTGATACAGTAAGATTCTTTGGGATATTGTAAAGGCAGTATTCAAAGTAGCAAAATATTTCTTTACCAAGAGAATATCTAACTGGAAAGAAATTGTGATAATCAGATAGACCCAGTCATGAATCTAATTTTCCTCCTTTGTTAAAGAAAGTAGCTCACATAGCCCTAGGATTTGTTGCTTCTGATAACACTATGCTCTGGCATCAAAGGCTCTATCAAGACTCATGAACATTTCCACATGTAGCTCTGGGACAATCTTTAATAAAGCAAATCCAAAATATCTAGTAGATAGCAGTTCATTGGCACTGAACAGGATCTAGTATAAGATGGCCAATGAATTGGAATTTCAGTCCCAGGTTGGTCCTTTACTAGTTGACAGATCATGAACAACTCTGAATCTTGAGTCCAATATATCAATGGCATTGATGCCATCTTCTGAAGTTGGGGTCTTTAGTCCTCAAGGGTCCTTAGATTGCAGCCAGGTATCCAGGGAGATATGACTGGGTTGTGTTGAAACCTGTAAGTCCTATGGTAGGATTTGTCACTAGGGCCATTTCCTAAAAGAATAGTGTGCCTTGCAGACAGTAGCCTAACATGGCTGTCCTCTGAGAGGCTCCACCAGCACTTGATTGAGATAGATGCAGATACTCACAGCCAAGCATTGGACTGAAGTTGGGGACCCCTGTGGAAGAGTTAGGGGAAGGATTGAAGGAACTGGAGGGGATAGCAACCCCATAGGAAGACCAACAGTGTCAACTGACCTGGACCCCTGAGAGCTCCCAGAGATTCCCACCAACCAAAGAGCATACACAGGCTGGTCTGAGGCCCCCTGATACATATATAGCAGAAGACTGCCTTGTCTGGCCTCAGTGGGAGAGGATGTACCCCTAACCCTGTAAAGAGACTTGATGCCTCAGGGTGAAGGAACACTGGGTGAGGGAGCACCCTCTCAGAAGGGAAGGGGAGGAGGATGGGGGAAAGTAGTCTTTGAGGGAGGACCTGGGGTGGGGGGCAACAATTGGAAGGTAAATTAAATTAAAACAAATAACTAATTAATAATAAAAAGGATAGTGGAGACTTGAAGCCTCCTCCTCCTCTATTGCACACTGTTGCCATAGGACCCAAAAGCAACAAGGCACCTAAGTGTTGACTGGAATATCTAAAACTATGAGCCAAAAATAGCATTTCCCCTTTATAAGTTGAATATCTTAGGTATCTGTTATAGTAATGAAGTATGACTAAAATGTCACCTAAAATTATGTACTGAGGATCCAACACAATAATTTATAGATGGATCTAGCAACGTGCCCAGCACTCAGTGGACTTCTTTAAAGTGAATAATGATCTAAAAACTTCTCCTTATCCTTCTGAGACACCGGATCTAAACTTTTCCACTGGGAAGACAATTTTTCCATGGAAGCTTCATCTCTACTCACTGTGGTGCTTCCAAGACTAGAAACACAAGAGACTAGTTCTTCCTTTTCTTCTAGGTCAGTAGTTCCAAAAGATGATAGGAAAACACAGTCATTTATATGACAGTTCACAACAGTAGCAAAATTACAGTTATGAAGTAGCAACAAGAATAATTTTATGGTTGGGGGTCACCACAACATGAGGAGCTGTGTGTATTAAAGGGCCGCAGCATTGTTTTACAACATGAGCTGTATTAAATGGTTTACAGCAAGTTGAGAACCATTGATCTAGGTCATCCTACAACTTTCTCAAAAGTACTGCTAGGAACAGTTTTTCTTCTAACTTGGATTGGGCACAGTTACTATCCATACTCCAACCTGTTGTCCCAACTGCCCCAGTATGTGAGAAAGCCTGTCCACTTAAACAGGTTCTAAGTAATACACAGTTGTTGCCACTGATAAGCAGGTCTGCTCCAACTCTACACCCCTCACTTTAATTTCTATTCTGTTAGCAACTGACATCCACTAATCTAGCCATCATCTTCTCTCCAAAAAGGAATTTATTTATTACAGCACATTGCAAAGGCAATACTCAGCTGAGCCTGTACACTACTCCAGTAAGAGCTTCAAGGTTACTTATCACTTCATCTACAGGTTTGTTTGTTGTGTAATTCTGTTACTTTTAACTATTATTCATTGAATGCTTTACCCTTAACAAACATATTCAAATATGTATTTGATCTTCATAAAAATTCTACATAAGAAGTAAGCCAGGTATTATTCGCTTTTTTCAAGAGCGGGGCAGAAAGTTTAAGTCAATGAGCCAAAGCTACTAGCTAATTCCTTGTCAAGTAAACTCGATCCTGTGTCTTGTGGTTTAAAACATGACCTTTGCTGCTCTATTATTACGTCTCCCAGTGTCACTGAGTGTTGTCTGCTAATGAACTTTCAATACAGATAGTCAAACAGCATCAGGGTTTGCGAATCAAATTGGATGATTAAATGAAGCAACGCTTTACCAAGCAACTATCTCTTCAATTTGTATTTAAGATATTGGATTTCACAAGAAAGCAAAAACTGTAAAATCCAGTTGTTTTTTAGGTTATAAAAATTACACATGTTAATTGCATAAAATGTAATTAAAGGTGACATAAAAGATAAGGAATGGCTCATGCTTTAACCTATGTGTATGACTGCTCTATAGTGAAGATCAGAAGGCCTGAATGGCAGAGAACAATGTTAGGGGGCTACTGTAGCTCTGGGAGGGGAAAAAGACTTTGGAGCAAGTAAGAATATGATAGACTTTAAGTTATGATGCTCAAACTGGATGCAAGGGTTAGGGTTTTTTGCATTATGACAACATTTATTGAATAATTATCATTTATATATTTCATAATCTCTTCCCTTCTTCTCTCATGCAATGCTAAAAAAGTCATTGCAACCACACCTTATAGCTATTAACCTAAATAAAACTGTGAAGCCACTTTCAAGCAGACACCAAAACTCATTTGTGCTGTCTTGCACTTGATATTCAAGCCACCTTGAGTGAGCTGTGATTTGCAGATTCAAGGAAAAGAGGCATCAGCTCTGTTTCTTGTTTCCCCCAAGGGATAATAATGTAACAACTCATAGCCCATCCCAAATCACTTTCCTTAATTACCATGTATTTCATTTTGCAATGGTTAGTTTTAAGTGTCAACTGAACACAATCTAGAATCACAGGGGAAGAAGTGTCACTATGGAATTATCCAGCTAAGGTTGGACTGAGGGCATGTCTACGAGGTACTATCTTGAAGTCTTAGTCACTATTCTATTGCTGTGGAGACATACCATGACCAAGGCAACTCTTATAAAAGAAAGAAATTAATTAGAGCTTTGCTTACAATTTCAGAGGTTTAGTCCATTATAATCATGGCAGAAAGTAGACCAGTATGGCACAGGAACAATAGCTGAGAGCCTTACATCCTAATACAAATGGCAGTAAGCAGAGCAAGAGTGAGAGAGGAAGAGAGACTAAGCCTAGTGTGAGCTTTTGGAACCTCAAAGTCCATCTGATTTGACACATGTCCCACTCCAATAAGGCCACACCTCCTAATCTTTCTTAAACAGTTCACCAACTAGAGACTAATCATGCAAACATATAAGCCTATGGGGCCATTCTCAATCAAACAAACCACTATGCTAGACTATGTTAATTTATGTGGGAAGACCCAGCCTAAAGGTGAATGGCACCATTCTTCAGATTTGGGTCCTGGACTGTGTAAGAAAGAGAAAAATTAGCTAAGCACATGCACAAACATTCAGTTATTCATGCTCTGTCCTGGACAGCTCACAAGACTAGCTCTGTCAAGTTCTAGCTACCTTGAGTGCCCTCCAGCAGTAAACTGTAAATTGCAATACTTATCCATTTCTTCTCTAAATTGTGTTTGTCAGGGTATTTTATCACAGCAACAGGGAATGAAACCAAGAAGCGACAGAGTGGAAGTACAATGTGCACACAAAGAGAATTTATGTCAAGAACAACTCAAGATTTGGGCCTGAGAAACTGTTGGGCAATGAAGCAGATAGTGAGAGAAAGGGACGAGAAGGTTTTGCAAGAATCTCGAAGTTCTACTTCAGTTATGTTGACAGTGGCCATTCTTGAGGATGGATGGAGATACCATGCGCAGAAAGAAAGCCATCTGAGTGTGTGGCTCCATTAATACAACTTGAAATTTGTCTCAGGTGGTACCTGAGTGATCTGCATAGCTGGGAAATCACCATGGTTACTTCAGTCTTCAAAGATGAACCTGAGTCTCTTCTTACTGATTGGACAGTGTACTAGCTGGTTTTGTGTGTCAATTTGACACAAGCTGGAGTTATCACAGAGAAAGGAACCTCCCTTGAGGAAATGCTTCCGTGAGATCCAGTTGTAAGTCATTTTCTCAATTGGTGATCAAGAGGGGAGGGCCCAGCCCATTGTGGGTGGTGCCATTACTGGGCTGGTAGTCCTGGGTTCTATAAGAAAGCAAGCTGAGCAAGCCAGGGGAAGCAAGCCAATAAGCAGCACCCCTCCATAGCCTCTGCATCAGCTCCTGCTTCCAGGTTCTTACCCTGTGTGAGTTCCAGTCCTGACTTCTTTTGGTGATGAACAGCAATGTGAAAGTATAAGATGAATAAATCCTTTCCTCTCCCCCCCCCCCAAAAAAAAAGAGAGAAAAAGAAATCAGCAGGATAGATGGCTGAAAGTGTTGAGTTGATTTTGGTGCAGCTGACTACACTGGGTAAAGCTTACATACATGACACTATCCACCCCCCAAAGTAATAATTTGTTACTGATCATTATCAAAAAAAAAATATTCAAACACTCCTTACCACCTTTTGCTTTGTTTTTCTTTAGATTTTTGGGAATCAAGTACATCTCCATTTCTTTTCATTCAATATGCAGAGACAGTGGCTCAGAAATATAAAATAATTTCAGATTATTCATTTTAAATAGCAGCAGCTACATAGCAAGTACACATTTGTTAGCTTTATAACTTTGATACTAATTCAAAAATAATTTTTCATTAATTACATTTGTCTTTTCAAGTCTACAATAGTGATGACTGGATCATGCTTCTGGGGTAGGAATCTTATCCAGGCAGTCCTCTTAGGCTGATTCCTGGATCAACAAGCAACTTTCATATTGTAATTTGCCCATCACAATCACAATAAGTATATTACACACATTTTCTTGATGGTTCCTTGTGCTGATGGTCAGTTTTTGTCAAGTTTATACACCTAGACTCACCTGGGAAGAAGAAACCTCTATTTAGGAATGCCCTCCATCAGATTGGCCTGTGGACGTGTCTACAGGGTATTTTCTTGAATAATGATTGATGTGGAAGGGCTCAGCCCACAGTAGACATTGCCACCTCTGGACAGGTGGGCTTGGGTTGTATGAGAAATCTGGCTATGCCAACTATGGAGAGCAAGCCAGAAAGCAGTGTTCCTCTGTGGTCTCTCCTTCACTTCCTGTTCCTGCCTTGGCTTCTTTTGATGATGGACCATGACTTATAAACCAAATAAAGCCTCCTCTGGCCAAGCTACTGATAATTCTTTATATTAAACTCTTTCTGGAAAAAAATAACTAGTGTGGTTCCGGTCCCCTAAATGACTAGTCATGGCCAGAAATGAGAACAAATGTCCCATATAAAAATGTTAGTTATATAAGCTGTCTACAACCACTTACAGAATCACCGAACCCAAGGTTAAGAATCTTGAGATCCGGTGGAGGACATTTGTTTCAATTATTCTTAGAAAATAACATGTACTCACTTTGGCAGTATATATACTTTTAAAAAATGAAACGGTACAAAGGAAAAGTGCATGACCCCTGCACAAATATGACATGCAAATTTGAGAAAATAGTTTGAAAGTACCTTGGGTTCCAGGCCATTACTCTCTACACCTCAGCTGTAAGCTGTTTCCTGAAGGGTGGCCTTAGCATTTCAAGTAAGATATCAAATTAAAAGACTCTATTTCACCAGCAGAAGATGGTCAATAAATCATGATCCTGAAGGAAAATGTTATGGTCAAGGGGAATTTGGTTTTGATCACAGTCTGTCTCCTATGTAGTTTTAGAAAACTCATTTTATTTTAAAGTCTATTCTTGTAATGTTTTTGACCTGTATTTTGGCAGGACGCAATGAACTAAGCTCCCTAGGGTTTAAGTAGACTCGGAGTAAAATGGATTAAGATTTATAATTTTATAAATGTAGATTTTTTCATGTAAGAAGTGTCCTCTCTTTCTCCTAAAAGATCCCTGAGTTTAAGACAGATGATATCCTGGGACACAGAAAGTTCATACCGAGCAGCTGCTAGCTTCACCTCACCTCATGCTTCAATAATATCTATTCCGCATACATCTCACAATGTAAATTATTAACCTGGTCAAAATACACTAATATGTTATAAATAAATACCTATTCAGTAGTGTATTATTAAAACATTTTAAACAGTGTGGGTCTACTGTCAATGAACATCAAAGACTCCTGCCCTGATGATAAGAATCCATGTTTTCCAGAGTGAGGGTAGCCAAGCTTTAGCTTGTAGGTCACACTTTATCCCTGGGTTGTTCCTCCAATGTAAGACTAGGAAGGAAGAAAAGAAGAAAACTGTGCCAGACTGTGAATAACCACAAAAAGCAGATGTTTGCCCTCTGCTTTATACAGAAGGTGGTGACTTCATAATATTCTCATTCCTGACATCTCTTTGAAAAGGCAAAGGATCCAGCATTTTGTTTCATAATTAAATTAATTCAAACAGGAGGAAATGGGTACAAATTCATAGGCTGGTGCTTGTGGTCAAAGCAGCTGTTTGAGTAAGGATGGAAAGCCTCTAAGAAGCAGCAGTAAAGAACTGGCAACTCCTTTCATCATGATGGAGGCTCACAATGACATGACTTCATTCTCTGAAATATTTTACATCAGCACTTATGACTATAAAAAGCTTTGACTTACATTTGATGTGTGACTGCAAATCACTAAAATTGGGATAATGTACTCTTTTTTTCTTATTAAGGAGTTTTTAAAAAAAAAAAAAAAAAAACCATTCTTTTTTACAGCACTTGCACCAGAGAAAATGACTGAAATGATTATCTTTGAACTTAAAGCTTACCTCCCAAACACCAGTCGGCGCAGACTAATGTGATGCCCAGCTGACCAATCCCCGATAAGATAAAGACGGAAGCTGATGCTGAAGCTAAGCTACAGAGAGACAGCTAGAGATGCCCACAAGCACCTGTTAGTGCAGAAGAGGAAACCACATTGTAAGGTAATCAGGTGGCTACTGTTCAGGGTAACAAACCTTCCATTAGGCTTATTAACCACAAGATATTAATTCTCTTACATTTTAAAGTTCACCAAATGAGTTATTCAGTGTCTGGGGATGTATCTGTCCTTTGACCACTAGATCAAAAAGAATTAACCTTTTCAAATTGGAGTTTAAATGCCTATTCAAAAGCATACAGCGAATAAAGTCTGGGGCTGCCAGAAAAGTCATGTTTTACTGCTCACTGAAGGCCTATGTTAAAGCCCGAACAGCTTGGATACTGTGATAGCACCTGTAGCAAAGACCACCAGTCAATCGGCTCGTATCATCTATGTACTTTTTAACAGAATTGTGACTTTTACAGCTGTACATGTATCTAAAAAATTACAGTCTTCCAGGTCAGGGTAGCCATATGTACATATAGTTACATAGGTGTAGCTATATGTAGATCAAATCCCTAAGAAGCAGGTTCCTTCTGGGATAATAGAACAGAGCTATGAGTAGTAGGCTTGGGTTTGCTGCCTTCCTCCTTCCTAGGCTGAAAATTTGGGCCTAGAGGAACCCTGCCCATTTGTTACCATAGCAACAAGCGCTAATGTGAAGGAAGCCGCAGCAGCCTGTTCCTGGCAGAATCTGCAAGGAACTAAACCAGTGCTTGGCATCGCCTTGCCTTTTTGTTGTATGGGAAGAGAAAGCCCTCAATTCTTATCATATAATTTTTTTCCCACACGGTGTACTTTAATGATACTCTTTACCATCCCCCATCTCCTCCCAGATCCTCCCCCACCCGCTACCCATTCAACGGCATATTTCTTCTCTTTAAAAACCAAAACAAAGCATAAAAATCAAAACAAAGATAGAAACAAACAAAGAAACAAAGAAGAAACAGTAAGACAAATAATACAATTTTTTAAAAAGAAGCATAGCGTCCATTTAGGATTAAAGAACTACTTCTTGCTATGGGCCTGTCCTGGAATGTAGCTGATATACCCAGCGACAAATATTACACTGGGGAAAACTGACTTCCTCTTTCCTAACAGGGATCAACTGCAGGGAGCTTCTTGGCTAGAGGTGGGGCATCACATCCTCTTCCCCTTCTCAGTGCCGGGACTTGGTCTAGTTTGGACCTGAGCAGTCTTGAGCATGCTGCTACAGTCTCTGTGAGCTCATGAGTGCATCGATCCTTCCATGTCTGGAAGATGCTATTTCCTTGGAGTCATCCACTAGCCCTGGCTCTAGCAGCCTCTCAGTCTCTTCTTCCAGGATCCCAGATCCTTAAGGGGAGGAGTTCGATTAAAACAACAGCAACCTATCTGCAACTGAGTGCTCCAGTGTCTCCTACTCCCTCTCCCCTCCCTCTCGTCCATTTTTCAGTAGTCAAGGCCCCTTAATTTTTAATCTGTTGCTGAACTTCTTCACCACTTTCCATGGTCCTCATTTTTTAAAAAAAAATGTTTTATTGTGAGGTAAGTTCAGCTATGGGTACTTTAAATGCACAATCTAATTTTTCAGTATTTCCACAAAAAGTAACTCAACTGAGAATATCCCATCGGTGTACAGTACAGCTCAAACCCAGATTCAAACTTCGTGGTTGCTCTCTGTTCCACCCATGACACTGAGCCCAATTCCTTAAGTAGAGCTCACCATTGCAGCTTTAACTATTGGAAAAGAGGCATTTCAATAGGATCACATAAATACTTCCTGTCTATCAACATTAGGACATTAGTGCGGCAAACAGCCACCAAATCTAGAGAGTGCCACTCTCCTGTTAAGACAGATTTATTTACTCTCTTCAGGATAACTAGGTCTCCCTGCCTCACCAGAAATGTACCCAAGGTAGTAAAGATAATGTCTTCCTTGGGGCAATGTCTGAACAGCATTCCCTGCTTGTATCCTGCATCTGCATCTGCATCTGCATCTGCTTATGTCCTTGATTATTTCCTGCACTTCAGAGACCCCGTCTGGGACAAATGTCAAGGTTTCTACAGGCCCACATCTGCCCCAACTCCATAGGACTGACTGGAAGTCTGATGGTACCATTACACTCATGGGTACATGAACTTTCTACATACATTTAGGCTTGATGCCTCTTTGTTGAGAAGTCTGTAGAAATGTTTCAAGTGAAACCTTCTACTTACAGTAGTCACTGAGAGGTAAAGGTAGCTAGCCTGAATACTCTCACCACTTGATGATAGACAGGAAGTATTTATGCGACTCCATTGAAATGCCTCTTTTCCACTGACAAAATGACATTGAAAGAATCAGCTACCTGACATCCAAGTGCCTCTCACCTTTCTTTTTAAAATTAAAACTCCTTCCAAAACAATAGTTTTAACCTTGAGGAATTTTTCAGACTTTTGAGTTACAGAAATTGGGCAGCAAACTTGAAAGAATTTAATACCAAACTCATTTCAAAGTCATGGACAATAACATTGAAACATTTATTAATTACAACAGCTTGTCAGTAGTTTGGGGTCCCTTGTAGGATTTCAGCACATGCAGCCATTAGAATAAAACCGCCTACTGGCCTGACTGTCACCTAATTTTATATCTTCACAATGCAAAAGTTCTCATATGTTCCAGTAAGCATATGCCCTTTCATTAATGCCAGTTATAAGGTAACTAAACTGTATCATGCTGTTCAAGTATGCTGTTTACACCACATCTCACAGAGCTCTGAGTGACAGTATTCACTACAGCCATGACAAAATTGTCACAGTTTAATAAAATGTTAGTTACAGGATCAGGTCACACATCTGTGCCAACACACTGAATGTAAGGCACGCCTGTAGAGCAATGGAAAGCACATCAACATTCACTAAATATGACATGAAGAGAGTTGAGGGTTGTGGGATATGATCTTTAATGGCCCTTTGCCATGCAGGAAGCCTCCCCATGACTTAACACATTCTGCCCTGTGAAAACTCTCTACCTATTCAACAGAGCTTTGCAAGGAAGGGTGCAAAGAAATTCCCACCACAGAGCGCTCACCTCTCTCCTTCACTGTTAGCAGGAAGGTCTCTCAACTCTCACCTTTCTCCTTTGCTGATCTGGTTCTTTAGTAAAGACAATAGGAGCAGGTGACCACAAGCTTATAACCTCAACGCCACTATTAGCAAATCCTAAGAAAGAGTGAGGAAAGTGTAAGATCCAAAAGATGCTGGGCACATGGCTCTGTGTGCTGCCTGTGCTGAAGTACATGCTGGTCGGCAGGCTTCCTCAGTATTGGAAGTACCTATGCCCCTTTCCTGCACTCTCCAGCAGATGGGCTCCCCCTCCCCCAGCTTTTCATTCCCATTTAACCCTGCCTTGTGATTTCAGCCCTGCTCTCTTTTGTCTTCCTCCCTTGGTCCTGCTTCTCTCCTTTGATCTCCTTTGCTTGTGCTCTCCTTGTCTTCCCCTATCACTCTCCCTCCTCCTCTCATGGCCCAGTCCTGTCTGCTGGACAAGGTTAGCCTACTTTCCCTCCCTGCTCTAAACTTTTCCAGATGCCTCTGGCTGTACACTCCCTCATGCCTACAGTAAAACCCTTCCCGTCAACCATACCTTGGAGTGGTCATGTCCTCAGTTTATACAGAAAGGATCAAGGTAGGGATTGCTTCCTTGTATTTTAGAGTTGTTTGTTTTATTTGGCTTTTAGTATATATCTATATAATATCTATAACTATATAGAGAGATAATCTAGATCTATATAATATAACTCAATAATCCAGAATGTATATATAATATATATACTAAAAATATATGTTATATATTATTAAATATTTTGCTATTTTATATAATACACAATTATAATATTATATGTACATATAATATATATTAGGTTCAGTATTTTAAAAACAATTTGCCCAGACTTGGTATGAGAGTTTGTGCCTAGTCTTGTTGTAACTTGTTATGCCACATCCAGTTGATATCCCTGAGGGGCCTGTCCTTTTCTGAAAGGAGACAGATGTGAAGTGAATCTGGAGGTGAGAAGAGGGGACCGGGAGGACTAGAAGGAGGGTAAACTTCAGTTGGGATGTATTTTATGAGAGAAGAACAAATAAAATAATAATAATAATAATAATAATAATAATAATAATAATAATAGTTATCTCAAAGCCTTTATAAAATCAAATTTTTCTTATGATAATTTTTAATTTGGTGCTGTTGTATATTTCGAATAATGATATGAAAGGAAAAAGGTTTAACTAGACAATTCAGAAACAAGAGATATTCGACTTCCTGTATTTGTTACTCCATCTTATGAAGATATCAGTATCCTGTGGTCGGCTCTACCGATTCTCATTTGTCATTTTGAAAGAAGTAGAGTCAAAAGTCTTTAGATGACAAACCTTCAACCCTGAACCGAAGATTGCAGAGCCACAGACCACAGGAGATTTCAGATAATGCTCAAGTGAACACCACCCTAGAGATTCCCCCAAAGAGCTCTACAAATTACAGTGAATTCCTTCTCTGGAACTGGAACTGAGGAAAACTAGGAAAGACTCTCTCTCTCTCTCTCTCTCTCTCTCTCTCTCTCTCTCTCTCTCTC
>JADRCH010000031.1:10052859-10076593 GCA_019843965.1 Rhynchomys soricoides
CTCTCTCTCTCTCTCTCTCTCTCTCTCTCTCTCTCTCTCTCTCTCTCTTCCTCTTTCCTATATCTTCCTTTGTCCCTACCCCCATGCATGATGTTTTCCTATGAAATTTTTAAAACCAAGGTCTATTTAGCATGTTTTTAAAATATTTATTTATTCACTTGCATCCCAAATACTTCCCCCTCCCCGTCTATACCCCCCCCACAGAGTCTCTTCTTCTTCCTCCCTCCGTTTCTCTTCTGAAAGGATGTTTCCCCCACCCCCACCCCACCCTGTATTCCCCAGCCCTGGCAAATCAAGTCTCTGCCAGATTAGGGGCATCCTCTCCCACTGAGGCCAGACAAAGCAGCCCTGTTGGGAACACATACCACAGTCAGGCTACAGCTTCAAGGAGACCCTCCATTCCAGTTGTTGGAGGACCCACATAGAGACTGAGTTGCACATCTGCTGCATATGTGCCTGGGAATTTGTCCCAACCTGTGTGCGTTCTTTGGTCGGTGGCTCAGTCTCTGAGAGCTCCCAGGAATCCTGGTTCAGTGATTCTGCTGTCCTCCTGTGGGGTTCCCATCACCTTCAGAGCCTTCAATCATTCCCCCAATTCTTCCATTAAGAGTCTCCAACCTCCATCCAATGTTTGGCTGTAGAAACCTACATCTGTATCAGACAGGTGCTTGGTAGAGCCTCTCAGAGGACAGTTACGCTAGGTTTCTATCTGCAAGCATAACAGGGTTTCATTAATAATGTCAAGAATTGGTGCATGCCTAAAAAATGGGTTTCAAGTTGGGCCAATTACTGGTTAGCCATGCCTTCAGTCTCTGTTCCATCTTTGGCCCTGCACTTCTTTTAGACAGGACAAATTTGTAGTTAAAAGTTTTGTGTGGGGGTTGGTGCCTTTATCCCTCCACTGGGGGTCCTGCCTGTCTCCAGGAGATGGTGTCTTCAGGTTCCATGTCCCCACTGTTAGGCTTCACAGCTAACATCACCTTCATTGAATCCTGGGAGTCTTGTCAATCCCAGGACTCTGAGACTTCCTAGATATTCCACCTACCCCCCAGATTTCCATTCATTCTCCTTACCCTCTGGACCTCTCTCCTTTCTCTCCCCACACCTGATCCTGAACCTCCCATTCCCCTCCCCCTCTCCTCTCCCTACCACTTCCCTTAGTCCATCTGTCTTCTATGACTATTTTGTTTCCCCTTCTAAGTGGATTCAAGCATCCTCACTTTGGCCTTCCTTCTTGTTTAACTTCTTTGGGTCTGTGGAGTGTATCACGGGTAGTCTTAAGGCTAATATCCACTTATAAGTGAGTCCTTTTGGGTCTGAGTTACTTCATTCATGATGATATTTTCTACTTCTATTCATTTGCCTGCAAAATTCATGATGTCCTTGTTTTTAATAGCTGAATAGCATTCCATTGTGAAAATGAACCACATTTTCTGTATCCATTCTTCAGTTAAGGAACATTTGGGTTGTCTCTGGTTTCTGGCTGTTACGAACAAGGCTGCTATGAACATAAGAAAATGTCCCTGTGTCATAGTGGGATGGATATCATTTGGGTATATGTTCAGGACTGGTATAGCTGGATTTTTAAACAGACCTACTTCCAATTGTTTTAGAAAGTATGAGATTGAGTTCCAGACTGGTACACAAGTTTGCACTCCTACCAGCAATGAAAGAGTGTTCCCCTTTCTCCACATCCACATTCTTGCCAGCAAGTGCTATCACTTGAGTTTTTGACCTTAGCCATTCTGATGGGTGTAAGATGGAATCTCAGGGTTGTTTTGATTTGCATTTCCCTGATGACTAAAGATGTTGAACATTTCTTTAAGTGCTTCTCAGTCATTCAAGATTCCTCTGTTGAGAATTCTCTGTTTAGCTCTGTATCCTTTTTTTAAACTGGGTTTGGTTTGTTGTAGTCTAACTTCTTGAGTTCTTTACATATTTTGGATATTAGCTCTTTGTCAGATGTAGAGTTGGTGAAGTGTTTTTTGGTTTTTTTTCCAATCTGTATAAATTGCCGGCTTGACCTTTTGACAGTATCCTTTGCCTTACAGAAGCTTTTCAGTTTCATGAGGTCCCATTTGTCAATTGTTGATGTTAGAGTCTGAGCCGTTGGTGTTATGTCCAGGAAACTGTCTCCTGTACTAATGTGTTCAAGGCTATTTCTCACTTTCTCTTGTATTAATTTAGTGTATCTGGTTTTATGTTGAGAGCCTTGATCTACTTGGACTTGTGTTTTATGCAGAGTGATAAATATGGATCTATTTGCATTCTTCTACATAGAAACATAAAGTTAGACAAATATTGTATGTTCAGAAAATGAGACTTCTGAGGAATCTAGATTATGCTCTCAACTAAATGAACACTGTAAGTGTTCAATGGACTTTTTCTTCTGACATTTCATCCAAAATCAGCAAAATGACATTCATTTTCTGTGCTGTGTTTTTCTTATTCCTGATTGTAACCATTACAAAGCAGCCTTCCCTTTTCCCTTTGAAGAGAGAGCCTCAGAGTCTGATGGGCATTTCATGAAGGAAAAACAACAACAATTGATTCACTCGATCAAAGCCTGTCATGTAACAGCTGAGCCCTGGCACCATCAACAACAAACAACAAATGTGCCAAAGACAGCAAGATGCATTAGAAGGATAAAGCTCAGCTTCCTTCGTGCCTGAGTACCCACTCAAACAGATGAAGAGAGGGCAGGGATGCCGCCTAAATACGGTGGGTGCTGAGAAGGCAGAAGTGCCACAGGGCAGTAATTGAGAAAGTAGATTTCATCCCAGACCCTCTGAGACAGGGCAGCTGTGATGAATCTTTTGACTCTGACACTTGGGGATGATTTATTTTCTCATCAGGCTCTTTAATTGCCACTTGGCTGTGCTGAGAAATCTCCTGCAACAAAGAAGTATTTCCGTGTTTTCCATAGGGAGGGGGATGGCTGGACAGAGAAAACATTAGCACTTGTATATCGCAAAGCTCTGACTTGCCACTGGCAAATTATTCTTCAGTGTTGTCACAAATTTACAGTAGCTCTATCGAAAAGCCGGATGCAATTTATAGAATAGTTTGGCAGTTTCTGCCTTACATCATTGCAGACAGAGTTATTCATGTGCTGAGGCTAACTATTCCTACAACTAAGCTGAGAATGTCTTGTTTTAAACACAAGTCAGGGACTTGGTGGTTAGCCTCTCAGTTCCCAGATGTAGGATAGCCGAAGTTTCAGTCCTTCAATCTATGACAAAGAATCATTCAGAAGGCTTTATAGAAATGATACCCAAAGTAGGCATTTCCAAACTTCACAAAACAGAAATTTACTTATCACACTATCACAAGGTTCAGTTCCAATTTCCCTTCCATGGTTGCTTCCTCTACCATTCCAGTTAAGAGGGAAAAGCAATACAATAATAAGATCTGAGAAAGCCTGAGGTGAAAACAACTGCTGTTAATATACTCTCTGTCAGTGACAAGGAGGGAGATGCTCATTAACAGTCAATGCTAACTCTGTACCATATTAAGGAAAAACTAGACCAAATAATTTCCTCCTGACTGGTGTGGATATCAACCATGAAGAAAATACTTGGACACACCCTAATGCCAGAGAGACCTGCAAACATATTCTGCTATTGAGGCTTCCACAGTTGTATGTCACCTAGGACAGCAGATTTCAAATTATTATACACAGACATGATCAGTCAAGTCTAATATAAGATAATAAGGAATTGGCCCTTGTGTCTTAGGGTTTCATTGCTGTGAACAGACACCATGGCCAAGACAACTCTTACAAAGGACAACATTTAACTGGGGCTGGCTTACAGTTTGAGGTTCAGTCCATTATCATCATGATGGGAAGCAAAGAAGCATACAGGCTGGAGGATCCCAGAGTTCTACATCTTGATCCACAAACAAAGAAGCAGACTGACTTCCCCAGGCATCCAGGAGTCGAGTACAATACACACTGGGCAAAGCCTAAGCATGGAAGACCTTAAAGCCCACCCTACAGTGACAAATTTCCTCCAAAAAGGCCACACCTACTCTAACAAGGCACACCTCCTAATAGTGCCACTCCCCATGAGCCAAGCATTCAAACATGAGTCTATGGGCCAAACCTATTCAAACCACCACACCTGCCTTATTGGGCTGATATTGGAGAGATGATGAAAAATAATAGTAAAATTTTTGACCTCTTAGCCTGTTAAGGGAGGAGGTTTGAGAAAAAAGCAGAGTAGGAGAGGAAGTTTCATTCTTAATGAATCACTAATATAAATTTTGAAAAACTGAAGTTAAGTTTCCTTCTTTTGAAATTATTTATATAACAAAAGATATCAAAAGATTTTCCAATCCATACCAAAATGAAATGGACATTTGAGGAAAATCACACTTAATTGTTCATGCTATAACATGAAAAAACTGAATAGATGTGTTAGTCAAAGCTGAAGTCATTACATGAGGCCATAGATAGGCCATCCATTGACTAATATTTCTTGATGTCAGTATTCTTTTCTTGCTAAACATTAGCATTCTTTCCAAGTTAGATCTGGCTGATTTCCAGTCACTCTTCTTTTATAATAAGAGCTTTATTGTGGGAACAAACCTAGCGCAGTGGAAAGAAACCCCACACGTCTATCCCGGGTGCTGCGGCTCTGGGTGGGACAGGGAACACTCAGGAAGTGACTGAGAGTCTTCCCACACAGTCCAAAGGGGAAGGTGGGGGCTGTGGGAAGCCTTTGCAGGTCCTGCCCACAGGTGGGGGAGGGGGCCATTCCCGGGGAACGCATGCCATCTCTATGGGTTCTGTAGTCTGGAGCACTGCAGTTGCTGCAGGGTGCCACAGACGGGCTAGCCGGAGCACAGCTGGGGTTCCCACCAGGACCAGGTCTCAGTGGCTTGGGGCGCCGGGCTAACTGCTTAGGCTTGGGTCAATTGGTACCTTCTGGGAGGGCTGGCAAGCCCTCGATGAGAAATTAGATGCAGCTCCTTAATCGAGGGCCAGATCTCTCGCTTCCCACAGTGGGTCCAGATGAAGAGACAGTCCATAATTCTAAGATGTTTATTTTCATCATGGGGAGAGTGGTGTGGATGGAATTGTACTCCCACCCCTGTAGGAGAGAGGTAGCAGATATAGTAACTGGGAAGGGGCGTAGCTAAGCCTCTAGGTGTCTCATTAACATGGGGATGGCTTGGAGCTGTGTGGCCACACCTCTACCTGGGGAGGGGTGGTACATGACCATGACCAGAGCCAAAAGCCTCCCAGGAGCATTGGCATAACATTTTCTTGTCCCTTGCGGATTGTTCTGCTGGGTCTCCCAGAGTTTATGCCTGTGCTCAACCGGGTGCCAGACTGCCTGTCACAGATCACTGTCCTACACTTTATTGCCATAGTAATTCACAATTCTCAAACTTTGCTACTCAGTAGTTTTTACTGTCTGTACAGCAATATGCAGTCATTGCCAGAGCCCACATTACCACACTCCTATCACGTGACAACCTCTATGGTCATCTCCTGTCACCCTCCATTGCCTCCCAAACTCCTTGGCTCTGAGCAACCACTAGGCTAAAAGTTTATCTCTACAAAAAACTGGTCTGCTCAGAACATTCCAGATACATGGAATGATAAGATAAGAGAGATTTGTAGCTTTTTCCCCTCAACATTTTGATGTTCACTTATATTATATCAATATTACTTTCCTGTTTTCCATAATATTTTGTTATATGGATATAGTACATTTTGTTTATTTGTACTTATTTATACTTGTTCACAAGCAGGGGAAACTTGGTTGTTTCTGCTATTAATAGCACTGTAAGTAACTGATAATGAAAATTTTTGTATGTAACATGATTTATTTTCTCATGCTCTTATTTTATCTATTGTTCCAGTGGACATACTGGAACTAGATGTTTGATCTTTTTATTAAGCAACTGCTAGAATGATTTCCAAAGAAGCCATTCACTCACTTTTGAAACTTTCAGAATTCATTCATTCCCTCATGTAGTAAATATTTATTGAAAATCTAGCATGCCCATTTCTCGATTGATGACACACCAGTGGATAAATAAAGTATAGTCTCTACCATAACTTAGGGGACACCTACCATACAAGAAAGACAGACCAGACAGACTCATTGCTGAGATGATGAGAACAATGATGGAGAAATACAGGTCATAGAACTGGGTATCAGAAAGACTTAGCCTATTCAGTCACCTGCCCAGACCTTCTGGAAGAAGGAGGAAAGTAAAGGGGTCCTGGGAACTAACTTGACAAAGAGAGCTCAGTACAAAGAAAAAAATTCATATGAAATCCTGACAATAACAAGAAACATATTCTGTTTGGGAAACCACGAGTAATTGAATGCAACGGGAAGGTGTATGCAGGGCCAGATGAACGGGGGTAAAAGTATTACCATGGAAGTAGACAAGGCTGGGGGGGGGTAAAGAGGGCAGCAACACTGTTTGCGTTCTAATGTCTATTTGTCTTCCTATTTCTATTTGGACAATGAGTAGAAAAAAAGTAAACCTAGACTCTTAAAATCAACCCAATATATATAGACAAAGATAAGCAAGAAGTTATGGTGACCTGGACTACACTAGTGGTTGTATCTCTCAAGGCAATAAATGGTTTCAAAAAGGAGAGTAAAATCATCAAGATTTGTTGCTTGAAGAGATGTGAGGAGTAAGACAGGAGGGTGTATTGTTCGCTTTTTGTTGCTGTGATAAAATTCTATGACCAAAAGACATTTATGGAAGAAAGTGGTTATTTTGGCTGAAATTTCAGAGAGATAAGATTCCATTGTGGTGGGAAAGGTACAGGTGGCAGGCATGGAGACAGGAACAAGAAGTTAAGAGAATACATCTTTAACAGCAAACACAAAGCAGAGAATGAACTGGAATAGGGTGAGGGTATAAATTCTCAAAGCTCAGCCCCAGTGACATACCTCCAGAATGGTTACACACCTTTCCCAAACAGTGCCACTAACCGAAGACCAAATATTCAAACATGTGATCCTATGGGGGTCATTTCTCATTCAAACCACCATATTCTACTCCCTGACCACCAATGGCTTGTGACCATATTATGATGAAAAACGTATGCAGCCCAACTTTAAAAGTCCCCACAGTCATTTTGTCTCAATTTACCCTTTAAAAGTTCAAAGCCTCTTCTGAGACTCACAGCAATCTCTTAAACTGTAAACCTCTGTAAAATAAAAAAAACCTACTTCTAAGTTACATTGTTGTGAAATATGTGTTATCATTCCAGATGGGAAGAATGGGGACACTGAGAGGAAATATTGGGACAAAGCAATATTAAAACCCTGAAGGAAAAATCTTTATATCCTGAAGCTCCATTTCCAATGTCTAGACTCTAATTTCAAAGGCTGGGTGCTCCACGCCTCCACCTTTGCTACCTACAACATCCATCTCCTTCTCAGACTGGTTCCATTCTCAGTAGGCAGCTCTCCTTGGCAGATGTCTCACAACTCTGGCTTCTCAAACACTTTGGGGTTGCTACTCCCACCCTGACTTCACCTTCCCAGCTTCTCACAATGCTCTGTCATGATACCCTGCCTTCTCAGGACCTTCACTTGGGGATCCCTTTGCAACACTCTGTTTCTGTGACTCTATGAATCCATGTTGGAAGAAAATCTACAACCCTCCTACTTGTCCATTGTCTGTCCCTCCAAAGTCAGTATTGTGTAAAGGAGTGCCAAACTGGAAAAGATCCTTGCCCTCTTGAGTCACACTACCAGAAGCATTTTATACAGTTGCTTTCTAAGAGCAGACCTTCCCTTGGGCTTTCTCCTTGCAAAGTTAAAAGCTTGGCTGGGTGGGCTCTTGTCCTCAAGGTGCCTTTCTTACTGTTCTAGTACAAAGCAGAAGACATCTCTCTAATCTTAACAGTTCCAGCTTTCCTTTAGTACAGGCCTTACCTATAATACTAAGTTTCTTGATGCCTCTTCCAGTACTTTTGTATTTCTTTCTGTCTGATTTGGTTTTGTGTGTGTGCTTTGGGGGGGGGGGGTGGTTTTGTTATAGTTGTTGTTTTGCTTTGGTCTTTTGTTTGTTTGTTTGTTTGTTTTCATCATAGGCCTACAGAAACATTATCAGTAATAACCATGTCATGGACTTAATGTCATCTTGAAATTTCCTCCACCCAAATCCTAGTCTGTTAGTTTTTATTTAAGCATCACATAAATTTCAGGATATAAGGCAGAAAACAGACAACTTTCTTGTCAAAATATCATACAAAAGAAATATTATTTTCAAAAGAAAAAAATCACGTGACACAACTGAGTCTCTAAAGAAATCAAAAATTTCTACTTCATCCATAATATAAACAAACTGAAAGAAGAAAATCACATGATCATCTCATTACATGCTGAAAAAGTTTTGACAAAATCCAACACCTCTTCATGTTAAAACTGTTAAAGAGATTAGGATACAAGGTACATACCTAAACATAATAAAAGCAATATACAGCAAGCCAATAGCCAACATCAAATTAAATGGAGAAAAACTTAAAGCAAGTCCACTAAACTCAGAGACAAGACTGCCCACTCTTGCCCTATCTATTCAATATAGAACTTGAAGTTCTAGCTAGAGCAACAAGACAATAAAAGGAGATCAAGGGGATCAATTTGGAAAGGAAGAACTCAAAATATCCCTATTCATAGATGATATGATAGTATCATAAATTATCCCAAAAATTCTACCAGAGAACTCCCACTGTTGATAAACATCTTCAGCAAAGTGGCTGGATACAAAATTAACTAAAAAAAATAAAATAAAATAAAATAATCAGTATCCCTCTTTTATACAAATAACAAATGGTCCAAGAAAGAAATTAAGGAAACCATGTGCATTACAATAGCCAGAAATAATATAAAATACATAGTTGTAAGTCTAACCAAGCAACTGAAAGACCTGTATCAAAAGAATTTCAAGTCCCTGAAAAAAGAAACTGAAGAAGATATAAGAAGGTGGAAATATCTGTCATGCTCATGGATCACGAAGATTAACATAGTGAAAATAGACATCTTACCAAAAACAATCTACAGATTCAATAACATTCCCATCAAAATTTCAATACAATTTTTATAGACATTGAAAGAGCAATCCTCAACTTCATATAGAGAAACCAAAAGCCCAGGATAGCTAAAATAATCCTGAACAATAAAAGAATTTCTGGAAGTATCATCGTCCCTGACCTCAAGCTGTACTACAGAGCAATAGTAATTTTAAAAAAAAAATGCTTGGTATTGGAATAGGAACAGAAAGATTGGTCAATAGAATCACATGGAAGACCCTGAAATAAACCCACACCCCTGTGGATGCTTGATTTTTTAAAAAAAAAAGGCAAAACCATACAATGGAAAAGAGAAAGCATCTTCAAGAAATGGTGCTAGTATAACTGGATGTCAGCATGTTGAAGAATGCAAATAGGTTCATATCTATCACCCAAAAATCAAGTCTAAATGAATCAAAAACCTCAACATAAAACTAGGTACATTAAATTTAATAAAGAATAAAGTGGGAAATGACCTTGAACTCATTAGTACACAAGACAATTTACATAAATTGATACCAGGAAAGAGGTATCACTGTTTTTCCCATTAATTAATTAATTATTCAATTAACTTTATATCCTGATCAGTGCCCCTTCTGCAAGTTCCTCCCTCATACAATCCCTCCCCAAATCCCTCCCTTCCCTTATCCTTTGAGAGGGTGGAGTCCTCCTCCCCCCCCCCCCAGAATGTGCCCACCAGCATCAAGTCTTTGCTAGGGCTAGGCACATCCTCTCTCATTAAGGTCAGACAAGGCAGCCCAGCTTTGGTAATTCCAAAGACAGGCAACAGTTTTAGGGATAACCCCTTCACCAGTTACTGCAGAACCTGCAAGAAGACTGAGCTGCACCTCTTCTACATTAGATGGGGGTAGGTAGGTCCAGCCCATGTATGCTTTTTGGCTGGTGGTTCAGTCTCTGAGAGCCCCCAAGGGTCCAGGTTGGTTGACTCTATTGGTCTTCCCTATGGAATTCCTATCACCTTTGAGACTCTAAAACTTTCCTGTAACTCTTTCCATAAAATTCCCTGAGCTCCATCCAATGTTTGGCTGTGGTTCTCTAAAGCTGTTTCAGCCAGCTACTAGGTGGAGCCTCTCAGAGGACCGTTATGCTAGGTTCCTGTCTGAAAGCATAACAGAGTATTATTAATAGAGTCACTGATTAGTGCTTAATCATGGAATGGGTTTCAAGTTGATCCAGGTATTGGTCAACCATTCTTTCAGTCTCTGCTCCATTTTTCCCCTGCATTTCTCATAGACAGAAAAATATTTGGGTGCAAAGTTTTGTGGGTGGGTAGGTGTCCTTATCCCTCCACTGGGAATCCTGCCTGGCTACAGGGGGTGGCCTCTTCAGGTTCCATGCCCCCAGTGTTAGGTATCTTGCCTAAGCTCACCCATTGACTTCTAGGAACCTCCCCATTCCAAGGATCCATTCCCCCCATCCAAGGCAGCTGCAGATTTCCATTCACTCTCCTGGCCCTTGGACCCTCTCTTCTGTCCCTCCCCATGCATCATCCCAAAGCCCCCATTCCCCTCCCTATCCCATCTCCCATCCAGTTTCCTCCATGTATCTGCCTCCTATGACTGTTTTATTCACTCTTCTAAGTAGGATTTGAGCATCTTTGCTCAGGCCTTCCTTCTTGTTTAGCTTCTTTGGGTCTGTGGAATTTATCCTAGGTATCCTGTACTTTATGGCTAATATCTATTTAAATGTGAGTACATACCATGTATGGCTTTTTGTGTCTTGGTTACTTCACTCAGAATTATATTTCCTAGTTCCATCATTTGCTTGCAAACTTCATGATGTCCTTGTTTTTAATACCTAAGTAGTCCACTGTATAAATTAATCACATTTTCTGTATCCATATATATATTTTTGCAATAAAATATCAGAACCAAAAGCAACATATGGAAGAAAGTGTTTCTTCTGGCTTATTGTTTCAGAGGGATAAAGGTCCATTGTGGTATGGGAAGCAAGAAACAGATGTGATACAAAAGACAAAAGCTGAGATCACACCTTTAACCAGAAACACAAAGCAGAGAGAGAAATGAAAAACTAGAGAACTAAACATGATCAAATCAATAAACTCTTAAAGCCAACCCCAGTACTGTACTTCTTCCAGCAAGGCTGCACCACAGTGCCACCAACAGGTGATTAAATGTTCAAGCGTGAGAGCCTATGGAGAACATTTCTCATTTGAAGCAGCATAGAAGGAATCAACTGATTACAGGTAACCAATCTCAGTAAAAACTCTGGGAACTGAGTCTTTAATAAGTCTGTCTCATTAGCAGTATGCATTGCAGCTCACTGCTAGTGATGCTGAGCACACTTTGAATGATGCTACCCAGATCCAGCCTCTGAGAGCCTCCAGACCACATCTATCTGCTTTTCTAAAGACTTGACATTGCTTTTTATTTATATAATAATATATGATTGTATATTGTGTCCTTTGAGTCTTCTACAAAGAATATAGGACTCTGGACTGACGGTGAGGACCCCCACTACATAAAAGAGATTTTGTATATATGCTTAAGAGATTTGAGATGAGGAGATTATCTGTGTGACCCTGTGTGAATCCAATGAGATCAAAACAAATAACAGAGTGATATTATTATTGATGGAGAAAAGGGCTATGGTACAAGGAATGCAGATACTTCTGGAAGATGGAAAAGGTAAAGAACTGGATCCTTCCCTAATGCCTCAAGGAAAAAATTTACCACCATCGTGACTTTAGCCTGAGGACCCCAATGGAACTTCTGGTCTTCAGACATAAATTAGCAAGTCTGTGTATTTCAAACTCATTAAATTTGTGATTTGGGCAGGAGGGAAGGGTATTGAGCATCCAACCAAGGGCCTTTGTAAATGCAAAGATAGTATTCTACCATCCTATTCATTATGATAATGTTCATACCAACAATAGGAAACTCATATAGATACACTCAAGAACCAGTCAATTTGGTGGTACTTCCCAGCAATTTTAGTTACAAGCATTAACTACTTGGCATTATCCAATTAATGACAACTCTTCTGTTCATCAAGAATTGTGGAAATATTTATGAATTAAGCAGGAAGTAAAATTTAAAAGGATAACTTTTTCTAGATTGAAAAATGCAAAGTAAAACTGACCTGCTGGATATTTTGCATGTTGAGTCACACATGACAACGTTATGCAATACACTTGTTATTTAGGAAGCAAATCCTGAACCAAAAGTCATAATCTCCCACTCTAATGATGACATTAAAATTGGGTGGAGGACTAGGAAAACACTTTAGCTGGCATCTTAGCATATTAGGAAAGTCTGGTAGGTCTTCTTGATATAAACAAGATGGTAACATGACATTAATTACTGTCAGACATGGGTAATTAATGGACAAGTCAATAATAGATATAAAACACACTTCTACTGCCAGAAATACAGGTGGCCGCTCAATGGAAAGGCTAAGTCAGACAATTCAACTGCCTTTAATTTCACAGCCTGTGATTCTTCGTAAAACTTTTAAAGATCATTCATGTCCTATCAATGTTAGATCCAAACTAAGTAATTTATATACAAATACCCTCACACATGGAACAATTGTTGATTAAGCAACTTAGCTTTATTTAACTTTTATTTAAGCTTTTTTTAAATGTAAATCCAAGAGATTATACTGGGAAGAAATTTATACTTACAAACTTCTCTGTGCTTACTAATTCACTTCCTTGTTTTGAAAGTCACCAGGAGATAAAAGACACAATTTTCATTTTTGAGAAAATTAAGCATAGTAATTTAAGGCATTGATTCAAATATTTCTAGAAGTTTTAAGTAATACCATGCTTAATCCAGACTTCCAAAATAAAAGCTTCCCATATAGCTGGCTACATTTAGTCATTCTATAGCTATGAAAACTTAGTGCTAGGCACAGAGATCAACATTTGAGTCGGGCATGGTGGCACAGGTTCCTGTGAGGGCTAAGGAAGGAAAACATCAGGTTCAAGGCCTGTCTAGGATATAAAGCAAGTTTAAGGTCATCTGATAAATTTAGTAAGACCATTAAAAGTATCAAAAGGTCCAGTACATAATCAATGGACTACTGCGTGTGTGTAGGCTTAAGTTTGATACCTAGTGCTAAAAACAGAAGTTATTTTAAGAAAAAGAGAATAGTCCATTACCCAGGAATCTGGTTGAAGCCTCTTACCAATAGTCTAGTAAAATTAACAACTGCTTCTGGCCTTTCTTCCTTCCCAACTATAAACCTGCAATTATCTACGAATCTCACCATAAACCAACCCCATTTGCAAGAAAAAGATGTACTAAATCCCACAGGCAACTCCAGTGGCTCTTGGTCTCAGCTTATCAGATTATAATTATATCCTAAGCACCTTGGGAGTCACATAATAATTCTCAGTTTTCAAGAAGGGTGGGAGAAATTTTTTAGAAACTTTTTGAGATGTAACTTGAGCACAGATACTAAAACTGGAATGATTACAGAGAAGATTAGCACGGCCTCTGTGTGGGGAGATGTCACTCAAGAGCCGCTCAAATGGTATGGATGGCTAATGCTAAGACATTCAAGGAGCCAGTATCCACAGTTAAGTGTGTCTTCTATCTGTTGCTCTTGTTTGGGAAACTCACATCCACGCTCTTGGATGGGCTTTTGTTCTTTTCTTGAGCATCTGTCTTTCTACCCATCAAAATATATTCAACAAAATTTCCAGTTCAGTTACACAATGGCTAGTTCATAAATGCTTTTCTGCATCAAAACCACAAATAACTAGTGTGGCCAAAAACAAAGTCTCTGGAATATTAAGCTGCTAGGGGTGACACTGTGAAGCTGTCTGCCTGTGCCCTTCCCACTGACAGGAATTACCATGCTACTAAAAATAGTTTTAATGTTGGGAATCACTTTACCATTTTCTCCTAATCTTACTGTCATCTTTCACCGTTCTTGAGTAGTTTTATATTTAAATATTAAATCTGAGAAAATCCAAAGTCTTCCTTTGCTGTTATTTTTCACAATCTTGGATTAAGCTCATTGCAATGAACAATCTCTTGACTGGACTACTAAATCCAAGAAGGTTCTGGAAGGATGTCTCAATTCAGTCTGATCTCTGATATCATCGCTAAATTACTGTCCTCCAACACTCTGTCACCCAAATTATAATGAGATGAAGTATCTTCAAATACACCCTTTGGAGATGATCAGATTATTTGGAATTACCCATCACCGCCAAGCACTCTGCAACAATAATAAACTTACTGCATAACACTCTGCAATATCTTGAACTTAAAGCAATCCCCCAAGCTTCACATAATAACTAAAATCAATGACTCTGCCGTGAAATTGTGGTAATAGATCTATAATCAGCTTATGGATGAATACATAAATACAATTAAATATAAACCTTCCTATCATTTGTATTCCTGAAAACCTGGGCAGAGGAGAGGGTAGAAAACCAAATTATCATACAATCTCTTCTTCATTAAAGTGTAAAGTGCAATATTAGAAACAGTGTAGGCACAGGATCTGAAGCAATATGCTTTTCAAACTCCTGGCATGCTTTCAATTTCTTCAGCCCATCTGCCGAGACAGGTGAAGCTAACAATGGTTAATCTTCACCAGTAACCTGACTGGTTTTGGAATTATCTAAGAAACATACCTTTGTGCTTGTCTGTGAGGATGTTGCCAGAGACTTTAACTTCGGAAGGAATGAAGGGACAAGTAACCCTAAATGTGTCTGGAGACTACAGACCCAAAGCGAGTCAGCTGAAGCCCAGCACTTCCTGTTCTTGGTTCATGGTCTACCCAAGTCTGGAAATTTCCTGCCATATACTTCTGCCCTTTCCAGCTCTAACAGGCCCTCCCCACCCACCATGATGGGCTCTACCTTCTTAAGCTTTGAGGCAAAATAAACCCTTCTATTGCTATTTTTCAGGGATCTGGTCAGGGCAACAGAATGCAACTGCCATCCTGCATGATCATTTTTCCAGGTATTAAGTAGTCCTTTGGAGTGTCCTGTAAGAAGAAAAGGTCCAGAAATATGAAAAATTGGATTTTCTCTTGCACTAAAACTCTCAGGTAACAAAATGCCCAGCAAGTTAAAATCTACTTTCTATTTTCATCATTTGGCCTCCATTTGACTTCAGAGTTGAGGGGTGGAGGAGCCTAAGAATCATTAAGGTTAATTAATCATTCATGTACTGTCCTAGTTAGGTTTCTATTACTATGACAAAACACCATGACCAAAAAACAACTTGGGAGGAAAGGGTGTATTTATTTGGCTTATACTTCTGCATCAGTGTTCATCACCAAAGGAAGTCAGAACAGAAACTCAAACAGGGCAGGATCCTGGAAGCAGAAGCTAAGGCAGGAGCTGATGCAGAAGCTGTAGAGGGGCGCTGCTTACTGGCTTACTCCCCCTGAGCTGCTCAGCCTGCTTTCTTATACCACACAGGACTGCCAGGCCAGGAAGAGCACCCCTCACAATGGACTGGGCCCTCCCCCATCAATCACTAATTAAGAAAATGTTCTATAAGCTCACCTATAGCCCTGTCTTATGGAGAGATTTTCTCAATCAGGGTTCTCTCCTCCCAGATGACTATAGCTTATGTCAGGAGGACATAAAAGTAGCCAGCACAGGTGCCAAATACTTAAACAAGTGACTATAATCAGAAAGTCCCTGACTAGCCAAGGCTGGGGAGAACTTAGCCAGCTGCCAGGACCTGGTTCATTGTCTTCTCACCTTGTGGCTGGGAACTTGAATCCATAGAGAACTGGTGCCTAGCAGCTTGCACCCAGAGTCCTGCTTCCCTTTTTGTTGCTGATGTAATATGTATCCTTTCATAATAATTCAAAAACATAACCCTTTTCCTGTGTGCCCTTCTAGTGACTTCTAAAGCCTAAGGAAGTCTTGACATAGGGACAGCTACAAAAAGACAGAAGCCAGTGCCTTGGTTGCTCCTATCATCAAGTGTAGAAAAGAGATACCTGTAATTTAAAAAAAACTGCACAGGAAAAAGGCACACAGATTTATTTATCTCAATTTTACATGATATCGAAACCTTCAGAAACAAAGACCCAAAGAAACAGAAACTATTTACTTCCATGCTTTATCAACCGTAGAGGTTTGTGCGGAGCCTGACTGGACAAAGAGGGTATGATCTAAAGGTGACGCTCTGCAAGGAACATAGGTGGCCTCACCTTCCAGACTGTGTTTCCATTCCTCGCCTCTGACACATCCATCATCCTGTGAGCAGAGGATAGTCATTGACTAACAGAAGCTTTATAACCTGTATCAGGGAAGGACAGTATGAGATGTCTGCTGTTTCCTCAGATGCCAGATTTGGAGGTAGTCTGGCCTAACCCCAACACAAGCCCACTCCTGACACAGTCTTATTACACCCACCGAGAGGCTTTATATACATCATGGTATTCATAAATCAGTTTTTTTAATAGCTAGTAATCTGTATTTTCACACTCCCTGGGATTAATCTAGCATACCAGTATAGCCATTAGTTATAGACAGGCTTTTAGGAGCCTGTGGAGTAACTAACTACTCATCAAATGCTTAAAATAACCTTTAGAGAGAACTCTATAATTTCTAGAGATAGGATATGCACAATCTTTCCAAACAATCTTCTTAATACAAAGGTGTTGCACATTGCTGGGTTTTTCCCCCTTTCTGTGGCTGTAAAGCATCTCCATATGACTTCTAGTCTTATTTCTCTTAGTAACGCATAATGAGGCCCTGTGGGCTAAATCTCATCTGCCTTCCACAGGAGAGTTCAAACAGCTTTCACATTCCCTCTCAGCCTCCAGTTGTATTTTCATGCAGGCATCTTTAATAGATCTCAATCAGGTTGATAGAATAGGTGCTTTCCAGCAAGCATCTATCTTAATCCCTCAAGATTAACCATGAGGAAGTATCTGAATGCAATAAATTTATTAGGGGCAAAGAGTGCAATTTTTTAAGCGATACAATCTTTATTCCTAATTTATATAGTTTTAAAACCATATCAAGCAATAAATACTTTAATGGAAAGAAAATGCATCAATAACGCACACAGTATATACACTTGGACACCACATAAAACCACAAATAAAAAAGAAAAGCAGATAATAGTGGTAGTGGGTATAAGTTTGGATTTTGCATAAATACCATCTCACACAGAAGATTAAAACTAAACTTTGGGGAAAGTGAGGAAATGGGAGAAATCTGTCTTCAAGAATGATGACGACTTCTAACTGGTAGACTTTGAAGGGCTAAGCTCTCATGCTGCAGCACCTTCTGGGCCTTCATTCCTAGATGTGCACCTATAGGCAGAATGTATTTTGTTCTGTTCACCATGGTACAGGCAGGTCCAGACTCTGCAGAGTGCCTTGTGGTTGTAGTAATGAGACAGCAAACTGTACAAGTCAACAGAGTGTCATTTGCATGCTGCTGCCTGTGGCTAATGACGGCTGGATGGAACCCAAGCAACTCCTTGTCTGTTATAGTTTTAGAACCTTCAACCTTCCCCTGCTAAAGATCCTTTCCTCTCCCGGGCATACATCTGTACTGTCAATTCTTAGAAATGAAGAACCAGGGTTTTACCTGTAAGTTTATACTGCCTACATGGCATCATATGAAAAGGAAGTACCGGTGAAAGGCCAAACAGTTGAGTTGTTGGCTTTCCCTTCCAAGCAGCTGGGGCACCCATGACTGAAATCGTCTGTGAGTCATAGTCATCTCACAGTTTACAAACGGCTAACCTCTCCCCTTTGCCAGTTTGATCCTGGGCACAAGGCCTTTTCTCCATGAATTCCAGTCTCAGACAGGCTGCCTTGCTACTTTAAGTGTGGCCTTGAAGCTTTTATTCTGTCCATTTCACGTACAATTGCTTCCTTTCACTTCACTGCAATCCACAGACTCTGGCATTCTTGTCCTATCCAATGTCTCTGCCTTGCTGGCCAAGCATTGTGGGATTGTGATAAGCGTGACATGAAAGCTTATGGAAGGTCTCTGCTTCTATGCCCTGTCACTAAAGACCATTAGTTGTGAAATAAAGCAAGCTGGTGTGATTATGAGCTCTTCCCTAAATCCAAAAGAATGTTGACTGCTAAGAGGTCTTAGTGTCACACCCGCACAATAAACACAGAAACGCTGCTTTGTCGACCTTTCTATCCCTTGAAGGTCGAGTTCTCTTCTCTGCTATAAAATTTCTGTTAGAAAAATCCTTCTTGTATATACCTGTAGAAATCAAACGCATAGATGCAATGTGGAGCCTACAAGGGCAATATGAAATAATCTTTTCATTTCTCTTAATGTGTCCCTTCTACTCTTCTTGTTTTGTTCAGGAAGAGCAAACTGAGCACAGAACCTTCGAGATGAACCGCAAGTGTAACCAAAGTACGGGGTAGGCATCTTGATACGTACAAAGCCAAAAACAAGCTCACCAAGAAGTAAGAATAGAGATTTACTATCTACAGCAAAGAGAAGAGTGTGGGAGTTATCTCCCAAAGCACTCTTCAATGTGTGCTGCGTATTGTCCCAGAAGGAAAGATGGCAGGCACATTTTGGGTCATGCTTAGCTCAAGGTTATGGAACACACATCAAAAGGTTAAAAATTAAAGACAGCAATGTCTCTGAGCATGCTGTTTTCTATACAAAGTTTAAGCTGAAACAAAAGGAAAAGATAGCTGATGCCAAAAAGTGATTGCTAACAGGAACCTAGTATAGCTGTCCCCTGAGAGGCTCTGCCAGAGCCTGACCAATACAAATGCAGATGCACAGATGCACACAGCCAACTATCAGACTAAGCCTGGACACCCAATGGAGGAGTTAGGAGAAGGACTGAAGAAGCTGAAGGAGATTGCAACCCCATAGGAAGAACAGTATCAACTAACCGGACACCCCAGAGCTCTCAGGAACTAAACCGTCAACCAGAGAGTACACATGGAGTGACCCATGGCTCCAGCGGCATATGTAACAGAGGATTGTCTAATCTAGTATCAATGGGAGTGGAGGCCCTTGGTCCTGTGAAGGCTTGATGCCCCAGCAGAGGGAAATGCTAGAGCAGTGAAGTGGCAGTGGGTGGGTGGGTGGGTGGGTGGGGTAGCACCCTCATAAAAGCAAGGGGAGGGGAGTGGGAGAGGGAGTTGGGGGAGGGGAAACCAGGAAGGGGATAATGTAAATAAATAAAATAACCAATAAAAATGTGAATGAATGAATGAATGAATGAATGAAAGGATACTTGAAGGTACGTTAATAAGGGCTTCTGCTTAAAGTATCTTGCTTCAGTTGGCAGCTAACGCAGAAGCATCAGGATGAGGTATGGAATCCAAAGCATTGAGTCAAGCTGACACAGATAGATACAAGGAGCAAATTAGATAGCTCTAGCCAGAAGCATCAGGATCAAAAGGCAAAGAAACCACGGAAGATCAGTATGTAGGTCGAGTATGATGTAGAAAACGCATTTGCAAAGTCATTGTGAACCAAAACCTCACAAAAATCATAGCCCAGCGTTAGAGAAACCAAAGTCTCTTCTATGGGCTTAGAGCCTGAACAGAAGAGGAAAATCAGCCAGGGTGCCTGGATGTTATCAGTACAGCTTACCAGGGAGGCAAGTCATCCAGAGTTTGCAGGGCCAGCATCTATGTAGCAATCACATTTCTCAATTAATGTAAGTAGGCATTCTGCTGAAATTGACTCTGCTACACTCTCATGAACATAACTGACGAATCTGCATTTCCAGCTGCCCCCCTGGGCCATGCGACTGCTGCAGGTCTACAGACTACCTATGAGTAGCATCTTGGTGCTCTTCCCATTGGCCTTTTCATCTAGTTTGCATTAGAGATGCTAGCATCACCCTTTTCCCCCCCTCAAGAGCACACTTTAAATGGGATCAAATCCTCATATATAATAAATGATGGAGCAGGATCTGCATCCTGGCATTCTAAGCAACAATTCACTGAATCTGACAGCTCTTCCTCAGCTATGGGGTCCAATACTACTCTTCAGCTTTAGGGGTAACCAGAGCTAAGCTGCATCTGGACGGCCTGGTAAAGTCATGTCCCTGTCACCACCAATGACTTAATGTTCAGCCTCACCCAACAGCAAGACAAGGTGACAGCTAATATTTACTCTGTTGAGTAAAAAACACATGATCTACCGTGTGCTGGCTACAGATTTGCTATACAAGATTGGTGTGTGCCTAAACCAACTGTCACCCTCATTCGTTCATTGTATCATTTCCTTCCTAAATCCATCCCCAAGAGGGGAAAATAGCAGATTAGCACAGTGAACGATAGATGTGGATTTGCTTTTATTTTTTTTCCATAAGAGAATAGGATTCAGCTTCCTCTGCCAGACTGGCTTTACTAGCCTCTTTGTAGAGTTTTGCCTGCCTTTGTGAAGCAGAGAGACATTGGCATCTCCCATGGATTAAAGTAAGTAAAAAAAAAATAAAACAGATTTGAAAGGGCCTCTGGGCCTACTGCCTGGCTGCTCCAAGCATCCAAGGACTTGAATTATATTGCATTATCACCTACTGTAATTGGAGGTAGGAAGGGATTGGGCTACCAAGCTGGTTACCTGATGGAAAGGCTGCCTGCAGCCTTTGCAATGGCCACAGCAACTTGCCAATCTTTAACAGCAGTCTAGCAATAAGCATCTCTGAAATGGCGCCCATCAATAGGGAGGTTTGGCTTGCTTTATGCATTCCCAAATGAACAGAATTACTCATCCAAGTCAAGCACACACGTAAAGACAGGGACAGAGAAACAGAGAGCTGACTGTTTGCACTCTACCCTGGAGAGGAAGAGCAAGAAATGAATAAAATATTCCTTTATAAACATAGAGAAAAACACAAGGCCCTACCCCACGAGACTGCTTCCCCTCTTTAATATTTATTGAATTTATTGCTGATGAATCTCTGTCTTGGGCCCAAAGTATTAACATGCAGAGTAGGTACAAAACTTATGGGTGGACAATGGTCTGTGACTTTAGTCAGTGACAATCACATGCAAATGTTCAGTGATGTGCCTTGCCCTGAGATGCTATAAACTACATGAGTAAAAAAGCAATTTCCCTACATTAATACATATTTAAAGACACATGTGCCTTTTAAAGCAAATTCAACTCCTGTGTATACATTAACTCACCCGTGAAGCGTTCTAGTGCAAAGCTTACAGTTTTAATTGTTTCCAAATGTTAAGGGGACATGATTTTCAACTTACGATAATTGATTGTTTTAGCATAAGCAAGTGCAAATAAATGTTGAGATGATACAAACACATTCCAATTAACTGAGTGTGAGATGCAGTAAGACCTTTACATGCTTTTTCAGATGGCTATGCTTGGGTGTCAACTTGACTGAACCTACAATCAACTTAAAGGCAAAATATATTCCTGGCAGATTATTTGAAGTGGTCAGACAAGCCCTAAATGTGGACCACACTTTCTGGTGGCAGTCCAGATAAACGGACACAGGAGAAGTGAGATTTGCTTTCCCTGTTTGCTTTCCCTCTCATAGGTAATAATCTACACTGCTGTTGCTGCTGCTATTGCTGCTGCTGCTGCTGCTGCTGCTAATTCCTCTGCAGATTTGAGAACCAGCCACTAGCTTGGACTGAAGGCTAACAGCTCTCCAGGAATCTTCCAGGTCTTCAGCACCAGACTGGAACTCTTCTGAGGCATGCAGCCTTGTGAACTGATCAGCTACCCTGTTCTCAATCTCTCCAGTATTAGACAGCCATTGTAGGACTACTCAGACAGTACCGTATAAATCAGTCTAATAAAGTCCCTTTTAATATATGCTCACTGTTCCCCCAGAGAATCCTAGAACAGGCTTCATTTCAAATTTTCTTCTTAGCTTACAAGTCAATTCAGATACACAGAGAAAACAATGCCTTGATTTGCATATAACCAATCAGCCTGCTTCTTTCTTAAGCTTCCAACCTATTTATTTGAGATCTGACTGCACTCTCCAAGTTGTCTCTTCAGGGGTTTCTCAGCTTTTAAAATGGTTTGATGGACGCTCCATTTCCTTGTCTCTCCCTGGATATCTGAGGTAAATGGGCATGCAGGACCTTATGACTTTGGAGCTACATAGAGCACTGGGATGCACATGGAGTTTGTCTGTCAGCTCATACTCTGATGGCTCTGTCTTCAAGGAGTCTAGGCTTCATCTATGTTGTCTTAAGAAATACAGTTTGCAGTGGTTTATCAGAGCTAAGGTAGGTACCAACCAATGCACAGATATTAAAATTTTTATAACATTTATTTCTAAATGTTCAGAGACTATGCTGGCTTAAAGACTATTTTTCATCTATCCTGTTTTTAAGTTCCATTTCTAAGTGATTATGTTTCTGGACTCTATTCATTTGTGTGCATGGATTCAGTAACCAGTGTCATGGTGTCTGTAGCTAAGAACACACTCAAGAAGGCTGGGAAATACAGGATCAGTTCACCAGCATATTTGGTATCTGGTGAGTACCTACTTCATAGATCATTCACATGACACAAGAGACAGGGGAGCTCTCTGGATTCTCTTCCATAAGAATCTTTAAGACTAAGGACAGAGTCTGGAAGACCTGTTCATATCCCGGATATCCTAACACCAAGTACTGTGACATTGGGATTAGGGCCTTAACATTTGACTTTACAGGGCATAAATATTCAGTTAATAGTAACAAACCATCTCTCTTCATTCTTTTATAAAACTTAATAAATTGAAGTTCAAATATTTGGCAGAAAACCATATCTATGATTTTCTCGCTAATTCTCATGGGTTTTTTTTTCCTTTCTGCCTTTGACATATTTATTGATAACATCTTAGATTCACATATTATGGTAATTTTGGTGACTGTGCTCATTAGCTTGAAATGGTGCACTCATGCTCAGAAATAGAATGGACATCTAAGTCCTCTTCTGTGTCTCATTATTAATATACAAATAACTTACACTTTAAAAGCTTTATACATTGTGTGCTCTAAAGCAGCACTGTTCTTGCAGAGGACATAAAAGTCCCAGCATCTACATGATGGCTGACAACTGTCTATAACTCTAGTTCCAAAGGATCCAACAACGTCTTCTTCCTCTGCGGGTACAGTGTACGCATGCACACATGTGCACACACACACACACACACACACACACAGTCACTCATATACAACCACACAGTGTGCTTATATATGTAAGCAAAATATTCATATTCATAAAATAGAATTCATATTCATAAAATTCGTAAATCTTTAAAAATGCTAGGGGTGGGAAATGTAGCTTGGCAGGTAAGAGCGCTAATTGCTCTCACAAAGGACCAGGGTTCTATTCCCAGCATCCTTAGAGACTAACAACTACTCCTAACTCCAGGTTCAGTGTTCTCTTCTGACCACCACAGGTACTGCATGCATATGCTGCACAGATATACCTGTAGATAAAGGTATATCACCCACATAAAATAACAATCGAAACACTAAAAATTAAGAAATTTTAAAACAGTTCACATAAATTACATGCTTGTGCTCTTCATAGTAATTGAATTTAAATTTTTTATGATACAGTGATTTTTAAATGGATAAATTTTTGACTACCTTGCCAATATAATTATCTTGACATAGTGGTTATCAGCTGTTCCAATGCCTGTATTGACCTTATGTTTTCTTAAAAAATATTTCATGTCATCATCTACATGCCTGTACTCCTTAATACAGCATGTATGT
>JADRCH010000031.1:10076603-10181224 GCA_019843965.1 Rhynchomys soricoides
TCATGTCATCATCTACATGCCTGTACTCCTTAATACAGCATGTATGTTGTCATATGTCACTGTCATAGGTAATCTTCAGAAAAATACTCAGTTTTCTGTTTCTTCTAACTTTAAATATGTCAATTTAACATATTTAAATATACTTAATATTTATAAATACTTTATATATTTAAATAGTATTTTATATATAAAAATACTCCTCTGGTATCATGATCATTAAAGACAGAATAATTCACATTTCAGCCTGTCTTTACTTACAAAATTTAATATAATGAATCTGTAGTAACAGTATTTGGAGATGAAATTTAACAGCTCAAAAACAGATGAAATAACATAATTTTTTCAAAATTACTTTTCTTATAGTGTAAAAATATTTTTCAGAAGTTTCAATAAACTTGTTTTTACTAAAGGGTATGTTTTTTTTCATCTCTCGATGTTTTATACTCAAGCACTGATAGAGTGAGATCCATGCTTGGATAAATGGCTGCATGTCCCTATGTGACACCTACCTTTTGAGGTCATACTTGCTTAAATAGAAGGTCTGGGTGTTGAGGAATACATCCACTACCTAGAAAGATGTCTAGAGCCCAGATTCTTCTACTGTGGCTTGTAGGTTTTTGCCAGGCCTAGATCTAACTGTAGGAATCATGAAAAAGTTGGCTACAGTAAAAGATTTCTGAATTAATTAAACATCAAATGTATGATGAAACTGGGGTGTTTCAGGCAGAATTCACCTGTGTTCTGGCTCTACCTAAGCCCTGTTTCTGAACACGCAACAACATGAATTGAACACACAACATGCATGCTTTTTGTGTGCTGTCATGCCCACAGCACCAACAAATACTGCCTAAAACACTTCAGCTCAGATCTGAAACTTTTACAACTTATGAATTATGAGCTACAAAGTTTGTGTTGTTCAAGCAAAGTTTTCTAACCCTTACAGAAACATGATGATTTAATTACAGAAAACAGAAACAACATTTTCTTACTGTAATTTCTTATATGAAAGTATCAAGTTAGTATACCTTTAGACTTTATTGTAACAACGTTTGCCTTTTAAACAACTACTGTTCCAGTTGACACGTTTAATTTTTAAAATGTTAAGTTTGCTTTAGGATTAGAAAAGAATTTCTGCCATTTTGTATTATAAATAGATTGTGTTAGTGCTGAGAACACTGAGATATATAGATATACATATACATATACATCATATACATATACATCATATACATATATATATCAAATAACCTGGAAAATTAAAGATGCTTTATGTCTTGGCATGTCAAATAGTCAAACAAAATATAATTCTTTAAATAAAAATAGACAAGCATAACCACATCACCAGTATGCAAATTTGCCTGCATATTTAATAAACGGTAAAGTACATGCATACTAAAGAATTGTGTTAAAATTCTTTATGTAATTAGCAAATGTTTGGCTGGCACAACTATTTTACATGCCTCTATAGCTGGGTTCATGCAAAAAATTCCCCAAAGTGGAAACATTTAAGGAAGCCATGGCCTAGAACCAAAGCACACAGGATCTCAGGGCTCAAAGATGAATGAGTGCAGGAGTATTTGATGACCACATGAGCACATCAGATTTACTCAGCTGCTCACCATTAAGCACTCAGTGCAAAGAGCTCTGTCGAGACTATTCCTGTCTGTTGTAATCATTTCAAAAGAATATATTTAAGAATCAAATCTTTTGACAGTATTTTGAATACAAATACTGTCATATCTAAGCTGGGCAGTGGTGGCGCACACCTTTAATCCCAGCACATGGGAGGCAGAGGCAGGCGGATTTCTGAGTTCAAGGCCAGCCTGGTCTACAGAGTGAGTTCCAGGACAGCCAGGGCTACACAGAGAAACCCTGTCTCGAAAAAAAAAACAAAAAACAAAAAAAAAAAGAGTCATATCTAAAGAAAAATTTTAACTTTTATCAGTTTGAAATTCATTTACAATTAAGACAATTTTTTTTTCTTGACTAACTACTAAAAATGGAATGTAATTTTGCCAAATTAATAGGCTGGTATTCAATACATTTTTATATCCATTATCTTTTGTTATTAAATTAAATGGCTACTCTAGGGTTGTTGTTTGTTTGTTTGTTTGTTTTTTGTTTTGGATATTTATTTATATTTCAAATATTTTCCCCATTCCAAGTCTCGCCTGCAGAAACCCCCTATCCCATTCTCCCTCCCCCTGCCCGTATGAGGGTGCTCCCCCACCTACCCACCCACTCCCAACTTCTCTAACATTCGCCTACACTGGGGCATCTAACACCCTCAGGCCCAAGGGCTTCTCCCCCCAATGATGGCCAACAAGACCCTCCTCTACCACAAATGTGGCCACCACCATGGGTCCCTCCATGTGTATTCTTTGGTTGGTGATCCAGTCTCCAGGAGCTCCAGGGGTCAGGCCAGTTGACACTGTTGCTCCCTCCATGTGGCTGCAAACCCCTTCAGCTCCTTCAGTCCCTTCTCCAACTCCTCCACCTGGGACCCCCACGCTCAGTCTAATGGTAGGCTGTCCAGTGGTATAGAGCCCTGTGGCACTGGATCAGCTCCCTGGCCCCTGGTGCTATTTGGGTATAGAGCCCTGTGGTACAGGAACAGCTCCCTGACTGCAGACAGAAACTGGAAGACTGCTCCCAGTTCCCTGTGTCCTGAGGGTTTCAGGTAGGTCCTTCTGAGCAGATATGCTGATCTTACCCTCACTCCCAGGCTTGTCCATATTCCTGGGAGGCTAGCTCTTTCCCAGAGCTCTTTGGGTATGGAGCCCTGTGGCTCAGGCTCAGGGCTGCAGAAGGAAACTGGACAGCTCCTGTCCAAGGCTGCTCAATGGTCCCTTTGTCCTGAGTGTTCCAGGTGGGTCCCTCTGAGCAAAGATGCTGGTCTTACCTCTGCTCACAGGCTTGTCCATACTCCTGGAAGACCAGCTCTCTCCTGGCGCTATTTGGGTATCGCTACTCTAGTTTTAAAGAAACGCATGACCACAAAGAAATCACTATACATGTGCCCATGTGTAGAACATGAAACCTATGAAACCCTTGAAAATAAAAGTAATCCTGATTCACACTTTTATCGCCAGCCTTTCAATCAAACGTAACAAAATGTGAATGAGATTGAAACTGAAGCAAATACATGCAACCAAATGTAACAAAGTATGAATGAGATTGGAACTAAGGCAAATACATTCAATCAAATGTAACAAAATGTGAATGAAATTGAAACTGAGGTAAATATATTCAGTCAAATGTAACAAAGTATCAATGAGACTGGCACTAAGGTAAATAAAGAAAAGGAAGCAGAAGGGTAGTAAGTAGAGAGAGAACATAATCTCTAAGACTACCATGGCACATGGTACTAATAATATTTCATAAAGGAAGTAAAGATGAAACCTGTAAGAAAGAAAAAGAACTGGAAGTCTAGGTACCTAAGATCTTTATTGTGAGGACTTTATTAACCAATTAAATGCATATCTTTTTAAAAATACTGCCACGATGTTAAACTATTTTGTTTTTAACAGTTCGTTTTATTTGAAGATGTGTGGAGGCAGGGAATAAAATGTTATCCCAGAAGGGAATGATGCCTGAGCCTTAAACTACCAGCAAAGTAAAACTTGATGTTGTCTGAGGGAAAAGGATGTTATAAAGCTTTAATTTTGTATCTCAAAGAGAAACTATGGGCTTCAAAAATTTATTTTTAAAAAATTGAATTATGAGTTCTCAGGAAAAAAAGACTTTTTCTTTTTAAGTTAAAATTTGGAAAACACTTCATATACATGATAATTTGAAAGAAGCCAATAATGTCTTTCTTTAAATGTGTGTGTCTAAGTTATAACAGAACTTGTACATAGAATAAACTATAATAGATTTTGGAAAGATGGCTCAGAGTTAAGGGTACTAGCTGCTCTTCTGGAAAACTGGGGTTTACATTCCAACATTTAGGCGGCAGTTCAGAATCTTGTGTTCACTCCAGTTCCAGGGTATCTATCACCCTCTGCTGGCTTCCTTGGACACTACACTCCAAACATGCAGTACACAAGCAGGTAAAATACCTTTGCAGGTTGAATAATAAAATAATTGTGAAATGTAGATTTGTGAGATGGAGATTTGCTAATGTTTATTGCAACCATAACTTGAATTAACTCAAACATGTAGGTTTTGGTGGTGGTGGTATTCCTGTTTCAACTGATGCAATAAATATCTTGACTTAGCAACTTCCAAATAGCTATGTGTTTCTCAAAGTCATGGATGTCAGGAAGTTCTTAATCACAGAGCCTGAAATTTTGATGTTTGGTTAAGATTAGCTTCCTGGGGGTACCTAAGCCTGTGCCACAGGTTTCCATACCCAAATATCGCCAGGAGAGAGCTAGCCTCGCAGGAGTGTGGACAAGTCTGTGAAGGGGAAAGGTAAGACAAGCATCTCTGCTCAGAGGTACCCACCCAGAACCCTCAGGACACAGAGACCTAGGAGTGGCCTTCCGTTTTCCTTCTGCAGCCTGGGAGCTAATCCTGTACCACAGGGCTCCATACTCAAGTAGATCTGGGAGAGAGCTAGCCTCCCAGGAGTGTGGACAAACTTGAGAGTGAGGGTAAGTCCAGCACCTCTGCTCAGAAGGACCTACCCAGAACCCTCAGGACACAGGGACCAAGGAGTGGCCTTCTGGTTTCCTTCTGCAGTTGGTAAGCTGATCTGGTGCCACAAGGCTCTATACCCAAATAGTGCCAGGAGAGAAGTGGTCTCCTGGAAGTGCCAACACACCTTTGAGCACAGGCAAGATGACCACTTTTGTTCAAATTCCAGGCCCAAGAGGAACCATCGCAGAGCCACCAGGACACAGGAACCAAGGAATAGCTGGGGAAAGGATCCTTCTGGTTTCTCTCTGCACCCCAGAGCTGACCCTGTACCACAGCTCTCCAACCGCAAATTCCTCTCAGAGAGAGCTGGTCTCTAAGGAGTACTGACACAGAGGCTTGTAGGAGGGATAAGCCACAGTCAGAGAAAGTAAGTTCGGCTAACACCAGAGAGAACCAGATGGCAAAAGGCAAGAGCAAGAACATAAGCAACAGAAAACAAGGCTACTTGGCATCATCAGAACCCAGTTTTCCCGTCACAGCAATCCCTGGATACCCCCCAACAGACCAGAAAAGCAAGACTCAGATTTAAAATCACATCTCATGATGATGATAGAAGACTATAAGAAGGACATAAATGAAACCCTTAAAGAAATACAAGAGAACACAGGTAAACAGGTAGAAGCACTTAAAGAGGAAATACAAAAATCCCTTAAAGAATTACAGGAAAACACAATCAAATAGGTGAAAGAAATGAAAAAAATATCCAGGATCTAAAAATGGAATAAGAAACAATAAAGAAATCACAAAGAGAGACAACCCTGGAGATAGAAAACCTAGGAAAGAGATCAGGAGCCATAGATGCAAACATCACCAACAGAATACAAGAGATAGAAGAGAGAATCTCAGGTGCAGAAGATACTGTAGAAAACATTGACACAACAGTCAAAGAAAATGCAAAATGTAAAAATCTCTAACCTAAAACATCCAGGAAATCCAGGACACAATGAGAAGACCAAACCTAAGGATATTAGGTATAGAAGAGAGTGAAGATTCCCAACATAAAAGACCAGTAAATATCTTCAACAAAAGTATAGACAAAAACTTCCCTAACCTAAAGAAAGAGATGCCCATGAACATACAAGAAGCCTACAGAACTCCAAATAGACTGCACCAGAAAAGAAATTCCTCCTGCCAAATAATAGTCAAAACACCAAATGCACAAAACAAACAAGGAATATTAAGAGCAGTAAGGGAAAAAGGTCAAGTGGCATATATAGGCAGACCTATCAGAATTACACCAGACTTCTCACCAGAGACAATGAAAGCTAGAAGATCCTGAGTATATATACAGACCCTAAGAGAACACAAATGCCAGCACAGGCTACTACACGCAGGAAAACTCTCAATTCCCATAGATGATGAAACCAAGATATTCCATGACAAAACCAAATTTACACTATATCTTTCCACAAACCCAGCCATACAAAAGATAAGGGATGGAAACTGCCAACACAAAGGGGGAAATTATACCCTAGAAAAAGCAAGAAAGTAATCTTCTTTCAACATACCCAAAAGAAGAAAGCCACATAAACATAAAAGTACTATCAAAAATAAGAGGAAACAACAATCACTATTGCTTAATATATCTTAACATCAATAGACTCAATTTCCCAATAAAAAGACATAGACTAACAGACTGGGTACATAAACAGGACACAGGATTTTGCTGCATACAGGAAACTCACTTCAGTGTCAAAGACAAACACTAACTCATAGTGAAGAGATAGAAAACAATTTCCAAGTAAATGGACCCAAGAAACAAGCTGGAGTAGCCATTCTAGTATCAGATAGGATTGACTTTCAACCAAAAGGCATCAAAAAAGATAAGGTAGAACACTTCATCCTCATCAAAGGAAAAATCTACCAAGAAGAACTCATTATTCTGAACATCTATGTTCCAAATGCCAGAGCACCCACATTCATAAAAGAAACTTTACTGAAACTAAAAGCACACCAAGCACCTCACATAATAATAGTAGGAGACTTCAACACCCCACTCTCATCAATGGACAGATCAGGGAAACACAAACTAAACAGAGACACAGTGAAACTAACAGAAGTTATGGACCAAATGGATTTAACAGATATCTATAGAATATTTCATCCTAAATCAAAAGAATATACCTTCTTCTCAGCACCTCATGGTACATTCTCCAGAACTGACCATATAATCTGTCACAAAACAGACCTCAACAGATAAAAGAAGACTGAAATTATCCCATGCCTCTTGTCATCACTGTGGGTTAAGGCTGGTCTTCAATAGCAATAAAAAAAACAGAAAGCCCGTATACACATGGAAGCTGAACAACACTCTACTCAATGATAACTTGGTCAAGGAAGAAATAAAGAAAAAAATTAAAGACATTTTAGAATTTGATGAAAATGAAGGTACAATATACCAATACTAATGGGACACAATAAAAGCAGTGCTAAGAGGAAAACGCATAGCTCTGAGTGCCTCCAAAAAGAAACTGGAGAGAGCATATACTAGCAGCTTAGCAGTACACCTGAAAGCTCTAAAACTAAAAGAAGCTAATACACCCAAGCGGAGCAGACAGCAGGAAATAATCAAACTCAGGGCTGAAATCAGCAAAGTAGAAACAAAAAGAACTATACAAAGAATCAACAAAACCAGGAGCTGGTTCTTTGAGAAAACCAACAAGATAAATAAGTCCTTAACCAGACAAATCAGAGGGCACAGAAAAAGTATCCAAATTAACAAAATCAGAAATGAAAAAGGAGATACAAAAACAGAAACTGAGGAAATTCAAAAAAATCATTAGATCCTACTTTTAAAAAGCCTATATGCAACAAAATTGAAAACTCTGGATGAAATAGACAATTTTCTAGTCAGATAACAAATGGCAAAGTTAATTCAGGATCAGATAAACTATGTAAAGATTCCCCATAACCCCTAAAGAAATAGAAGCAGTCATTAAAAGTCTCCCAACCAAAAAAGCCCAGGACCAGATGGATTTAGAGCAGACTTCTATCAGACCTTCAAAGAAGATCTAATACCAATACTCTTCAAACTATTCCACAAAATAGAAACAGAAGGAACACTACCCAATTCATTCTATAAAGCCACAGTTACACTGATACCAAAACCTCACAAAGACCCAACAAAGAAAGAGAACTTCAGACCAATTTCCCTTATGAATATCGAAGTAAAAATACTCAAAAAAATTCTTGCAAGCCAAATCCAAGAACACATCAAAATGATCATTCACCATGATCAAGTAGGCTTCATCCCAGGGATGCAGGGATGGTTCAATACCCACAAATCCATCAATGTAATCCACTAGATAAACAAACTCAAAGAAAAAAACCACATGACCATTTCGTTAGATGCTGAAAAAGCATTTGACAAAATTCAACATCCCTTCATGATAAAAGTCTTGGAAAGATCAGGAATTCAAGACCCATACCTAAACATAGTGAAAGCAATATAGAGCAAACCAGTAAGCAACATCAAACTAAATGGAGAGAAACTTGAAGCAATCTCACTAAAATCAGGAACTAGACAAGGCTGCCCACTCTCTCCCTACCTGCTCAATATAGTACTTGAAGTTCTAGCTAGAACAATTACACAACAAAAGGAGGTCAAAGGGATACAAATTGGAAAGGAAGAAATCAAAATATCACTATTTGCAGGTGATATGATCATATAATTAAGTGACCCAAAAAACTCCATCAGAGAACTCCTATAGCTGATAAACAACTTCAGCAAAGTGGTCGGATATAAAATTACCTAAAACAAATCAGTAGCCTTTATATACTCAAAGGATAAATAGGCTGAGAAAGAAATTAGGGAAACAACACCCTTCTTAATAGTCACAAACAACATAAAGTATCTTGGTGTGACTCTAACCAAACAAGTGAAAGATCTGTATGACAAGAACTTCAAGTCTCTGATGAAAGAAATCGAAGAAGACCTCAGAAGATGGAAAGATGTCCCATGCTCATGAATTGGCAGGATTAACATAGTTAAAATGGCCATCTTGCCGAAAGAAATCTACAGATTCAGTGCCATCCCCATCAAAATTCCAACTCAATTCTTCATAGAATAAGAAAGAGTAATTCTCGAATTAATTTGGAATAACAAAAAGCCAGGATAGCAAAAACTATTTTCAACAATAAAAGAACTTCTGGGGGAATCAAGATGTACTACAGAGCAATTGTGATAAAAACTGCATGGTGTTGGTACAGTGACAGGCAGGTAGATCAATGGAATAGAATTGAAGGCCCAGAAATGAACCCACACACCTACAGTCACTTGATCTTTGACAAAGGAGCTAAAACCATCCAGTGGAGAAAAGAAAGCATTTTCAACAAATGGTGCTGCTTCAACTGTAGGTCAACATGTAGAAGAATGCAAATTCATCCATTCTCATATCCCTGTACAAAGCTCAAGTCCAAGTGGATCAAGGACCTCCACATAAAACAAGATACACTGAATTTAATAGAAATGAAAGTGGAGAAAAGTCTCCAATACATGGGCACAGGGAAAATTTTCCTGAACAGAACACCAATGGCTTGTGCTCTAAGATCAACAATCGACAAACAGAACCTCATAAAATTACAAAGCATCTGTTAGGCTTTACACAGTCAATAGGACAAAACGGCAACCAACAGATTAGAAAAAGATCTTTACCTATCCTATGTCCGATAGAAGGCTAATATCCAATATATACAAAGAACTCAAGAAGTTAGACTCTAGAGAACCAAATCACCCTATTAAAAATGGAGAACAGAAATAAACAGAGAATTCTCAACTGAGGAAACTCGAAGGGCCGAGAAGCACCTAAAGAAATGTTCAACATCCTTAGTCATCAGGGAAATGCAAATCAAAACAACCCTGAGATTCCACCTCACACAAGTCAGAATGGCTAAGATCAAAAACTCAGGTGACAGCAGAGGCTGGCAAGGATGTGGAGAAAGAGGAAAACTCCTCCATTGCTGGTGGGATTGCAAGCTGGTACAACCTCTGTGGAAATCAGTTTGGCAGAAAAGTGGACATAATACCACCTGAGGACCCAGCTATTCCACTCCTGGGCATATACCCAGAAGATGTTCCAACATGTAGTAAGGACACATGCTCCACTATATTCATAGCAGCCATATTTATAATAGTCAGAAGCTAGAAACAACCCATATATTCCTCAACAGAGGGATGGATACAGAAAATGTGGTACATTTACACATTGTAATACCACTCAGCTATTAAAAACAACAACTTCATGAAATTCACAGGCAAATGGATGGAACTTGGAAATATTGTCCTGAGTGAGGTAACTCAATCACAAAAGAACAAACACGGTATGTACTCACTGATATGTGGATATTAGCCCAAAAGTTCAGAATACCCAAGATTCAATTCACAGATCACATGAAACCTAAGAAGAAGGAAGACCAAAATGCTTCAGTGTTTCTTAGAAGGTGAACAAAATACTCACAAGAGAAAATATGGAGACAATGTGTGGAGCAGAGATGGAAGGAAAGGCCATCCAGAGACTGCCTCATCTGGGGATACATCCCATATATAACCATCAAATCCTGGCATTCTTGTGGATACTGGGAAGTGCTTGCTGATGGAAGCATGATAAGCTGTCTCCCAAGAGACTCAGGCAGAGCCTGACACATATAGAGGCGGATGCTCACAGCCAACCATTGGACTGAGCATGAGGTCCCGGATGGAGGAGTTGGAAAAGGGACTGAAGGAGCTGAGGGGGTTTGCAGCCTGATGGAGGGAGCAACAGTGTCAACTGGCTAGACCCCCTCACCCCCAAAGCTCCCGGAGACTGAACCACCAACCAAAGAATACACATGGAGGGACCCATGATGACAGAGGAGGGCCTTGTTGGCCATCAATTGGAGGAAAGGCCCTTGGGCGCAAGGGTGTTAGATGTCCCAGTGTAGGTGACTACTAGGGAGGGAAGTCGGGAGTGGATGGGTGGGTGGAGGAGCACCCTCATAGGGCAGGGGGAGGGGGGATTGGATAGGGTGTTTCTGAAGGGGAGTCCTGGAAAGGAGAAAACATTTGAAATGTAAATAAAGTAAATATCCAAAAAATAAAATAATATTTTTTAAAAACTTTTAAAAAAATCAAATTAAATCAAATATTAGGCTGAATATTCTGCTTATAGTGCAACAGCATGTGATACATAAGTCCACATTTACAATGATCAAAGATTTCCACAACAAAACTGCTATAAATAATAAAATATAAATGAATTTATGTCTTTAAGTCTTACTGTAGTAAGTAAATATAAAAAATAAATTTAATAAAATTTGATATAGAAACTCAAAAAAATAGACTAGTTTCCTGGTACTTAAACGGTATCATCTACCTATATCTTCTCATAGAAAAAGCAAGCCAGTTCCTTTGGCTACAGTCAAAGGGCATGAACCCCATTCAAGAAAGTCTCCCTTTTAACATAGTGGCTGACAAGTCCCATTGCCTGTGGTTAAGATTTTGACATTCAAATTTTGTAGACAGGAATCTTTAGTCAATAATAATTACAGATTGGTAGAACACATCTAATGCACTTCCAGAGCTCTAGGAAGCAGATGAGCTACCCTTGGTCGCATGTCTTCCTCTGCATGTCCAGAACTACCATTGGTTATATGCCCTCTTTCTTTTACATATCTAGACCTAATGGGAGACTGAAACTTGAGCAGGAATGAGAGAATCTGCAGAGGGAAGGAGGCATGGAGCTGACCTGCCTTGCTGCTGCTGCTGGAGAGGCTGTCTTCTGGGGACTGGAGCTAAGACTATGATTAAGCTTAGAAGCATCATATGCAAGATCTGGCATTCAAATGGAGTCAAGATTAAAAGCAACCAATATTACTGATGCAATCATGTGCTTCCAGACAGGAGCCAAGCATGGCTGCCTTACTAGAGGCCCAACAACCAGCTGTCTGAGTCAGAAGCAGATATTTACACCCAACCAATGGACTGAAGTCAGGGACCCTGTGGTTGAATTAGGGAAAGGCTGGAAGAAGTTGAGGAGGAGGGCAACCCCATAGGAAGACCAGCAGTCTCAACAAACCTGGACCCCTGAGGTCTCTCAGACCCTGAGCCATCAACCAGGTACCATATACTATCTGGTCAGAAGCCCCCGACACATACAGCAGAGGACTGCCTAGTCTGGCCTCAATGAGAGAAACACACCTAACCCTCCAGAGACTTGAGGCTTCAGGGAATGGGGAAGTTTGGTGGGGTGTGGGAGGGTGTGAGGGTGTAGGAACATCCTCTTGGAGATGGGGGAGGAGGAATGGGGTGAGGAACTATTGGTGGGGAGAGAAATGGGAGGGGGATAACAACTGGACTGTAAACAAAAAGATTAAAGATAGAAAAAAAAAAAAAGGTAGCCAATACAGTAATAAAATAAAGAGCTGCTGAAAGCATAAATAAAACCAGATGGGACTTTCTTAGGAAAGAACCCACCATGCCAAGCTGCTAGCCTGAGTCAGGTCCCATGAGTGGAGTGGAATGAAAGACCGAGTACTAGTCTCTGTGAGAGCCTGAAGGAGACAGTCCAGAGCGCTAGAAACAATCAGAGCAAAACTCAGCATGCCCAGAGGAGAGTGGGAAAGCATCTCATAAACAACAGCTTAAAAAACAAAATACAAAACAAAACCAGCCCTAACCAAGGAGATGAAAACCGTCTACAATGAAAACATAGAGAACATGAGAAAAAGAAATTGAAGAAGATTCTAGATAAGGGAAAGATCCTGAACTATAGATATCTCAAGAGTATTACTTGTCCAAGCTTGCTTTCTGATCATTGATAAACACCATGACAATGTAGAGAGGAAGGGTTTATTTTACCCTACAGGTTACAGTGACAGTCTATCGTCCAGGGAAGCCATGACAGGAACTGGGATGTAAGAATTTAGCCAGGGATTAAACCACCAACCGAAGAATACACATGGATGGACTCATGGCTCCAGCTGCACATGTAGCAGAAGATGGCCTCATCTGGCATCAATGGGAGAAGAGGCCCTTGGGCCTGTGAAAGCTCAATGCCCTATTGTAGAGGAATGCCAGGGTGGGGAGGAGGGAATGGGTGAGCGGATGGGGGAGCACCCTCATGGAAGCTGGGAAAGAGGGGATGGGATAGGGGGGCTGTGGAGGGGAAACCAGGAGAGGGGATAACATTTGAAATGTAAATAAATAAAATATCACAAAAAAAAAAAAAAGAATATAGTCAGAGACTAAAGAGCAATGCTATTTACTGGCTTGCTTTTTTACAGTTTGCTCAGCGTCCTTTCTTAATCAGCCCAGGTCTGCCTGCCCAGGGAGGCACAATGCCAAACCAATGGAGACAAACCATCAGTCATTAGCCAAGAAAATGTCTACAGATACGCCTTAATTGAGGTTCCCTTGTCCAGATGACTCTAGTTTGTGTCAAGTTGGCAAAAACTAACTAGTACCTGACCAAAACCAATCTATAGATTCAGTTCAATCCCCATGAAAGTTCTGATACTTGCACAAAGCCAGAAAAACAATCCTAAAAATCATAGGGAAACACAAAGACTACAGATTTTCAGAAGGAATCCTAAACAGAATAATCACCATACTTGGCCTCAAGTTATACTGTAGCGCCACAGAGACAAATAGAGCACAATCTTGATACAGAATGTAGACCAATGGAACATAATAGACAGTTCAGAAATAAATCCACACAAATATGGCAAAATGGTTTTTGACAAAGGCAACAAAATTTGTACCAGAAAAAAAGATTAGACCTAAACCTCTCACTTTCCATAAAAGTCAATTCAAAGTGGATCAAAGGCCTGAGTTTTAAATGGGAAAGTCTGAAACTGCTATGGCAAGGTATAGAAAATAATTCAGAATATAGATACAGGAAAAAACTTTAATATAGCACAAAACAGCCTCTAGATTAATAAATTGGTTTATATTAATTAAAAATATGAATTTCTGTAAGGGATACTCTCAGCAGACAGAATAGACAACCTAAACAATAGGAGAAAATCTTTGTCAGCTATACTTCAGAATAGAGTTAATGCCTATAAAATAGATGGAATTTTAAAAATTGAACAATAAATTACCAAAACTGTTCATCAATAAATGGGCTAGAAACTGGAACAGACAGGTCCCAAGAAGAAACAAGAATTGTCAATAAATAGTTTTGAAAGTGTCCAACATCCTTAGCCACCAGGGAAATGCAACTTAAAGTTACTCTGAGATTCCAGCTCTGGCTAAGATCAAGAAAGTAAATTACAGCAGATGCTGGTGTGGACATGGGGAAGTATAACTTTTTTTATTATTTATTTGTGGCATCAGTGTCAACTGGTATATGGAAATTATTTAAAAATATATTTATTGAAGACTAAAATAGAACTATCTTATAACTCAGCTATACCACTCCTGGGCATATTCCCAAAGGGCTCTGTATCCTACCACAGAAGTAGCTAAACAAGTGTATTGTGTACTCCTCTATTCATAATATCCAGGAAATGGACCCAGCCTAGCTATCCAGTAGCAGATAAGTTGAAAATGAAAATGTGGTACATAGATGCAATGGAGTTTTATTCAGCCATAAAGAAAACTGGAATTGTGGAACTTGCAAATACTGAGATTGGAGGAGTGCCCCAAGCAAGGAGGGGTAGGGAAGACAGAGAGGAGCAAGGGAGAAAGCAAAGAAAAGTATATTTCAAGATGCCATGGATACATAGCACACACTCCTGGATTCTAGTTAAAGACTGGAAGATGTTTTAAGTATTTTAAAGTTTACCTGGTGCTTTCTCTCAGTCTTCCTGGCAGCCTGTCACGTGACCACCAGCATATTGGCTGCCTTCAAGTTCAACAACACCACTTCTGACTCTGAGAGACCAGGGCAGTCAGTTTCTGAAGTATTTTGTTCACAACTATCAGCATGTTGGTTGAGCTGATTCAAGCATCTCAGTGGCTATCTCTAACCATAAGAAGAAGCTAAAGGTTAACAAAGACTGCCCATAGGTCTATAAACATCCACCGAGGAAGAATCTAGCCTCTTCTTGAGTGGTATACAAATGCACAGTACATTTAGCCACAGCAATACAAGTTGTCAAAGTATTCTTATTGGGAGCAAAATTGATTGTTATTGTGATATTTTATGAGTGTCACCTAAAAAGCATACATACTAATTTTCCCAAGCTAGAGGGGAAATTAGTGCTAACAGGGATAAACAGATGGACAGGCACTGTAGTAGTGCAGCATAAAAAGGAAAACCCATCATTTACAACAGAGGGTGTCTGAGGATGCTGCTCTGCTCTCAAATCCTGGAACGGGAGCTGAGAATAACAACGATGACTGCTCCAATGAGCACAATCTGTGCATTATAAATGGTATGTTTTTAATAAGTTCTCCCTTTGATGGATCTCTTTGTTAGAAAAATCCCATCTCTCCCTGGGTCATTTTTCATGTCTGTCTCCCTGAATGTAGCCTCTTTGTCTGACAAAAGAGCAAAGCCCACATGACTGGCACTAAACGGATCAGAGCAGTGCACAAATTGCACAACACAGGTGTAATAGCTTCGTCCCTGTCGACTGAACTGCAGTTGACCTTGAAGGGAAGGTCAGACGTTCCAGTCCTGAAGATGCTCACTCGAGCTGGAAAACTCTGCTTGTAGAGGTGACAGCAAACTAAGGGAGATAAAATGAATGCCGTCTGCTTATTGTACCAATACGGACCCTGGCTGGCTCTTGTTTCCGACAGGAATGGCAGCCTCCTACGACAGTACGAGATTTGGAAATGGGTCTCTGCAATGACAGACCCTCACTTTCAAAACCATCTCTATTTCCAAAAGCTTTGCAAACTAGAAAGCACCACTGATGTGTTTATAAAAAGATAAAGAGAGAAGGAATATGTTCTATGGGGGCGTGGGGAAGTGTGGGGGAAGGGGATGCCTCGGCGGACCCATGCTAAGACATCCCTTTCCCCTAAGGGACCAACCACACAACGGCAGTATAGTATAGAATAGAGTTTATTCGGGGCATGGGGAGGGGAGCTAAGAGGGTAGTAGAGGCAGAAAAAGGCAGATCACAGAAGTAGAGGTATAGAGGAGTGGAGGCCGGCCATGACCACGTGGAGAGAGGGGGAAAGGGAATGAGGAGAGAGGGGGGAAAGGGCAACTGGATAGAGCAAGAGCAAGAAGGGAGGAGCAAGAGGGAAAAAGAGACCAAGGGAGAGGGGAGGGGGCAAGCAGCCCCTTTTATAGTGGGTCAGGCCTACCTGGCTGTTGCCAGGTAGCTGTGGGGTGGAGTTTAGACAGAATGCTAACAACCACGTTAACACTTTTACCAGCCCTGTAATAACCGAATGTGTGTGATTTTTTTTCAGAGAAATTGCCTGGGAGTTTTATGACTGTCCTACGAAGGACACCATCATGTGGGTCACTTTGGGATTGATCTTGGCAAAGTATCCCAAGCAAGTGATTGGCAAGTGATACAACACAAGCAGAACTTAAAAACTCAGGTCACCTATAAGCAAGGATTTATTTTCAGTTAAAAAAAAAAGACACGATGCAAAACAATTTTAACCAGAAGGTGATAAAAGACACTTTCAAACCACTGGGTATACTATGTCAAGAACAGAAGGTCAAAGGGTACGGTTGGAAGCAGACCACTTGCCAGAAGGCAGCCGAGGTCATGGTGATTCCAGTGGGACGATGAGGGAGGTGGTAGAGAGAAGGGCTGGTGATATGGACGTGCGGATGAGGAGAAGAGAAAGTGCCCACCGAAGACAAGAAAGTGGGCCACACAATGAATCCTTCATTGCTTCTTACCCACCGAAAGCATTAGATTAGCAGACTGGCTCCTGCCTTGCTTTGCAAACCTCATGTAAAGATATATGAAGTCACAAGAAAGAAAAGCAGTGTTGCTTTAAATGTAAAGCCAGTGGGGTACCTTAACTGTAATTCTTCTACAATTCCTTAATATTCCCACGATTATTCACTCATCGCTTACCATATGCAGAAAGCTCTGCTGAGCACCTCAGAACTCAAGGGCTCCAGCACAGTTCTATAATACTGCCAAAACTACCAAATTGTTACAGAACTCAAAATACAAATACAGAAACTCTAAGACACCCCCACAGAGGCATCCAACACGCCCACATCAAATTGAACCCTTCCAAGTCTATCTTTCCCTGTGCAATAAATCTGCAAATACTCCAGTAAACAAGCTAGAGGACAATGTCAATTCATCAGCCAGGCCTAGTATGTTCTCATAATTGTGTAGGACAAACTCTATGAGCTTTGGTTCTTCAGGTATGTGTGTTCATTTGGAATACCCATAGAGGTCAGGAAATACATAAAGGGCATGGGAGGCCTTTCAACAGACGAGACAATACACTGGTATAAATGGGGATCATGGAACAGGAAGAATCAAACTGGGGTAGGGAAGGGGATCATAGAGTAGACACGTGAATGCAGAAAGAACTCTGTAATACTTAAGGATTTTCACATATGGAAGTCATATGGAAATCTATTCCTGTAGAGGCCTCCACATATACATATGCAAGACAGGGAGAGAATTAAGATGGAGCTACCCTATAATGAAGCAACAAATAAAATGCCTGGTGCCAGGAATAGGTTACTTCTTTCCAAATTTTTGGCCCGTGAGAGTACATAGGCCTTCACACACTACTGCATATTGCCAATACTATTAATTACTGTCCAGAACTGACAGAAATAAAGAAGCCTAGTGCTAAAGACACCACATACTTAAGTCATAAACATGATAAAACCAAGCTGGCACTCACCTGAGCTGCATCCCTACTAACTAGCTTTCATAGTGCTAACAGGTGGTACATATAGTAACAGAAAGTAGACGTCAATTCCACCCAGATCTGAACTCTGTGAGTTACAGTAATGACTTGCTTGCCAAGATATGCCCATGGGTACAACTGTGGCATGAATATCACAGGAGTAACAAATCACTTTATTATTGGATTTAAGTTCTGCTCCACATGATGAAACCCATAGCTGGCACCATTATCAGGCCAAGAACCTATAGCAAGATATATCCTGGGCCCTAGGAGAGAACCTGCTACTATTATTTTGTTGAATGAACATGATGCTAAACCAATCTCTAATCACTTATCATTATTTCCATAGATTAATACATCTTTCAACCTTCATCAGAGAATCTTCTATTTGTAATAGATGGTAATTAGCACAGAGAGCCATAACTGGTCAAGGTACAGAGACTGCAAACTTCTCAACCTTGAATGGAACGTATATACTTCACCTCCTTTCAAGGCTCAAGGAACATTGAGGAAGAGCGGGCAAGAAGAATATACAGTCAGGAACCCATGGATAACTAAAGGAAACAGAACCTTCCAGACACTGCAGGGTGGTTGCACCTATGAACTAACAGCTGTTGTGACACTATGCACAAGCCCTGCAAAAGCTCAAACCAGACCAAAGTCCAGCATGAAGAGAAGACTTAGGCACAACGTCCCACCTTCTGCTGAGGAGATAGTATAGAAACTGATAGCTACTGGGAGGAATGTCAGTTTTCTCTGTGAGTAGACACACTCATAAGACTATGTCCAAGTGGAAGACCAGACACCCAAGGATGTTTGGGCATCATGAATTGCCCTTAATGGAGGTAAAAGATACAAAGTTGTATGAATGGGCAAGAGGTAGGGGTGTAATTGATTGAGACACATTGTGTGAAATTCTCAAGCACTAATAAAAAAGACATTAAAGAAATGAAGAGTTAGGTGAGTCACCTTTGCTTAAGGTATCAGAGCAGGTCTTTAAAGAGGTCATTATTTACCCCATAGGCTCTGTCATTCTCTTCTTTAAAATTGAAGGACTACTTGCCCCCCCCCCACACTTCTGGATGTTGTTATACAGAGCTCCTCTTTGTCCCACCTCTGTGTGGTTATCCAATAGTACTCTAATTATGGGGTGCTACATAATTTATCTCTTCTATGGCTGCTCCTTTTGTTAAGCCTCTGTAGATTGACTTTCCCATTTAAGGTGCTTCAAAAAAGAAGAAGAAGGAGGAGGAGGAGGAGGAGGAGGAGGAGGAGGAGGAGGAGGAAGAGGAGGAAGAGGAGGAGGAGGAGGAGGAAGAGAAGAAGACTGAAGTTTTAGCCTAGTGCATCTCCACACTAGCTTTCACTGTCCACTTTCACCTCACTTCTATATTTCAGCTCCAACACCGTGTATCTTCCATGCCTTTAGATCTCAAGCTCCCTAGGCAAGAACTTGATTAATTACAGTAGAGTTATGGCATCCATATCTGGGAGGCTTAACATATATTAAATAATAATCATTTCAATATAAGAGCAAACTAAAGGAGAGTTCAGGCTCTTGATGTTGTGCCACAGGATAAAACTATGCCGTAAATATAAATGTTGCATTCAGCTCTCTTTTGGTTCACATATTTACAACAGTACTTATTCTTAAAGAATATTAAGTATTCTTTAAGAGAAGACTTAAATGTAGTATTTAGAAGCGAATATTTGGAACCTTTCACTTTGGACAAAGATGAAGTGATCTATTGTCTGAAACAACCAAGAAAAAAATAGTTAACACTCTCCCAATGGAACAAAGTTTCAGGATACTGGACATAAAGAAATAAAGGACAGAGATCCCTGAGAGACAAGGAACAAATGTAGCAAAACTCTCTGTTGTTCTCACTTACTGTTTGGGAATTGGTACACACCTACAAGTTATTGGCAATTGAAGGAAGGACCAGTGGGTCTGAACCCCAGAGACTGGGGTTCCGAGGTCCTTGGAGCCTTGATTCTATCTGCTTCTCTTCTGCATATCCCAGACTCACCACCACCTATAAAAAGGAAGTAGAAAGCTTACTCAATGCCACCACCAGCAAAATGCTATCAATATCCTCCACCATGTTGGCTGCTATGGATACTAGAGGTACTACCAGCAATATCCAGAAAAGAAATGCCATAGTCATTAGCCACTATTGCTAATGACTATTCAACAGAGACTTGGTTTCAGCTTCTTTGCTTAAGGGCAGCTGCCTTTGTGTTAGAGTTACTGATGGTCTCAAGTTCACCTTCAACTGGAATCTGGCTCAAACCATGAGGACTGGCCAAGATAGACAGCCTTGTGTTCTTCTTACCACCACTCTCTCCCCTGACCCCCACACCAGACTTCTTTCTATATCTTTAGCTGGAAAGAAAATGTCTTTATCCTTAGGTGCTGCCTACTAAACTTACATGCTATTAGAGGCATGATGTCACCTAGAAGAGCTCACACCAACCAGAACAGGGAAAGTTAAGTTTATAAATGCTCCTCATGAATCTAGATAACCTGAAACAAGAAAAGATGAGTGTATGCAAATATAGATCTTCTGAAGATCTGAAGACCGGGGGAGAAGGCTGGGTCTCCTGAACAGCTGACAATCACTGGCTGGCCCTGCTTCCAACTGGCTTACTGCTATCGGCTCTCTGAAGGCTAACCCTGAGTTTTGGTTCTGTTTGCTTTTGGTCTTTCTTAGTAGTGGGCCATTATTCTAATGAATGTGGCCTTCCTTCCATTTTGACTTTGTTGACATGATAGCCAGATCTTTGGCAGGATTGGAGGCCAATACAACGTGGGTGAGACCTTGAGTCTGCCATTTATTTACTGCTTCTGTTATTTTAAACAAGGCAAGCACACTGAATAACAGCACCTTTCTGTAACTGTAGGCCTTTCTAAGCCCACCCCAGTTCCTGAATAATAATGCAGATGCTTATATTTCGTCAATAGCTTTGACCTTATGCTAAGCTTGTTTCCCACTGGCTCATAACCCAATTATCTTTTAAGATGTGGTGAAAGAGGAACACTCCTCCATTGCTAGTGGGAATGCAAGTTGATACAACCTCTCTGGAAATCAGTTTGGCGGACCCTCAGAAAAATGAACATAATACTACCTGAGGACCCAGCTATTCTACTCCTGGGCATATACCCAGAAGATGTCCCAACATGTAATAAAGACACATGTTCTGCTATGTTCATAGCAGCCATATTTATAATAGCCAGAAGCTGGAAACAACCCAGATGCCCCTCCACAGAGGAATGGATACAGAAAATGTGGTACATTTACACAATGGAATACTACTCAGCTATTAAAAACAATGACTTCATGAAATTCACAGACAAATGGATGAATCTTGAAAATATCGTCCTGAGCGAGGTAACGCAGTCACAAAAGAATGAACATGGTATGTACTCACTGTTAAGTGGCTATTAGCCCAAAAGTTCGAAATACCCAAGAGTCACTTCACAGCAACAGTAGGGCGGAGTGTGAGGTCCCAGATGGAGGACATGGAGAAGGGACTGAAGGAGCTGAGGGAGTTTGCATCCCCACAAAGGCAGCAACAGTGGCAACTGGCCTGATCCCCCGATACTCCGGGAGACTGACCCACCAACCAAAGAATACACATGGAGTGACCCATGTGCTGGCCACATATGCAGCAGAGGAGGGTCTTGTTAGACATCAGGGGGAGAAGAGGCCCTTGGGCCTGAGGGTATTAGATCCCCCAGTATAGGAGAATGCCAAGGAGGGAAGATGAGAGTGGGTAGGTGGGTGGGTGGGAGAATACCCCCTTAGAGGCAGGGGAGGGGAAAGGGAATAGGGAGGTTCCAAAGGGGAGATCTGGAAAGGGGACAACATTTGAAATGTAAATAAAGTAGAAAAAAGAAAAAAAAAATACTAATCTAAGTTCTGCCACATGGCTGGTTACTTCTCTTCAGTTTCATATGCCTGACTTCCTCCCTGTCTCGGTGATGAATCTTCCCAGCCTCTTTCCTACCCAGAGTTCCTCTCTCTGTCCGGAAGTCCCACCTTACTATTCTGCCTTTTGCTATAGGCCATAGGCTTTTTATTTTAAACAATCAGAATATGCCTTAGGCAAGCAAGGAAGGACAGAGACACATCTTCACACAGGATACAAAAACATCATTCCAACACATTTCTTCAGCTATTGTATCAGAACACATACCAATGCAGAGTTCTTTTCATTTGCCTTTGGATGGTTCAGCTTTGTATTATTGGAAACACTGATGGACTCCATTGGGACCCAGAAATTCTCCAGTGTAATGGGTTTGGTGAATTCTGTCCTGTTCTAAAGTCACCACTTTTAGCTCATCTCTATAACATATATTGAGATTACAAGTACACATACTGGGCATGAGCAATAACCAGATTCATCGTTGGCATTTATCTCCCCATTGGCATGAACATCAGTTACTGACTTATGACAGAAGAACAAAAATCAGAGGAGCAGAGATAGGAAGGCAAAAGGAGGGATCAGTATGGATGCTCATGAGGAACCAAAGCAATGAAGTTTCCAAGCAGAAAATGACAGGATATTCACTAGTGGAGTCACAATCAACTGAGAGCTAAGCCAAACACAAGCAGTTCACGGCCTAAGACATTCGGATCTGCCTGTCATCTAGGATAGGTCCTCAATCCAAACATGTGACACTTGTGTGGAAACATGCCAGTGTTAACTAATGGGATCTTCGTTTTACTCCTCATGATACCAGAATTTAGACTGTTGGATGTTTTAGAGAGCAAATGGTTGGCAAGAAATGTGTGGGAAAGTTAGACAAGTTGGTTATTTCATTTTAAGCTTTTGACAGTGTCATGAACATTGTCATGTACACATTAAATTTAGTCCGTAATATTGTGTAGGGCCAATGGAATGTTATAGTGAGTAAAGGTACTTGCCCTTAAGCCTGATGACCTGTGTTCAACCCCCATATCTCACAAGGTGGCAAGAGAGAAGCTACCCTCAAGAGTTGTCCTCTACCTGCTGCACATGCTAAAACACACAGAAACATACATGCACATGCAAACAAATAACAATGATAACAAAACAATAACAGAATGAATGAATGAATGAATGAATGAATGAATGAACATTAGAGATAGCTTGGGAACATATGTAGTTCAGTTGGGAGTGTTGGCCTAGCATACACGATGTCATGGGGCTCAATCTCCAGCAACATATGAAGCTGGGCGTGGTGACACAAATCTGTATGTCCAGACAGGCAATCTTCAAGGTAAGCTGCCTAGCTAGACTAGCTGAATCAAAGTTCCAAGATCATCAAGAGACCTGATCTCAGTAAATGAAGTGGACTGTCATCAAGGAAGATGCAGCCATCAACTTCCTCTTGATGTCATACTTAAAACAGAGTAATTTAACAGAATGACTTAAGAAGTTAAGGCTCTTGAAAAATTTTTGGATAAATTAAACATGGTCTTATGGAGTCCAAGGTGGCCTCAAAGTTACTATGTTGCTAAGGATGACCTCGCACTATTTTTGGTGTAGGTACATGTGTAAGATTGTTTGCACATGCGTGTTAAACTCATCTATCTTGTTACATTAAAAGGAAAGAGAGTGACTGACTCATCTTAAGCAACTCATCCTTGCTATTAGTAATACGTTGTCAGCCATTGTTACTGCAACATTTATGAATAAAACATTGGCTAAAAAGTTGAAGGTTTTATAAAATGTGGACTAAGATTTTTAGCATAATAGTTGCCAAGTGCATGTGCCTACTACTTACATACTTAAAAAGATGTAAAACCGCAAACCTTCAGAAATATATTTGCAGTTCCAGCCACTTTACACTTGTGTATGCCTCTTGGATACCTTTCCCAAGATGCTTATTAGAAGCCAAGTGCTAGAATTTTGTTTTCACTAAATTACTACTCTTATTCCTGCGTGGAGACATTGTGCATGGCTGCAGATCGTTGCCCCTCACTGTAAACATTTGGAGGAAATCTGTAAAATATATACATACTAATACATTAATATATATACATGGTACAAAAACTGTTTAAACTATATTTGCACTTGGGTATTTTAGTAAATAGAGGAGATGTGAGTTCATTCAGACAGGCAATATAAGCATCAGCTGAATCCAGCTTGGAGTTTACAAAATCCTAGTTATTATACTAGGCCCTTGGAGCTCTCACTCTCTCTCTCTTTCTCTCTCTCTCTCTTTCTCTCTCTCCCCCCCCCTTCCCGGGTGTGTGTGTGTGTGTGTGTGTGTGTGTGTGTGTGTGTGTGTGTATGTGTTTTCAAATGCAAAAAGATCAGAAAAGTGAAGCTGCAAGTTAACCAATGAAGACACACTAAGAACAGGCATCTCCCCACATGCTCAGCTTCAGTGAGGAAATGGTTTGTTTTTCTGAGGCGTCTTAAGAGAGAAACCCTGCCTTCCAATGTATTTACTATGAGGGTGGAATATGAATGCCATAGACACACACACAAAGGTTGGACGACAACTTACAGGGCTAAGTCCTCTCCTGCTACCATGTGGGTCCACATAACTGACCTCACGTTGTCAGGCTTGGTGGCAGACGCCTTCACCCTCTGCCACTCCATCTCCACGGCCATCTTCACGGCTACCTCTACTGCATACACTCGTGACTCTCAACACAAGCCTTAAGATTCAGGTGCTTTTGGCTCACCTGAAATAGAAAACTGCTTTCAGCATCAGGATAGGACAGAAGGGAGGCAACCATAAAGCTGCAAGTAATTTTAAACCTATTGTCCGCTGAGTAGAAGCAGATATAAGAATAGAGGTATGGGGTGGGCTACATTCACTGTGCATAAAATACACAATAATTGACAGGGGAAAAGGACAGGTTCGAATTTTTCTGAAAACAGACTAACTTTGCTACATATTTCTTTTTATGAAATGAAAATGTCATTTTTAATAATTCATGTTTAAGCATAGTACATATAAAATTCTATAGGTTCCAAAGCTTACATTTCTCTCTAAGAACTTTGATGTTGCATGATTGGTCTCCCATGTTCAGGCTGGTTGTAGAAAATATTTCATCTCAATCAGTGGTTTCTGCCCTGCCTTTGCTCATTCAGTTCCCAGACAAAAGACACACAACCTTTGTATTTATAATAAGCCTCGTCAGCACTGGAACTGGGCGGATATCTACTCTCCATGCTATTAGAATCTATTTCCCCACTAATAACCCCATTGTATAATTTACCGTGTTCCATCTGGGCAGCTTTTAACTCCAATTGGCCAGCCCTCATGGCTGCTTTCATGATTCACCTACCCCATGGTAGCTTCCTCCTCTCGCCACTGCCTTCACTCTCCTGTGGTTCTCCTCAGAACCCCAAGCCCAGGAACCCCAAACCATGCCTATGTCTCTTCTGCCCAGCTATTGGCTCTCAAAGTAGGGAATAACTTGGGGGGGGGGGGAGGCAGGGCAAAGTTACAAAGCATGATTTATCTTTTGTGTACATGCAGATTCTCTTATCCCTGAGGGCAACCAGGTCTTGGGGGTCAGTATTTAGCATTACAATACAAACAGAAGACCAAACCTCAACAAGGCTTTCCAGAAGGGCATGGAAATTATCCTTGATGTGAAAAGCTTTCATACAGAGACTCCCCACAGATATAATAATGAAAGTTGTTTAGTTGATATGTTTATTTTACAAACTTTACCTGGCATTGACCACTCCAAGTATGATGTCTCAGCATGAAGAGGTTTCTCCATTACATGCCTACACCGCAGCCATTCGTAGCCCTTCAGGGATTCTGTGTTTCTTTCATCAGCCACTGGAGCTTTGTGTAATCATCAGGCCCTATGGCTTATAAAAAATCTCATGCAGTCCTACCCAACAAGAATATTACTGAAAACTCAGTCTAATGTCATTTAGCAGAAAGTAAAAATCTTCATTATTTCCTTTGTCCTTGATCATACTATCTGGTTCTAGCTTGTGAATTTTAGGAAAAATCAAGACCCTATGATCTTTAATTGTATTTTGATCAACACATTGCTAATGGTTTAATATTTAGATATATGTTAAGTATTATTTCTCTGTGCTAAATAGTGACTTTCATCATTTCCTACTGAAAGAAAGAGTAAAGACTATATCTACAAGGTATGTGCCATATCCAAATTTAGAAGGTCTACAGTTAAAAGTTCAAATACCACATATTGGATTTGCTAGAAATAAGACCACTGCAAGATGGCTCAGTGGATAAAGGTGTCTGCCAGCAACTCTGACAACCTGAGTTCGATTCCCAGACCAACATGGAGGAAGGAGAAAAACCAACTCCTGAAAGTTGGTCTCTAGTCACCAGACAGATAATAAATGTAAGAAATCAATTTTAAGAAGTTATATGGTGGCAGGGACTGAGGAAAAGCTGGGAGGTAAGAGCCTGCCTGCTTCCACCTGTGGCCAGAAACCCCACCTGGGCCAACAGACCTCTCCATATACAAGTAGCTCAGGGAGAAAGCTACCTGCCCACTTGCGCTGAGGAACCAGCAACAGGAGGACTCCAGACTCAAGGTCTGAAAAACAGCTGGAAGAGAGAACTGGTCACCCAGGAATATTGACATCTGAGCTTGAAGGAAAGACAAGCCACAGTCAGAGAGAGAAAGACCAGCTCACTCCAGAGATAACCAGATGGCAAAAGGCAAGGACAAGAACACAAGGAACAGAAACCAAGACTACTTGGCTTCAGCTGAACCCAGCTCTCCCACCACACCCAGCCCTGGATACACCAACACACCAGAAAGGGAAGACTCAGACTTAAAATCACTTATCAAGAGGATGATAGAAGATTTTAAAAAGGAAATAAATAACTCCCTTAAAGAATACAAGAGAACACTGGTCAACAACTGGAAACCCTTACAGAGAACACACAAAAATCCCTTGAAGAATTACAGGAAAACACAATCAAACGGGCAGAAATACAGGAAAACACAATCAAACAAATGAACAAAACCATTCAGGAATTAAAAACAGAAATAGAAACAATAAAGAAATCACAAAGGGAGACAACCCTGGAATTAGAGATCATAGGAAAGAAATCAGGAGTCATAGATGAAAGCATCACCAACAGAATACAAGAGATGGAAGAGAGAATCTCAGATGCAGAAGATACCATAGAAAACATGGAGACAACAGTCATAGAAAACACAAAATGCAAAAAGCTCCTAACCCAAAACATCCAGGATATCCAGGATACAATGAGAAGACAGAACCTGAGGATAATAGGAATAGAAGAGAGTGAAGATTCCCAACTTAAAGGACCAGTAAATATCTTCAACAAAATTATAGAAGAAAACTTCCTTAACCTAAAGAAAGAGATGAACATAAATATACAAGAAGCCTACAGAACTCCAAATAGACTAGACCAGAAAAGAAATTCCTCCCGTCACATTATAGTCAAAACACCAAATACACAAAACAAGGAAAGAATATTAAAAGCAGTAAGGGAAAAGGGGCAAGTAACATATAAAGGCAGACCTATCAGAATTACACCAGACTTCTCACCAGAGACTATGAAAGCTAGAAGATCCTGGGCAGAGCTCATACAGACTCTAAAAGAACATAAATGCCAGCCCAGGCTGCTATACCCAGCAAAACTCTCAATAATCATAGAGGGTGAAACCAAAATATTCTATGACAAATCCAAATTTGCTCAGTATGTTACCACAAATCCAGCCCTACAAAGAAAAATACATGGGAAATGCCAACGCAATGAAGGAAATTACACTCAAGAAAAAGAAAGAAAGTAATCTTTCAACAAACTCAAAAGAAGATAGCCACACAAACAATATAAACAACATCAAAAATAACAGGAAATAACAATCACTATTGTTTAATATCTCTTAACATCAATGGTCTCAACTCCCCAATAAAAAGACATAGACTGACAGACTGGATCCATAAACAGGACCCAGCATTTTGCTGCATCCAGGAAACGCACCTCCATATTAAAGACAAACACTACCTCAGAGTAAAGGGCTGGAAAACAATTTTCCAAGCAAATGGTCCCAAGAAACAGGCTGGAGTACCCATTCTAATATCAGATAAAATTGACTTTCAACCAAAATTCATCAAAAAGGAGGAGGAAGGACACTTCTTACTCATCAAAGGAAAAATCTACCAAGAAGAACTCTCAATTCTGAGCATCTATGCTCCGAATGAAAGAGCTCCCACTTTTATTTTAAAAACTCTACTAAAATTCAAAGCACACATTGCACCTCACACAATAATAGTGGGAGACTTCAACACCCCACTATCAACAATGGACAGATCTTGGAAACATAAACTAAACAAAGACACAGTGAAACTAACAGATGCTGTGAACCAAATGGGTTTAACAGATATCTATAGAACATTTCATCCTGCATCAAAAGAATATACCTTCTTCTCAGCACCTCATGGTACCTTCGCCAAAATTGATCTTATAATTGGTCACAAAACAAACCTCAACAGATATAAGAAGATTGAAATAATCCCATGCCTCCTATCTGATCACTACATATTAAGGTTGGTCTTCAATGGCAACAACAACAACAGAAAGCCCACATACACATGGAAGCTGAACAATGCACTGCTTAATGATAAGTTGGTCAAGGAAGCAATAAAGAAGGAAATTAAAGACTTCCTAGAATTCAATGAAAATGAAAGTACAACTTACCCAAACCTATGGGACACAATGAAAGCAGTGTTAAGAGGAAAACTCATAGCTCTGAATGCCTCCAAAAAGAAACTGGAGAGAGCATACACTAACAGCTTAACAGCACATCTGAAAGTTCTAGAACAAAAAGAAGCTAATACACCCAAGAGGAGTAGAAGGCAAGAAATAATCAAATTAAGGGCTGAAATCAACCAAGTGGAAACTAAAAGAACTATACAAAGAATCAACAAACCTAAGAGCTGGTTCTTTGAGAAAATCAACAATATAGATAAACCCTTAGCCAGACTAACCAGAGGGCACAGAGACAATATCCAAATTAACAAAATTAGAAATGAAAATGGAGATATAACAACAGACTCTGAGGAAATTAAAAAAATCATCAGATCCTACTACAAAAGCCTATATGCAACAAAACTGGAAAATCTGGAGGAAATGGACAAGTTTCTAGACAGATACCAATTACCAAAGTTAAATCAGGATCAGATAAACCATCTAAACAGTCCCATAACTCCTAAAGAAATAGAAGCAGTCATTAAAAGTCTCCCAACCAAAAAAAGCCCAGGACCAGATGAGTTCAGTACAGAATTCTATCAGACCTTCAAAGAAGACCTAATACCAATACTCTTCAAGCTATTACATAAAATAGAAACAGAAGGAACACTACCCAATTCATTCTATGAGGCCACAGTTACACTGACACCAAAGCCCCACAAAGACCCAACAATAAAAGAAAACTTCAGACCAATTTCCCTTATGAATATCAATGCAAAAATACTCCATAAAATTCTTGTAAACCGAATCCAAGAACATATCAAGACAATCATTCACCATGATCAAGTAGGCTTCATCTCAGGGATGCAGGGTTGGTTCAATATCCGGAAATCCATTAACGTAATCCACTACATAAACAAACTCAAAGAAAAAAACCACATGGTCATCTCGTTAGATGCTGAAAAAGCATTTGACAAAATTCAACATCCCTTCATGATAAAAGTCTTCATGATTGGAAAGATCAGGAATTCAAGGAGCATACCTAAACTTAGTAAAAGCAATATGCAGCAAACCAGTGGCCAACATCAAACTAAATGGAGAGAAACTCGAAGCAATCCCACTAAAATCAGGGACTAGACAAGGCTGCCCTCTCTCTCCCTACCTATTCAACATAGTACTTGAAGTTCTAGCTAGAGCAATCAGGCAACAAAAGGAAATCAAAGAGATACAAATTGGAAAGGAAGAAATCAAAATATCACTATTTGCAGATGATATGATGGTATACTTAAGTGAACTGAAAAACTCCACCAGAGATCTGCTACAGCTGATAAACAATCTTAGCAAAGTGGCTGGATACAAAATTAACTCAAGCAAATCAGTAGCCTTCCTATACTAGAAGGATAAACAGGCTGAGAAAGAAATTAGGGAAATGACACCCTTCACAATTGTCACAAACAATATAAAATATCTTGGTGTGACTCTAACCAAACAACTGAAAGATCTGTAGGACAAGAACTTCAAGTCTCTGAAGAGAGAAAACGAAGAAGACCTCAGAAGATGGAAAGATCTCCCATGCTTATGGATTGGCAGGATTAACATAGTTAAAATGGCCATCCTGCCGAAAGCAATATACAGATTCAATGCTATCCCCATCAAAATCCCAACTCAATTCTTTGTAGACCTAGAAAGAGTAATTCTCAAATTCATATGGAATAACAAGAAACCAGGATAGCAAAAACTATTCTCAACAATAAAAGGTCTTCTGGGGAAATCAACCTCCCTGACCTCAAGCTGTACCACAGAGCAGTAGTGATAAAAACTGCATGGTATTGGTACAGTGACAGGCAGGGTGATCAATGGAATAGAATCGAAGACCCAGAAATGAATCCACACACATATGGTCACTTGATCTTTGACAAAGGAGCTAAAACCATACAGTGGAAAAAAAGACAGCATCTTCAACAAATGGTGCTGGATCAACTGGCGGTCTACATGTAGAAGATTGTGAATTGATCCATTCCTATCTCCCTGCACAAAGCTCAAGTCCAAGTGGATTATGGACCTTCACATAAAACCAGATACACTGAGTCTAATAGAAGAGAAAGTAGGGAAGAGTCTCGAACACTTGGGCAGAGGAGAAATGTTCCTGAACAGAACACCAATGGCTTGTGCTCTAAGGTCAAGAATTGACAGATGGGACCTCATAAAATTACAAAGCTTCTGTAAGGCAAAGGACACTGTAATTAGGGCAAAACGGCAACCTACAGATTGGGAAAAGATCTTTACCAATCCTACATCTGATAGAGTGCTAATATCCAATGTATACAAAGAACTCAAGAAGCTAGACTCCAGAGATCCAAATAACCCTATCATAAAAGGAGAAACAGAGCTAAACCGAGAATTCTCAACTGAGGAAACTTGTATGGCCGAGAAGCATCTAAAGAAGTGTTCAACATCCTTAGTCATCATGGAAATGCAAATCAAAACAAACCTTGGATTCCATCTCACACAAGTCAGAATGGCTAAGATCAAAAACTCAGGTGACAGCAGATGTTGGAGAGGATGTGGAGAAAGAGGAACACTCCTCCATTGCTGGTGGGAATGCAAATTGATACAGCCTCTCTGGAAATCAGTTTGGCGGACCCTCAGAAAATTGGACATAATACTACCTGAGGACCCAGCTATTCCACTCCTGGGCATATACCCAGAAGATGTTCCAACATGTAATAAAAACACATGTTCCACTATGTTCATAGCAGCCATATTTATAATAACCAGAAGCTGGAAACAACCCAGATGTCCCTCCACAGAGGAATGGATACAGAAAATGTGGTACATTTACACAATGGAATACTACTCAGCTATTAAAAACAATGACTTCATGAAATTCTTAGACAAATGGATGGATCTTGAAAACATCATTCTGAGCCAGGTAACGTAGTCACAAAAGAATGAACATGGTATGTACTCACTGTTAAGTGGTCATTAGCCTAAAAGTTTGAAATACCCAAGAGTCACTTTGCAGGAACAGTAGTACTGAGTACGAGGTCCCAGATGGAGGGCTTGGAGAAAGGACTGAAGGAGCTGAGGGAGTGTGCAGCCCCAGGGAGGTAGCAACACTGGCAACTGGCCTGACCCCCCATATTTCTGGAGACTGATCCACCAACTAAAGAATACACATGGAGGGACCCATAGTGCTGGCCACAAAGACTGCAGAGGAGGGTCTTGTTACCCATCAGGGGGAAGAGAGGCCCTTTGTCCTGAGGGTGTTATATCTCCCAGTATAGGAGAATGTCAAGGAGGGAAGATGAGAGTGGGTGGGGGTGGGGTGGGGAGGTGAGTTGGAGAATATCCCCATAGAGGCAGGGAGAGGGCGGAGGGAATGGGGAGGTTCCAAAGGGGAGATCTGGAAAGGGGGAAACATTTGAAATGTAAATAAAATATGAAAATTAAAAAAAAGAAGATGTTATATGGCATACGTTTGCAGGAGACATGACAATTACCTTGAAATCTCTGTCCAAAATTCTTACAGTAATATATGTTACGTGTTTGAAACCACTGTACGAAGTAAATTAGCCCTGCTCCAAAGGCCCATTGCGTAGTATAAGAGGGCAGAAACATTTTTAGAGTCAAAGATCATGGAGTTTGCTCTGTGTCTCTTAAGGATATCAGAAACTACACTTATGAAGTCTCACCAACGCGACTGCCGAAACATGAGCTGAATAAGGACAGCAGCAATAAACATGCTAACATGGTGGAAGGTTCTCCAGGAGGCCTCAACCCTAAACTCAAAACAACTAACAAACAAAAAAAAACAAAACAAAAAAACAAAAACAACTGTAGCAAATGGTCAGCCCTAAAAGCATACTTTTTTTTTTTTCTCGAGACAGGGTTTCTCTGTACAGCCCTGGCTGTCCTGTAACTCACTCTGTAGACCAGGCTGGCTTTGAACTCAGAAATCCACCTGCCTCTGCCTCCCAAGTGCTGGGATTAAAGGCATGTGCCACCACTGTCAGGCAGTGGTTCTTCACCTCTCTTTGCTCCTGGTCCTCTCTCTGCCCCTGTCTGTCTCTCTGTCTCTGTCTGTCTGTCTGTCTCTATCTCTGTCTCTCTCTGTCTCTGTCTGTCTCTGTCTCTCTCTGTCTCTCTCTGTCTCTGTCTCTGTCTGTCTCTGTCTCTCTCTGTCTCTGTCTCTCTCTGTCTCTCTCTCTCTCCTTCCCCCCTTCTCCTCAAGGCTCAGCTCAGTTTGGACCCTTCCAGATGCCTCTGGGTGTTCTCTCCCTCGTATCTCTAATAAAACCAGTCTCAACCACACCAAAAAAAAAAGCATACATATAAAGAACATTATAAAGCCTGAACAGGTTGTATTTATGTACTTGCGAATATATATTATCTTAGTTATGGCTTCTATTGCTACAACAAGAACACTATAACCATAGAGCAAGTTGGGAGGAAAAGGTTTATTCAGCTCACACTTCCACATTGCTGATCATCAGTGAAGAAAGTCAGAATGAGAACTCTGGCAGGGCAGGAACCTGGAGGCAGGAGCTGATGCAGACGCCATGGAGGGGTGCTGCTTACTGGCTTGCTCCACATGGGTTGCTCAGGCTACTTTCTTATAGAACTCAGAACCACCAGCCCAGGAGTAGACCCACCTACAATGGGCTAGGCTCTCCCCATTGATCACTAACAGATTAACCTCATGGAGGCATTTCCTCAGCTGAGGTTCCCTTCTCTCTGACTCAGAGAGTAATTTATCCCTCACACCTTCTTCTTCTTCTTTTTTTGGTTTTTTTTTTTTGAGACAGGGTTTCTCTGTGTAGCCCTGCCTGTCCTGGAACTCACTGTGTAGACCAGGCTGGCCTCGAACTCAGAAATCAGCCTGCCTCTGCCTCCCGAGTGCTGGGATTAAAGGCGTGCGCCACCACTGCCGGGCTCCCTCACACCTTCTCTAAGCTCCTATCCTTAGTTACCAGGCCGCGGTCACCCGATATGGCCACAAGGAATGAAACCAGGCCACTTGAATCCATATCAAAACTTTAGCTGTGGCAATTTTATTGAGAAAATCAGACTTTTTATAACCTTATCAGAAACAGAATAGAATGCCGATTGCCAGGATCGATACATTTGTAGTTGCCAGGCTACAGTGAAGTTTGCAGGCCCAGGGTTCACAAAATTAATGTCCAAGGCCAATTGTCCTGTCAAGTCGCCATGCTTCCTTGACTCCTGAGGGAGCATACAGAGAAACACAAAGCAGCCTGGATGCTCCCCTGCCTGAGGGAGTGCATTGGTCTGTCCAGAACTGGAAGGCACATTGTGCCCCAGGAGCCACGGACTTTAATCTGAAAAACCTGTGACGCATGCCTCTCAAGGCGGCCAAGCCAAGCCAACTCCATGGTTCCCTGAGACCTTCTATCCTTTCTAGCAGGAAGCTCTTCTTAATTGTCAGTGTGCTAAGATTTATGGTGGCAGGAGATCCAGTTCATCTGACAAGTTAATCTGACATATGCCAACAGGAAACTCCCATTACTGATTTCATTGGAAGCATGGCCATCTAAACAAATGAGTCTGAAATGCATAATTGTTCATACGAGGAAATCAAAGGCGCTCTTGGGCCCTGGTTAAGTAAACAGTATAAAACAGATTCCACTTTTTAAAATTAGGCCCAATTACGTATTAAAGCCCTACTTCGCTGTGGTAAGATCCACCCTTTGACTGTGGAATTCTGGAAAGTATATTCTTCTCCTAGAACTTTATATAAACTAGAATGTGGGGCAAGTGGACTGTGCCACCAGACAGAAGACCTGGTAAGACTGAAGCAGGTGGGAAACCACAGGAATGCCACATAATGAGAATGGCAGGTGTTGGAACCAGCTCCAGCCAGAGCAGACCTGTCCTGGAACACATAACCACTACACTCTATTGAAAAGGTCATGACAACCAGTCACATAGGGACAACACCTGGAGTCCTTTCCTGTACAAATAAAGTTTCCCTAATATCTCAGGTTGAGCCAATGGGAAGCATCTATCTCAGGATCCCACCTTATCCCCAAAATGTTTAGATGGTCTCTAGGCTCACGTAATAAAGTGCATGCGTTATTTCACCAAGAATCGTCTGAAGGTGACTTTTTTTTTTTTTTTTTTTTTTGGTTTCTCGAGACAGGGTTTCTCTGTATAGCCCTGGCTGTCCTGGAACTCACTCTGTAGACCAAGCTGGCCTCGAACTCAGAAATCTGCCTGTCTCTGCCTCCCAAGTGCTGGGATTAAAGGCATGCGCCACCATTGCCCGGCTGAAGGTGACTCTTTTATTGAGCTGTAACACTCCAGGGAAGAGTTTTCTCTCCTGAAAAATTCATGGTTGGACCTCTGCTCCACCCAGCATGGCGAGCTCAAGCTCCTGTCCCAGCTGCTGGTTGCAGTCACATCCTGCCACTTGCTTAGTAGCTCAGGCTATGGCTTCTGGCTGGCTGCCTGCCATGGCTTGTCACTACTGTGGCCACTAGCCACGGGGTTGCAATGGAAACTGAAGAGATCTGGCTGCCTGCCCCGCAGTAGCTTCCCCTCGCAGAGTTGTCACACTTTGGCTTTTCCGGGCAGGGCAGAACCCCTCAGAACCTCTCCGAACCTTTAAAGTTCGATCAGATTGCGTCTTATCTCCCCTGAGCCACCTGCCTGCGGCTCCAGGACCCCAGCAGTGAGACCGGCACACAGTCCAACAAGGGAAGTTATGTGTTCCTACGTAAGAGACTTAAAGGCAGGAATATCTATTAAAATGTACCTCTACACTTGTGGTCTCAGCCTGCTCCACAATTTTTATAAGAAAAAGATACGAGAGCTATTTGAATGGAAGAGGCTTCCTCTGGATGCTAGAAACTTCTGTACCGATTAGTAATGGAAGGCAGACTCAGGGAGTATCTTGGAAATGGTTGTCTGAATAAATAAGGTGATAACTTGGGGACTCTCATTAGCGAACGAAATGATGAAGTCTTCACTCAACACAGGTAAGTGATAGGTGTCATTGTGAATAAGTCAAAACATAGCTCGCGTCGTCAGGAAGCTCTACATGCCTACAGAGCCCTGTGCACAACCTGGGCACAGCTTCCGGTACCAGAGCTGGGGTGATGGGAACATCTGTGGGTATTTGAGAAGGTTTAAATGAAAACATTAATCACCAGTCACTGTAATCGGCTAAAGATTTGAAACTATATGCATCAGTCACGGGGAAATTCGATTAAAGTGAAGACTAGGTTTTATCGACTTGGAAAATATTAGAAAGTTTTTATTTTTAATTAGAGGGGGAAGTGGGCATAAGTTTCAACAACTTCTGGGGAAGTCAATTTGGTTTAAATATATGTTTAAATCACAAATGTTCCTTAATATGGAAACTTCACTTCTAGGATTTCTCCCACACAATCTGCTCTCAAATGTGCAAGAGGACATGTTCATTTAATGCCTATTGAGTGGCCCCCATCTGCAGACCTGTTGCTGTCCTAAGATGAAAAGCACCGAATGTAGAGTCTCCTGAGTGTGTATTTGTTGGGGCTAAGACTACAAAGTAAACGCGTCCGCTGGAGGCAAATGCTGTGAAGAGAAGTCAGGTGGGGCAGGGGAACAAGAGAAGACAGATATATCATGTAAGCTCCGTAAGGAGGTGACATCTCCGCAAAGACCTAAGGAAAATAAGACCACTGCGTATGCGCACACCTGCGTGAAGAGTGTTTACATATGTCCTAACCACGCAGCACCCTCCTCTACTCCCAGATACTCATGAGGCTGAAACAGGAGGGTTGTGAGTTTGAGGCCAGCCTGAGCAAGTTCTTGAGGTCTTGTCTCTAAACTAAAACTTCAAGAGGGCTGGTGGATACCTGGCGATACAGCATTGTATGGTCTATAGACGGCTCTGGCTTCAACCTTTAGTAGTTAGCTAAATTAATGGGCATGTGGGTGAACAAATGTCTATCATGTTTTAGGGTGTTTTTTTCCATTGTTGTAGAAGGTTACGTCAATAGAGATAAATGGATACAGCATGTCATCTGTGCAGGAAAGAAAGGTCGTGAGTAGTTTGGAATCAAGTTTGGGGCTGGTTCTGATAAGAGACTCACTTTCTCTGAGCCCTCTTGCTTTTCAGAGCATAGACATACTCTCATATTCATAATTACATAGTCACATCATAACCTGATGTGGTAACAGTAAATGAACACAGCCGAGGTTAAAATGCTAACCCTATTATAAATATGTCTGACACTCTAGCAGAATTTTCCCTGTCTAATTAATTTAAATATTAATATAACAAGAAGCCTGTGATTTGACAGGGAAAAGGAAAGCAGAGTGAAGAGTTACAGAGACAGGGAATGACACAAGCGAAGGGTGGAAAGAAGATGGAGGACAAACAAGATGACTCAGATTTCATGTGGCCTTAAATAGCCACAGGTAGCTATGATGTCATACAGGGATAGAATGATTGGGATAACTTGTCTAATCCAGGTGAGTAGCTTGTATCATTATCAATTGGCTCTAAAGGGCATCTTGTGAATTGAGAATATATTGATATATAAATCTGACTTATTAATTAGAAACTTCTAGAGTTTTTATTTCGCCAGGTTACTGGGAATTGTGACAGCTAATCACTAGATGGGCGGTCATTACATGGGGCTGGAATGGCAGCAACCTGCCAAGGGAACTTAGTGAGTCAGGTAGAAATGTTTTGGGAGCTCCAGGCCAGAGAGTCTGCCAGCATGAGAACACCCTGCTGATGTAATGGGGCCCACCGGTGCCCGGCATAGCGCAGGTTATAGCCATTTTTTTTTTAATATTTCTTGCAACATGAGACTTGTAAAAATCCTCAATGATAATGTTCTATAATCCAAATCAGCTCAGAAAATCCATATATAAATGCATGTCATGTGTAAATATACAGTCAGAATGTTTTCTGATGAAACACATCAAGAAATTCATAGATAAATACATGTGGCACACATATGGTAAAAATGCTTTTTGCACTTACTGATTAAGACAGGTCTTTAGTAGAAAAAGATATGTATCCTTGAAAAGAGCAATTCAAATGACATATAACCATCTATGTCATTGAAACAGACTGGCTCTCACAGATCTAAAGCATTTTTTCAAATATTTGAGAATTCATATCACCTCTCTCTTTTAAAAAAAAAAATCCCATGTGCATTAAAATCCCTTTCAGATTTTAATGCACAATGTCATAAAGCAAAGGCTTAAACCTAAAAACAAATTTGAGCAAAAATAAATAGGCGACAAATCAAAACAGACACACCAACCAAACCAAGCTCCGGCATGAAAAGCAGTGCAGAATAAAACACACGCAGAACATTCCATTTTTATGCCTTTCCCTTGCTTTTTGCAGAAAAGTATATTATAGGAAATCACAAACTTTCTAGAGCAGAGTAGGAGACAGATTTAGACACAGGCAGGATTCACCACACGGATGCAGTAGAGGAAGCTTGCTCCCACTGATGTGCTCCTATTGACCCAGCACTCCTCACCCTGATGCCTGTTTCCAGCTGCCATTGCCAACTGCTCAGGTGTGCAGACAACAATATGACCAGAGGCCTGTTCTGAGGGAAGTGCCAACAGCACAGGAGTGGACCACAGTTGTGGCTATGCACCAATAGACTTGGATGTCAACTCACTCCCGAGTCTCTTTCAACAATATCTGGCTCATCCTCCACCGCCAGTAAATTCAGCATGAAGAGACTGTGCTTAACCTCAGTAAATAGGTGCTCTGGGATTTCATTCATTTCACTTGGTAATTTTCACATCTCATGTAAAGAATTGTAAAATACACAGAGTATTTCAGCCATGAGTGAGGGCTTGGAAATGAGTTTCCAATGTATTTTATTGCAGTCTGAGCATTATGCCCTGTGCTGATGCTATTAGTTGGGGCTCAGGAGACAATTATTTAAATGGAAGCTCAGCATCTCCCAGATTTACCATTTTTATATTCTGGCTATGTGTCTGTCCACCCTTTTGGTATTTTAGTAAAGAAAACATCTCTACTGAGTCTCCGGAGTGTAACGAGACATGGTAGCTGCTTCACATCTGTATGACCCTTTCACACAACCAGAAAAAGAAATGTTCCAGGAAGAGACCTTGGAGTCCTAAAACACTTTTCCCTTCAGTTTTCTTGGACCTCACAAAACAACAACTAAACACCTGGGTCAGTCCTAGGCAATTTTAAGAAGATAGCCTTTCCATCTGTGCTTGAAAGGCCGAAGTAGCATTGTATGACAGTTTTCTGCAGCCTGATAACCAGAGAGTATGAACAGGGAGTGGGAATTTAGTTGAGTGCGTGCCAGGTTTTAACATAGATCTAATCTCAAGTCCTTTTGTGCATGAGAAAATATCAGTAAATCAGTGTATGCATTGCTATCCACTTGTATAGGTAGTGAATATTATTTCACAATTATATCATTATTATATTATATTACATCATTAGCTGTCTCCGCTACCATGTTTATTTTATTGTATTTCTACATAAAGATGTTAAATAATGTAGGATTCCTATGCAAAGGAAGAAGGGAGGAAACGGACAGGCCATGACGGAGTGGGCTGCTTGGAAGAAAACTGGCTGATACAAAGTGTCTCTGTGCCATCCTGATCTCACTTATGAAGAACTCTGTCTTGTGCTCAATATTTTCATCCCCAAAAGTTGTCCCCAGCCTATACTGCAGTGTCTGCATATCTGGAAACAAGGGACAAAGACAGAGGGAAACCTTGTCTTTCTTGTTTTCTGTGATTATGAACACACACACACACACACGCACGCACACACGCGCGCACGCGTGCATAAACACATGTGAATGCATGCATATACACATTTGAATGCATGCATGCACACAGGTGCGCACACACGCATATGCACATGTGCATGCACACACACACACACAAACACACACCAAGAGAGACACACACACACGCCTAGCAGGATGAAAAATCATGGCTTCTACCGAGTACCACAAGTACTCTGTGGAAGCTGGTGTGACACTAGGTCTTTCTGTCTCCTGTACAGATTTAGGTGCAGATGGTAGATAACAATAATCTCCACTCTGCAAAACCCAAGCTGTAGTTTTTTATACTGCACTCTGCACAGCTTTGTTTCCAAGGCAATTGGAGGTTTATATCTTAGAAGCCAAGAACACAGAGCAGAATCTTATCAGCAGACACTTTATCTTGGCATAAACTTTGAGGCCTTAAAAAACAATGAGGGATAAATAAAAGATTGGGGTGGGTGTGTTGGGGAGCATTGGCATATATCTGTGGTAAGAATTAAGCATGCTAGTATTTCTATTTTAAATAAACACAGAATGTGGGGGATGGTTAGGTCTAGGCTAAAGCTGCTAACTAAGATAAATATCCCAGTTTTATGTACACATGTATTAATTGATCAATTTAATTGTTGTGCACACATGGGGGGATATGTACATGTGAGTCCAGGTGTCCGTGAAGGCTAAAAGATAGCATCAAATGCCCTAAAGCTGGAGTCAGGCAGCTGTGAACCCCTGATGTGGTTATGTGGACCCGAACTCAACATTCTTTGCAAGAGCAATATGTGCATAACCCCTGAGCCACAGTTCCAGCCTCCTAGATTCCACCTTTTGGCATCTTTGTAACAAAACACTAATTAACTGTAATACAACTAATGCCCATTATCTAAAATTACCATTTGTTGGGTATTAAAATGCTTAATACTAATAATTGTACCAATATTCATTATTGCTTAATTAATATTGATGCATTGTACCAATATCCATTCAGATGCTTAATAAGTCATCCTGGCCTTTCCCCAGAGTCTACTTAAGGCATCAAGTTCAAATTACTTTTTCTCATAAAGAGCTTTCATATTCATCATTTTTTTTCTAGCTCACTGAAGTCATTAGTTCAAATAGTATTAGTCCTCACCTAAATCATTTCATCATCTTTAATATCTTTATTCAATGTTATGATAAAGATCCCTCTTCTGTTGTAATAGTTACAGCTTTTGTTTTTTTTTTGACAATTTCATATATGCACACAATATATTGTGCTTACATTTTCCTGGCATTAATCTCTGTTGCTCCCACTCTTTTCCCTCTGAACCCCTTCTTCTGAACTCATCCTGGGGTGGCCACACTACCAAAGAAAATGACACCCACACCCACAGAAACAATTAACAGTCAATAGACCCTCAGGAAGAGATAGACCTTCCTGGGTACCTCCAAATAACCAGATAACCATTGGGCTATGTGTTTGAAATTGCATTCCTCCCCAACCTCCAGATCATATACTCTTTCTGTCCCCTTTTATATGATGTTCCTTGGGCATTAGGTAAGAGAGGGTATCCCATTTATAGCTGAGCATTCAACAGCCGCTTCTTCTCAGCACTTGTTCCAGATACAAGTCTCTACATTAACTATCTTCTCAGCAAATAAGAGCTTTTGTGGTCCAGACATATTATTAGATCTCTAGTGACCTGCTGGCAGGAGCCCCCTCCTCTTGTCTCCTTTACTGAGGATTCTGCCTCTTGGTGCAGATTCAGGGTCCCCTAAGCCCTAACATCCCTGTCTCTCCAGACTTACTTTGTCCTACAGCAGCCTGCTTGCACGTACCTTTCCTCCCACATCTCCATTCCCTGGAGACTCCACCTCTTGGTGGAGATATGATCCATCTAGCTCTTTCCCAAGGCCCTTTTCTCCTGGAGCATTTCACTTCCTTTTCCCACCCACTGACTTGCTAGGACTTAATATTGTAAAAATGGCTATTCTACCAGAAGTTATCTAAAGATTCAGTGCAATCCCCATCAAAATCCCAACACGATTCTTCACAAAAATTGAAAAATAAACCTTCGACTACATATAAAAACAGAATACCCTGCAAAGCTAATATCAATCTTTAATAATAAAAGAACTACTGAAGGTATCACCATCCCAGATTTCAGTTACCAATATCTCCCAGCTACAGTCCCTTCAAGTGACCCTCCTGAAAGGTCTACTGGTACAATGTTGGCACCAGTGTTATGGGAAATCACAACCACTTTCTGATTGGACTTCAGGCTCACTCCATGAGATGGAACCCATACCTGACACTGATAGTGGTCAAGAACCTGATAGGTCATGGGCCTAGGGGAAACCAAATACTATTATTCTGCTGAAAGAACACAGCATTAGAATGATTCCTAATGATATTCTATGTCAGTACATCACCTAGCCCTTATCCGAGAATCTTCTTGCAGTAGATGGCAATTAGCACAGAGATCGACAACTGAACAATGTGCAAAGAATGAGGGACTTTGGAGCACTCAGCTCTAAATAAAATGTCTTTATCAAAGTCCTTCCCTCAAGGCTCAGAAATCCATGTAGAAGATGAGGTGGAAAGATTGGTAAGAGCCAGATGTGATAGATGATTCCAATAGCGCCTTCCAGATACATCGGGACCTATATGCATCTGAACTCAGAGAGACTGTAGTAGCACATGCAAGGTCCGACAGGTTTAAGCCAGATGGGATCCCAGCGCTGACAGGGATGGAACAAGATACCATCTGCAATTGGTACTGGCCAGCAAAGGAAAAATCAGTCTTCTCCAAAGGAGTCCCACTGGATATATTAACCACACTTGAGGCCAGGGCAAAATCCCAGAAGTAGCTGGCCAACACAAAACAACCTCAATGGTAATTTTATAGACTTTTTTCTCTAAACTTTCTTTGGGAGGCATTTTCTCTTGTTAATCTTTTTCTTGTTTATTTTGATTTTCATTTTTGTGGGGGGGGTATTGTCTGCATTTCTTGTTTTGTTGTTCTTGGTAAAATATTTCTTTGTTTGGGATTTTGCTTTTGTTTTCATTTTTTTAAGCAAAAGAGAAAGAACATTATATTGAATGGATAGGGAAGTAGGTGGAGACAAAACATGGTGACCAAAATATATTGTATGATTTAAAAAATTAATTAAATAAAGAAAAATCATTTCCCCTTTAATCACTATAGCTTATGTCATCATCTGTGTTTTGTTGTTGTTGTTTGTTTGGGGTATTTTTGTTTTGTTGATTTTGGTTTTTTGTTTTGTTTTGTTTTGTTTTCTACCTAGTAGCCATGTTGACTAAGATGAGATGGTATCTCTAACTAGTTTCAGTTTGCAATCCCCTGAGACATAATGTTGTAGAAGATTTTTAAAGACATTTAATAGTCATTTGTGTTCCTTATTTTGAGAATTCTATGTGCTGTTTTCTTGGCATTTCAGGTTTTAGTTCTTTGTATGTTCTAGATATTAATTTCCTGTCAGATGTGTAGTCAGTGAAGATATTCTTCCATTCTGTAGGCTGCCTCATCATTCCACTGACAGTTTTCTTAGGCTATTCAGAAATTTGTAAATTCATGAAATCTTATTTTTTAATGTTTGACTTTATTTCCTAAACAAATGGAGCCTTATTTAGAGAGTTATTCACTGCTTGCATATCTGACAGTTCACCCTGAGTTTTCTGCTAGCAGTTTCAGCATTTTAGCTTTTACATCAAGGTCTTTGATCTACTTGGAGTTGATTTTCAGGGTGAGATATAAAGATCTTGTTTCATTGTTCTGCATGTGAATTACCAGGTTTTCCAGCACCATTTGTCAAAGTTGTTGTCTTAACCCTGATGTGTATGTATTATTGATCTCTTTGTCAAAACTCAGTTGACTGTAGTTGTGTACCCTTAAATAGGAGTCTGCAGTTCTGTTCCATTGATCTACATAATCTGGTTTTGCTTTGGCACCATGCTATTTTGCTACTATGGCTCTGTAGTTTGACTTGATATTAAGAATAGTGGCACCTACAGCATCATTCTTTTTTGCCCAAAATTGCTATTGCTAGGCAAGGTCTTTTGTGTTTCTGTATGTGATGGTTTGTATATTCTCAGCCCAGAGAGTGGCACTATTAGAATGTGTGGCCTTGTTGGAGTAGGTATGTCACTGTGGGTGTGGGATTTAAGACCCTCATCCTAGCTGCCTGGAAGCCAGTATTCTGCGAGCAGCCTTCAGGTGAAGATGTAGAACTCGAAGCTCCTCCTACACCATGCCCGCCTGGATGTTGCCATCTTCCTGCCTTGATGATGCTGGACTGAACCTCTGAACCTGTAAGCCAACCCCAATTAAATGTTCTCCTTTAAGACTTGCCTTGGCCATGGTGATTCTTCATAGCAGTAAAACCCTAACTAAATTACCATATGAATTGTAAGATTTTTTTCCCTTTCTGTGAAGAATATAGTTTCAATTTTGATTGGAATTCTATTGAATCTAGATTACTTTTGGTCATTTCTGCAATCAATTCTTTTCATCTAAAAGCATTGGATAGCATCACATGTTCTACTCTCTTACTCAATTTCTTCCTTTGGTTTTAAGCATTTCATTGCGGAGGTCTCTTGTTATCTTGGGTATATTTATTCCAACGGGCATGGGGGGGGATTTGAGACTATTGTCAACAGGATTATTTCTTTGATATTAAGAAAGACCTTTCTAAGAGACAGTTTAGTCGGGTACTTTCCTGCAATTCTACAATCAAGAATATCTTACAGTCTAACTAGTCTATCTAGTGACTCTCCCTATAAACATATACCCAACAGAATGGCATGTTCATCTAAAGCATTTATGAAGTTTAGCATAACAGTTCTATATGTAAGAACTTAAGAATTAAGTCCCAATCTTAGGGTAGAAGAAGCAGTTCTATGGAATGCTCTGTAGCAAAGAAATTTTTTTAAAAAATAAATAAATAAAGCTGGATGATAAACAACTTCAGCAAAGTGGGCAGATACAAAATTAACTCAAGCAATTCAGTAGCCTTCCTATACTCAAAGGATAAACAGGCTGAGAAAGAAATTAGGGAAATGACACCTTCACAATTGTCACAAACAATATAAAGTATCTTGGTGTCACTCTAACCAAACAAGTGAAAGATCTGTATGACAAGAACTTCAAGTCTCTGAAGGAAAAAATCAAAGAAGACCTCAGAAGATGGGAAAATCTCCCATGCTCATGGATTGGCAGGATTAACATAGTTAAAATGGCCATCCTGCCGAAAGCAATCTACAGATACATTGCAATCCCCATCAAAATTCCAACTCAATGCTTCATAGACTTAGAAAGAGCAATTCTCAAATTCATATGGAATAACAAAAAAAACCAGGATAGTAAAAACTATTCTCAACAATAAATGGACTTCGGGGGGAATCAGCCTCCTTGACCTCAAGCTGTACTACAGAGCAGTAGTGATAAAAACTGCATGCTATTGGTACAGTGACAGGCAGATAGATCAATGGAATAGAATTGAAGACCCAGAAATGACCCACACATTTATGGTCACTTGATCTTTCACAAAGGAGCTAAAACTATCCAGTGGAAAAAAGACAGCATCTTCAACAAATGGTGCTGGTTCAACTGGCAGTCTACATGTAGAAGATGGCAAATTGATCCATTCCTATCTCCCTGTACAAAGCTCAAGTCCAAGTGGATCAAGGACCTCCACATAAAACTAGATACACTGAATCTAATAGAAGAGAAAGTGGGGAAAAGTCTCAAACACGTGGGCACAGGGGAAAAGTTCCTGAACAGAACACCAATGGCTTGTGCTCTAAGATCAAGAATCGACAAATAGGACCTCATGAAATTACAAAGCTTCTACAAGGCAAAGGACACTGTAAATAGGACAAAACTGCAACCAACAGATTGGGAAAAGATCTTTACCAATCCTACGTCCAATAGAGGGCTAATATCAAATATATACAAAGAACTCAAGAAGTTAGACTTCAGAGATCCAAATAACCCTATCGAAAAAATGGGGAAGAGAGCTAAACAGAGAATTCTCAAATGAGGAAACTGGAATGGCTGAGAAGCACCTAAAGAAGTGTTCAACATCCTTAATCATCTGGGAAATGTAAATCAAAACAACCCTGAGATTCCAGCTCACACCAGTCAGAATGGCTAAGATCACTCAGGTGACAGCAGATATTGGTGAGGATGTGGAGAAAGAGGAACACTCCTCCATTGCTGGTGGGATTGCAAGCTGATACAACCTCTCTGGAAATCAGTTTGGCAGACCCTCAGAAAAATGAACATAATACTACCTGAGGACCCAGCTATTTCACTCCTAGGCATATACCCAGAAGATGCTCCAACATGTAATGAAGACACATGTTCCACTATGTTCATGGAAGCCATATTTATAATAGCCAGAAATGGGAAACAACCCAGAAGATGCTCCAACATGTAATGAAGACACATGTTCCACTATGTTCATGGAAGCCATATTTATAATAGCCAGAAATGGGAAACAACCCAGATGTCCCTCAACAGAGGAATGGACACAGAAAATGTGGTACATTTACACAATGGAATACTACTCAGCTATGAAAAACAATGACTTCGTGAAATTCACAGGCAAATGGATGGAACTTGAAAGTATCATCCTGTGGGAGGTAACATAGTCACAAAAGAATGAACATGGTATGCACTCACTGTTAAGTGGTTATTAGCCCAAAAGTTTGGAATACCCAGGAGTAACTTCACAACAACCATTGGGCTGAGCGTGAGGTCCCAGATGGAGGAGTTGAAGAAGGGACTGAAGGAGCTGAGGGAGTTTGCAGCCCCATGGAGGGAGCAACAATGTCAACTGGCCTGACCCTTCTATGCTCCCAGAGACTGGATCACCAACCAAAGAATACACATGGAGGGACCCATGGTGCCGGCCACATATGTGGCAGAGGAGGGTCTTGCTAGCCATCAGGGGAGGAGAGGCCCTTGGACCTGAGGGTTTTTGATGCCCCAGTAGAGGAGAATGCCAAGGAGGAAAGACAAGAGTGGGCAGGTGGGTGGATGGGGGAATACCCCCATAGAGGCAGGGAGAGGGGTAAGGGGATAGGGAGATTCCAAAAGGGAGACCTGGAAAGGGGGAAACATTTGAAATATGAATAAAGTATCAAAAATAAATAAAATATATCTTTTTAAAAAAACTGAACTGGCAATCAAAAAAATTATTCTCTAATATATTTTAAAACACTTTAACTCTTTATTAATTAATAAGGTACTTATTCCTTAATTCATTCCTTGGACATTTATTCATTTCCTATAGCTTCTGAATTGCTATAAAAATTAATTCTTATACACTTTAGAGGTTCCAAAACATTAAATGTATTTTAAAATATAAATTTATACCTTATACTTCTATTTTACATACATATTATGTATAAACTACCTCTTCACAATATCTTCTCTAGTAGTTTATCACTCAGTTTTGCTGATGAGAAAACCAAGACTAAAAGACAATACTTATTTTTCTGAATGTGTTTGAATTCTGAAGTTAAATGCAGGTAAAGTCCACAAATTCCAATGCTTCCCTCATTATATATACTCAGCAATCACTGATTAGATGTATTACACCATTACAATAAATAATAAGATCCCAAAGGTGTATAAAAACCAAATGTACTTACAATTCATAACCCAGACAAACATTTTTTTTTTTTAATTTGTGTATTCTTTCCTATGCAGAGGAATTTTATTCAAGCAACCTGGCTGCTCTTGCAAGGGATCACATCAGACATGCCCCTAGTATACACCCTTAACCCATGACAGGGAAAGTAAGATTAATTTGTAGAAGTAAGAAACCATGTTTGAAGGTGACATCTAACTGAGGGGCAGACAAAGTGATGAATCAGAGAAAGATTTAACAGAATGAATCACAGATAGGATATGTTCAGCTCACATGAAAACAGCAGAGGAAGAGAGGCTACTTAAGAGCAGCAAGAGAGAAAAGAAGGTGGTAGGTGGTATGAATGTATGGTAGTTTTACCCGGGTAGCTTTATAGAAATGGGTTGCATAGAGAACAGGTAGATACAGTGAAAGAAGAATAAGCCAGAGAATGAGAAGGAAGAAGTAGATTAGAACACATTGCCCAAGTTAGTATGAGGGCAGGAAGAGCAATTCAGAGAATCAGTTAGTTTGGAATATCAGATTGTATGGAGTCCTCAGCCTAGGGATAGTTAGAACAGAGATGCTCTGGGCTCACCCAAAGCTGTGTATTCATACAGTTAGGACACAGCTTTCATCTCATTGTTTCATCTGACAAACTAAAAGCAACATTTACATTCCTACAATTTGAATTACATATTGTTCCTTTAGGGAATTAATAACTTCTACAAATTCCTGTTTAAATACCTGTTTCTAAAGAGTCATGTATACAAAGCTTATGTGTTAACCCCATCAATAGATAAATTCATTCATTAAGTTCATAGCTGAATAGGTGGAACACGCTTGGAGGATGGGAGTGATATAGCTTTCTTCTTCTTCTTCTTCATTTAAACAGCAACTTTTTATTGGTAAAATGGCCTGCCTTTCTTCTCCCATTCTCACTTTCCATCTTTGAAATCTTTACTTATTTAGTGACAGCCTGTGAAAGGGGAATCTTGTCCCTGGTCACTTCCTGTATGTTTTCTCTGCTTCCTGGTTGAGTAGTTTTGTTCTAACTTGTGCTCCCTGCCATGGTCATCCTACCTCACTACAATATAAAAGTAATAGAACCAGCCAACCATGGACAGAAACCTCTATTATCATAAGCCAAATAAAGTTTTCTTCCTTTTAGCTTAAATAAATAAATAAATAAAGCTGGAGAGAAACATTCAAAAGTTTTCAAAAGTAGATAAAATTGAGCGAATCTTTTGAAAATTAGGACTGTGGTTATTAACAGAAGTTGTGGGTAGAATCCCAAAGGGATCAGAGTAGCGTGTCATTTTCTGTCTGTATTTAAGTTACCGGGTATATTTATATGATGTTTTTCAGAATATTAAAGCTTATAAAGTGATCAGCTTTCTTATGTGTTTTATAGATTAATAAAAATTTAGAGATCAAAACATATTTGTGTGTCAAAGACTTTACTAGGAAATCAAAACTGAATATAAAAGATAACAGCATAGGATTGGGACCAGCAGAGAGACCTCAGCTGGGAGACTGAGGGACTACATTTGGTTTCTCTGTTTATAAAAGGCAGACGTAACAGGGATAGTTGGGTTGCTGCTACCAACAATAAATCATCATGTGTCTGCAAAGAATACAATGAAAACTAATTGTGCTGTTTTCAAGCATACCTCAGTAAATTCAAGCCAGTACCAAATAACCAGGTAAACATAGCAAGAGGCCATCACATGAAAGAAGAAAAGTCTCAGAGCCTAGCATACCACAGCTGATATTACAGAATGAAGCAAGTCTCCTCCTTATTACTATACCATTATCGAAAGAGTATCAGCCTTAACTAAAACACTCTAAGAGGAATCAAAACAGCTAATGTCAAGCACAATACCTTTCATCTTCTCTGAATGCTACTTTGACTTTCAGAAAGCAGTGTGCCTGCTGCTAGGATATCAGCAAGACTATTGCCATTCTCTTTTCTGACTTTTCTGAATAGCATCTGCAGGGCAGCTGCCTCTCATTGTTCCCTGAACATTCTCTGGCCTTATTTTCCCATCTAATAGGTTTTCATTGATTGGTTATCCAGTGCTCCCTGGAGTCCCATGAAACCATGAAAATGTGACCATATGTCTCAACTGTGCCCTTGGTCAGGAGCTGCCGACACTTTCATTGTCCGGCCTTCAAGAGTCTTTAGGATATTTTCTATCTTCAAGGCAGAAGTTATTTCCAAGCGTTTGACTGAAGCACGGCTTCTGGAGGGTGAGCAGGTGTGATTCGCATGCACATCTGTTTGGTCATAAAATATTGGCAAGGAAAGTGGGATATGAAGGCCTGCAGCTGCTTCCTCAGAGCTACACGTTGTATTTAGTCCTCTGGTAATCAGCAACACCAGGGTATGAAATATCATCCCGCTGTAGACAACAAAAATTAAGTCAGCTAAATTTGTTGATATTACTTTGTTATTCGCTTTTAAAATTCCTGCAACACTCATCTGCAGAAAAGCAAATAATTAATAAAATAAACAAACTGAACCACACATAAATGCTCCCATTGGTTTCACTGACCCCTGTAAGGCATGAGTATAGTCTTTTCTTTTAAGGGGAAAGTGTCTAAAGAATGCAAGCATATGAACACACTGGAAGACAATTAGGAAACTCCATTGGATTTTGCTTCTCCTCTTTTCGTGCAGTTACACTTTGATAAATATATACTGATTGCAAATGGGAGTTTCTAGCAGTGCATTCCTGGTGTATTCAGACACACATCTTTGCCTTTCATTGGCATTATATTAACACATACTCAGAGAAAATAAATTTTAAATCCACTTATGTAATTTTTCTTCACATATTTATATGGAAATACCTTTTCAGGACAGAAAACAAACCAACATCATTATCACAACCACAAAATTTACTACTGATGCACTATTGTCTTATTGAGAATCTGAGCTCAGATTTCTGTGTCTGCAAAGACATCCTTGCTAACTGTGTTTTTTAAATCTATGCTCTAAGCATGGACCATATACTTTCAGTCATCTAAGGATACCTCCTTTTTGCATTATATTTCATGACATTGGCGATCTGAAGATTCCAATGAATCACTATGGGAAACTTCCTGAAATCTGTATTAGTCCAAATGTCCTAGTCAGTTTCTATTATGCAGTGTGCTATATGAAACCTGCTAGTGTAACTTTTGATATCTATATTTTCTTGGCTAGCCAATCAAGCAGTTATTTTGTGAACTCTTCCCATGTGCCCATCCCTTCTGGTATTTCCTTGCTTTCTATCACAAGACATCCCAAACTAGACTAAGACCTGAAATCATTAATAATTCTCAGCACCTTATCTTGGTTCCTTACTGTGGAAGTGGTACTAGAAATTAGCACAATCTTGCTTGTGAGGTCTCATAGCGTTTGGCTCCTTCAGTGAAGAATTAGCAAAGAGAACTTACAAAACTCTTTTACACAAGATGGCTGTTTCAGGCTCCATGTGCCCCATTACTAGGGTCTTTGTTAGGGTTACTCTCATAGATTCTGTGGAGTTTCCTTTACACTAGATTTCCACCTTGCCCCAAAATGCACTCCAAGTCGTCATCTTTCCCAGTATTTTCTCCCTCCTTCTGCCCCACTTGCTCTCTCCTGTTTCCCACCCCACTCACTCCCTGTCCCCCCTTGAAATTTATTCTAGTCTCTCTTCCCAGGGAGACCCTTCCATCCCCCCTTAAGCCCTCCTTTTTATTCAGCCTCTCTGGGTCTGTGGATTGTACCATGATGATCCTTTACTTTATAGCTAATATCCACTTATAAGTGATATGCACTGTTTGTCCTTTTGGGTCTAGCAGAATCATCATCAAAGAGACCAGAGAGACAGAGTACCACAGCCAAACAGTAGGTGGAGCTTGGGGAGTCCTGTGGAGAAGGAAGAGAAAGCATTGGAGGAACCAGAGGAGTCAGGGACACACTACAAAAACATGGCCAAAAAATTGACTGACTGGAACTTATGGAGACTCACAGAAATCAAGTTTTATTGTTGGGGGTTACCACAACATGAGGAACTGTATTAAAGGGTCACAACATTAGAGATGTTGAGAACCACTTTACTAAAATAACATAGCAATAAAATGACTCCCAAGGACAGATTACTATACCCTTAGACCAGTGCATCATCCAGCCCTCATTAGAGAAGCTTCCTCTTGAAGTAGATGGTAATTAACAGAAACCCACAACTGGACAATGTGCAGACTCAGCTCTAAATGGGATTTTTTTTTTTTTTTTTTTTTTTTTTTTTTTTGCCTAAGTCTTCTCCTCAAGACTCAGGGATCCAAACAAAAAAGAAGGAAGAAAGACTGTACAATCTATAGGTAATGAATGACTCTGAGGAAATAGGATCTCTCAAACAGAGCAGGATTGGTGCACATATGAACTCACAGAGACAGCATGCACCAGACTTGCACAGGTTCAAGCCAGATGGAGTCTCAGCATCAATAGAGGAAACTGGACATAGGGTTCCATCCTTAACCAAGAAGCCACCTGCAATTGCTACCCACTAGCAAATAAAATCAACTTTCCCAGAGGTGTCTTACTGGTTGAATTAAGCACACTTCAGGGCACACACCATACCCAGGAATAGTTGGCCAATACAAAACAAACTCAATGGTACTTTTGTAGACTTTTTGCCTCATTTTTCTTGAGGGGAGTCATTTTCTTTGTATATTTCAATTTCCATTTTTGTGTTTAGTGGGGTATTTTTGTGTGTAAAGGTTGATGTTTGTTTCCCTTTGCTTTTGTTTATTTAACGAAAAAAAAAAGAGACAAAAGAACACAAAACTGGGCGGACAGGAAGGTTTGGAAAGTATCTGAGAGGAATAGGAGCAGAAGAATATTATCAAAATATATTAGATGAAAATTTGTTTTAAAAATGTTTGAAATTTTTTAATGCCTCAGTAAACATCCTTATGAATGTTATTGTTCCTACGTGAAAACATTTCTAATGCAGAATTGCTAGAAGTAGCTTTTTATTTTGAAGAGTATGCACTTTTTGTTTCCCATCAATAAATTTTTATTTCTAACTTTGATGGGGCTTCCACAGCCTTGTGATTGTTATGCCCAAATCTCAAGGTCCCCACAGAACACCAGAGACCACCAGGAGTCAAACTCATATGCAAATGCAAAGAGTCTTTACTCAAGCTCCAGCTTGGACCCCCAACTTCTCCAACACAGTAGATGGTGTGGAAGATTCTGAGCTGGTACAAGCTTTGCTTATTTATCATAGTTGCTGTATCAGGGTGAGAGACTGTACAGCTTGTCACTTACATGGTTGGTTGACATTTTCTTGGTGCACTTCTATTGGCTCATAATGATTTCAGCTCAATAAGAACAATGGTTGCTAGCTTAATCAATCTACTTTAGACATTAGGTACTTTCTCCTTAGAACTGGTTGATTGTTGCTAGGGGTGGAGTGGCTATTTGCTCAGGGGAATTGTGATTGTTACCAATGTGACATGGCTCCTGAAACAAGTTGGGGGTTTTTCAGTAGCTGAGTTCATTTAAAGGGCAAGTTAATAATAAAATGGAGTATGAAAATAAATTGGAATTTGTAATGTTAAGCTGGGTCCTTCAGTGATGTCATGTCCTATCCACCTTCATCATTTCTAGCTGTCTTCTTCTCCACTGGCTACTGTTAGACTTTACCTAAATTTCGCAAAATTGTACTCTGTGTTTTGTTCTCTTAGTACTTTGAAAATCTGTTTTTATTATATAATCCTTTCCTTATAATTAGATTCAAATACTTTCTACTTTGCCTTTTAAAATAGTTTTAGCCAAACTATTTTGACTTTCACCTGTATTTAAAATGAATAGATTTTTTCATATGCAAGTTATTGATGTAAATTTCTGGTATTTCCATCCAGCACTTTTACTTTTTATTTTCTAAGATCACAGAAATATAGCAGGGTTTTTTTTTCCTATTCTCTTTTTATTTCTATTTTCTATTTCTTTTATATTTTAGATTTTAAAAACTCACATAGAAATTACTTTTAATTCTGTCAGTATTAATGTTACTGATTAATCAGTAACTAATCAGTAGCTAATGTTTCCAATACAGGTTAATTGTCTATATTTTTCACAAACTTGAAATTCTCTGTGTATCCATTTATATGTATTTATTTTCAAATGGATAAATTTATATATATATATATATATATATATATATATATATGCCATTTCAATCTATTCCTTTAAGCCATTTGCTTTTTTCTAAGCCAGTAGCATGTTGTTTTGATTATTGAAACCTTACATTTTCATATCTTGTTAGTAAACATGTTAAAAAATTGTAATCTGGGTTTCCTTCTTCAGCTGGGGACCTCAGTCTGTACCACAGAGCTCCATATCCAAATAGCACCAGGAGAAAGCTAGCATCCCAGGAGTGCTGACAAGCCCAAGAGTGGAGGTAAGACAGCACCACTGCTCAGAGAGACCAGCCCTGAATCCTCAGGACACAGGGACCAAGGAACAGCCTGGGACAGGAGTCTTCTGGTTTATGCCTGTGGTCTGTGTCATGCAGCTCCATACCCAAATAGCACAGGGAAAGAGCTACCCTCCCAGGAGTGTAGACAAGCCTGTGAGTGGAGGTAAGGCCAGTACCTCTGCTCAGAGAGACCGGCCCAGGTCCCTCAGGACACAGGGACTGAGGAGTGGACTTCAGGTTTCCTTCTGTGGCTAGGGAGCTGATCCTGTGACACAGGGCTCCAAACTCAGTGCCAGAAGAGAACTGGTATCCCAGAAGTTCTGACACACCTTCGAACACAGAAAGACCACCACTTCTGTTCAAATTCCTCAATCAAGAAGGATCCTCAAAGAGCCATCAGGACACAGGAACCAAAGAAGAGCTGTGGACAGGATCCTTCTGGTTTATGTCTGCACCCCAGAGCTGACCCTGTATCACAGCTCTCCAAACCCAAATTCCTCTCAGAGAAAGCTGGTCTCCAAGGAGTAGTGACTCAAAGGGTTGCAGGAAAGACAAGCCACAGTCAGAAAGAGCAAGACCAGATAACACCAGAGATAACCAGATGGCGAAAGACAAGGGCAAGAACATAAGGAACAGAAACCAAGGCAACTTGGCAATATCAGAACCCAGTTCTCCCACCACCTCGAACCCTGGATACCCCAACACACCAGAAAAGCAAGACTCAGATTTAAAATCACTTCTCATGATGATGATAGAAGAAGGAAATAAATAACTCCCTGAAAGAAATACAGGAGAACACAGGTAAACAACTGGAAGCCCTTAAAGAGGAAATACAAGAAAACACAATCAAACAGGGAAAGGAAATGAACAAAACCATCCAAGATCTAAAAATGGAAATAGAAACAATAAATAAATCACAAAGGGAGACAACCTTGGAGATAGAAAATCTAGGAAAGAGATCAGGAGTCATAGATGCAAGCATCACCAACAGAATACAAGAGATAGAAGAAAGAATCTCAGGTGCAAAAGATACCATAGAAAATATTGACACAACTGTCAAAGAAAATGCAAAATACAAAAAGATCCTAACCCAAAACACCCAGGAAATCCAAGACACAATAAGAAGACCAAACTTAAGGATAATAGGTATAGAAGAGAGTAAAGATTCCCAAAGTAAAGGGCCAGTAAATATCTTCAACAAATCATACAAGGAAACTTCCCTAAGCTAAAGAAAAAGATGAACATAAACATTCAAGAAGCCTACAGGACTCCAAATAGATTGGACCAGAAAAGAAATTCCTCCTGTCACATAATAGTCAAAACAGCAAATGCACAAAACAAGGAAAGAATATTAAAAGCAATAAGGGAAAAGGGTCAAATAGCATATAAAGGCAGACCTATCAGAATTACACCAGACTTCTCACCAGAGACTATGAAAGCTAGAAGATCCTGGACATATCTCATACAGACCCTAAGAGAACACAACTCGCAGCCCAGGCTACTATACCCAGCAAAACTCTAAATTACGATAGATGGTGAAACTAAGATATTCCAGGACAAAACCAAATTTACAAAATATCTTTCCACAAACCTAGCCCTATAAAGGATAATAGATGGAAAACACCAACACAAGGAGAGAAACCACACCCTAGAAAAAGCAAGAAAGTAATCTTTCAACAAACCCAAAAGAAGATAGCCATACAAACATGAAAATATCATCCAAAATAACAGGAAGCAACTATCACTATTCTTTAATATCTCTTAAAATCAATGGACTCATGCTCCAAATGCAAGGGCAACCACATTCATAAAAGAAACTTTACTAAATCTCAAAGCACACATTGCACCTCACACAATAATAGTGGGAGACTTCAACTGCCCACTATCATCAATAGACAGATCATGGAAACACAAACTAAACAGAGACATAGTGAAACTAACAGAAGTTAAGTACCAAATGGATTTAACAGATATCTATAGAACATTTCATCCTAAATCAAAAGAATATACCTTCTTCTCAGCACCTCATGGTACCTTCTCCAAAACTGATCATATAATTGGTCACAAAACAAACCTCAACAGATATAAGAAGATTGAAATAATCCCATGCCTCCTATTAGATCACTACAGATTAAGGCTGGTCTCCAATGGCAACAAAAACAACAGAAAGCTCACATACACATGGAAGCTGAACAATGCTCTACTCAATAATAACTTGGTCAAGGAAGAAATAAAGAAAGAAATTAAAGACTTTTTAGAATTTAATGAAAATGAAAGTACAACATGCCAAAAGTTATGCGACACAATGAAAGCAGTGCTAAGAGGAAAACTCATAGCTCTGAGTGCCTCCAAAAAGAAACTGGAGAGAGCATACACTAGTAGCTGAATGGCACACCTGAAAGCTCTAGAACAAAATGAAGCTAATACACCCAAACAGGAGAAGAAGGCAAGGAATAATCAAACTCAGGGCTGAAATCAACCAAGTAGAAACAAAAAGAACTTTACAAAGAATCAACAAAACCAGGAGCTGGTTTTTTGAGAAAATCAAAAAGATAAATAAACCTTTACCCAGACTAACCAATGGGCAAATAGACAGTATCCAAATTAACAAAATCAGAAATGAAAAGGGAAATATAACAACAGATTCTGAGGAAATTCAAAAAAATCATCAGATCCTACTACAAAAGGCTATATATGCAACAAAGTTGGAAAATCTGGATGAAATATACAATTTTCTAGACAGATACCAAATAACAAAGTTAAGTCAGGATCAGATAAACCATCTAAACAGTCCCATAACCCCTAAAGAAATAGAAGCAGTCATTAAAAGTCACCCAACCAAAAAAAAGCACAGGACCAGATGGGATCAGTGAAGATTCTATCAGACCTTCAAAGACCTAATACCAATACTCTTCAAACTATTCCACAAAATAGAAACAGAAGGAACACCACCCAAATCGTTCTATCAGGCCACAGTTACACTGATATCAAAACCTCACAAAGACCCAACAATAAAAGAAAACTTCAGACCAACTTCCCTTATGAATATTAATGCAAAAATGTTCAATAAAATTCTCACAAACCAAAGCCAAGAACACATCAAAATAATCATTCATCCCCGGTCAAATAGGCTTCATACCAGGGATGCAGGGATGGTTCAATACCCGGAAATCCATCAATCTAATCCACTACATAAACAAATTCAAAGAAAAAAACCACATGGGCATTTCATTAGATGCTGAAAAATCTTTTGAAAAAATTCAGCACCCCTTCAAGATAAAAGTCTTGGAAAGATCAGGAGATCAAGGCCCATACTTAAACATGGTAAAAGCAAAATACAGCAAACCAGTAGCCAACATGAAACTAAATGGAGAGAAACTCGAAGCAATCCCACTAAAATCAGGGACTAGGCAAGGCTGTCCTCTCTCTCCCTATCCATTCAATATAGTACTTGAAGTTCTAGCTAGAGCAATCAGACAGCAAAAGGAGGTCAAAGGGATACAAACTAGAAAAGAAATCAAAATATCACTATTTGGAGATGATATGATCGTATACTTAAATGACCAGAAAACTCCACCAGAGAACTGCTACAGCTGATAAACAACTTCAGCAAAGTGGCCTGATATAAAATTAACTCAAACAAATCCGTAGCCTTCCTATACTTGAAGGATGAACAGGCTGAAAAAGAAATTAGGGAAATGACACCCTTCACAATTTTCACAAACAATATAAAGTATCTTGGTGTGAATCTAACCAAACCAGTGAAAGATCTGTATGACAAGAACTTCAAGTCTCTGAAGAAAGAATTCAAAGAAGACCTCAGAAGATGGAAAGATCTCCCATGCTCATGGATTGGCAGGATTAATATAGTAAAAAAGGCCATCCTGCCGAAAGCAATCTACAGATTCAATGCAACCCCATCAAAATTCCAACTCAATTCTTCATGGACTTAGAAAGAGCAATTCTAAAATTCATTTGGAATATCAAAAAACCCAGGATAGCAAAAATTATTCTCAACAATCAAAGAACTTCTGGGGGAATCAGCCTCCCTGACCTCAAGCTGTACTACAGAGCAGTAGTGATAAAAACTGCATGATATTGGTACAGTGACAGGCAGATAGATCAACAGAAGAGAATTGAAGATCTAGAAATGAACCCACACACCTACAGTCACTTGATCTTTCACAAAGGAGCTAAAAGCATCCAGTGGAGAAAAGACAGCATTTCCCACAAATGGTGCTGGCTCAACTGGTGGTCAACATGTAGAAGAATGCAAATTGATCCATTCCTATCTCCCTGTACAAAACTCAAGTCCAAGTGGATCAAGGACCTCCACATAAAACCAGGTACACTGAATCTAATAGAAGAGAAAGTGGGGAAAACTCTCGAACACACGGGCACAGGGGGAAATTTCCTGAACAGAACACCAATGGCTTATGCTCTAAGATCAAGAATCAGCAAATGGAACCTCATAAAATCATCAAAGTGACTTTGTCTGTAAGGCAAAGGACACTGTCAATGGGACAAAATGGCAACCAACAGATTGGGCAAAGATCTTTACCAATCCTACATCTGATAGAGGGCTAATATTCAATATATACAAAGAACTCAAGAAGCTAGACTCCAGAGTACCAAATAATCCTATCAAAAAAAAATGTGGAACAGAGCTAAACAGAGAATTCTCAACTGATGAAACTTGAAGGGCTGAGAAGCACCTAAAAAATGTCCAACATCCTTAGTCATTAGGGAAATGCAAATCAAATCAACCCTGAGATTATACCTCAGGCCAGTCAGAATGACTAAGATCAAAAACACAGGTGACAGCAGATGCTGGAGAGGATATGGAAAAAGAGGAACACTCCTCCATTGCTGGTGGGATGGCAAGCTGGTACAACCACTCTGGAAATCAGTTTGGCAGACCCTCAGAAAAATGGACATAGTACTACCTGAGGACCCAGCTATACCACTCCTGGGCATATACCCAGAAGATGCTCCAACATATAATAAGGACACATGCTCCATTATGTTCATAGCAGCCATATTTATAATAGCCAGAAGCTGGAAACAACCCTGATATCCCTTAACAGAGGAATGGATACAGAAAATGTGGTACATGTACACAATGGAATACTACTCAGCTATTAAAAACAATGGCTTTATGAAATTTGCAGGCAAATGGATGGAACTTGAAAATATCATCCTGAGTGAGGTAACTCAGTCACAAAAGAACAAATACGATATGTACTCACTGATAAGCAAATATTAGCCCATAAGTTCAGAACACCCATGATTCAACTCACAGCAACTATTGGACTGAGCATGGGGTCCCAGATGGAGGAGTTGGAGAAGGGACTGAAGGAGCTGAGGGAGTTTGCAGCCCCATGGGAGGGAACAACATTGTCAACTGGTCAGGCCCCCCTGTGCTTCCAGAGACTGTACCATCAACCAAAGAATGCATATGGAGGGACTCATGGTACTGGTCACATATGGTAATGGTCTTGTTGGCCATCAGTGGGAGGAGAGTCCCTTGGGTCTGAAAGTGTTAGATGCCCAAGTATAGGGGAATGCCAGGGAGGGAAGATGGGAATGGGGGGGGGGGGAGTACCTTCATAGAGGCAGGGGAAGGGGATGGGATAGGGGATTTTCAAAGGGGAGACCTGGAAAGTCGAAGGAAACATGGCAATGGTGAAAACAGACAAAAGTTGGTTCAATGGTTAAGAGCAAAAAGGAGACTTTGTCAGGAAAGGCCAGAAGAAAATGGCAGAGCAGCTGTGGAGAGGGGCAGGCAAGGGGGTTGAGCCAGAGCAGCTGTCTGAAGGGACACCAGAGCCCTTACCCCTGGGCTTGAGAGCCTTCGAAAACTGCCTTTGTGAATAAAGACAAAATAAGAGGTGCTTCCTCATTATTGCTTTTGACTTAGATACATTTAGTATTATTTGTAGCAACATACAGTTTGGCCAAATTCTTATTTAGTGACATTAGTGTATAGAATGGGCTGGATCTTCCTGGGAAGAGAAGACTCAGTGGGTTCAAGTGTTTAGAATCTTTGTAAGAATTGCCTATTAATTAAGTCTTTAATTAGCTTGTCTATTGGGTATTCTCTCAGGATCAGATAAATTCCTGAAGACGACTGACTGGAATTGGAGGCATCTAAAATGGTTCCTGGTCCTTCTGAACTCAGTGGAAAGCTGTCTGCTTACCTCCAGTGGCTCTCACCCTTTCTAATGCTGCAGCCCTTTAACAGTTGTGGTAACCCCCAACCATAACATTATTTTGGTTGCTACTTCGTAATTGTAATTTTGCTTCTGTTATGGGTTGTAATGTAAATATCTGTGTTTTCTGATAGTCTTAGGTAACCCCTGTAAAGGGGACATTTGACATGCCCCCAAAGGAGTCTCCACCCACAAGTTGAGAACATCTGTCTTAGATAAATTCAGACCACAAGACTTTCAAAATCATCCTATGAGCAGGAAGACACGTTACTGAAGCCAATCTTCCCCACTCGCTTAGAACTGAAAGCAGTTTTCGCAAGGTTTATTGTTTGTACTGGCTTCACTGTGATTCTTTTATGGTTCTTTTTAAGTGAGGAATATTCAATTATTGCTTCCTGAAAACCCTGCCATGATGTCAGACTCCTTGCTGTGTGGCCTCGTTCAGAAGTGTGTGTGATCAGAATGGAGAAAGAAAGCATATTGAATAACTATTCCTTTCCTTTACTGTATTGCATCCTCCACCTGCCAGTGTCGATGGATGGCGGATATATGCAGACTTTTCATCTGTCTGGTTTGAGACACTCACTAAATTTTAAAAGAAAGTGGATTTAAAGGGTGAAATCTATATGACGTGACACCAGATAAGGATGTTTTCATACGAAAATGTTCTTTTCTTTAGCAAATCCAAGAGGATTGAACAGAAGTCTTCTAAACCTGTGGGATGATTAATTATAGAGGATGCCCCAGGCAAAGCTCAACAATCAAAAACACAAATATGCTGCTAAATGTGTAAAGTTCAATTTGGCCTCTCAGGGTGGATTCTGCCATTTGGAGCACGTGCAGAAAGGTGTGGCTGAAATACTGTCCAAGAATCTCAGTGGTATCAACGGAAGGAAGGAATTTAAATTCTTAATTCACTTCTAATCAGCAATCCTGAGATCCTCTGCAGTCACTTGATAAAAGGGACCAGCATGAGAATTGAGATAAAAGTGTGTCTTTTCTTTTGTAAATAGTAGATTAGAGTCACAGAAGCTGCCCTGAGTCCTTTCTTGCATGTAAGTAACTGACACCATTTTGTTTTCAAGAATGTAACTTTAGCCATATTCCAAAACATTTAGGAGGTTCTAGGACAAGGAGAACCTTGACATAGTGGTTGGGACAAGGAGAATACATTATCCTGATCAAGATTGTTGTCCTCAGTCCTGATTACCAACCTATAAACAAACTGGGAGCTTTGATCTAGATGGGAGCACCCTTCCGCTTTGAGCTTTGATCTAGATGGGAGCACCCTTCCGCTTTGTGACCGTGATTCAGACAACATCGAATAGGATGAGGTCCTTATTCTTAACTTCCATGACGGTCTTTCTTGGACATCTCCTTTTTACATAATTTCATCTAGTAAGAGAATTCCAGAAAGCAGAAGTTTAAGCACAAATTGTTCCTTCAACAGAGACTACACAGGGATGCTGTACTGAAAAGCACTCCCTTTAACAGACACTATACAAGGATGTCATACTCAAACTCAAAGCAATGTGCATCACCCTCAAGAAGTAGTTTGACAGGCAGAGAAGCTGCTTGACACGGCGATTCTCACCATCACCTTCAGGTCTGCTCACTTGTCTACCCCCACACTGCTATCCTAGTATCTTCTCAACTGGAGGTAGACCATCACTCCACACAACCTCAAGACAAGCCTTTGAGCCTTCCAGTTTGAATGTCGAAGTTCTACCGCAGCCATGGCATGATGGAAAAGTGCTGTTGGAGTTTTGCTCTTATTCTTGCTATTGTGGTTATTAGTGTAATTGTTCCCAGGGAGGTTGCAGGTCTCTTTCCATTCCTGATGCTATTCTCAGTTCCTTCCCTCCTACTGAGCTGGAGATTACCTCCTCATTATCCCAACATTCGCTCGTCACCAAAGGGGTGCTTTGGGGTGGGAATATTTTTATTAAAACATTTTTTCATAATAGCCAAATGATTTGGGAGTTAATATTATCTCACTTAACTGAAGGGGAAGAAAAATCAGAAGTGAGGCTGTATAGATCCCAAAAGCTAACAGCATTGTAGAATATCTATGTCCTCAGTTTCTTAGCAGTAGTTAAGTCAGCTATTTAAAAAGAAGAAGAAAGAGGAGGAGGAGAAGGAGGAGGAGGAGGAGGAGGAGGGGAAGGAGGAGGAGGAGAAGGGGAAGGGGAAGGGGAAGGAAGGGGAAGGGGAAGAAGAAGAAGAAGAAGAAGAAGAAGAAGAAGAAGAAGAAGAAGAAGAAGAAGAAGAAGAAGAAGAAGAAGAAGAAGAAGAAGAAGAAGTTCCACCTAAGAAGTGTTTATTCATTTATTCTGGAGTAAGCAAATGATATAAATAAACTCACCTTATTAGTTCAGCAGTATGCTGTACCATAGCGCTCCTTCGTCAGCTATTAGACAGTTCTATTAGTGTTAAAGCCTTAGCAGGGAAAGAAAGAACTGCTCTGTCATCAAGAATGTGGCCCAATTTGACCAACCTTTCTTAAGTGTATACCAGTAAAAATGAGGTAAAGCAAGAAGTTGTGAGATTTTCAAAGAACAAAGCTTGCTCCTGCCCTTAAACTCTCCAATACGGTCCCATGCCTTTATTTTTCCCAGCATTGGAGCAATTCCCACAAATTCGACACTGCCCTGTCCACACTGATACAAGTAGCCCTGAGGTTGGAGGCTATGGAGTTGTAGTAATCCACCCTTCCACCTCTGCAACCCTGATATTTGTTGAATTTGTATTTCTAGACTCATCCTTCCCGCTTCCTACTTTGCCCAGGGACTACTGAAGCAAAGCCTGCCTTAGCAAAGCCTCTCTTGTTGATGCAATGAAATACTCTGATAGAAGCAATTCAGGAAAGAAAGTGTTAGTTTAAGCCCACAATTCTAGGCAGAATCCATGATAATGAGGAAGTTAAAGCAGCCAGCGGGAGCCTGAGGCAGTCAGTCACATGACACCAACAATCAGGAAACAGAGAAGTGTAAATATCTGCTGGCTCACTTTCTCTTTTATGTAGTTCAAAATTCCCTACCCAGGAAATGGTCCCATCCACAGTTAAGATGGGTCTTCTTATTTAATTTAACATAATCAAGATAATTCCCACCGGCATATGAAGTGGAAATTTCTGGTTTCCTTGGAGACCCAATTGTGTCACATGATGTTTTTCTGGGAGCTGTCTTACAAGAGGATGCTTTGCTCAAGCAGACTTGTGAGAGGCTGTTTTGCTGAGAACAGACAGGTGTTGTTTTTCTAGGAGCTGCCTGATGAACAGACATGTGATGTTTGGGAAGAGTGTAAGTATAACCCAACAGACAGCTGACAAAGTTCTGGCATTGGTTCCCATTGCTGGTCTTTGTTAACAGTGGTATTGCATTGGTTTGATGTGCTTTCTTTGCTGATCTTCCATTGTTGACTTTGAAGAGAATTTCGGGTGCTGTTCCAAGCTGCTTCTTCCCACTTCAGTGGACTCTGTGATTGGCAGAGCCTCAGTTTCTTCTGGATCTAGCCACTGCTGCTATTCATGTTTGGTGTTTTGCTAGTGGTCAGAAGGCTATATGGGAGGTTGAAACATTTAAGAACTCTTATTAAAGTAGGTTTTGAAAAATAAAAGCCTACAGGCTTATATTCAGAGGCCCATCTTCCACTTGATTCTAGAGTCTGTCAAACTGATACTATTAACCATCACACCAACATATTCTGTTATATATAATGACAAAGAAATAAATGTTAAAGTGTCATATATGCTTAGCTTCTTATAGGAATACACAAATGGTGATATATTGTAAATTTCTACTGCTAGGTCACACCTATTAAGCTATTAAAACTTTCTTTGATATTGAAAATTACTAATCATTAGCACTGTTAAACATAATGAGATTGTAAGACTCTTTGGAGTCTTACCTTCCTAGAGAGGAGACCCCCCTGAGTGAACACCTCAGAGTCAGGAATTAAGGCAACAGCAAGAGGAATTTATTATTCCAACGCCTTGGCATCATCCCACACCTGAAGGAGAGGTCACAACCCCCAGCGCCCATTTGGTAAGTCTTTATACAGTTTTCAGAGCAACAGCCACTAGGTACAATGTGGTTGGCAGAACAGTGTGACTTTTAAACTGATTGGTCCTTAGGAAATGAGGTGGCCAGGACTCCCCTTGTCTGTAGATGACTAATGGTTGGTCTGCCCTGTGGACTGTGTCTACGTGTCTACATGCTCTGGATGCCTCCCCTACCAGCAGGTGGCCAGATGGTCATCCCCCACCTGTGGTCTGAAGAATGTAATTAGCTTCTCCCTTCCAGAAGGGAGAGGTGCCTACCTATAAGCTCTGTGACCTTTCTCTTCTAGGAGGGTAGGGGTCTGGCAGAATTTTCCAAAATTCCTGAGCTGACTTCTTCAAGATCATAGAATTAGTTCTAAAAACCACAGGGCCGATTCAGAAAGACCTCATGTTTATGATTCTGTTTCTTTAGAACTGAGAAGACAGCTCGGGAACTTTGAGATATTCCACCAGGGTCCCCTCTCCCCTCCAAGCACATAGACACCCCTTCCCTCCTAGAAGAAACAGGTTAGATAGCACATAGGGGCTGATTAAGCCCCTGCTACCTCGTTCCCTAAAGACCAATCAATTTAAAAGTCACACTGTTCTGCCAATCACATTGTGCCTAATGGCAGCTGCTCTAAAATCCATTCATAAGGTCCCTGAATGGGATCCAAGAGGTCGCTCTCCTGTCTTGGTATGCAGAGCAACCTCAGCATGCTGAATTAATAAATTCCTCTTGCATTTTGCATCAATCCCTGACTCCATGTGTTTACTCGGAGGGTCTTGGGTAAGTTAAGGCTCTCTAGAGTCTTACATATGGTGCATTGGCCGAGAAATGACCCTCTGTGGGGACGCACCAAGATTGGCAGATTGGAGGAATGGCTCAGGCAGGTAACCACGGTTGTCTCAATGTTTGTCTTAGTCTTGAGTCTGTAAGTCCATTTAAAAATCTTGCTTGCAAGCTTCAGGGGGCTCAGAGAACCCACAGTGTTTGGGGCAGTCAAGTGCAGCAGGCAGACGTGCCTTAACGTTGCAACTGTGGGGGTCTGGAGGACGCTTCAGGCCCCTCTGGAAGGAGTCGAGAGGGCTCCTCCTTCTAGATCTGACTTCTGCCAATGCGGCAAGACCACCTGGTTCTGGTTTATCTCAGCGCAGCTGGAGCTGGCTGAGAAAGGAAGGGACTAACTGTGTATTGGTTGTTTACCCCTGCCACCCGTGGCAGGGGTGCCAGGGTCGATCTGGCTTCTGCCGATGCATTCAGCAGGGCCACCTGGTTCTGGTTTAGCTCAGCACAGCTGGAGTTGACTGAGGAAGTCTGTTCTGCATTTGTGGAAGGTACGAACTGTATGTTGGTTGTTTACACCCATCGCCTGTGGCAGGGGCGAGCTGGGGCAAGCTGTCTGTGTATGTTTTCTGTTCTCATTTTTTTGTGTTCTGTGTTCTAAGACTTAAACTGACTGATGGGTTTTTTGACATTGGACAGACTGCATTTACCCAGTTAAACATTGGAAAGTTAGGGAAAGAAAAGAAAACTAGGAGGGAGAGAATCTAATAGTGGGCCCCCTTCCCCCTCATAGATAAAGGCCTTTCCTTCCCCCAAGACCCGCCTCACAGGTTCTGGGCATCAGGAAAAAGGAAGCCTTGGAGGAGATATCTGGACCTGAGAAGAAGTCAGTCCTCCAAGACCCTTCAACAGTGGACCTGTTACTCAAAGACTCTCCTCCTCCATATCCCCTTACCCTGGCTTTACTAGCACCAGCACTGGTCCTGGGATCCACAGCCCATATGGGACTGGGGCCGTTGTACCCCCATTTACCAGAAAGAGGAGCGAGAAGAGATCCCATCTCCTTTTCCAAGGGGTCAATTAATTTCTTTGAAACTGTCTTATTTACTCATCAGCCCACCTAGGATGAAGTTAGAAAGAATGCCCCCTCAGACACCATCGATTGACTAGGCTGTCATCAACAGCGGGCTTTCCCTGACTATGGCAGAAGGTAAGGGGCACTTTAAGTCCATCACCAGACTCCACTGGCGGGTCTCAAGGGGGCTGCTTGATGACCCACAAATCTGACTAAGGTATGTGAGGATAAGCAGGGATGAGTCACCTGCAGTGGCTCATAGAGGCATTCCGCCAATATACACCCTATAACCTCAGCAGCAAGAAGGACAAAGCTACTGTGACAATAGCTTTTATAGACCAGGCTAGTAGAGATAACAGGAAAAATCTTCAGAGGCTAGAAAGACAGGTTAGGCAGTTAAGAGAGTTAGTGCAGGTTGCTGAGAAAGTCTACTGTAACAGGGAGACAGAGGAGGAGAAGGAGCAGAGAAAGAGGAAAAGGAAGTATACTCAGGCAGGAATCTAATCTTAGGCTAGAACAGGGAAGTAAGTTTAGGTAGTAATCTTAATTTTAGGGTGGAACAGTAGAGTAGGCTTCAGGTGAGAATCTGATTTGGGGCTTGGACAAGAAAGTAGGCTCAGATATTTCGGTCATCCTGACAAGCCCTCAGAAACATCGATCACAGGAATGATCACGGACTTTTGCTTATTGCCTTGCTCACTTCTTGGCTATTTGTGTTTATTGTATTGTTTGTTCCTCAACCTATAACTGATCTTATTGCTTGCATGTAATTAAAATGGTATAAGAGCAGATTGGGAAAAATTTTACCTGCCATCAGTCTCAGAATTGACTGAGGCCATTGGGCCTGAGAGTGTCTTAATGGAAGCCAGAAGCAGGAAATCCATGGCCTTGGGAAAAGCGTCCCCAAGCAGCAGAAGGTGTTAGCCCTGAGTGAAGACAGTGATTAGGGGAGACGGAGTTTGGACCCCTCCTCCCCGAACCCAGGGTAACTCTGAGAGTGGTGGGGAAACCCACTCAATTCTTGGTGGACACAGGGGCTCAACACCCTGTCCTCTAAGCCGATGGCCCCGTTTTCAAGAAAAGATATTGGGTCCAAGAAGCCATTGGCACCAAAATGTATTCATAGACTACCCAAAGAACAGTGGACCTAGGGATGGGCCAGGTATCCCATTCATTTAAGGTCACCCCAGACTGTCCCTACCCTCTGTTGGGGCGAGACATACTCTCCAAAATGGGGGCCCAGATACATTTCCTGCCCAACGGGCTGCAACTAGCTGGCCCAAAAGGAGAGACCTCTCCTACTGACCCCCACCAAAGCCGAGGCTACCTGGTTTACAGATGGGAAAAGTTTTCTCCATGAAGGTCAGAGACAAGCAGGTGCTGCTGGGGTGGACAGCACAAATGTCATCTGGGCGGAACCTCTACCCCCTGACATGTTAATTCAGGAAGTGGAACTAACTGCTCCCACCAAGGCCTTAGAACTTGGAGCCTGCAAGAAAACCAACATCTACATAGATAGCAGGTATGCCTTTGCCACATCCCATGACCACAGAGCTATATGCCAAGAGAGAGGACTGCTCACACCAGAGGAAACAAACAAGAAATTCTGGATCTCTTGGATGCCCCAATGAAGCCAGTAATCGTGAGTATTATTCACACCCAGGACATCAGAAAGAAACAAAGTCAGTGGCCCAGAGCAATAACCAGGCAGATCTAGTGGCTCGAGAAGTGGCTATACAGGAGCCTATCCTGGTTATGGGCCTACAAGAAACACCTGCTGGGAAATGGAACTGGACTAAAGGATGGCCTCATTTAGAATACACTGAAGAAGAAAGGACTCAGATTGCTAGCCACCCTACCAACTATCACCTAGAGACAGAAGGGAAATAGCACACAAGAGAGAAAACTATGCTCCCCAGAAAGCAAGCAAAAGACTTACTGGGCCAAATGCACAGATAGGCTCATTTAGGAGATAAAAAGCTTGTCCAAGCAGTTAAGGGACCTAGAGGATATATAATAAAACTCAGGTTTTGGGTCAGAAAGATGATAAAACAGTGTAAGGTATGCCAGCAAGTGAATGTTTATGCAGCCAAGAATAAACAGGGCAAAAGACCTAGGGGAGAACAGCCTAGAGTATATTGAGAGGTTGATCTTACAGAATTTAAGCCAGAAAAATGTGGTTACAAATACCTTCCGGTGTTCGTAGATACTTTCTCTAGATGGGTTGAAGCATCCCCCACCAAGCAGGAAACAGCTGCCATGGTATCCAAGAAGATATCAGAGGAAATTTCCCCGAGGTTTGCAGTGGCCAAGGCAAGTGGATAAGACAATGGTCCTGCTTTTGTCAGGTAAGCCAGGGGGTGGCAAAAAATATTAGGGACAGATTGGAAACTTCATTGTGAGTACTGTCCCCAAAGCTCAGGTCAGGTAGAAAGAATGAATAGAACTCAAAAAAGAGACCTTAACTAAATTGACCTTGGAGGCTGGCTCGGATTGGGTGGTGCCCCTACCCTTGGCCCTGTTCCAAGCTCAGAACATCCCCTACCATTTTAACCTGACCCCTTTTGCGATCCTGTGGGTACCCCAACTCCCTTGGTGTCCACTGGGCCCTCCGAGGAGGTATTCCACAGCATGAGATTTGGCCCAAACTGTCTGCCTTAGATGTTCCAGGGATGCCAGAGACCCCCTCACTGCTTCCAGACTGGTGGCAGGATCTATGTAAAGAGGCATCAGCTGGAACCTAAAGAGACCCTTCTTGGCGCTGTTAACTACTCCCACAGTCCTCAAGGTAGACAGTATGGAGGCCAGGGTGCACACTTCCCGTGTGAAACCTGCAGATGCCCTGCTCCCCAGAGACCCCTGCTAGATGGTACAGAAGATGGACAATCTGCTCAAGCTCAAGAACACTTGACCTTAATCATGACTGTTTGTAGTACCTTTGGACAGCACTCACTATCTCCCTTCTGTTGTGGTTGGGGGTGGCTGGGGCAAGCATCAGGACATCCACTTTGGTCTTACAAAGGGAAAATTATGACAGTCTGAGGGCAGTCATTGATTTAGATATAGAAAGAATAGAAGCTTCCATCAGTCATCTTAAAGAATCACTGACTTCGTTATCAGAAGTAGTACTACAGAATAGGAGGGGATTAGACTTAACTTGTCCTGCAGCAAGGAGGACTATGTGCTGCCTTAGCTGAAGAGTGTTGCTTTTATACAGACCATTCTGGGGTTGGTAAAGATTCAATGGCCAAGGTGAGAGTAGGGTTAGCCAAGCGGAAGAGAGAGAGAGAAAGAGAACAGAGTCAGGGTTGGTTTGAGTCTTGGTTTAACCTCTTAGTTAACCGCCCTCATATCTACCTTGTTAAGACCTTAATTGTTCTCCTGTTATTGTTGATTTTGGCCCCTATATTTTGAATTGGTTGGCTGCTTTTGTTAAGAAACACATAGGTACAGTACAGCTAATGATGTTAAAGCAGAAACACAAAGAGCTAGGTACAGAAGACCAGGATTATGAGCTGCATAGCTATCAACAATAGCTTCAAGAAAAGGGGGGGGGGGATGAGAAGTCAGCTTAGGAACTTTGAGATATTCCACCAGGGTCCCCTCTCCCCTCCAAGCACATGAACACCCCTCCCCTCCTGGAAGAAACAGGTTAGAGAGCACATAGGCTGGAAGGGAGGGGCTGATTAAGCCCCTGCTACCTCATTCCCTAAAGACCAAACAGTTTAAAAGTCATATTGTTCTGCCAATCACATTGTGCCTAATGGCAGCTGCTCTAAAATCCATATATAAGGTTCCTGAACGGGATCCTCGAGGTCGCTCTCCTATCTTGGTATGCAGAGCGACCTCAGCATGCTGAATTAATAAATTCCTCTTGCATTTTGCATCAATCCCCAACTCCATGTGTTTACTCAGAGGGTCTCAGGTAAGTTAAGGCTGGCTAGAGTCTTACAAGAACCACCTGTAGTATCAAAATGACGGTTTTTCATATATACATTGAACTTAAGCAATAATGTTGAGTGCCAGATAGACAAACCCAAGTACTAGAAACCAATAATTCCCTTGTGTTGAGATATTCCACCAGGGTCCCCTCTCCCCTCCGAGCACATGGGTACCCCTCCCCTCCTGGAAGAAACAGGTTAAAGAGCACATAGGCTGGAAGAGAGAGGCTGATTAAGCTCCTGCTACCTCATTCCCTAAAGACCAATCAGTTTTAAAGTCACACTGTTCTGCCATTGTTATTATATAAAAAGTCACACACTGCTATTGTTATTATATAACAATAATAAATAGAAAAAAATTACTTCTAGCCAAAGGTTTTGTATCATCTCTATTAAGTTATTCAGGATTTATCCATTCAACTTTCTGAATGACATCAAGATGTGCCTTTTTCAAGGAATTTGTGCTGACTAGTTTAATCCAGCCAAAACACTCCTTTATTTGGCATTTTCTTATGATTAATTCTTCTCCTCCCCTTTCTATAAGGTCTTTAAGTTCTAACTCAATTTTAATAACCTTCACATTTTCAATACCCAAAACTGAAGCCGCAAATAAATCAATCATGTTTTGCAATTTCAAGATAATGTTTCTTAGTATGGTCCTAGAGACCATTTAGAAACATAAGTCCATTTCTACTAGCTATAAAAAACAAAACCAAGAAGTTATAAAGATTAAGGAGATCTTAGAAAAAGAACCTATGGATCTTTGACTATCCCCTGGCTACTATATCTCTGGATGGCCCAGCTTTGTCCATCCCTCAATCCATTTCTTCAGGACCTCTTCCAGTTTATTACTCAATTCCAGCTGTTCTCAGGATTGCAGCACATTCCTTGGAAAAGAAATTGTTTATCACAATGGTTAAAGGTCACTGTTGACATTTAGTGTGGAGCCAATACAATAAAGAAGCCTCCTACTATCTGATTTTAGGATATCTCACCAGACATTTTTTGAGGTTTATTAGTACTTGAGAATAATTCTATCCTATATACAAAACCAAATTAATTTGTACACCTTTTGCCATTTGGTATTTGGGGGCTTTTTTGAGAGTTTTGCTACAGTATCCCAGGTTGAACTCTACTCAGGATTCTCCAGTCGCAGCTTTCTAGTGTTACAGGATGACAGGTATGTGCCACCATATATAGTGTATATAGCTTCTGGATCTATCTAGAAAGGGGCATTTCGTTTTGTTCTGGAGTTTACACAAGTCATTTACCATGTGAACACATCATATCAATAGAAGTTCAGAAATGAATCATGAGTCACCACCAACACAGTTGAACCTATCTGGATTGTTCATGCTGTCTGATGTTCATCTATAGTAGTAGTTCTCAAACGTCCCAATGTTGTGACTCTTTAATACAGCTCCTCATGCTGTGGTGACCCCCAAACATAACATTGTTTTCATTGCTACTTCATAACTATCATTTTGCTACTGTTATGATTCATAATGTAAATATCTACATTTTCAGCCTGAAGAGATGGCTCAGCAGTTAAGAGCACTGACTGCTCTTCCAGAGGTCCTAAGTTCAATTCCCAGCAAGCATAGATGGCTCATAACCATCTGTAATGGAGATCTGATGCCTTCTTCTGGTGTGTCTGAAGACAGCAACAGTGCACTCACATACATAAAATAAATAAATCTTTTTAAAAAATCTATACTTTCCTATGGTCGTGGTAGACCCCTTTGAAAGGATCATTTAACAACCCCCCCCCAAAGGGTCATGACATACAGGTTGTGAATCACTGATCTATAAGTATCTGAAATCTTCATTATATCTTCCAGAACACATTTGACCAATACCTTACATATTTAAATTCTTATTAATTGGCCACGTATTTCTCTCCTCTTCCTTCCCCTTTGTATTCTAGCTGGGACACGCATCCCACTGGTTTTTAAATGATGTATTAGTTTGATTCTCTGTTGCTATGGTAAAATACTTTAACCAAGAGATATCTGGGGGGAGAATAGATTTATCTAGCTTACAGTTTACAGTTCATCATTAAGAGAAGCTAAATCAGAACATCAAGGCTAAAACCTGGAATTAAGATTCAAAGCCAAGACTATGGAGAGATGCTTACTTGCTTGCTTTCTTCCTCTTTCCTTTATTCCTTCCTTGCTTGTTCTTCAGGACTTGCTCTGCTTGCTTTCTTATACAGCTCAGGACCACCTATCCATGGGTGGCACTGCCCACGGTGCCCTGGGTCCTCCTACATCATCCATCAAGGAAATGACTCAAAAGAATGCCCAAAGTATGAAAAATCTTACCAGTGTAAATGACATATATAAAAGTACATGAGAATTTCACTTTAGGATAGCTAAAAGGATCTGTGAAGATATTTATTGTAAAAGAGATTCATATTAGCTTCATTGGGGTGTTCAATATACTATGATCTTCCTCAAGTCTGGGTTCCCTTATAGGTGAACATAAACTCCCTGCATTAATACCTCAAATCCTGAAACTCTTACTTCCTTGTCCAAAGTGACCCCTTATGTCTCATCTCCTTTCTCAGCCTTCCAAAAATGGCTGAAGTATCACTTGCCGTGGAGCCTTCCATGTCCACTTAGTAACACAGTTTCCTGTTACCTTTCATAATTTTTTTTATTTCATTCAGAGCTCTTACCAACATTGGTGATGCATAATCCACTGATTAATGTAATCAATAATTAGAAGGAAAAACTAATTCAATATGTTAAATGAGGACAATGTGTTCATATCTCACAAATGCTTGTGAAGAATTAATCTTGTATTGACTGTGAGTATAGAGATTATAGATACAATAATCTATATCTTGATATAGCTTCTTTGAGATGCTTCTTGAGAAGCTTTGATAGAGTCTCAAAACTATGTCTAGTTCATAGTAGGGACTGTGTAAGAGCAATGTTATTAGAAAAGACGTTGGGAAGTGTGGCTACCAGCTAGTTCACCATGGGCCAACTAATAAAACAGGACTTTTGTTTCAATAGAAGTGGAAATACATATAGCTAAGTAATCCAGAGCTATCTATACTATGACTAGAAATTTTCCTACCAGGTTTGATATATCTAGACTTACTCTTAATCTCCCATCTTCATATACTTTACAGGGGCTTGAGATATGGCTCAGCCATTGAGAGCACTTACTGCTCTTGTGGAAGATCAGAGTTTGATTTCTAGCTCACAATTACTTGTAAGACCAGTTCCAAGGGATCCAACTCCCTCTTCTGTTCCGTGTAAGTACCAAGCACACATGTGATATGTAGACAAACATTTGGACAAAACACTCGTATACAAAAAATAAAATAAATAGACAAAAAGAAAGTCCATATGATTTATACAGGGACTGAGTCTTTAGAAGTATTGAGTGTTGTGACACTTTTTTGAATGACAGCATAAGGAGACACAGAGTAAGAGAGCTTGGGTTCCAGTGGCCGAATATTAACACAACTAAAGGATAGATTCTTTAGAAACTTTTTCCTTGTAATTATATACCTTAGGTTAGTATACTTTAAAAAGGAGTCAAGCCGGTGATGCAAACAGCAATGGGAAGTCTGAGACTATGACTAGAACATACTTCAAGGTTAATGAGCAGGCGGCAGTAGTGCACTTTTGAGGGAATCAGCTGCTAGCCATGTAAGCCAAAGAATTTGCTGAGCTGTCAACATGTTTTGCAACTGGATAAATAGCTCAGCAAATTTTGTTTTGGGCTGCAAATAACAGAAACTCTTTATTCCAAAGAGAACACTTAATAAGCAAACAAAATATTAAGACAGTATGGGTTACATTGTGAGAACTGAGACCTGCCATTGCTGCCATTGATGTCCCTGAAAACCAGGACCTTTGCAGGAAACCAGTCTACCAGTAACCAAGACAAGTCTCTGCTGGCTTCTGCCACACTTCCTTACTCTCTGTCTACCTACACAGTCTTATTTAACCTCTCAAAATAATTGTTTTATTCTTCTACTTCTCTAAAAACTGTCACTTCAAATGACCAGCCCACTGCAGCCACCTCTGTTCCAGAACTTGTGTAACCTCACTTAAGGCAATAAGAATAACTTGTATTTCTGAATCCTGACTCCAACCTGCTGATAAAAAGACTAGATTGACTCAATTCAGTTCAAAGTTTGGCCCTACTCTAGTCTGCTATGGCCACAGAGGAAGTCATGTCATGGTCCAAATGTCATGGTCAAAGGAATAGTCTGTCGTATTCAAACACTATGGCCACAGAAATAGACTGTGATGAGGCATCTCTCAGAGGAAGAAGATGGTGAGACAAGGCCCTGTAAAAAACTACATCTGTGAGAATGGAATTTGTATTATATGACTATGAAATTGGGGAATAGGTCAAACTTACATTCATATTTTCAAATAAAATCAATAATACTTGACTGTATCAAAAATATGGAATAATAATATTCATATAGCTTCCCTTAAAAAGAGGCCACATTATAAACTACACCACCAGGGGCTAAAAAACAACAGAGCAAAGTGTGTGTGCATATTGATGTATTTTACATCTACATAACTTCTCCTTCATGTGAGGAAAGCTGTATATAATTAAAGGAAGCCCAAGACCATCCCAGCAAGTTCAGAACATTGAAAAATAACTCTGTGCCTCTTTTTCTACTTCCTGGCATTTTGGGCTAAGTAATTAGATGAGTTCAGCCAGAAAAATCTTCTGCAATAGTCAGTGAATGGAAATGGTATCAGTGAAAAAGAGCTTTACATAGTGTCTTAATTAAGGTTTTACCACTGTGAAGAGATACCATGACCAAGGCAACTCTTGTAAAAGGAATTTAACTGGGGTTGGCTTACAGGTTCAAAGGTTCAGTCCATTATCATCAAGGAGAGAGCATGGCAGCACCCAGGCAGGCATGGTGTAGGAGGAGCTGAGAGTTCTACATCTTCATCCAAAGGAAGCCAGGAGCAGACTGACTCTTCAGCACTGAGCAGAACTTCAAAGCCCATCCCCACAGTGACACACTTCCTCCAACAAAGGCCACATTTCCTAACAGTACCACCCCCTATGGGCCAAGCATATTCAAACCACCACACACAGTGCAAGACTTCTCAGTCTCTGAATGGCTTCAGGATGTACCTGCTATCAGTTTCCACTGTTTATATATGGCTGCTTCCCTGACATGGACTCTAGGTAGCTGAGGCATGAGAAGTTTGTCACTGCTCCCGTTCCCATAATTTAGAGGGGGGAGGGCAGGGAGAGACCAGGTGCACAGAGAGGCCAATAGAGGATGTCACATCTCCTGGAGGTAGAGTTACAGGTGGTTATGAGCCCCTTATATGCTGGGAACAGAAATCAGATCCTCTAAAGAGCACCAAGTGCTCTTAAGTTTTGATCCATCCTCCCAGCCACTCTTCCCATACTTTAGTTAAAATTTAATCAGACACAGCCTCTAGAAGTTAATGTGAGGTACACAGAAGAAAATAGTCTACCCTCCTTATCTGCAGATCCTCCCCCTAGCTCCTTGAAGAGACTTTTTTTTAAAACAGAGGAACACTGTGGTAGCTAAACTGATATGTTATATCTGAAGGTGGACCCAGAAAACAAAACAAAAAAAAAAACATTAATCACACCCTAAAATATATTGCAAAAAAATTGTAAAATGAGTTGGAAAAAGAAAAACACTGACAGCCTATTTGTTTAGCACCAATTTTATAGCTATGATTGTTTTTGAAATTAAGTCAAGGAATAACCTTCTACTCAAAAAAATTTTTGTTGTTGGAGTTACAAATATTTCCTTTATAATAAGCCCTGAAACATCCACCTCTAGGTTCCAAATCTACAATCATTGCATTGAACAAGAAAGATGCCTTGGCTGCAATATTTTTTTTCCTACTACTGTTCTAATGGGTTATTTCACTCTAAAAATCATTGGGAAGTCCTTGTGACCTTTCTCTTTATTTTCATAAACATATATAAATTTTCCCAAGTAACAATAATAAAAATCAACACACCTTCATTAAAATTTTTAGAAGTTGGGATCTGGAGAATTGCTGGAGGATTAAGAGCAGGTCCTGCTCTTACAAAGGACCTGAGTGTGGTTCTAGTACCCATGTCGGGCAGCCCACAAATTCCTGTAACTCCAACTCCAGGGGAACTGATGCCCCCTCCTGGTCTCTGAAGGCAGTAGCTGAATGCATGCTCATGTACACACACACCTGTTCTGCTTTGGGTGAGTAGCTATGGGGAAGGGGGATAAGTGGCCATGCTCTCTCGCCATCTGACCACTCTCTAGGTTCTCTCCAACACCTCCTGATGATGGGGAGCTCGAGAAGGCAAGGATGAGGAGAAGCACTCCGTTCTGTGAATACTTCCATGCTAATGTACCTTTTGTGCTGCCTGGATGTGACTTGTGGTCAAACCTGAGCTTTTCTCTCTTAATGCACTTGTAGGCTCTTAGAACTCTTTAATAAAAATCCCATCTTTGAGTTTATAATATGATAGCCCAGCTGCTTGCCTTGTGAAACACTTAAGCCAGGTATAAGACAACCTTCCTGTGAGTCTTGTGGGACCTGATATATGACTGCCACCAGCCCAGAGGAAGTGCACACGCATGCTTAGCTGAGGAACTGGGTAAACAAGTTGCAGTACTCCATCAAACAGCATCAAAACAGAGCAGTTTCTGCTATTCTCTTCTCTCAACAGTCACAGCCGCCAGATGGCCACTGTCTTCAGCTATGTAATTTTCAGGAAGGAAGAGAAAGAAAGAAAATCATCCTCATTACTCTTGCATCACAAGATAGACGTGGAAACTCACTGAATCTTTGCCAACAATGACTTTCAAAACTGCAACTCAATTCTTCCCTATCTTTGATTAGGAGAAGGAGATAACAATTTCCAGCTGAATTGAATACCTCCTTAGCTGTCTTTCACACTGGTGTAAGCCCTCATTAAATGCAAAATAGCTAGCTGGCCATGCACACTTGGGCTGTAGCATATAGTAAAATTTATGGTTTTATTTCAGATCGTGCTTTGTTCAGGCACACAGTCAATGCGTGATGTTTCTTCCGTAGGAAAGCCTTTTAAGGACTCAGAAATTACTCTCAAGGCTCTGTAGAGATTCTTTAAAAATGGTACCAAGGAGGTAGAAGCAACTTGCTCAAAGCTTTGTGATAGAAAGTTCTTGTGATTACAAGTCCACTGGGCAGCCATAAACCGCAAAAGAATTTAAAGCAACTGGAATTGTTTGGTCAAATGGAACAAAATCCCAATTACTTCCAGGCCATGAAGGACCACAACAACAACCATAGCTTCCCTGGGAAGTTTAAGAATGGGTATTCCAAAAGAAAAATGCAGTAAAATAAGCACTTGAGAGGCAGAAGCAAGAATTGTCTGTCAAAACCAGCCTGGGCTACATGGTGAGTTTGAAGCTAGCCCAGGCTACATACATAAAAAGGCCTTGTCTCAAACAGCCAGTGGCTGGGATGTAACTCAGAGGTAAACTGGTTGCCTATCATAATCAAATCCCTGGGTTCGATCTCTAATACTGTAAACAGTCAAAACGTTTTCCTGATGATTTTTAAATGGCTTGTTTGTTTTTATATGTATGGGTATTTTGCCTTCATATACATCTGTGACCAAGTGCATGCAGTGCTCTGATAGTCAAAAGACGGTGTTGGATCTCCTGGGACTGTCCTTATAGACAGTCGTGACCCAATACGTGAGTGCTGGAAATGGAACCCAGGTCCTCCAGAAAAGTAGCTAGTGTCCTTAACCACTAAGCCCTCTTCCTGCCCCCTTTAATATATGCCCCCCTTCTTTTCCTCCCCTCCTGTCCCTCCCTAATTCCCACATTACCACTCCTTAAGAATCACTACTTCAGTAGCAATGGTTTCAGAAAGCTAACCAAAACTCACTGAAATAAAATAGTATTTACAACCCAGAATGTTATTTGGAACATAGCTCGCATTCACATGTTAATCTCTCATCCCCACCCCCACCCCATCCAGTCCATTAGTTGTCAAACGAGTGAAGGGGAGTGTTCTTATGCCTTCCAAAAGCCCATAATCCATGCTAAGAATATGCATTGTAATACATTCATTTAGCAAATGAGCCAAGTTCTATCTAGACCAAGAAGTAAAATAATATTTGCCTTTGACCTTTTCTTTAAATTTCCTTCTGTTTTACTTTCAATTATTTTCATGTCATGTTGTAGCATTAAAGGAGACTGAAGAGGGATCTCAGGGATTAGTTTAGGTATAAAGGAGTTTATTGGATTTAGGGATTCTTTAGCAGGCAAAGTCTACCTCTCTCAGCATATTTAGAACATGTACCACTGGCAGAAGGCTCAGAAGCAAGAGTAAAGAAAGGCAATTGACTTCTTTGTGTATACATTACAAAGAATTCGTCAAGCAGCAGGAGAAGACAGGAGGGATGGTGGTAACTTTGCATTAAATATGTGACACATACAAGAAGTCACCTCCAGATATGGGATCCTGTCTCGGGGAAACAAATCAAGACTGGGAGCCATTGGGTCTGGGCCTGGACAATGATTAGTGGTTAGGTAGACTGTGGAGAGCGTTGGGGAGGTCTGAAAGAGGGAAGAGAGTTAGTAGTCTGCATGGTAGAGAGGTTGGCTACAGTGACTGGCTGCCGTGTAGAAAGGACAACTAATGAACTCATAGATCCAGCTGCAAAATTTACCAGGCAGAATGTAGACCATGCCAAGTTGCTTCTAAAAGCCTGTGGCAGCATATTATAGAAAAAGAAAAAAAATTGATCAACCTAAAAAAATTGGTCAGTTTTCCAGTAGAATTTAGAAAGTCTCTGAAGTCAGCCCTCACTTGGTTTGAAAACCAAAGCTCTATATCAGTTATTTTTCCATTGCTGTCACAAAGTGCCACAATCAAAAGCAACCTGAAGGAGAAAAGCTTTGCTTTGACAAAGGCACCAAACAGAAAGAGTCCAGCATAGTGGGGACACTTGGCACAGCCACAAGAACCAGAAGCAAAGACATCCCATTCCAGTCCATTGCACGAAGGAGGTGGAGAGAGAGAACACCCTAAGCCCACCCCAAGAGAAGTACTTCCTCCAGCAAGGCTGCACCTCCATATGTTTCCATAACCTGCCCCCAAACAGTACCGTCAGCCCAGGACCGGCTGTTCTAATGCAGGAGCCTAGGAGGGACATTTCTTATTTAGATCACAGCAAGGTGTTTCCATGTCTCCACTCTCTCCAGCATAGTAGTCTCAAAGAAATGGCTTGGAGGCAAAATAAACACATACACACACACACACACACACACACACACACACACACATTCAGAATAATATAAGTACAAATTAAGGGGCATGATCTAAAGACATAACTCTCTGCAGGGCCATTCGGAAGCATTTCAAGCTATGCTGAAGGACTGCTAAGAATAAGCATTCCTTCTCAGGTGTTCTCACTAGGCAACAGAGGTTTTCAAAATCTGACAGGCATTGGCCAATAGCACCTTCATCTTTATCAAAGACAGAAAGACTAAGAAAGAAATATTGTGATGATTTCTGTGGGGAGGAGACTATTATAAATTGATACCTAAGAACACACACACACACACACACACACACAAGCTTATAAAAGAATTTTATTAGCTTAGACTGGTGGAGATAGTTCCAGAGGTAAAGCCACCTTTGCACCTCAATCCTCCATGGTCAGAAGAATGCTGAGAAGACTGCTCTACTCCAGACAGGCTGCACTGGAAGACACCTGGAAAACAAGGGCAAGAGCCATAGAATCTTCTCTCCAAGGAGCAGAAACTGGCCAGTGAAGGGACTAGCAAAATGTTTAGTATGGCTGAGTGCTATATGCTTGCCAGCTGCCTGTTGAGAGACTAGATGCAGAGAGCCTTACACTACCTGGTAAAGAAAAGGCTCAATAGAAGCAGTGCAGCCCACATGGCAGGCAAAAAAGAGAGCCAGTCTTCAAACCATCTAGACAAGGCTGGTCATTTGCTGGACACCACCAAGTAACTTCAGTGGATACCACATGCAGCAAAGGAATCTTCTAAGCACAGCCTGAATTATTGACCCCCAAAGTCATACCAACCTATAAAGTAGTTATTCACTTAAAGCCACTAAGTTTGGAAAGATCGTGCCATAAGTAATTGGCCAAACACACACTCATACATCATATACACATTCACACACACAATACACATGCACTCACACACACAACACACAAAGACAAACACACTCAACACACACACTAACACACATTCATGCACATTAACAAATACGTTCACATGCTCATACACAACACACACTCACACACACAGCACACACTCACACTAACACACACATTCATGCACATTAACAAACACTCACACACACACAAAACACACACACTAGCACACACACACAAACACTAGAAAGACTTTAGAGGTTGTAGATTATTTTAATTGGGAGTTCTCACTTAATTTGCTTCTCATAATTGATTGCGTTTCACGAGTTCTTAAAAATCGATGAATTTTTATGTGACTACACTTAAATTCATTTTAAAAATTAAAAGAATGGAAGTTTTTATCCTAATTAGAAAAAGCAGCAGTTGATAGGCAACTTCATGTTGAAATGAAAAGAAATGGTATGCACAAGACAGCCTTAAAATCAGCAGTCACTCTTGGTCTTCTGAACTAAGAGGCAAGCAAGGAGCTCACGAGGGAGCTTTCTCCAGCCCAGTGGAGAACTGCTGGGCCTCTGACTGTGAAAACGGGAGAGAATAGGATGATTACCTTTATTTTCACTTCATTTTTGTGTTGTTTCTATTTTATTTGATTTGGGGGCAAAGACTCACTATATAACCTTGGCTGACCTGGGAAAACAGATTTTTTGTTTCTCTAGCTGTAACCAAGACTGGATAGAACTAGCTTGTTCCACCTTCGGTATTTCCTTCACAGACGTGAAAATGTTCCAAGAGTAACATCTCATAGCAACACAGTTACACAGTTTCTCCATCCGCCCTTCTATCTGGAATTAACAGAATAACCGAATGTGTAAGGACATTGTGTTCTCTCAGACTCCTGCCTCCGCCCCCTAGGTATATTATTTGTTGTTTGACCGTGTTAGTCCCTGTTGATGCTGTGATACCATGACCAAAAGCAACTTCTAGGCAAAAGCATTTAAATTAGCCTAGAGTTCCAAAGGAGGAGTTCATAGTGGCCGAAGAGGCATGTGTGACAGCAGAGGGTGAGAGCAGGAAGCTGAGAGCATCTCCATTCACACACAGGAAGCAGAGAGAGCAAACCGGACACGGAATGAGGCTATAAACTCTCAAACCCCCGTCCATGACCACCGCACACTCCTCGGTGACACACTCCTCGGTGACACACTCCTCGGTGACACACTCCTCGGTGACACACTTCCTCGGGCAAGGCTTCATACTCTCAAAGTTCCATGTTCTCCTTCAATTGCACCACCAGCTGGGACCAAGCGCCCCAACGTAGAGGACCATTTCCAAGTTGTCAGAAAACTCAATGACATGCTTGAGGAACCACCTCTCAGAAAGGCAGGACCGCTCCTCAGGAAGACAAGACTGCCCTCGGGAAGGCAGATGTACCTTAAGAGATGCTAAAGAGGTAAAAAGAATAATTATCCCCATAATGAGATAAAGCCCGTTCCTTCTTATGTAACAGTTCCTACAAGTTTCCATGAGATTCTGTTGGATAACTTTCTCTTCTTTTCTGTACCTTTTTTCTGATGCTGTCCAGCGCCTGAGTATTCTTTGGTTGGTACTTGGGACCTCCTTACTCTTCTCTGAAGCAAACCTCCCCACCATGTGGCTGACTTCAATTCTGGCTAAGATCAAAAGGCTGTCTTCTTTTCCACCCTCCGCCTCTGGCAGCTGCTGAGCTCGACAGCTTGCCTACAGTAGGTGTTTTCCTTTTAAATTCTGTTAAAATTGTCCTCAAGCTTCCCCTCAAGTTCATTCTTGAATTCTTTTATTAATGAGACCAAAACATCTTGAGAGGAAACACTCAAATTTTTCTGTTAACTTGTGGTTGCTTTGCCTGGACCCCCTAACATTTCTGATAACAGAAGCAAAGTGTGCCCCTTCAATAAAACATCCAGGCGATGAATCCCTGTCCCACTGACAATGCTAATAAATCATGCTTTTCAAACAAGTCATTTGCAAAGTTGATTTGTTTTGTTTTGTTTTTTGTTTGTTTGGGGTTTTTTTGTTTGTTTTTTATTTTTGGATATTTACTTTATATACATTTTAAATGTTTCCCCCTTTGGAAATCCCCTACTCCATCCCCCTCCCCCTGCCTGTATGAGGGTGCTCCCCCCACCCACTCACCCACCCACTCCCATCTTCCCTCTCTGCATTTCCCTACACTGGGGCACCTAACACCCTCAGACCCAAGAGTCTCTCCTCCCACTGATTGCCAACAAGGCCCTCCTCTGCCACCATGGGTCCCTCCATGTGTATTTTTTGGTTAGTGGTCCAATCTCCAGGAGCCCGGGGGAAGGGGGGTCTGGCCAGTGGATACTGTTGCTCCCTTCATGGGGTTTCAAACCCCCTCAGTTCCTTCAGTCCCTTCTCCAACTTCTCCAACCGGAAGGTTTTAAGTATAAATACCTGACCCGACTTGGAGCGCCTCAAAATTTTAATTGTTACTCTGTTCCCTCAATTTCTCTCCATTCTCATTCACCACCTCTGCCTAAAGTCATTGTAGCCAAGATGAAGACATTCTACAGCAAGTAGACTAGATAGATGCTCCAAAAGTTTTACATTTCTGCTGTGATGCTAAGAGAGATGAGCTATCTTAATGAAGGCTGCCCAAACCCACAAGAAACTAAAGAAAACACGACGATTGCCCAAAGGAGCTTCACATGCCACAGTGAGTTCCATGCTAAGTGAAATCTGATCATGTTTAGCTTCTTACTGGATTCAGGCTGTAAGTATGCCTTTCAGTCCTGCCACTGGACCTTCTTTATTGATGCTGAATTGTAGAATTGGTTACTTTTCCAACTGATGGCCTTGTGTTTCTGAAAAGATGACTCTTCACAAGCAAATTAGATGCATCCAAAATCACCCTAATGCAAGATCAGAGTTTCATGGGTCTTTTTACAATTTCAAACTTAGTTTGCTGCCCAGAGGAAAACATAAAACACAACAAAGCTGGAGGAAGATGGGAACATCTTTAAATAGCTTAGAAATCTCCCTGACTAATGAACAGCTTTTGTTAAAGAGTTTACTGTTTGTCCCCAAACCCAAATGGATGTTTCTAAAAATGGAACAAGTCGGGAGCAAAGGCAAAAGGAAAGAGGGTGATGATCTTGTAATCGCGAGGGTATCTATATTCAAAACATAGAATATATATTCAGACATAGAATAACAAGTCAAGAGAAATGTTATTGGCATGATTGTTAACAGTTGTAGATCGAAGTCCAAGAGGGCAGCCAGTGAGATTTCCTGTGTCCCAGGACAATAAATTGAACCAAGAACATAGGGATAGCAATCAAAATAGAGACAATTAACTAAGAAAAGAAATGACCTACAGGATGGAAATGGGCTAGGGATATGGGAAGAGAGATGGGACCAAGGTGCCACTGATCCTTTATATGTAATTTACATAGCACCAGCCTTCTTCCTGATTTGCATAAGACAGGCCTTTTCACACATGCTTTGTAACTGTAGACTAGGTAGGGAAGTGTTTCCAGTCTCTCTGCCAACTGGCTTCTGGATATGTGTGTATATATATATATATATATATATATATATATATATATATAATTTTATTTACTTATTTGATACTTTATTTATATTTCAAATGTTTCCCCTTTTCCAGATCTCCCCTTTGGAACCTCCCTATTTCCTCCCCCCTCCCTCTGCCTCTATGGAGGTATTCCCCCACCCACCTACCTGCCCACTCTCTTCTTCCTTCCTTGGCATTCTCCTATATTGGAGTACCTAACACCCTAAGGCCCAAGGGCCTCTCCTCCTCCCCGCCCCCATGGCTAACAAGACCCTCCTCTGTCACATATGTGGCCAGCACCATGGGTCCCTCCATGTGTATTCTTTGGTTGGTGATCCAGTCTCCAGGAGCATCGAGGGGTCAGGCCAGTTGCCACTGTTGCTCCCTCCCTGGGGCTGCAAATTCCCTCAGCTCCTTCAGTCCCTTCTCTAACTCCTCCATCTGGGACCTCACACTCAACCCAATGGTTGCTGTGAAGTGACTCTTGGGTATTCTGAACTTTTGTGCTAATAACCACTTATCAGTGAGTACATACCACATCCATTCTTTTGTGACTTTGTTACCTCACTCAGGATGATATCTTCAAGTTCCATCCATTTGCCTAAGAATTTCATGAAGTCATTGTTTTTAATAGCTGAGTAGTATTCCATGGATATAGTAAATGTACCACATTTTCTATATCCATTCTTCTGTTGAGGGACATCTGGGTTGTTTTCAGTTTCTGGCTATTATAAATAGGGCTGCTATGAACTTAGTGAAGCGTGTGCCTTTATGGCATGTTGGAACATCTTCTGGGTATATGCCCAGGAGTGGTATAACTGGGTCCTCAGGAAGTATTATGTTCATTTTTCTGAGGGTCTGCCAAACTGATTTCCAGAGAGGTTGTATCAGCTTACATTCCCACCAGCAATGGAGGAGTGTTCCTCTTTCTTCACATCCTCACCAACATCTGCTGTCACCTGAGTTTTTGATCTTAGCCATTCTGACTGATGTGAGGTGGAATCTCAGGGTTGTTTTGATTTGCAACAGAACACCAATGGCTTGTGCTCTAAGATCAAGAATTGACAAATGGGACCTCATGAAATTACAAAGCTTCTGTAAGGCAAAGGACACTGTAAAGAGGACAAAACGGCAACCCACAGATCGGGAAAAGATCTTTACCAATCTTACGTCCACTAGAGGGCTAATATCCAATATATACAAAAGACTCAAGAAGCTAGACTCCAGAGATCCAAATAACTCTACCAAAAAATGGGGAAGAGAGCTAATATCAGAGTTGAGAGAGAATTCTCAACTGAGGAAACTCGAATGACCGAGAAGCACCTGAAGAAATGATATGTTAATCTGGATGCCCCTCTTTCTCCACACCTCTACACTCTCGCCATATACAATGATACTACACGCCAGGGATCACTATAAAGTTATTATATAACTCAATCTTCATAACACCTTTAATCCTACATTGGGCAAGGTAAAGCTTAAGCAAATGGCCCAAAGGTGGTGCTAAGATTTAGACAAAAGCATCTCCTGCTCCAAATTCCATACAACTGCCACAATACGACTTATAATAACTTAAATGTCCGATAGAAATCACTGAATTTTTTTGATGTTTTTCAGGATGGGGTGGAAGAGGGAGAGAGAGAGAGAGAGTCCATCCTTCTTTACCTCTTCAAGAGTCTATAGTTGCTTAAGGATGTTGAAAAACCCATAATAAGTTGATACCTAGGGAGCAATAGAGACAGAAGCACTACTTAACATACCTCATTTATCTAGTAGGGATTCCTAAAGAAAATGCCATGTTTGTATGGCTCCTATCACTTAAATTAAGAGACCAAGGTGGGTTCTTGCATTTCTTTTAAGTTAAGCAAAACTAGACTTCCAGACCATTCTTCTGTGGTCTGGAAAGACACCGAAGACAAAAGAAAAATACCTATCTTGGGCAGTACTTACGTTTTTGTTGATGTAGGGATTTTTTTTTTCTTCATCCCAGAGTAAGTAAACTGGGATGGAGAGATGGCTCCACCATTAAAAGCTAGGCTCACAAACAAAAAATGAGTGTAAATAGGGGGCCTATCAAAGTGATTGACATTCAACAGATCCTCTGAGAGGTGTTGTGAAGCTGTGACTCACCAAGAGAGTCTAAAACCTGCAAGTTCTAACACACTTGAGGCTTTTGTCCATGTGAAAAATTGAAGTGATGGCTGTCTGCATAGTCTTTACATTCTCTGATGGGACTTACAGGTTACATAAAGAATGACACATGAGCATTTATCTTTTTGCTCAGCAAATGTTTTCCCTGGGATTTCATTTACTTCAAATTCATATTTTTCTTGGAAGGAGGAATATGACATCTGATAATGCACCATTAGAATTAATATTTAATTCATTTTACTTTAAAAATGTTAGTTGCTTAGTTCCCTTCCTCAAGTCAGCTTTTTAATAAGATTTTTAGAGACATGAAATTTTAAATATGGATTATTCATTTGCCCAAAACATTTTCATTAAGAATTTATTATAATATCAGGTACAGTTCCAGGGGGTAGAAAAAAGACCCAGAGGAGAAATTACTGGCCTACAGCAGCAGGTTCAAGGCTAACACAGAGAACAAAGACCTCTTCATTTCAGAAGCAGATGCCATTTTGTCTGACTGACATTCCTGTTCATGCCATTGCCTCAGTAGACCAAGACTGCCTGATGCCAAGTAAGATGCAGGCATACAGGACCTGCTCTCCAAAACTTCTCCATGAAATTGTGGAGACAGAGGCTTGTTGAACATAATGTCTAGACTAGGTACCAGCTGAGGTGCTTCATGGCTATTGTTCTACTTCTTCTGAAGCATGTAGACCCTGGGAAGCTTGCTTGCAGTTCATGGTCTCACATGTGTCAACTGTCACCTAGAATTCAGCCCATACTTCTCCAATAGCTTTGCCAAAGCTCTTTCCCTGCGAAACTGTGAATCCCTCTGCAACACATTATACAGACAGTGCTCTTCCCCACTGAATGCAAGGGGTGCAACGAATTCTGGGATGTGACAGCTGTTCTCTGCTTCATCCTTGGGTCTGTCTAGAGGCCAAAGTACTGTGAGAAATGGTATTATGTGCCATGTCATACTGCTGGTGTTGCTCTTCTCCTGTGCTGTTCCATAATTTGGGTTATATTTCAGAAATAGTTTTCTCCTCATCCTTTCCATAGTCCCATTCATCTTTATGTCATTAATGTTGGGCTTCGTCATGTGACTCACTTTAGTCAATAACTAAATTCTCATTGCAGATTTGACACAATTAGAGGTTTGGAGTGTATTCTCAGATTGGACTGATCTTATTGGCCTCTGCCATGACTATCCAAAGCTGGGAGAAGAGAGATACTTGCCTATAACAACCACCCCTCCCATACCTTACTACATTTACTCAATCAAATGTTCTGAGCTACCGATGTTTGAGGTGTTTTGAATGTTACAAAGCTGATGAAGTCACTATTTTAGGGTAGCAATAATCTATTGAACTCTTCCTCACAATAGCATATCTATCTCAGGCATTTTCTGAAAGTTTGGGTTTTCCATTGCGGCTGGTACAGATCACTTGTAGGGCATGGAGGACTGTGCTACCACACAGGCATAAGAACTGGTAAAGTTGAATGAGCTTAAACTTGGGTATCTCAGAAATTTGAGCGTGGCAAGAGTGAAGCCATTCTCTACCTTTCTCTGCACTTGCTCTGAAACTCACAACCACAACATCCCACTGAGAGAACCATGGGCACTCAGTCCTCCATGCTAATGGGGTATCAAGATAGCCTTAACCTTTAGCCAATGACCTTCTCTTTCTGGGTATCCTTTTCCCAAAAGATATATAAAGCAATGTGAACAAGCAAGGATCATCTCAGAGATGTGCTTTATTAATAACTGTCACAGGAAAGCACTTTGCCTTGAAAAGCAACATCTAAAACTCCTGAGGAAGATTTTCTCTCCTCCAGCCCCTCCAGTACTCTGGGTCCTCACTCCTAAACTGGCAGGATCCTGCTCATCCCAGATTCCACCTTTCCCTTTCTGCCGAGTGTGTAGGTGCCCTGTGAGGAAACCTGTTTCTGACTTCCCCTCCTAGCAGTATACCAGTGATGCCTAGGTACCCAGAGAGGAGACTGTAAACCACCGTGGATTTCCCATTTTGGACTTTGCTATGTCTGCTTCCAGCAGCATACCGGAGGCACCCTGGTACTCCCAGAAGAGAGGCAAGACACAGTATGAAAGTCACTTAGGTTGTAGGCTAGCATTCTCAGATACATACTGACCTTTGTACATAAGTCATTCAAAATAAATAGAATGGCTGGATGGGTAGCTACAATAAATACAATAATAAACTGAAGATAAAGTACTAGTGGAATTTTATATATGTCTTTATGGATAGTAATGAAAACTATAGCATCTATGGATGCAATGTCTCTGTTTTTTGTGTGAATAATGTGCTTCAGTCAACTTAGAAGCACATTTGCACTGGGTTAAAGTGATCCTGAGAGGGCATGTTCAACTGGCATAAAGGCTTCTTTATTTAAGAAACATTTATAATACCTATTAGATATCTATAGAACCTTTCTTAGCAAAGAATTCAGGTGCTATTTTAATCCTCCTTTGGTCTTCAGAAAGACATTAAGAAGAGAAATTCACATATAAGCCATTACACAGTCAGGGATACCCAGGGAACATCTAGGGTAATTATTTTCCTGTTTTGTTTCATTTTATCATCCTCTTCTAATCTGTTGTGTGCTCAAAAGCTGGAGAATATTCTAGTTCCTTCACATAGCAATACATAGTCTGAATCTCAAGATGTGTTTTTCTCTAAAATTCCATTAGATTTGTCTGTCTTCATATTACAATTTTTAAGTTCAAATATGAGACCAAGGATATAGCTCAGTTGGTAAGTATTTGCTTAGCCTAGTTGAGACCTTCAGTATGATTCCCCATTGATTCACATACAATGGGCATGGTGTAATCCCATGGAATTGGTATGTAATTAAAATATTTTTAACGACAAAAAAAAACCATGGAGGAAATATTCTTAAGATTCTTTAAAAGATTTTAAAATACTTTTCATGCTAGAGTCTCTTTTGAAGACATCAGTGGTACAATGGAAAGAACACAAGGTCAAAAGACCTCAGCTAATACCATAGCTCCACTCAAAGTTTGAGTCTTAGGAAAGGCACTTACCTATTCAAAACATCACTTTTTGTCATTTGTGATATAAAGATAATGTCAGCCACATCAACATCAAAGACGTTTGGAAATGTCATATGGTAGAATGCCAGGATTTACAAAATTGATGTTTAAATGGTACCAGAAAAAAATTAAAGATCAGTTTAAAAATAAAGACAAAATGGAAAGGAATGACTAACTTACTGTTACTAATGTAAGATTTTGATATATACCATTGTTTAGAAAACCTGATACCCATTTGAAGGTGACTTTTAAAAGAATACTGAGCCTCAATTTAAAATCTTAGAATTTGTTCTGTGAAATATCCTTGGGGAAAAGATCAATAGAGTAAGATAAGGGAACCAGCAATGACTTCACACATCTACTATCACTTAGTCTTTGACAAACATGTCAAAAAATACATTAGAGAAAAGATAGCCTTTTAAACAGATGGTTCTGGGAAGCATGGATATCCTCATGTCGAAGAATGAAACTAGATCCCCATCTCTCACTCCTCAGAAAGACCAATTCAAAATGGATCAAACACCTTAAGGTAACTGACACTCTGAAAATGCTAGAGGAAAACATAGGTACAAGACACAACCATAGGCAAAGACTTTCTGAAAGGAGTCCATTAGCGTGAGGAGTCGCTCACAAAAATGGCAAATGGTATTGCATGAAAATAAAAGAGTTTTGGGTTTTCCAAAAAAGGAAATAATCACTAGAGTTGAGAGAAAGCTTACAGAATAGTAGATGATCTTTGTCAACTATATATCTGACAGAAGATTAACATTCAGAACCTGCAGAAAACTCCAAAAATAAAAATAAATAACCAGGCAATATAAGGGCTAAAGAACTGAAGAATTTCTTCCTTCTCAAGAAAGAAACACAAATACAAATACTTGAAAAGTATAAGCCATTCATCATAAGCCATCATCTTCTCCTTTGAAATGTTTAAGAACAAGCTTAAGTGTCCATCAAGAAATGAATGGTTAAATAAAAGACAGCACATACACAATAGACTTTATTCAGTCATAAAGAAAATGATAGTGACAGCTTCATGATGATGGAGGAGTTAGAAATCATTGTGTTAAGTAAAATAAGACAGACTCAAAAAGATGTGTGTGTGTGTGTGTGTGTGTGTGTGCGCAGGTGTGCGTATGGTTCTGGGGCGGTATTTATACATGTGACATGAAGGTTTCAGGGCTGGGAAAAATACTAAAGTGATGAGAAGGGAACAAAGGAGATTAAAAAGATACGTGCATATCATATATGTGAGATAGATAGACAGACAGACAGACAGAAAAATGGTGGACACTATATGGTAGTGTGCATAGGAGAGCGAATAAAGATAAAGTAACACATATGTACATATAAATATCACAGTGAAGCCATTTCTTTCCATGATAACCACTGTACCATGTCTGCCTGTACGCCTCCATGCTTCACACAATGACAAGAACAAACTAAACCTCTGAACCTATAAGCAAGCCCCAACCAAAGATTTTCCTTTAGAAGAGTTCCTGCAGTTGTGGTGTCTTCTCGGCAATAGGAAGCCTAACTAAGACACATAGCACACTCAGCTTCTGAGTCAAAACGTGTAAGTGCCTTCCTTTCAGAAACTGAATTCAATCCAGAGTGATATACTTCTTAGCCACAATTAGCTCTGCCCTCTCAGGGAGTAAAAGGCTGAGCAAGTTTTGATCTGTCCTGAACTCCCAGTGACATATGGCACAGACCTAATTAATGTGGCCTGAGTCCGCTCTTTGTCAATGTGGCCAACAGTACTGCATTCATGCTCTCAGGCAGCAATTTATCATTATTAAATGCACAAAAAACAGCTCGAGATTGCTACAGAAATTGCAAAGGTCAAAGATATGCATGTTCCTGCCCTAAAGGACTCCATAATGTGTTTTCCAAGCTCCTTGTGACCCAGTACTACTTCATTTGGGCCTCACTGCTCTCCACAAACCATAGTGAAAACAGTCTCATTTGGCACTATTTGGTACCATTATTTTACTTGAGTACCATTATTTTTAAGCATTGCTAAGCTTTATTTCTATCCTAAAGAATTTTCCTCAGAGTGATTATAAATATATATTTAAGTTTTGAATTTTATGTAGATGATTGTTTTGCTTGCATTGTAGGTATGCATACTGCTTGCATGCCTGGTACCCACAAAAGCCAGAAGAGGGCACCAAAATTGGAGTTACAAATGGATGTGAGCCAACATGTAGGTGTGTCAGGGGTTAATGTGCATCCTCTGGAAGAGAAGCCAGTGTTCTTAATCACTTAGCTGCCTCTCCAGTCCTTAGAATTATATTTTAAGGACAGCAGTTCTAGGGTATTCTGGTCATATTTTGTATTCACTCTCATAGGCCCTGAGCTAGAAAAGTGACCCCATGTAAATCAAAAGGCAAGTCTTCCTATTCATACATAGTTAACATCTACACTCAGACTCATGAAAGATTGTGGACTTTGGGAATGCCTAAAGCAGCCTTCTCCTATATTATAACACACACACACACACACACACACACACACACACACACTTTTTTAGGGAGAAACTTTTGTGGCAATGAGCCATTAACAAGCTCCAGAAGCTGTGGCCTTATTTGATAGAGCATTGTGACTTTCTTGTATTTAAAAACTAGCACACACAGTTGTCTATTGGATGAGATCAGTGGATATATATATAGCAAGAAAACGATGACAAATAATTTTGTATCTAACCACAAAAGCAATGTTTTACTTTTGTAAAGCAGTCATGCAACAAGGATGTAGCCCAGTGCCTGTAGATACATCTCATTATGAGATGAAAGCATAAACAGTCCATTCCTTTTCTTTTTAAAGCCTCAGTATCAAGCAGAGATGGTTTTAAGTGCTTTTTACATGCAGTCTCCAATTCCCAGTACTACAGAGCTGGAGGCATCCTAGGCCTCTGTTCACAGAGGAGGCTCTGGAGGGTCACATTGCTGTTGTGTTGCAAGAGTAGAACTCTATCCTACAGCTACAAAACACATCCTCTCTTTGAACATGACAGCATGAGGTCACAGATGGCCAGCAGCAAATGGGTCATAGCATAACAGTGTACAAGAGTTTTCTAATGTCATCAAAGCTCTCCAAACCCCAGTGGACATCACTGAACAGAGGCCAAGCAGTAGACATTACCAACCAAGATAAACAAAGTAGGCCAATTGCAGTATACACTTAAACAGTGTAACCATATCACAAGATACTTGAGGCAGGATAAGAGATACTGTATTTGGTGGCAAGACCTCTCCAAATATAAATTTAACTAAAATGTTAATAGACATATTCATATATGTTCATACATATGCCTTCATGCTTTATGCTTTGATGTACATGTTCATATGTGTGTGTGTGTGTGTGTGTGTATGTGTGTGTGTGTGTGTGTATGGATTGGATAATCTTTAATAAAATACTTGCAAATCAAATATAGGCATATATTTTTTTAAAAATCATCCATGATGATCAAGTTGGCCTTGTCCCAGAGAGACAGGGATGGTTCAACATGTATAAGTCAGTAAATGTAATTAGCCACATAAGTAGGATTAAAGATGAAAATCACAAGATTATCTCAATAAGTAAAGGAAAAGCCTTTGACAAAATCCAACATAGCTCATGATGAAAAGTTCTTGAGAGAGTAGAACTAGAAAGAACTTACCTCAGTATAATAAATATACAGGACAAACCCACAGCCAACATCATCCTAAATGGAGAAGAACTGGAAACAAGCCAGTTAAAATTAAGAATGAAATAGGGCTTTCCACATCCCTACCCTGCCTGCCACCTTCTTTCCAATACAGTGTTCCAAGCACAAGTGGGATAACAAGAGGAGACAAAAGTTTAAGGGAAGCAAATAGGAAACGGGAAAGTGTGCATTAGAAATCCCAGAAATTCTACCAGAAAACTTTTGGAAATCATCAGCAATTTCAACAAAATGGAAGGATACAACATCTACCTACAAAATTCAGTAGGTTTCTATAAATCAACAACAAATATATTGAGAAAGAGATTGCCGCCACACCCTGACTCACAACAGCCCCAAAGAAAAAGCATCAAGGAATAAAGTTAGCCAAGGAGATGAAAGACTTCTAATACAAAAAATTTTAAATCTCTGAAAAAAGAAATTGATGAAGATGCTGGAAAATGGAAAGCAGAATTAATATTGTGAATGTAACCATTCTACCAAAATCTTTATAGACTCAAAACAATTCCAACAAAATACCTTTAAAAAGTAGAATATTTCACATTTCTGTTTTTAAATTTCTCTGAGAGTTTTAAGAAACAGTTTGATTGTATTCACATTGCCTCCATGAACTCTTCTTAGACTCACCCCCTTTTTCTACCCACCAAATTATGTCCTTTTTTTAAAAAGACATTAAAAACATCATTAATGGCAACTTTGTGCTCCTCAAATATTCTTGGATGTGTGGTCTTCCACTGGAGTATCGTCCATTTAGCAGGGGCTAAAGGCTTTTTAAAACCTATCTCCCTCCCTCCAGTAGTTAATAATTAATAAATCTCTGAAGCTCAAGAGGGAAATTGACTCTTATCTAACTCTTATCACCTTGCTTGGTATTGGCCTGTCTTAAATTTGCACAAGTTTTATACGTGCTGTCACATCTGCTATGAGTTAACGTGTGAGCCTTCCCTGCTGTGTCCAGATGATAAGGTTTCTATGTAGTCATCCAGCATTCTGGCTCTTACACTCTTTCCTATTCCTCTTCTACACGATTCCCTGAACTTTGGGAGGAGTACACACAGTGTATACGTTCTCCATTTAGAGTCAAGCATTCTACAGTCTCTTCTTCTCTGTACCTTGGACAGTTGGGGGACACTGTGTAGTCACTAATACTGAAAAGAGAACATTTTTAGTTGAGGATTGAAGGATACAACAATCTATGCAAATTATAACTGGTCATTAGATGTCAGTTTAAACTACATACATTTATCAAAATAATAGTAGCTTCTCCCCTAGGGCCTATGCCCTGTCTAGCCATACTTGCTTGGCCCAATAATGGTTTGGTGTATGGGTTTTATTTTGTAGAGCAGGACTTAAATTCAATCAGGAAGTTGTTGGTTACTCCCATGATATTCATGCCACTATTACATGAGTCAGTATGTCTTGTCAGACCAGTCATTATTGTAACTCACAGGGTTCATAACTGTGTATTACTAATGCTCATTTTTCTTCTTTAGCAGCTTGCGCAGTACTGCCCAGTACTATGAAATCTCAGTAGCAAGTATGAAGCTTCCATGTGAGTACCAGATTGATTTTATCATGTACTATGACTAAAGTATATGCTATCTTTAGCAATAAGTAGGATTTTATATTCAAGTTTTAGATGGTAATCAAGAGCAATGGAAATAATTTACATTGATTGGAAGACTATAGGAATTCACTGGCCAACAATTCTAAAAGAAGGAACCCACCCCAGGGAGTAGGCTTTTTATTTGTTAGATTCTGGTATGTAGTACAGGCATGATTACCCCTACTATATATATGGAGTCTTCTGCTGTAGTAAATATCTATATGTCTTTTTCAAAGGGTCTTCTGTGTTATTTGTCACCTGCCATATCCCCTCCTCTATCTTACTTTCTCTACGCTTCAAACCCAAACTCCTTAACCCTTTCCTTTCCATTATTCCCTTTGACCTTTTATACCAGTGTACTCAGTCTCCCCTTTATGGAACACCTTTCCCCATAGTCTCTTATTAATTTCCTGACCTCTGTTTATTTCAAAATAAATATACATATCTGAAGATACTGATTAGAGAAAACATGTGACTTTTATCTTTCTGGGTCTGGGGCCCTTACAAAGTTCAGTACATACTCATTTAGTAGTATATTTAGGCTACTAGTCATTACTGTCTTAGTACACTCAACAGTGTCATATTTGTCTAAATAAAGAACAGCAATTCCCTAAGAACCGTGACTCAATATGAAGGAATTGATTTAACCCTGGTAGACTCTAGTCAAAGTATTCTACATATTGTTGTCCAATAAGACACATACACCGATGCTTTAAATATTGAAAATTATGTGATAGTACTTGACATGTTCCCCTCATGCCACCAAAACCTCTAATAGTAAAATATTGCTGTGCCCATACTGCACACACTAAATTAAGGGTAGAGAAATATAAGTTCAGATCTCAAAATCCCTAAGGAGCAATGCTTGAATGCAATCATGAACTCAAGGTTAGCCAACAAACTACACTTCATCTCCACAAGGAGAGTTTTCATTGTTCTCGCTGTTCAATACTACTGCTCAGAATGGAGGCCCTATATTTGCCAACAAAACAGAGAAGTCGATCTTTAGAGAGTAGATAGACTGGATGAACATTATTAAAGGCTGCATGTACCCTGCTTAAGAAGTAATGTAAACCCACTAAACTTTAAAGTTACTAAAGGTTTTGATCACTAAGGATTGTGGTGCTAGAGGGCAATGGACCAATCTTATTAACATCGATTAAAATGGCATTATAGAACGATATCCTACCCTTAACTCCACTGACATTTTGAATTGATTGGCTGTTACAAGACCATTCTTTAGACAGTTGGATGCTTGGTGTCCTGCCTAGCCTCTGCCTACTAGACATCTGTACCATTTTCTACCAATAGGAATTAAATCATTTCCAGGTGTTGCCAAGTGCAAAAAATCACACTTGTTCAATACGTTAGAAACTAAACATGGCGGCCCATACTTAAAATGCAAGCACTGGAGAGTCTAAAGCAAGAAGATTGCAAAATCAAGTTGTCTCTCTTTCTCTCTCCCTCTCTCTCTCTAGAAAAACACAAAAATTTCCTCACTTAAAAAAAGAGAAAGAAACAAAAAAAAGGAGAAAGACAGAAGGCATTATATAGAAAAATATTTAAATTAATGATTTGTATATATGTACACGTGTGTATGCTCATCTGTGTGTGTTTGTATGTGTTCATATCCATGTGTGTGTGTGCCCGCATTCATTTGCATATGTGTTTGTGCATGTGTGCATGTATGTATGTGTGTGTGTGTGTGTGTGTGTGTGTGTGTGTTTTGCAGGCCAGAGTTCACTCTCAGGAGCTATACCTCAAGAGCTGTCTGCCTCGATCTTTGTTGTTGGTTTTTTTTGAGGATAGATCTCTAACTGAATGTATGGCTCACTTCCACATTAGGATAGGTTGGCTAAACAGTGAGTAACACCAATCTTCTTGTCTTCACCTCCTTAGCACTGGGATTACAGGCACATGCCATTGCACTAGGCTTGCTATGTGGGTGGTGAGATTCATTGTCAGGTGTTAATGCTTATGTGATAAGCATTTTACCAACTTATCTCTCTCCCTAGTCCCAGGCATTTAAAGTATGTGTAGGGTGCCTCTGTGTGTGCCTATGTGTACACATGTGCATTTGTGTGTATACAACATGTAGTGTATAAGTGTGTGTGTGTGTTTCAAGGACCTTGCATAGACATGTTATGGAAGTACTCTGCCACTGAACATACCACCCTAAGCCACAATTTTAATATTAAATATACTAAAGTGAAATAAATATTAACTCTCTTCAATAAATAAGTTAATATTTTAATTACAATTCTATTTTTATGAAAAGCATTAAATATTATATTAAGTAAAAATGGTTATAAATTAAAATATAGTATATGAACTAATTTTATTTTTTTCTGTGCATATATACACAAAACAATACAACTTTAAAAATATAAATGTATCAAAGTGGTTGTCAGCTCAGGATAGGATACAGGTCATATTTGCCTTTATTATAGGATATTTCTAGTCTTTCTGTATTTACTAACGTATGTTTCTTTTGTGACATATGATGACAGTTTCAAAATTCTAGAAATCTAGCTACTTTAAAAATCTACACTAAGAAAAGGAGACTGTTGGGTCTGATTCTGGATAAGTTCAAAGGGAAGAATCTAAATGACAAGTTCAAACTACTGACTGGCAATGTTTTCAGAAGTCAATTGGTTAGGTTAGTATATAATGAGGTGTGTTTCATTACAGCATTTTTATAACTGTGTTCCTCTTAGTCCTTCTCCCACAGTCTCCCTTCTGCCAGCCCCCTTCCTCTTCTCCCTGATTGATCCTCTTCTGATTTCAGGACACATGGATCCTATTACCAGCCAAGCTGTCCATCACCAAATGAGACTGCGTAGTACATGCACACAGCATAATTCTATTTAGCAGATCATTAATCTTAATTGCATGTACCTCTGTGTTCTGAAGACCTCTGACCTGAAAAGGTTCACCGAAACTCTCTCCTGGAGCAGCAGTGCCTATGCATGCATGACATGGTATAAGGAAATAAATGATTCATCTAGAGAATTCTTCCACATCCTAAACTTCAAGGAGCATGTTTCCTCCTGACAAATAAACAAAAACAGGTTATATATCTACTCTAAAATTGTGTCAATCACATAGGGAACAGGCCCACCATGGAGAAGCAACAGGCAAGCAGAAAAACAAGAGTTGCAAGGTGGAAGCCACTGCAGGATAATCTAAAGAAAAAGTAAGAGCAGCCTGCTTATAGTGCCAGGAGAGTTAAGACACTATGAAAAATAAGTGGTCAGCAATCTGGATGCCTAAGATGCTTGGAGAAATGAAATCAACAGTTAAAAAGAAAGTGAAAGAACCGACAAATCACCTTTTAAGAAGTTAAAATCTTGGAAAACCGACTAAGAAGTCTGGCATTCTTTCAATGAGAGCTTATGGAAGGGAAAGGAAACAATATAGAGAGGCAATTTTATTTTTTCTTTTTTGGTTTTCCAAGACAGGGTTTCTCTGTGTAGCCCTGGCTGTCCTGGAACTTACTCTGTAGACCAGGCTGGCCTCGAACTCAGAAATCCACCTGCCTCTGCCTCCCAAGTGCTGGGATTAAAGGCGTGCGCCACCACGGCCTGGTGAGACGCAATTTTAAAAAAAATAATAATAATAGTGAGATTTGTTTTCAAAATAGATTATATCCTTGAAATCTCAGCTTCAAGAGGCCTAATAAGCTGAAATGCATACTTAAATGCATAAAAGTGGTTTAAATGAGTATGATGAAGCCAACTGGATAGATAACTGATTTCACAAAAGTAACAGTAGACATTGGAAGGCAACAGAGAAGTAACACTGATGTCAGCGAAAATGACTGTCAATCACCTTTTTTATTCCAAAACAAACATTCAGTGAGAACCACAAACTTAAAAACTGGGGGAAAAAACACAATCAGTTCTTTGTATTTAAAACTATAGTTTAGGAGCCAGAGAGATGGCTCAGCTATTAAGAGAACTCGCTGCTTTTACAAAGGACCTGAGTTCAGTTCCCTGATCCTGGGTTAGGTGGCTTACAACAACCTGTAACTCTAGCTCCAAGGAATTCAATGCTTCTAGCCTCTGACCTCCTCGGACAACTGCATTCACATGTACATGTGGACACACACACACCTCCACACGATTAAAAGTAATGAAAATAAATCTTTTCATTCATAGATAGGTAGATAGAAATTTTCATTTAAACTATATATGTATATTTATATACAGAACTTCATGTACTGTAAGTATAGATAGTTAATATAATGATTCCTTATCAATTTTCTGAATAGAACAATACACCAATTGACTATCCAATACCAAGCAGTCATTCCTGCAAATATATATATAACCAACATTATAAAGACTGAGCAGTTTGTATTTGTGTATGGATATCTATTTCTGATTCCATTAACCGAGAGTACAAGTGAGTGTGCATCCTCACTGTGCTCTTCTCTTCAAACTGCATGTCTGCTGAAAGCCTTGTACTATACTTCAGATTCCACTGTCACCCATTAAAAACCTCCACTTTGCAGACAAAACAGTGGCAACACCTTCAGCAACCACACATAAGACTTTTCAGAATAAAAAAATGTGGCCCCATAAGTCTGCTTCACCTGTTTCTACCTAGGCCTGGCAGATGCTCAAATCAGACTGTTCATTTTTAGTCTTTTAATATTAGTATTATTGTTGTTTTAGCTTTGTGTTCTCAGCATTACCAGAGATCCTGGTGTTTGACAAATGTTTAGTCAGTTCAAATTAGTGAAATACATTGTCCTTTGCTTCTCCGAGTCTGTGAGAGAGTCTGTATCTAGTTGATTATGAGGGTGTAAACATAATACTGTCTATCTTCTAGGCCACATTAAGGCTATTACCACATGATGTCAGACATGCTTGGTTAAAATAAAACTCAGGAGGAGTGAGTTGCACATAGGAAATAAGAGATCCACCAGGCAGTCTCAGGAGACCTCAGTATTCCATTTTGTGGGGATGCTTCTCCATATTCACTGTCTCAAGCAGTAGAGAGACCCTCCAGTTTCAGTTGAATCTGAGAATAGCTTCCATATCCTCATCATTCAACTTGAAGTCAAAGACCTGAAAGTTTACTTCAGTACAAGTGTCATGGATTCAGGGATCACCACACATTCCTCTGGGAGTGGAACTAAATCAAAACCTAGACTGAGGTTTTCCTGTGCTTTGCAATGAACTGTATAATCTTGGGTTTTTGCAGTAGTGAAAGTTCTCTCTGGCTTGGACCAAGATCCATCTTGGCAGCCCAGGAGGTTGTAAGCTGTGAAGATGATGCCCTCAGAAGGCAGTACTAGGTCAGTTTGGCCTGAATTTGACCTGAATGGTTGTTCATTGATGTTCAGTCCAGACTCACATAAGAGCCTTTCAATAAACAAGGGGCTGATGTAGGCAACATCCAGGGCTTTCACTAACCCCCAATACACCAGTTCTTCCATGATTCATGGGCACCTATGAACATTACCTTGCTGGTGAGAATGTTGCTTTTATCACCTTTGGGAAATAATGCTTTCCTGGGATGAAGTCCCTGTGCCAGCAAATAAGAAAAACATTCAAATAGCTTCAGATCTATGAAGAAGTTTCAATAGCCTACCTTGAGCAACTTTCCCTTTTTAAATGTGGGCCACAGTTGGCAAACAATGAGAGGTCTTCCTACTTCACAACCTTCTCTTGAATCACCTTTTGATTGGTTTCTCCTACCTCATGCTTTTTTCACTATACATAAGCACAGTCAGTCTGGTGATACCAATACCAAGAGCCACCTTTACCATTTCCTGACTTTGCCTAAGTGAGGCTTCCATGAGCACCTTGGCCCCAGAAAGATCTCTATGCTTGCATCAGACATCATTCCGAATGAACAGAGAGATTTCTATCCATTTTTTAGTTTTAAAAAAGCAGATAATACACTTGGAAGAATTGGATTACAAGTAAGACCAGAAGCTCACTTAAAACAACCTGTCCAAGCTAAGTGAAATGCTATTTTTTCTTCTGGTCTGCTTCCCCACCCAGGACATATCAGTGGGCCTAATACCTTCCCACACACTATAGGGTGTGTGCCTCCCAGGAGGTCCCCAGTAACCAGGGGCACAGCCTGTCTGCCTCCCAGGAGGTCCACAGTAACAAGAGACACAGCCTGCCTGCCTCCCTGGAGGTCCCCAGTAACCAGTAACACAGGAGGCCTGCTCTAACCAGAAACACAGGAGGCCTCCCCCAACCATAGACAGCACTGGCTGCCTCCCAGGAGTCTGACTCTAACTCAGGTCACAGAGCTCTACCTGCCTCTAAGGAGGCTGGCTCTGGTCAAAGACACCCAGGCCACTTAACACCAGAGATAACCAGATAGCCAGAGACAAGCCCAAGATCATAAACAGCAGAACCCATTCAACACCATCAGAACCTAGTTCTCTGACCACAGCAATCCCTGAATACCCTAACATGCCTGAAAAGCAAGATGCCTAAAACCCAATCTCCTGATAATGATAGAGACCTTTAAGAAGGATATAAATAACTCAATGAAATACAGGAAAACACAGGCAAACAGGTAGAAGCACTTAAAGAGGAAAAAATTAATTCCTTAAAGAAATACAGGAAAATGCAATCAAGCAGGTGAAGGAGTTGAACAAAACAGTCCAAGAACAAAAACTGGAAATAAACACAATAAAGAAACACAAATGGAGGCAACTCTGGAGATGGACAACTTAGGAAAGAGATCAAGAGCTACAGTCACAAGCATCAGCAACAGAATACTAGAGATAGAAGAGAGAAACTCAGGTGTAGAAGATACCACAGAAGATATTAACATATTGGTCAAAGATAATACAAAGTGTAAAAAGCTCCTAACCCAAAATATCCAGGAAATTCAGGACACAACGAAAAGATCAAACCTAAGAATAATATAAATAGGAAGAGGGTGAAGAATCCCAGTTTAAGGAGCCAGAAAACATCTTCAACAAAATCATAGAAGAAAACTTCCCTAACTAAAAGAAAGGGATGCCCATAAATGTACAAGAAGCCTACAGAACACCAAATAGATTGGACCAGAAAAGAAATTCCTCTCATCACATAATAATCAAAACACTAGATACACAGAATAAAAACAAAAATATTAAAAGCAGTAAGGAGAAAAGGCCAAGTAACATATAAACACAAAGCTATCAGAATTACACCAGACTTCTCAACAGATACTCTAAATGCCAAAAGATCCTGGACAGATATCATCCAGACCCTAAGAGAACACAAATGCCAGCCTAGGATACTATACCAAACAAAACTCTTAATCACCATAGATGAAGAAACCAAGATATTCCATGACAAAACCAAATTTAAACAGAGAGATCCCATACAAGAAACTTAACAGCACACCTAAAAGCTCTAGAACAGAAACTAGCAAACACACCCAAGAGGAGTAGATGGCAGGAAATAGTCAAACTCAGGGCTGAAATCAACCAGTTAGAAACAAAGAGAACATTACAAAGACTCTACGAAACCAAGAGCTGGTTCTTTAAGAAAATCAACTGGATAGATAACCCTTAGTAAAACTAACTAAAGGGCACAGAAACAGTATCCAACCCAACAGAATCAGAAATAAAAAGGGAGGCATAACAACAGAAACTGAAGAAATTTTAAAAAATCATTAATCTATAATCTACAAAACTGGAAAATCAAGACAAAATGGATGATTTTCTACACAGATACCATGTGCCAAAGTTAAATCAAGATCAAGTAAACTACCTAAACAGTCCCATATCCCCTAAGGAAACAGAAATAGCCATTAAATACCTCCTAATCTAAAAAAATATAAAACAGGGCCAGAGGGTTTTAGTGCAGAATTCTACCAGACCTGCAAAGAAGAGCTAATACCAACACTCCTCAAAGTATTCCACAAAATAGAAACAGACAGAACACTATCTAATTCATTGTATGAAGCCACAGTTACTCTGATACCTAAACTACAAAAAGAAGCAACAAAGAAAGAAAACTTCAGGCCAACCTCACTTATCAATGTTGATGCAAAAAAAAAAACCTCAATATTTGCAAGCTGGATTCAAGAACACATCAAAACCATCATTCACCACAAGGAAATTAGTATTCATCCCAGGAATACAGGATGGTTCAATATACAAAAATCTATCAATGTAATACACTCTATTAAAAAAACTCAAGGAAATAAGTCACATGATCATCTCAATAGATGCTGAAAAAGTCTTAGAAAAAATCCAACACCCCCTTCATTTTAAAAGTCTTGGAGAGATCAGGAAATCATGGCACATACCTAAACATAATAAAATCAACATATAACAAACCAACAGCTAACATGAAATTAAATGGAGAGAAACTAGAAGCAATTCCATGGAAATCAGAGCCAAGACAAGGTTGCCCAATTTCTACCTATTCAATATAGTTCTTGAAGTTCTAGCTAGAACAATTAGACAACAAAAGGAGATTAAGGGGATACAATTTGGAAAGGAAGAAGTCAAAGTATCACTATGAGCAGATGATATGATAGTATATATAAGCAACCCCAAAAATTCCACCAGAGAACTCCTACAGCTGATAAACAACTTCAGCAAAGTGGATATAAAATTAACTCAAATCAGTAGGCTGAGAAAGAAATTAGGGAAACAATACCCTTCACAATAGCCACAAATAGTATAAAATATCTTAGTGTAACTCTTACCAAGCAAATGAAAGATCTGTATGACAAAAACTTCAAATCTCTGAAAAAAGAAATTAAAGAAAATGTCAGAAGATAGAAAGATCTCCCATGCTCATGGATTGGTAGGATTAACATAGTGAAAGTGACTATTTTACCAAAAGCAATCTACACATTCAATGCAATCCCCATCAAAAGTCCAACACAATTCTTCACAGACATAGAAAGAGTAATTCTCAACATCATATGGAAAAACAGAAAAATCAGAATAGCCAAAAAATTTCCCAGCAATAAAAGGTCTTCTGTAGAAATTACCATGCCTGACCTCAAGCTGTACTGCAAAGCAATAGTGATAAAGACAGCATGGTATTGGTACAGAGACCGATGGTCAATCAAGGGAATAGAATCAAACATCCAGAAATAAACCCACACACCTCTGGACACTTAATCTTTGACAAAGAGACCAAAAACATACAGTGGAAAAAAGAAAGCATCGTTAACAAATGGTGCTCAGCCAACTGGCAATCTGTATGTAAAAGAATGAAATAGATCCATATTTATCACCTTGCACAAAGCTCCAGTCCAAGTGGATCTAGGACCTCAACATAAAACCAGGCACACTGAATCTAATAGAAGAGAAAGTGGGAAAGAGCCTCAAACACATAGGCACAGGAAGAAATTTCCTGAACAGAACACCAATGGCCAGGCTTGAAGATCAGCAATTGATAAATGTGACCTCATGAAACTGAAAAGCTTCTATAAGGCCAAAGACACCATCAATAAGACAAGTCAGCAACCTACAGAAAAAAATCTTCACTAACCCTACATTTGATAGAGGACTAATATCCAAAATATATAAAGAACTTAAATTGACCTCCAAAAAACCAAATAACCCAGTTTAAAAGTAGAGCAGAGAGATCCCAGGCAGCTCCCAGAGACTGAGCCACCAACCAGGCAGCATACTTGGGCTGGTCTGAGCCCCCTAGCACATATATAGTAGAGGACTGCCTGGTCTGGCCTCAGTGGGAGAAGATGCCCTTAATCCTCTCAAGAGATTTGAGGGCCCAAGGAAGGGGGAAGAGTGGTGGGAGAGAGCACTGTCTTGGAGGCAAGGGGGAGGAGGAATGAGATGAAGAACTGTGGGAGGAGGACCGGGAAGGGAGGTAACGGCTGGATCGTAAACAAATAAAATAAATTTTTAAAATGTTATTCTGTTTGTACACTGTGCATAGAAAAATTGTCAGTCATTCAGTTTTCTTGGAGTTTTAATTTGAATTCATTTACAAATGAATAATCACTGCTGGATCTGTTTAAACATTATATAGAGGCTTTGTCCATTCATAATGGCCAAACAAACATGTACCCAGCAGCCAATGCTCATTTTGCTTCTTATATGAGTAACCAAAAGCTCAATACATTTTCTCCAAAAGCCTTTTTCTTTCCTTTAAATTCTCAAATAAATACAGGCATAATGGTTTTTATTGTGTAAAAGAGATAGTAAAGATCTCCTCGCCCCCAAAATTTGAAACTCATTAAGCTCACACAACTCATTTCACTGTCTAAAAATGCTCACTGCTATGATTTCTACAATGGAAAGCAACTAGTACATCTTGAAAATGTATCAACACTTTGCCAGAATTGTTTGCAATGGCTACTGATAGGACCAGAATGTCTATATTGCTAAAGAAATTGAAAGAAGTCATTTGGCTGATACTTACAGAAACCTAATATAATGTCTATGTTTATTCTTTCATCTGTTTCCTCTCTTTTCTCTTATGTTAAGTCAGATTAATTTCTAAAGACACTGCAACCATGTGACCAAGAAATCATCTGCATGTGACATAAACTTTCTAAAGTTTATAAAAAGTTCTCTACTGGTGTTAGACTAATACACACAGCAAAACAACTGGGAAATGAGAATAGTAATTTTAACAGGGATCAATGGCTAGAAGCTTTGCATATAATTAGGAATAGTGTAAGAATTGTTGCCTGCCATGCTTTTGTAAGCATTCGAGATAGTAAAAGGAGATTCTTCTGAGAATACAGATGAAAAGTGAGAGGCTTTGGGAATGAAATTTCAGATTGAAGTCCCCGAAGGTTGATTCACGTGGATGAATCTTAATTGAGAATCAAATTTGATAGCAAATAGGATAAAACATAAGAAAGAAAACCAATCAGAGTGAAGACCCTTTATCCAGGGCCAGATTCCACAGGGCATATGGCTTCACTAACCAGGCACACAGAACTAAAAAACCACAGGCCAGGTTAGCCACGTTCCTACTGAAACAGGAAGTTGGAAGTGGCTAGGTTTGTGGTTCAATCCCTTGATTCAAACACAGCTCACTGAAAGTCTTGACTTCTGGTTAGATTAGTAATTGTTCTTTCCCTTCAGATAGTTGGACAATGGACTGCACAGCGGCAGTCTTGCTGTGTGTGTAGAGAAGAAGGGGGGCAGGTATATTGCTGTCCTCTTCTGGACCCCTCACCCAACTCTCTGGGAAACCTTGAACCTTAACGATGATAAGCCTTAAGTTAAATTACAGTCAGAGTCCACCTGCAGTGCCATGTTCATTAGAGGCCAGCAGAAAGAACAACTCACCACTGAAATTCCTAATCCCAATGTCTTCTCACCTATGGAATCCTCAATGTCTTCTCACCTATGGA